>CP126890.1:98152000-98834000 GCA_030440675.1 Furcifer pardalis
GCTGGATGAACTGGCATCTGAGCTGGATCCAGCTCACAGGCCGTAGTTTGGATACCCCTGTGCTAGAGAAAAGAAAATGCTGTTGGGTGAAGGTGAACTGGCAAATAAAAGGGTCACATCAGGAAGCTACTGATGTGTGACCCACAAGAGTTCCAGCACATTTTCAGACAGATTTTTCATAGGGATGTTCCCAGTTTAGTTCCCAGAACTAAACTCTTCCACATTCTGTTCATTTGGTGTGTATCCCTCCCCCCCCCCCCCGTGATTTAGCTGGGCAACACTTAATTAAACTCAATTTCTTCTTTTTGAGCTTCAGGAATTATTATGCAACTCCCTTCAAGAGGTAATTTGTGTGCTGTTTATTGAAGCTGTGAATTTAATACACTAGTACCTCGGATAACGATGAGACTTGGTTCCACAACGTTAAAAAAAACCCCTGTTTCCCTGGAGGCTGCAGCAAGCCAGATGTTGGGATTTGAATCCTGACATTTTGGCTTGTTGCAGCCTACAGGGAGGTGGGGGAACTTTGGAAACAGCTTGGATTGGGTCTTCCGATCTCCCTGGAGCCGGCAGGGGAGTCAAAATTAGCGCCCACCGGGTCTCCCGACATCCCTGGAGCCGATGCGCGCTATTTTTGAAGTTCCCCCACCCTCCTGGAGGCTGCAAAAAGCCAAAATGTCAGGATTCGAATCCTGACGTTTTGGCTTGTTACAGCCTCCAGGGAGGTAAGTCCAGAAACAGCTTGGATTGGGTCTTCCGACCTCCCTGGAGCCGGCAAGGGGGGGGGGTGTCAGAAAGCCCGAAATGGGGAAAAAATGTCCTCCGGGGAGATCAGAGGGCCCGATAGAAGCTGTTTCTGGAATTTTCCCACCTCCCTGACGTTTTGGCTTGCTCCACTGGCCAGGGACGTCGGGGAAGCCTAGAAACAGCTTGGATTGGGTCCTCTGATCTCCCTGCAGCAAGCGGGGGGTGGGTGGGTCAGAGAGCCCAAAATGGGTAAAAAAAACAGAGGACCCAATCTACAGCTGCAGGATGTCTGGGGAAGCTGACCGGGACTCCCTGTCAGCTTCCCTAGCCACCCGCCAATGCCTCCGCAGCTGTGAGGTGGCTGGGGAAGCTGACGGGGGAGACCCCCATCAGCTTTCCAGCCACCCTGCTGCTACAAAATGACTGCATCAGATAACGCTAACAGATCGTTATCCGATGCAAAATTTCTTTGGAAATTTTGCATCATCCGATTTTAGCGTTAGCCGATGCAGTCTTTATCCGAGGTATTACTGTAATTTCATCCTCATGTTATTGGATTCTAGCTGTAAAGAGATGTATTGACCTGTCCTACTAACAGATTTTATTCCACTCCCCACTCCAACCACATTGAAAAGCATCTTGTTCTCTAGGGATGGGGCAGAAGCAACAATATGAACGTTAACTATTTTTTAAAGCATGTTGTCTTATATCCTGGGATTGCTCGAAATATTCTGTTTTTTTCATAATCAGTTACTGTAGTTACATAGACAATAAGGTTAATATATTAAGATCAGTTTTGCAATAGGTAAGGAAAAATTAATTGTCGGTTGCAACTCTTATCCGAGAATGCATTTTTTCCTGAAGCAGGAAAAATGCCATTGGTGTTAATTTGTTTAAGGTGGATCCCAGCTAGCCATGAAGTGACCCCCACACTATGAGCCATCTCATGGAGCCACCTCCTGCAGCACATATGAAATGAGACATGCAGGATTTAACACCAGGACTGCAATGGACTGCTGCAGCCTTGAGGATATGGACACGGTGTGGCCTCTTCTTCCTCCTTGACCATTGGGAATTAGAGCTCCTCCTCCACTCATTTTGCCATCGGGCCCAATATGATGGTTTCCAGTGGCATTTCCTACACTGAGGGGACTAACACCCCACCTAAAGGGACTCATCCGCCCATAGCTGTTGGGTCCTTTAGGGAGTCAGGTTATTTGTCACCACCCAATACTTGGTTTTGAGTCACTAGATATATGGTCTACTCCATTACCATAGCAGGATGTCCGGCCAGACATTTCAGGGGATATTAATAACATTTGTAGGTAAAGGTAAAAGTAAAAGTCTCCCTTGTTTTAAAGCCAGTTGAGTCCAACTCTAGGGTTTGGTGCTCATCTCCATTTACAACCAAAGAGCCAGCGCTGTCTGCATCTGCAGATGTTTCTGTGGTCTTGTTACAGGCATGACTAGAAACCAAGTGCGCACCGAATGCTGTTACCTTTCCTACCAAAGTGGTAGTTATTTATCTACATGCAATCTCTTGCTTTCGAACTGATAGGTTGGCAGAGGCTGGGAGAGAGATAGGAGCTCACTCCATCATTCAGCGCTCGGGTCTCAAACTGCTGACCTGCCGAGCTGCTGACCTTCCAGTCATCAAGTTTAGCATCTTAACCACTAAGCCACCACAGTCCTTAACATATTCCTAAGTATATTATATTTTGATCCGTGCTGAAATATTTGAAGGTAATGATAGAAGGAGGGTAATGGCTGAGAAGCAAGATTTTTATTTGACAATATCTAGCACAGTCCTTTACCAACATGGTGCCCTCCAAATATTTTGGACTACAGCTTCCATCATTGCCAGCCAGAATTATTCCTCTTTGGGAGGAACCCAGTTGTTATTTTATTTATATATGGATCTTCTGACCAGAAGGTCATTCAGGGCAGTGTACAGGAAAGCATGAATACAATAAATAATAGATAACATCCCCTCAGCTCTGTCATCTCAACTCCATCTAAAACTATACTTCAAAGACAGATAAAATGCAGCAGCAATAAATCAATATACATATGCATCACCAATAAAAATAAACTGAGATCCAGTAGAATCAAAGGAAATTAAAATCATCTACAGGGCAGATTAGAAGTCTTTCAAATACCATGTGACCATTTTAGGGGGGGAGGGAATCAAGCAAAAGTCACGGAAAGTCACCCGGGGGGGTCGGTGTGAAGTCACGTGACTCCAAAATTTTAACCCCCAGCCAGGTGGAAGTCCAAGGGTGGGGCAGCAGGTGTCCTCAGGCTCCGGGTCGGCCATGCTTCTGCCGTTTCTCTTCAAATCAGGGAAAACAGAGAAACCACGTGATTTAGGTGGATTGGTCACAAAAAGTCACAGGGGGCCTGGGGGGGTCAAAAAGTGGCCAATTTATGTCACGTGGTATTTGAAAGGCCCCTTAGATGATTGTACAACCTGGATATTTTTCCTGTTCTTTTCTGGATAATATACGATCAGGACAAAAATCTACATAGGTCTCTCTAGTGCATGTTTTAAAGATTGTACAGTAATACCTCAGATAACGTTTACCTCGGATAACGCTAAAATCGCATAACGTTAAGCAATCTGAGGTGGAGAATTGGATCGAATAACGTTAAGGTCCTATGCGATGGATCGGATAACAACCGCTAAAGCCTGTGCGGTTACTATGGAGCTTTAACGTTATCCGATCCATCCCATAGGATTTTAACATGCATCGGATAACACTAAAAATTGGATAACACCAAGAGTTGTGGAACCAAGTCTTAGCGTTATCGGAGGTATTACTGTATTAGTAGTATATCCCATATCAAGTTAGTCAGGGATGACCTTTTGTCCCCTGACTTAACTTGTGCTTGAATGGAAGTGTACAAACAGCCCTGATTTAGTGTATGATTATGCATTTGTCTGAAGACAGTGCTCATGCTTAATATGAAGTAGAATACATTCTATTTTTCTGCATAGATATAAAGTCAGCTACAGGACTCTCTTTATGTGTGGATGTATGCATGTCTCCACACTAACACTGCCTTACAATATGCCCATTTCTGTTTTGATGACATGTTACCTAGACAATAACAACAAAAATCTTATTATTCTGTATATGAACATTTGGATAGTACATCCTGAACTGCAAATATTTGCCATCTCGCCAGAGGGAAGGCACATTGTTTATTTTACCAGGGCAACCCAGCTGTTGTTACCTTCTTCCATTTTAATTGACTATGGCAGTCCTTCAGAACAAAATCAGTTATTCCTCCCACTCTGCTTACCATTTTTGTTGTACAGCTTAAAATACATTTAATAGCTTAATGTTTGTGTAATGGGACAGATTTCTAGAACTAATACAAAAAAGCTGCTCAGCCAAAGGTGACAAATTGAAAATCTGGATGCTTTTATATTAACTATATGAGATGAAGCAAGCTGTAGATTGTAAACCTTACCAGATGTTTGGGGAAAGAACCAGTGAAGCAAGTTAAAAATCTTGCGAGACCTATTGCCTCTAGGTATGGGAGATGGAAATTGCAGGCCAATAATTGTTAAAAACCTTTGTTCTGGCCACTGAATGTAAATTTTTAATTAGAAAAGCCACAATGTCTATAATTTATATCAATAGCTCTATTTTGCATCTTGTTATTTGTCTTTTGACTATCTTTGCTTTCTCAGATTGAAGGTGAAACTAGGAAACATTGTAACGAGCTGTTTGAACTGGTAGCCACGTTTACTGTAATCAGACACTTCCAGTGATGGGCAGCTAAAATTATTACTATCACACTGTGGGCAGAGCCAATGTCATGGGTGGAGCCAATGTTGTGGGTGGAGCCAATGTTGTGGGTGGAGCCAACATTGTGGGCGGAACCAACATCGTGGGCAGAGCCAACTTCGTGGGTGATCTAGTATGCCTGCTATGTGGCTATGTATACATTTGCAAACACAGGCAACACTGGCTCTTTGGCTGTAAATAGAGATGAGCACTGCACCTTCGAGTCAGATATGACTGGCGTTTGAGCAAGGGAGACCTTGAACCACTTGCAGGGACAAAACCTGACATCAAATTTGAATGCCAGTCTGGGATCTTCTGTTATTAGGTGAAGGTTGCCCTTGCTCGAAAGCCAGTTGTTACCAACTCTAGGGTTCAGTGCTCATCTCTGTTTATAGTCAACGAGCTAGTGGACTCAATCCACAAAAGCTCATATTAAAATACAGCAGTTAGTCTTTAAGGTGCCACAATGTTTTTGTCTTTTTGTTTTGTTTACTCTGATATGCTTGCGCAGAATAAGACTTTTGAAATGGTAGTTGTGTTAGTCTGTGTTTCAAGCATATCAGAGAGTAAACAAAACAAAAAGACACATGAACACACACACACACACCTCCACACACAAAGGCGAGTCACACAGAGAGTAAAGTAAACAAAAGACAGACCCCCCCCCCCACACACACAGGAAAGTTTAGACAGACTTGCCCTAAATGGGCAAGTGGCAGGGCATCTGGGGGCCGGCAGCATGTCCATGCTTGACCCAGCCACATCGGGTCACGTGGCTTCTTCCTCTTCCTCCTCACCTCCCCCCTCGATCACAGGGGGAGGGGGAGAGGCAGGAGCACTGAAGCAGCAGAAGCAGGAGCTTGCCCCATCCTGGTTGGCCCAGCCTTGTTGGGCAGAGTCCTCCTTGCCTCCTGGGACCCGGTGGAAAGGAGGAAGAGAGAACCGCCCGACAGGGCCAGGCCAAACTACTGCCACCACAGTTTTAATGTTTCTGCCTCCTCCCCCCATGGGCCCAGGGAGCGAGGGGGAAGAGGGAGCTGCCCGACATGGCCGGGCTGGGCCAAGCTGCCACTGCCTCTTGAGTGCTCCTGCCTGTTGGCCCAGGCATGTCCATTTCTGGGCCCACGGGGTGGGGGAGAGGCAGGAGCACTCAAGCGGCAGCAGCGGCAGCTTGGCCCAGCCCGGACCGGCCATATCGGGCAGCTTCCAAAGTTCCAATCTTCTTCCTCCTCACCCCCAAGTAGAGAAGTGGGCTTGGCGAGCCAAGTGGGCATGGCCTCTGGGGAGGCCGGACCGGGGCACACCGGGAGCAGAGCACCGCTGGACACTTCTGGTTACAGCAAACTACTGCTTGAGCAGTGTTGACCAAAGTGTCCATTTCTATTGCTGTACTTGCCATTTCAGTTCTTTCCTAAAATACAACAAGTCCAGTGGTGGGCTTCAGCAGGTTTGCAACAGTTTGCCAGAACCAGTAGTAGAAATTCCAGCTGGCCCTCCCCATTCATGTTTTGAAATAAAGTAGTCCAACACAGGGCTTTCCCCTTGGCCACACAGGCCCACAGTGTGGTAGTAAATTTTTTTTGAGCCCACCACTGTTTTCTATGCTACACATCCAGTGGTGGGCATCAGCTGACCCCACCTATCCACATTTTGAAATAAAGTTGTCCTAATTCAGGTGCAACGCAGGGCTTTCCCCCTGGCCATGTCCACCATACCACACCCACAGTGTGGTAGTAAAAAAAATTGAGCCCACCATTGTACACATTCCCATAGGTAGAAGTCAGGGGGTGTCAAGTCAGGAGAATTTGGGGGAAACTCAACCACTTAATCCCATCCATTGTCTTGGCCAATTCTCATCAAGGTTAGCTCTCATGTCTTGTGGAAATGTGATAGGGCTCCATCTTGTTTGAAGTAAAATTTATCATACGCCAAAAGACTTATGTGGTGAGTGTGTAAAGTGTTCCAACACCATAGCAGGGCTTGTTGCTGTATGAGGCCTCCCAGATCTTCACATGGGCACATCATACATAGTGCCATGCATCTCAAATGTATCACACATGCATGCAATTTTTAGGTGTATTGGAGGTTCCATTGCATATTCAAGCCTCTATTGTCATTGTCCTCCCACAACATTCTCATATTTCAAATACCACTTCAAAATGGTCTTGCACTCCTCAAATGACAAACATGCTTCCGCCATTTTCTCTCACTGTCTTGTCTATCAGGTACCATGGTGATGCTAGCATGGACATAGGACATAGGTAACATTTCTTAAAGTGTGTATACATTCTTCATGGCCTCAGTCCAATTGGTAATCCCAGTTATTACTGGTAACGCAAGTGTGAGGGAGCAATTCTCTCTCTCTCTCCTGAAGTCTTTTGCACACCCTAAAATCAGCTTCAAAGTGTTGGGAAACCATCTGGACCAGGATTTTGGTGTTGTGGAAGGTGACAGGGAAAGGGCTGAAAATTCTTGATTGCATTTAAACAAATTTTTCACAAAACTGTTTGTATTTATGTAACCATTGTGTGTCAACTGGCAAACACCAGAAAATAATTTGGTCTACTTTGTCAGAAGTTTTTACACTGAATAATAAAAAATATTATTTATAACTGTGAAATAAACAACATCTTGGCTAGGCTGCTGATTCAATGTGGGGTGGGCAGAACCAGATCTGAAGCATGAGGGAAATTAGCATAAGAAATAAAATGAAAGAAAAGAAGTAAGTTGTTTTTATTTTGGCCATCTGCTTGGTTTCCGCATCCGTAATTGCCTGCATTACACCAGACAGATTTTTATATTCAATGCATGTTTAAATGCCCTAAAATTAATTACCCAGCTCTGCAAACATTCTCTTGTTTAAATATGATGAAATGTACAAAAAGCTTTAGCATTAACATAAAGCAGGAGCCTTTTCCAGTTGTATCATTTAATCGTATAAACAGTTCTTCTGGGTCACTTTAAACTGAAGAATTCCTCCTGAGAACATAGTTTTTTTAAATCACTGATTTAAACACTTTAAAAATACATATAAACAAACCTGCCTGTTGTTTGTTAATATAATTCAACTCCAAGCTAAATTTTCAATTCAGTTGAACGTTTTCATTGCTGTTAACCTTCCAAGGCATTTTTCTACCTACGTTTTGGTCTTGATATACATTAGTACCTCGGATAACATTATGACTTGGTTCCACAAATCATAATGTTATCCTGTTTTTAACGTTGTGCAATGCACTGATTGCACAACGTAAAAAAGAAAGCCCTGTTCCCTTTCCGCCCTACTCCAGGGCCTATCCCAAGCTGGCATCGGCACTGGGGTAGGGGGAAAGAACAGGCTTAGTGATTGGTGTGTGTGTGTGTGTGTTCTGAAGAGAGGCTGGGGACCCTTTTCCAAGCCTCTCTTCAGAAGCCCCCTCCCCCCGGCCTGGATGGCTAAGCCCCTTAGCCATCCAGAACCCCCTGCCTCGATTGCTAAAGGGCTTAGTGATCCAGATGGGGAGAGGATGTTCTGAAGAGAGGCTGGGGACCTTTCTTCCAGCCTCTAATCAGAAGCCCCCCTCTGCATGGATGGCTAAGCCCCTTAGCAATCCAGGCGGAGAGAGGGGTTCTGAAGAAAGGCTAGCTTGGGATAGGCCCTGGAGTAAAAACAGGATAACATTATGACTTATGGAACCAAGTCATAATGTTATCCGAGGTACTAATGCAGTGGTTCCCAATTAGTGGTACGCGTACCCCCAGGGGTACACGAGATTGCATCAAGGGGTACGCGCAGCAATCTCTTAACTAAAATATTAAATCCTTAAAAAACAATAATGCAATAACAATTGCCAAAAAATTATTCAATTTAATTAAGCGATCAGTAGGTAAGTCGATCGTATGCATCAAGCGTTTTCTCCCGCGGCAGCGGTTTTCCCCGCGTCTCCTGCGTCTCGCGTCACCCGATCGTGGCCGCCCCCGTTCCCACCTATTTCCTCGTCATTGTCAACTTGCACATTTGTCACATTAATGAAACGTGTTCTCTGTCATTAGAATGTCTTTTGATGATAATCAATATAAAATACACCTGATTTCATTTTTTATTTAACGTTCCTGCAATAAGGGGTATGCGATATTTAACGTTCCTGCAATAAGGGGTACGCAAGTTTGAGGTCTTTCTGAAGAGAGGACCTAGCTTCTCTTCAGAAACCCCTGCCTGGATTGCTAAATGGCTTAGTGATCCAGATGGGGGGAGGGTGTTCTGAAGAGAGGCTGGGGGGCCTTTTTCCAGCCTCTCTCTAGAAGGCCCCCTCTTCAGCCTGGATGGCTAAGTCCATTAGCATATGTGCTCTGTGTATAAGTTGAATAAGCAGGGTGACAAAATGGAGCCTTGTCTCACTCCTTTTCCTATTCCAAACCATTCCATCATTCCGTATTCTGCCCTAACTGTTGCTTCTTGACTCATGTACAGATTTCTCATGAAATTTATAAGGTGTCTTTAAATGTTCATCAATTTTTGTCACCGTGTGTGTGTGTGTAATATGATGAAAGCTAAACAGCTCTTCAGTTACATATGAGATGAGATGAGTATATAATATCAGAAGAGTTATTCTACAAATGAAAAAGAATAAAGCCTCTTTTTTAAAGAAAAAAACCTGTATAGTGTAAATGCTGCTATAATGTATCTGCACATATTAAAATAAAATATTGTACATCACTCAAAACAGAATTTTCTGATAAATTCATTGAAGAAATAAAACAAAACCAGTTTTCTTATCCTTGCTATTTTCTCAGGTTTTTTAATTTCATAGTATTTTCTTACTAGTATAAATGTTATACACTAGTGGACATATCAGTTTACTGTGATACTGAATTTTCCAAGAGTCATGCTATGTGACAGGTTTATGGAAGAGTCATAGTTTATAGCCATTAATATGAAGATGCTCTATTAATTACTTCAGTAGAAATACCCTTGAGGATTTATATCCTTTTGTTATCGGTGTTTTTAAAGTGGCGACTGTCTTAAATTAGTTATTGAAAATAAGGAATTCATCACCAGAAATTAATCATTGTCATGTCCCCAGTTGAATGGCTGAAGGAATTTCTTTGGATGAAATTCATTTTATTTAAAAGAAAAAGTATTGTTGGGGTAGCTTTATTAGAAAAAGGCAGTTGCAGCAATATTAATTTAAATGATATCTAGCAGTACAATAAATCTTATTGTAAAGTAAGGAAAGCTTTTTCATAACTAGATGATGCAAGCAGGACCCAGAAGATCAAAATGCCGGCCAGTTTTAGTCATTGACAATTGTTGTTATAATGGATTTCCAAAGGAACATTTCTTATATTACCATAAAACAACAGTTTGGCTGGACAGTATTTCTTTTTTTTAATTGTTGCTTATTTTTCTTTTTTAAAAGAATATTACATTTGCTCTTTGTGTCTTGCTAAATGCCATTTTATCTACTACACTACAGTTTTAATTCATCTGTTCTTGGTGGCATCTGTGGTTTTGTCCTGCCAAAACTGCTGAGTTTAGAGGAGATTTCTTTGATTAGTGATGTGGGAAGGAGCAATGAGGCCAGTAGTTAAGGCTCAGTTCTGTACTAGAGAAGGAAAATTGTGTGGCCACATGGAACATTCCAGGAGTATTTAGGGAGTATGTTAAATGGAAATTGGGATCCCAAGGTAGAGATTAAAATACAAATAGAAAAAACAAGACCCACCTTTATAAAAATATGACACTTGTTATGCAGTAGAGATCTAACTCTCTCTACAAAGATCCAACTAGTGAGATGTTACATATTCCCAGTGTTTCTAAATCGAGTTGAAGCTTGGACATTGACTAAAGAATCTGGAAAGAGAATCAAAGCTTTTGAAATGTGGATCTGCAGATGGCTGCTAAGGATATCATGGGTTGATCATGTGACTAATGTAGAAGTATTGCACTGGATGGATAAAGAAAAATAACTCTTTAAGGTCAGCAGTCAAAACCTGAGTACTGCATGACGGAATGTGTGCATGTCTCTGTTCCAGCTCCTGCCAACCTAGCAGTTCAAAAGCAAGAAATTGCAAGTAGATAAATAGGTACCACTTCAGTGAGAAGGTAAACAGCATTCCGTGCATTTTGGTGTCTAGGCATGCCTGCCACATGTCCATGGAAACATCTGCAAATGTAGACAGCGCTGGCTCTTTGCCTATAAACAGAGATGAGCACTGAACCCTAGAGTTGGATATGACGGGCTTTCAAGCAAGGGTGACCTTTACCTAAGACCATTAAGTAAAGAAAGCTCCAATACCTTGTCCATATCATGAGGAACTACATAAAGTATAGAATCCTCCAGCTTGCTCTGCAAGGAAAGATCCCTAGGAAGAGAGGCCCTGGACGTAGATGAACTTCATGGTTGAAGAACCTGAGAGACTGGTGTGGCCAGTGATGGCATTCAGAATTTTTTTACTACCTACTCTGTGGGCATGGTATGGTGGGCATGGCCAGGGGGGGAGCCGTGCATTGCACCCGAATTAGGACTACTTTACTGTATTTCAAAACTTGAAAGGGCAGGGCCACCTGGATTTTCTTCTGTGGTTCTGGCGAACTGGGGTGAACCTGCTGAATCCCACCACTGGGTGTGGCATGTCCTCAGAAGAACTGTTCCGAGGAGTTAAGAACAGGAAGACTATCACTATGATGATAGCCAATATCTGGAATGGATACAGAAGCTGAAGAAGAAGAAGACAGACAGACAAGACTCTCTGCTTGCTAACATATACTCCTGTAGATGGATCTCTGGGGCTGGGCTGGGTTTGGGGGACAAACCGTGTGGCTGCATGGTTTGTCCCCGAAGTCGCCTTCAGCCCCAGCGATGGATCACTGAGGCTGAAGGAGACTTCAGGGACAAACTGTGCGGCTGCACGGTTTGTTCACGGAGACCCCCCGAGCCCCAGCGATTGATCTCTGGGCCTCAGGGGGTGTTTGGGGAGCCATCTGTGTGGCTGCGTGGTTTGTCCCTGGAGGCCCCTGAGCCCCAGTGATTGATCGCTGGGGCTCAGGGGTAGCTCCAGGGACAAACCGTGTGGCCGCATGGTGGCTCCCCGAAGCCCCAGTTGAGACTCGTCGTCCATCTCCCTTGGGGCTGGCGCCTATAGGCGCCGACCCTAAGGATGCTGGACAGTCGAACCTCAGGTGGGTGCCGGAGAGTAAGAGTAAACATACTGATTTGTAGTAACAGTGACTGCCTATTATACATTTGATTTTAACTGTGTGAATCACTGTTGCATGGATATCTTTCGTAGGGAGAATTCAAAACCATTACGAATTGAGATCAAACCAGATCAGACCAAACAAATGACTGAAATGGCACAATGTTTCATTCTTGTCCTTGGTTAATGGGTCACTTTTAGCTGTACAGCTGTGATGCAATGTGTCCCAAGTAGCCATTCAGAGAGCATAGAATTGCATTATATTAAGGCCACAGATGACCTTATTTTATTCTACTTCAGCATAATGTACGGAAGGCAATTCAATCGTGTGAGGTCTGCCTTCCAATTACTTGACTGATTTCTTGTGATGTTGAGAATGAACTGTTATCTTCCATGTCTGAGATGCTTGATGGCTCGTTGTGATCATTCTTTTTATAGTAGTGTACTCTTTACAGATTGAAACAGCTTCAGCTCTGCAAGCCATGTCTCCTTTGGGGTACTCGCTTGAGGGAAAGCCATAACCGACTCTTTTTTTTTTCCTGAAGAGATTGAATTGTTCTGTGTATGTCAGCATGCGTAGAGTGTCGTTATGTATGTTTATTGAATTTTATACAAAATCTACTGCTTTCTTTTCTAGACTAGAAAAGGTTATATGAGGGGAAATGGAATCCAGTATTATCCTTCTCCTTGTATGAATCTTCCAGATATTAAGGCATTGATGTCTAACCAATATAATAAAGTGGTTCTCATTTCATTTCATTCTGAATAAATCAGTTTAGCTGGCATAAGGCAGAATTTTCTTCTGTTATTTTTTGGCCTTCAACCTATTTAGGGTGGGGCAATGAGCCAAATGCAGGAAGATGAGTTTTTGAAAAGGAATACAAAGGACAGCTCTCATTGGGTGCTCAGAATCAAATACAAGAATATGCATACAATCTGGATACAAATAATAACTTTTCAGGAAGCAGAGAGGAGATAAACGGTTGAAGTCCTGCTATACGTGTTGAAAATGCAGGGTTCCTGAGGAAGCAATGAACTTGCACATTTTTACGTAGCAGGGACTCAGATTAAAAGAGCCTCCTTGAAGATTGTGGTATTTTTTAATCCAAATCGGGCATATCCTGGTAACGGCAAACTTGTATTGCTGGCTAATCTTTCTCACAGTAGGTCAGGCGAAAGGAACTACAGAATGGACCTGCTAAAAGGTGCCTTCATTTTGGCAGCTTCATGTCTGGCCTAGATAACAGGAGAAGAAACTATGATTATATAACGATTTGTGATCTTGTGTTAGGTGTTTATGTTTGATGTTTGGTTGTTCTGCTTGGCTCCATAAGTCATTCATGTTGGGATGAGCAAGGGGGGTGTCTTGCCCAATCTGAGAGCAGTATGGTTCTCTTAGAGTGGTGATAGCAAACCTTTTAGAGACCGAGTGCCCAAACTGCAACAAAACCCACTTATTTATTGTAAAGTGCCAACACAGCAACAGGGGAGGAAGGAAACACTGACATTGGGCTGCTGGGCAGAGGGGTGGGGTGAATTCTGTGCTGAGGGAGAGAAGAAGCACTCCCATTGGGGTGGTCGGCAGAGGGGCGGGGTAAACTCTGTGCTTGGGTGACTGCACGGGTGCCCACAGAAAGGGCTCCAAGTGTCATCTCTGGCACGTGTGTCATAGGTTCGCCACCACTGTCTTAAACATTGGTTTCTGTGGAAAGCTGTCTTTTTATTAGCCACAATTCCTGGTTGTTGCATTCAGAACAAACTGCAGATGTCATAAAATGTGAATGAGAAGCCTAGATGAAGCATTGTCGAATTCTAGGGCATTCCCCTCATCTATGGTTTTTACAGTTTACACAAAATGCCTCTCAGATATCCTCTGAAAACAAAGCAGGCACACGAAGCAAGAACCACAAAAAAATCCATCAGATGCCTCATATTTTTAAAAACTTTATTAAACAAACCACATTTGTTAAAGGTTTGGTCAATATACACAAGTAAATATATAATACATTTTTTGTAAAAACATGAAATTGATAGTGCTAAAAATCACTCATTGATAATTGGATGCAAAAAGTTGGATTTCCTCATTCTTACCTACCAAACAACTTTGTAAAAATAAAATAAATAACATAAATTCAAAATTAAATGAAATATAATTAAAAACAATTTAAATAATAAGCATTGTTAAAGCTAGCAAGTTTTTACCTGTACTAGCCTCCTAGAGGGCAGATTTCGATGGAGTTCTGTATATGGTATCCTGAGTTTCACTTTGGAAAATAGTTTGAGGCACATTTATTTATAAATGCAATTATTGTATATAATAATAATTTCATGTCAGAAATTATTCTGGGTATACAGTCAAACCTCGCATAAAGAGCGTCTCACTCAGTGATGGGATATAACAGGTTCTCACCAGCTCGCCAGAACCGGCAGTAACTTTCCCCAGTGTCCTGGAGAACCGGTAGCAGCTTTTGGGGGAACCACCTTCGGGGCTTACCTTTTCACTGGTTCCCCCACTGTGCATGCGTGCCAAGCACTTGGTGTGCATGCATGCCTACAGTGCTTGGCGTGTATGCACGGCCTCCTTTCTGTCCTCCTTGCTGTCCTTGTTTTGTGGGTGGGTGGGTGGGTTGAGGGGTGTGTGTGTGTTTATTTTATTTTTATTTTTATTTGGCTCCACCCATGGTGTCATGATGTCATGATGTTAGCTCCTCCCACACTGTGATGACATCACGGTGGGGTAGTAAAAATGTTGACATTCCACCACTGGTCTCGCTTAAAGAGTAACTCGCTTAAAGAGCAGAATTTTCTCTGAATGTTCGCTTCACTTAACAAATAAAACCAACCAAAAACTCGCTTAACAAATAAATTGGAGTTCACAATCCCCCCCACAGTTGGTCACTTACAATGGTGTTTCGCTTAAAGAGCAAACTCGCTTAAAGAGCAATCCTGTGGAACGCATTATGCCCTTTAAGTGAGGTACAACTGTATAATGAAATCTTGCTATTAGCTTCAGCCTAAAATGAATTATTGATACATTATTATCTTCGGGTTTAATTTAAACACTGTACTAGTGATTATTATTTTCTGGGACACATTAGAATATGTAAAATGCTTTCTAATTCTAAGTTTATTTTTTATCTCAAGTGAATACCTTCTACAATGGATGCCTCTCCCTTTACTTGCTGATCATTTTGCTTTTCTGTGATGTCTGCAAAAAAGAAGAGGGAGGAAATATACTTTGTTTTTAACCTTTCAAAAGGGAATGCAGCTGAATTCCTTTTTCATGATCACTCAGTGAACAGAAATGCATTCATGTGCATCTGCTGGAACTGCAGTTTGAATTGAAAGATCCCACAGTAGGAATGGCACGTCCAGATTTAACTACACTATGGATTATAGTACAATAAAACAGTAATCCATCTTCCCCTCTGATGGCTCTAATTTTTAATTCCAACCATGGCAAGCTTTATGATGCTGTTTATCTTGCGCTTTCATGTTGTCATGGATCTGATAGTTGTGAAATTGGCAGATGGCACCTGATGCTTTACCAGCAATCATAGTATCAATCCTAGTGATTAAAGAGGCTGCTGATTTGCATCTGTGAAAAGATTAATGGTAAGCAGCACAGGCCTTGGTTTTTTAATGTTTTCTTTCTTCCAAAATTCATGTCACATAATTCAGTAAGGAAACAAACCGAAAAGTGAACTGGAACCAGTCTAGTGTAAGGATTGCTAGAGCAGGAAAAATTTGTACAGTACTGTTGTGTTTCTGATTCTGCTGCGGATCACTTCCTAAATGGAATGTAAACTGAGGCGAAAAACAGTGCATCACGCATAGCTTTATTCATGTTTTTTAAAATAAATAAATAGAATAAAATCTTTCTACATTCATATATTTTAATCTCACTGGTGTCATTAGGAGCAAATATATTTGGATCTTGTTTCATCTTAACTTTCTAATGAGTTGGAACTGTACAGACATTTGAACAAGTGTCATAGATACATCTCTGCCATGTGTAATTAACAGAGGAGTGGAGGTACTAGTCCATGATTCATGGTAAGTCTGGTAAACTGTAATATTAAAATTGAAGCTAATCATGAAATACTATTAAGTGAATGTCAACCTAAGTAAATTCAAAAGCATTAAAAACAAAACAAAAATGCACACACAAATAAGGACTTTTTAAAAAACATTCTTGCCTGCTCACAGAAGGATAAGTGGAGATAGTTGAATATGAGAGCCATTGTGACCTTCCTTGGAAAGGTGTTGTACAGCCTTGGAGCAGCTGCTAAAAAGGCCCTCTTTCAAATTGTCACCAGTTGTACTTGTTATTAGGATGGAAAGTGCAAGTAGCAGGACTGAAAGTTTCCCCTGGAGTTTCAAAATCTGAGGAGACTCACATCTGGAAATGTGGACCTTCAAACAGAAGAGTAGCGTGCCTTGGCGGGGCCCCGTATAAAAATTTGTTTGGGGGTCCTTAGGAAGGGTAAATATTTGTTTTGCTTACGCACGTTGGGGGCCCCCGTGGCCCGGGGACCCCGTATAATTGATACGGCAGATACGGCGGTAGCTACGCCTCTGCCTTCAAACCTGGAAACAAGTCCAAATCTATGGTAGTACATGAATGATATGTGAATAGCAGTTGCACAGTTTTGAGCTACTGTCATTCTGAAACCTTAGCATTCCCCATACCCTTTTTTAAAAGAAGGAATGGAGTGATAGATGAGTGATCTAATAGCACCTTCTTGAAAGTATGACTTCTTCTCAATCACAGCTGTGTGTAGATTGGTTCACAGTCTGACTGCAACCAGTGAGCAACTTCCACTGAAGTCTGTGTCTGTGACATTAACTTTGAGCTAGGCATGGAAACTTGGAAGAGTATCAAGGAATTAGAAAAGATCATCAAGTGTAAGGATGTTTCACTGGAGGCCAAGACCTCTACTCACACTATTGTGTTCCTAAACACTATGTATAAATGTGAAAGCTGGACAGTAAAGAAAGCTGGCAGGAAAAAAAGAGATCTATTTGAAATCTGGTGCTCTGTGGTTATTCTGGACTGCTAGACATGAACAAGTGGGGCTTAGAGCAAATAAAGCCTGAATGGTTTGCAAGCCTTTCTTCGACCAAGATATCTTGGACCATGTTCATCATGAGTGGTGGAGAAGACTCGTGCATGTGTAAAAACAGTAGCCAACATGTACATAATATTTTTTATTTATTTTGTACAATTTTGCAATAAATATTTTTGCTGAGGCAAAAATAATGGAGCTGAGACTCTCTGACTTTGGGAACATCATGAGAAGGCAAGATCCTCTGGAAAAGACAATAATGCTGAGAAAGGAGGAAGGCAGCCAGAAAAGGGGGAGACCAAAGATGAGATAGGTTGGCCTTGTGAGGGCTTGTGTTTGCAAGAGCTAAGCAGAGTTGTTGAGGACATGACATTTTGGAGAGTTCTCATCCACAGGGTCCCCATGATAGCATATAAACAGCAACAACAAGCATGGTTGGGTGGGTGCTATGTATCTCTCAACAAAAGCTATATATTCTTAGTTCCATTGTTTCTCTAGTCAAATTGTTGCTGTGTTTGGCATAATTAGCCTGTAGTCCATGTGAAGGAGGTGCTTCACCCCAGAATTTTGTGGTCAATAGCTCATCCTTCTTGTACCATGAGATATGCTTAATGTTAGATGTATTTGAAGCTAACTGATTTAAAGGACATTTGTGTCAGAATTTTTGAATATTTTTAGATATACACTAGTACCTTGGATAACGTTAAAACTTGGTTCCACAAATCTTACCGTTATCTGTTTTTTAGCGTTGTGTGATGTATTGATCACACAACATTTTTTTTTAAAAAAAACCTGTTCCCTTTCTGAAGAGGAAAGGGAACAGGGGGTCAATCCAGTTTGCTTGGGGAGAGAAAGCACCCTCCCTCCCCAAGCAAACTGGGAGTCCCAGTGTGGGACCACCACTTTGCTTGCGGAGGAAACACACATTCCCTCTGCAAGCAAGAGGCAATGTCTCGCTGGGCACAGCAGTGGCGTGTGTGGGAAGCCAGCTGGGTGCTCCCCGGCCGGCTTCCCAGCCATGCCATTCGTCCTGCCCACCCTGTTGTTTCATAGCGGAGGCTGGGAGAATCTCTCTCATTTTTGCCTTTTGTCTTTGGGTTGGGGGGGGAAAATATGGGCTCCAGTTCAGCCCCCAACCTAAAGGCAAAAGGCAAAGGCAAGAGAGATTCTCCCTGCCTCCCCTGCTGAAACAACAGGGTGGGCAAGACAAAACCCTCACTGTTAGGTTTGCAAGCCTTTCTCCAACCAAGATATCTTGGACCATGTTCATCATGAGTGGTGGAGAAGACTCATGCATGTGTAAAAACAGTGGCCAACATGTACATAATATTTTGTATTTATTTTGTACAATTTTGCAATAAATATTTTTTTACATAAATTGGTAAAATGAATACTCAGCATTTTGGAGCAAAATGTTAATTGCCTTGAGAACCATCCAGAAAGTACACTAAGTGTGTTGAGGGTATTGCTACATAAACTGGGCTGGTTATGTTGGGGAAAGGTATATCGTAGCAATTTAAAGTGGTACCTCTATACGGACAGCATCTTAAAGTATATCTCTAAGGCACAACTGATGCCTTATATGTGAGTCAATTCTGTAATGAAATGTATTACAAATGAAAGGGTACTTTATGTATGTGATGTGTTTCACTAGCGTTTAAGCTGTTTCCTTATTT
Organism: Furcifer pardalis; assembly: GCA_030440675.1. NCBI lineage: Eukaryota > Metazoa > Chordata > Lepidosauria > Squamata > Chamaeleonidae > Furcifer > Furcifer pardalis. The sequence goes on from CP126890.1 coordinate 98,170,466, forward strand.
GTTTAAATGACAAATATGACAGTGCAATCTTATTAATAAGGTCTTCTGGATTTACTAAATCTGTTTATATAAGGCCTTATATGTATTTGAGCGGCTATAGAGACATTTATTTATTTATTTATTTACATTTTTATACCGCCCTTCTCGCCGGGGCGACCCAGGGCGGTTTACAACATCATAAAAGCATAATAAAACCGAACCCAAACCCATTGTTAAAAACTTCAAAATTACAATTATAAAATTTAAAAAGTTTTTAAAATTTATAAAAATCCACAGGTCCCAATACTAATTTAAAAGTTAAAAACTTAAAAACAAAAGATTAAAAAGATTAAAAGTGTAGGGGGAGAGGGAGCTCCACGCTTGGTTCCTGAGCAAGCTCCTCAGGTCTATAGGTATAAACAATGATGGTTGACAATATTTACTCAGCTTACAAAACAACCAAGCTCCATTTTCTGACAGAAGAGATAAGACTCAGGTTTCTACAGGCTATTGACCTATGTAACTTATGAGGAATGACTGAACTTGGTTGTCACCCTGGTATATATTCTGGTAAAAATTTACAGCACAGTGAAAACAGTATCTTTTCCTTTTCAGTTAATACATCCTTCTGTAGCTGAGCTGGTTTCCCAGTAGTTATTCATTTGTTGCCTGAAGAATTTTACTCTTGACATAAAAGAAGGTTGGTACTATTTATGAAAAAGACTCAGCACTAAAGAAAGCATGAGCATAAGGAAGGACAAGAAGTTAAGTGAAATTGATGGGAAACCTCATGGTTTCCTGCTCTTTTCATCAGAGGCAAGAGAGACATTGTAACAGTATAGTCCTGGCATTTGCACTATAATGGCTTGATGTAATGCAACGTTTCATTATTTTACCATTTTATCTTCCCGGAAGTGGCCTACAAATGTGATCAACCAGCAGTAGATATTCTCTGATGACAGATACTAACCAAATCAAAAATCAAGATTATCTACATTGTTTTACAGAATTTGTCTATATTATTTTGCCACTTCTCACTGCCCTGTATTGATAGCTGTTACAGAAATATGTAATTATTTATTTTTACTTCTCTTTGATTTATTGCCAGGGTATATTGAAATAGTGGTCTCAACATAAATTCTATACCAGTGATGGTGAACCTTTTAGAGACTGAATGCCCAAACTGTAACCCAAAACCTACTTATTTATTGCAAAGTGCCAACACAGCAATAGGGGAGGAAGGAAACGCTTCCATTAGGCTGCTGAGCAGAGTGAACTTTGTGCTGGGGGAGGGATGAAGCGCTCCCATTGGGCTGCTAGAGAGAGGGGTGGGACAAACTCTGTGCTGGGGTGACTGCATGGGTGCCCACAGAGAGGGCTCTAAGTGCCACCTCTGGCACACATTCCATAGGTTCATCACCACTGTTCTATACCGTAATTCCACATGTTTTATATGGACACCCTGCAAAAATGAGATGACTAGATGGTATTGTAGACACAATGGGAACAGAGCTGGGCGGGTTGAGGAGGATGGTGGAGGACAGAGGTGTCTGGTGGGCAATGGTCCATGGGGCTGTAAAGGGTCAGAATCGACTGTGTGACTGAACAACAACAAACGTACATATTATCTTTCTGTAAGATTGGTAGAACTTGCATTAATTGACATGACAGCTTATCCAACTACTGTCATAAATTCCATTTGTAATTGGAATTTCCCCTTTACATTTCCCTTTACTTACAGACAGGTCGAAAATATTGGAACAAGGATAACTTTTTTGGCATGTGGCCTCTGCACCCCATCACAGTGAAGATGAAATACTCGAGATGTGAGTGAACCTAGGACTGTCAAGGGTTTGACAAAAGTAGAGCACCAAGCAGTCCGGAAGTACAGTAAAACAGTGGATAACGATTGGATCGGATAACGCTAAAATCACATAACGTTAAGTAATCTGGGGAGGAGAATTGGATCGAATAACGTTAAGGTCCTATGGGATGGATCGGATAACAACCGCTAAAGCCTGTGCGGTTACAATGTATCTCTATGGAGTATTCCTATTTCTCATTTTCAAAAAGTCAATGGAAAGGAAGCTTTCATTTCTGTGGCAGCTGATAAAAATCAGGGAAAAATCAGAAGTTAAAAAAAAGACATGAGAAAATAGATATGAATGAAAATCTAAAGAGGTGTGCAAAATAGGGTTCCTGCTATGGTTAAGAATACACATAGCATTTGGATCTCATGGTTACAGAAAGCCATGAATAGTCACTGATGATTATCTCAATCTTGTAACTAATGATGGTCTCCTATGGTGCCAGATGCAAAACAATTGCCTGCTACAGCTTTTGAAACCAGATTGTATTATAAAATGAACTGCTGTCATGAGGGAAATTTATAAACAAAAGGTTTGTTTTGCTTTTTTTGCGATGCAGACAGTGCTGTTTTTTAAAAAGTTCTTCTCTCAGTGAAGTTCTTTCCTTGAAATGGAAATAGAAGGAACTTGTGTGCTACAGTTCCCTGTGGGGTGCTGTTACTGGGTCTTAATTATTTAGACCATATTCTCACAGTTCACAATAAACAATTCTGCATTCATATTCTTTATGTGAATGCTTATGATCATGCTGGAAAAAAAATGTGGCAACTGATACAACTAGTGGTATTGGCAGGGTTTGTAAACACCTTGTTCTGAAAACAATTTTTCAAGGAGTGAGCTATATTGGGAACTGTGGCTGCCATTTACGTGATTACTCATGCTGTATTCATTTTAGCTCATAAAAGAGGTCAGAACTAGTCTTGTTAAGCAGGCCCATAAAGGAAGGTGTTGTTCTGTCTCGGCTTAAGACAATTGTGGTGGAACTATAATTTGGAATGTATTGATGTAACAACATTCAATCACTACAGAACTGTGTCTAAAATTCAGTATGGAGTCACAGTTATCAAATATGTGCAGTTGCCTCATTTTCAAATGTTATTGAAGAAAATTGATTACCTAAAGCCCCTTCAACATTGTTCGGGTCTGTTATCTGGACAAATACTGTTTTGAATGCCATAGTAGATATGATGTGGCAGAAAATATTGCACAGAAGAAGGCAGGGTTAAACCACTGCAGAATATTTCCTACCTTGAGAACCATATGAGGAGACTGTCCAAAATGAACTGAGAGATACTGCTGAATGTGGGGGTGGGGGAGTTCCCTGTTTTGCTGACTATATCAGTTGAGCTGGTTGACTGTGGTGCGCTTCTAGACTACCTTCCAGGAATAGATTGGGGAAGGGGCAGCATTTTATTATGGTTGCATTATAATGATTCCCGTTAGGATGGTTTTAAATAGTGCTCAGGCATTTCTACTCAATACTCTGATGAAATTTTGGCTGGAATATTCCTGAAAATTTCCATCTTGTGCAACATAAATATATCAGAGAGGTTATTTGGATACCCGTTCATGGATGCACACCTTAACCTAGTGAGGGGCTTTGAATGTGTCAGAGAAGCCAAAATCAATGGCACCAGGAGACTAAACTTCATTATGAGCCTGGACTCCCAAAGCAGAATATTCACAGCTAAGGGACAAAAGTAAGATACCTCCATCCTCTTAGTTGCATCAGCAGAAGAGACTCAGGGCTTCACAACCTTTTCAAGCCATGGGCCAGGTCATGCTCTCTCAGTCAACTTCGTGGGCTGGATGGCCATTTTGCCCTGCCTGCATTGTGGGGGTGGCCATTTTGTCCTAACAGATTCAAAGGGAATGGCCTTGGACGGGTGGGGGGCACTTGAAATAGTTCCATGGGCTGGAACTGCCCATGGGCCTTAGGTTGGGAACCCCTGGTTTAGATGGTGATAGGAACAAAGAAACTCCTGAAGAAACATATTAGGCTGCACCAATAATTGAAGGTGATGTTGACAGAGGACCTTTGCTGGATGATGGCAGTGACAGCCAACCATCATTGTGTTAGTTTTATGGTTATAGTATTGTGCAGAAAAAGGCAATATTAAACCATTTTTGAATACTGTATCTCATATCTTATAAACCCTGTGATAAGATTCTCCAAAATGAAATAAGACATAGTGCTGGAAGATGATACTTTACTTATCAATAGTCCTTCTGAAGTTTTTGCAGACATGTTGCAGAATTGCAAGACACAATACTAAACAGAATTAGGTATTTTAGAGCCCTGTTTATTTCAAAGGGTATTAAACAAATTATTATCTTCAAATCTTAAGACGAAACCAGGGGTTCCCATTGTGGGAACCCACAGGAGAACTTCAATTTCCAGAACCCTAAGTCAGTACATTGTCTGATCAGTGCTTTGGGAAATTGACTTAGGCTTCTGGGAATTGAAGTCCAAACCCCAAAGGTTGGGAAACATTGAGCTAGATGAAGCCTTCAAGGTCAACTAAAGTTAAACTATTTTTTCCCACAAGGGAGTGGCTTACAATCCCTGGTACTGTACTTCTTTTACTGCCATATCATTAGTTGTGTACAATTTACTAAGAATCCTAATCTATTTCCAAATTAGTTAGGTACATATTTTTAGCTTATTGGTAAACCTTACTTCCACCCAACAATTTAGACCACAAGTAAGCTTCCTAGTCTCACTCTGGACTGACACAAAAGATAGGCAAATAATTTGACAATTTGTATCATAAATCCAATTCTGAGTGAGGTCTAAAATCACTGCTTTAATTCTGAATCTGTTGTGGAAACATGAGAGTGGAGCATTTGCCAGTGTGTGACAGGATCAGTTAGAAAAAAACACTCTGCCAGTTCATAGAGTAGCACACCCAATGAGTGTGGAAGGGGTTCACAACTACAAATAGACACAGTTTCACCAGTCTTAATACATAATTCTATTTTACAAGAATAACATGAACTGGCATATTATTTCACAAAATGCTCAAACAAGTGCTACATTATATGACATTTTCCTATAATAACCAATGGATGGTTATTGTGAAATCACTACTGTAGCTGTGTAAGGTGGATTGTAGAAATGATAAATAATCTGATTGCCTGAAATCGCTCCGAGGTCTTGAGGGAAGAACAAGATACCTTTACCATCAGTTGACAAGTAGACTTTTGGATCTAAAGGACAGATAGATGTACAAAAATGACTGCCAGATGGATTAAACCTGTCTGTAGGATCTTACAAGAATACCTGTCCAACATCTAAAATATTAGCTCTCATAATCTCCCATAATTGAAGAGGAACTTTACATAAAGGGGCCGACAAATGTGCTGAATAAAAGCTGCATCGATGTTTTATGGAGCTTTTTAAATTATTTAACAGAATCTTCTTTTTAAATTTAGTAATAGATTAAGAGGAGAGGAGGAGGTCTGAAGATGAGTTAGTTAAATCTAATTCTATTTTAAAACATTTGCAATAAATTCCACACTAATCCATTTCATTATACATTTCTTATTGGCATTCTGGATTATAAAACTTCAATTAGGAGGTCCAAAGCCACCCAATAATCTGCCCATTTGCAAGCACTTCAATTGATTTATCTATCTAAAGTTGCTCTATGCAAACCATTCCTCCAACCCAAAGTTTAAAATGCATTTATACTGAAGAGAACATTGCCCTAGTTCAGAAATGAGAATGTACTTGATATAGTGTCCATTCATTTCAGTGAAAGTATAGATCCATTCAGTGGTGGGCTCCAAAAAGTTTTACTACCACATTGTGGGTGTGGTGTGGTGGGTGTGGCCAGGGGGAAAGCCCTGCGTTGCACCCAAATTAGGACTACAGTAATACCTCAGATAACGTTTACCTCGGATGATGCTAAAATCGCATAACGTTAAGTTATCTGGGGAGGAGAATTGGATCGAATAACGTTAAGGTCCTATGGGATGGATCAGATAACAACCGCTAAAGCCTGTGCAGTTACAATGTATCTCTATGGAGCTTTAACGTTATCCGATCCATCCCATAGGATTTTAACATGCATCGGATAACACTAAAAATCGGATAATACCAACACTTGTGGAACCAAGTTTTAGCGTTATTCGAGGTTTTACTGTAATTTGTTTCAAAGCTTGGATGGGCACGGCCAGCCAGAATTTCTGCTACCGGTTCTGGCGAACTGGTGCGAACCTGCTGATGCCCACCACTGGAATCATTTATAAAGAGTACACACAGACCAGAGTTCTCATGACTAAGAAAGGTCATATCTTTATTGTGCTAGTTGGGTGGCTCCAAACCAAATGAAACAATAAATACTTCAGCCTGTAAGTCTACTTCAACTTCACTAATTCAAGCAATGGCTAGCATCTTGATCTGCAAATCTGCAATAGCTTTCCAGTATCTCTAGCAGTATTTTAGCTTCTGAGACCATCCATTGTCTCAAGAATTTGTTCCTTGGCAAGAGTTTGTTCCATGCCCATTAATAGGTCCCTATCTGAGGATCTGTGCCGAAAGGTCTTAATATACCAGATCTTATTTGGTATTACTAGAAGTCAGGCAGCACTCATATAAACAATGACAGTTTGGAAAAATTCCAAGCAAGTTGCATCATGAGGAATAATCAAATTGTTTTATCCAAAGTCATCCTAACCAACTTAGAGACAAATAGATTTATTCTTGTAATATACTTAGTCCATTGCATTCAGTACAGATATCATACCCTGTGAAATGCCATCTGTATGCAAGGCATGCAGTTCTAGTGTTTATTCAATAAAATATATCTTTAAAAGCATTTAGCTTATTTTGTGACACAGCAATACAAAGAGTCTGGTGTTTGAAAGGTAATCAGGTGACAGGTGGGGACCACGTGCATATTTGGAACTGGAGTTGGAATAGTTAGCCTTGTCCTTTGGAAAGTACAGTACAGTATGTCAAACACCACTGTCAGCAGAGGTCCATTCTAATATATGGGAACTGTGCCAGTGAAATTGCTCTAATATTCTTCACATATATTGTCAAACTGTAGTGGCTGAACAATTTATGACATGAATTGCGGGCTTCGCCCATCTAGCCTGCTGTGATTAATTTCTTATGTGGCTTTGAATCACAGATGATCAATGAAGGAGAAGTGTACTTATTACTAGGAAAAGAAGCAGTTTTGGCATTTTAAGGAGTATGAAAAGAGATATTTTCAACCATTTATTTCACAAGAACAAATAAAAGTTCCTCAAATACTATTATCTGATAGTTCAGTGTAATTTTTTTTGAACTTGGGAAGCCAATTATGGTGTCATTTTTGCTTTTTCTAGAATGATCTTAAAATCCAGTGACAGAGCTCAGTAATTATACCAGTTCAATGGTGTTGTGAAGTGCACCATATATTACAATATTTCCAACATAGAAGTGAAATGATGTGGATTCCACAGGAAAAGCACAGAATAGAGAAATAGGGGACACTACAGCAACTGGCTAAACCATCATCCTCCACTGATCCCAAGATGCACAAGGATGATGCCTCAAGTAAAGTTTCCAGGATAGGGGTTAGTCCCTTCATAGCAGGAAGAGAGTTATTTGTAGGATGCTTTCCTATTCCACTCTGTCTACTACATACAACCTATCAAGCATGATGGTTGGGTATTATACACATCAGGGATTCTCAACTTACAACCTGTGGGCCAAATCCAGCCAACAGCACCAAGTAATCCAGCCTCCAGCCTCTCTCCACCCACCACCACCAGAATTGGCCGTGGACTCATTTACGGCTGCCATAAACACATTTACTACAGCTGTGAACTCATTAAAGGCTGTTGTAACTGTGTTTACAATATCCATAAATGAGTCCATGGCTAATTCCAGCAGTAGCCGGAACACCAGTCTGGCCCACCAACTCTTTGAGGGAGTGTGACCCAGCCCCCGACTTGAAAAGGTTGAGAACCCCTGATATACATGTACAGATGTTCTTTTGAGACACTGTGATTTTCATAATAATCTGCAGAAATTCTATAGGTACTGAATATGGTGGGATGGAATGTAGAAAGCTGCAAAACAAAAGGATAGTTCTCCTTTTGATGAATATTTAATTGCGGGTTCTCTGTTGAACACTGATAAGAAACATCCATTGCTGCGTGTAAAACTTATTAATCACACATTAGACATTTTTATTCCATGTTTTGAATGCCTTTTTGATGACCGAGTTTCTTGGCTATTATAATTATGTTCACAATTCCCTCCTCCCACACATCAGTCAAATGGTACTTGGATATCAGGTAAATTGCACCTAGCCCTTGAAACAAAGCACACAAGGGTTCAGTACCTTCTAGCCTCCAGGCCAACCTAGTTCTCTGGAAGTACCATGTACTCTGTCCAGCAACTGGCCAAAGAAGAGTGTCTTGGGGAAAAAGTTTATGCTATGGGGAAATTGGGATCTTGACTACTCAATTGCTCTTCTGTAATAATCCATTCACAGATACTTATATTTTATCATTTCTTTTTATAGAAACAATCTCTTTTACAGAGCTTCATAAAGTTTATAAAAGGTTAGGAAAATATGAAACTGATTTCTATAAGGAACACTGCAGATTCTGCCAAAATGTTGCCACTTTCAGATAGGAATGATCTTTTATTTTCTCTAAATCTTTCCCCAGGATTGCAAGGTATAACAGCATCTGCCTTAAAATGCATGAAAAGCTAACTCAATGTCATTTTGGTCTGACTTTATGGTATTGCCTGCTTGATTATTGCTCTCAGTGGGAGAACAGTGCGTTTTGTTATCATCTAACCCTCCAGAGAACAATTCAGACCAGCTGGTTTACTATATATTACATAATTATCCGGCACATGGAGCCATTTTGAATCTGGAAAAGGCACTGGGGGCTCACTTCTCAAAATATTTACAGCCTTTTATTCTTCTCAAAACAATCCATTTACATATTGAGCCGGATTTGCTTGGTTTTTATATTCGTTTCTTAAGAAACAAATCTGAAAATAGATTGTTTTCTTCAGTTAGCAGGTCAAAGAAAAGTTTCAGCTGTCCCAAACAATTTGTTCTTCAAAACAGCCAAATAAAGGTATACTGTCCCCTCCAGTGATGGGATGTCAAAAATTTTACTACCCCACTGTGACATCATCACAGTGTGGGCGGAGCTAACATCATGATGTCATGATGTTGTGGGTGGGGCCAAAGGAAAAAAATTAAAAATACAAAATAATAATAAAATAAAATAAAGCACACACACACACACACACACACACACACACACACACACACACACACACACACACACACCTAAACCCACCCACTCACTCACCCATCCACCCATAACACAAACCCGTAAATTAAATAAATAAATACTGTAAATAAATAAATAAATACACCCAACCAGTGGGGGAAACAGTGAAAAGGTAAGCCCCGAAGGTGGTTCTCCACAAAAGTTGCTACCGGTTCTCCGGGACACTGGGAAAAGTCACTACCAGTTCTGGTGAACTGGTGAGAACCTGTTACATCCCATCACTGATCCCCTCCCTTCAAAAGAAGGGCAGCTATTGAAAAAATATGCTGTTTTATCTATAACAGGCATTCTCAACCTTTTTAACCTGGGGGGCCAGGTCATGCCCCCTCAGACAGTTTTGGGGGTCAGACAGCCATTTTGTCCTTCCACCACATGGCACTTCCTGGTATGGTGGAATCAGTGGGGGGGGGGGGGCACATGAAATGGTGCCGCAGGCCACAGGTTGAGAATCCCTGATCTATAATGATGCTGCAGACAACAGCCTAGAAAACACTTCCTTTTCAGGAAGAGAGGTAATGTTGAAATAAGATAAAAGTTCCTCCAGTACTCATTGCCACTCCATCCCCCAATGAATGAGACAGGTAACAACATACTTGGTGAAACAATTGGGCCACTTTATTCCAAAACTTTAACTGTATAACAAACTGTTAATTGACCTGCATTGGGACATGTTAGGCCATGTGGCGCAGCCATAATGTTTACATAAACATTCAGCAAGGAGTTATATTCCCTGGGTAGCAGCATCTGGAGGTATAGTCTCTCCTCATGCCAAGGATGGAGGGGTTTCATGTGCAAATACTCCTTTTCAAAAGAAAGAAATCCAACATTTGCTATTCTTCTATTCAGAGGAGGCACAGATTCTTTCTCCATTAAGCATCTGCTTCATAGGACTGTACTTTTAAAAAGTGAATACAGTAATACCTCGGATAACGCTAAGACTTGGTTCCACAAGTCTTGGTGTTATCCGATTTTTAGTGTTATCCGATCCATGTTAAAATCCTATGGGATGGATCGGATAAAGTTAAAGCTCCATAGAGATACATTGTAACCGCACAGGCTTTAGCGGTTGTTATCCGATCCATCCCATAGGACCTTAACATTATTCGATCCAATGCTCCTCCCCAGGTTATTTAACGTTATGCAATTTTCGCGTTATCAGAGGTAAATGTTATCCGAGGTATTACTGTATATCTCTTGTAGCCATTAGTGTTCTGTTTAACAGTAAGTTTGCCTTTAGAAATAACAATAGCAGTTACCCCATAGCGCCTAGTGCACTCCCTGGGCAGTTCACAAGGTAATTAATGTTTTGCCCTCAACATGCTGGGTATGAGTGCACATTTTACTGATTTCAGAAAGATTGAAGAGTTAGTCAACCTTGATCCCCATCAGGAACTCATAATATCAGCAGAGTTTTGGCTGCAGACTACAGTTTTTAACCACTGGCTTGACTGTTGATTTTTCTCCTAGCCAAATGCTGAGCCAGAATGACAATCTAGAGATTGGTGAGCATTCTTTTTCTTTTTCTTTTGCAGCACTGATTCTTGCCCTTAAATTGTCAACCCTTCAGAGACTTGGGTCTATGTTTAAAGGTAAAATTGCTATCACTTGCCCTGAGTCAAAGCAATAAAAAGGTCTATAAATCTAGATTAATCAATACATAGAAATGACTCTCAGAAGATATCCTTGTCAATGACTGACTAGTCTGCCTGTCATCTTAGGATATGTGTGTATATATATCTTCTCCAGTCTGTACCTTCCCAGAACATTATACACTGTTGGCACTCAATAAATGTTAAATCATGGTCACAGTCGGGGTAATGTAGTACACATCACTACATTATGATATATCAGATTCTTTGCCAACCATGGAAGGGCAGATTCATTCTTTTTGAAGGAGGTGACATTACTGACTTATACAAAATGTAGTATGAAATGTCTGACGCAAAGTGATTGTTCTTATAACCATTACATAAGTGGCAAAAAAACATAAAACGGCCAACATGGAGATATGTAGAGAGAAGTGAGGTTTCTTTTTAAGGTAGATTGTGGATATTTTTATCTACCCTGTTCACTTTGTGATAATATATTTCTCCACATTTTTCAAGTATTCATCATATCCTGGATGTGGGTCATGTAATGTGGGGATTTTGAGAGGACAGCCACCCCAAATTCAATCAGCATAAATCAAAATTTGTGTTGCCATCACTGTTAAATTTATGTGCAAGATTTATTGAGAGACTGTCTTACAGTTCCACACACAAATGGCAGTGGCCTCTAGTGATTCACTGTCACAGTTGGGAAATGGAAGATAATGGGTATGAGCCATCATGGGAAGTGGGATAGAAAAGAAATGGACCAATTTGCTTTTTTCATGCCTAGTCAAAATCAGTCACTTCAGAGGCAAAAGAGCAATTCCACAGAGCAGTTCTCTAACAATGCAATAACAGTGGCAGGAAGTCGGCATATCACAAGAGCTTGGCCTTCTCCCATCCCCGAAAGCTAGGCATTCTGTTCTGTGCAAAGACCAGATGAACTCCAAGATACACTCTCACCTCAGGGAATCACTCAGGTGCCACATTTCAGAGGTCTTAGATCTGAGCGGAGACTGCGGTGGCTCAAGTGGTTAAGACACTGAATTTGAAGACTGGAAGGTTGGATTTTGATATCCAAGTACTGCATGACGGAATGAGTTCCCGTCTCTGTCCCCACTCCTGCCAACCTAGCAGTTTGAAAGCAAGAAATTGCAAGTAGATAAATAGGGACCACTTTGGTGGGAAGGTAAACAGTGTTCTATGCACGGCAGTGTCTATGTATACCAGCCACATGTCCACAGAAACAGTGATAGGATGTAACAGGTTCTCACCAGTTCGACAGAACCGGTAGTAACTTTTCCCAGTGTCCTGGAGAACCGGTTGCAGCTTTTTTTTTGGAGGGGGGGGGAACCACCTTTGGGGCTTACCTTTTCACTGGTTCTTCCACTGCACATGCAAGCGAAGCACTTGGTGTGCATGCACGCCTACAGTGCTTGGCGCGTATGCACGGCCTCCTTGCTGTCCTCCCAAGTGGGGAGGAGGAAGAGAAGCTGCTAGCCTGAAGCTCCCTATAGCCTGCTCCCCAGGGTAAGTGACTCACCTTTGGATGTGGTGTGTCTGTGTGTATTTTAATGTGTATTTAATATCTTTACTTATATTGATGTACTACCACAGTTCCTAAAAAGGCCTGGCAGCCCGCAGGCCTGGTAGCCTGGCTTGGGGTTTTTAAGCAAAGTCTTGGAGTTACCTCATCAATAAGCTACACCTGTGCTGTTCCAATTGCTGTTCCAATTGGAGAACCCTTAAGGAGGTACAGCTGTTTTACATTTACATTAAGGCATATTATGCTAGAGAACTGGTACGATGACCATAACCATCTTGCAACATGGTGCTGCCCAGGCACTTATACTAACAGGTAAGTGACGGGTTTTCTGTTTGGGGTGGATGGGTGGGTGGGTTGCTTTGTGTTTGGGGTGGGTGGGTGGGTGTATTTTAATGTAATTTTTATTGTATTTATTTATTTATTTATTTATTTTATGGGTTTGTGTTATGGGGGGTTGAGGGGTGTGTGTGTGTGCTTATTTTTATTTTATTATTATTTTTCTTTGGCCCCGCCCACAGCATCATGACATCATGATGTTGGCTCCGCCCACATTGTAATGACGTCACGGTGGGGTAGTAAATTTTTTGACATCCCACCACTGCACAGAAACATCTGCAGAGGCAGACAGTGCTGGCTCTTTGGCTATAAACAGAGATGAGCACTGAACCCTAGAGTTGGGTACAACTGGCTTTCGAGGAAGGGCGGCTTTTACCTTTACCTAGATCTGAGCGTATATAATGCAGTCCTACATTAGAAAAAACAGGAAGAAGCCATACATGTAGACATACCTGAACCAATTAGTAAACACACTGTTATTAGCCAATGAACCCTTTTATCTCCCATTTGGCTAATTCCCTCTGCTCTCTTGCCTTTCAGTCTACCTCCATCCTCTTCTAGATGTCTAGGCCCTGATAGCATCAGGTTCTGTACACAAACACACAAACATCTCTCAGAGTTCCAACTTATGTTAGTTGATGTTACATCACTGCACAGTTGGTGAAGAAAAGGTGGGGTGGGGAATTTATTTATTTATTTATTGCTCACATTTGGTATCCCGCCCCAATCGGGTAGACCCGACTTTGGGCAGCTTACAGCGTAAATTACCGTCATGTATAAACTATAGTCATATCAATATCTAAAACCTTAAAAGTTCATAAAAAATTTAAAACATTAAAACAGCAAAGAAGATAAAAAACAGATACAGATACAAGGGTGGTGGTGGCTGCCCTTAAATCAGCCATCCTACATGGGAACCTGCATTCCTGGGTCCCCACACTTGCCCCACCAGCCAGGTCTTTAAGCCCTTCCAAAAGGGCAGGAGCTCTGTCTGTAGGCGCAGCTCTGTCGGGAGGAGGTTCCAGAGGGCCGGGGCGAACACAGAGAAAGCCCTCTTCCTTGTACTAGTGAGGCGAGCCTCCCTAGCCGATGGGATAACAAGAGAACCCCTCCGATCCGCTCTGGTGGGACGGGCAGACGTTCTTAGGGTGACACGGTCTCTTAGGTATCCTGGCCCACTACCATATAGGGCTTTAAAGGTAATGACCAGCACCTTGAATTGCACCCAGAGACATACTGGCAGCCAGTGCAGCTCCCGGACCAGTGGTGAGGCTCGAGCATAACGCCCGCACCCCATCACTACCGAAGCTGATGCATTCTGGACCAGCTGCAGCCTCCGAATGGTCACCAAGGGCAGCCCCATGTAGAGTGCATTATAGTAATCAAGTCTGGAGGTGACCAAAGCATGTGTGACCATGAGCAAGGCGTCCCGCTCCAGGAGGGGGCATAACTTTTCTGAAACAAAGAAACAACTAATATTGGGATTGTAATCTGTATCGCATCTGGGATGAAAGAAAGCAGCAATTCTTAAACGTAATTGTAGACTTCAGTGATGCTACACCCTTAGCAGGGGTATCTGGAGAATAATGCTGATGGGACATTTTGGATTTTTAGACTGTTGATGGATGTCAAAATGAAATTGCCTGTGATGCTTATAGAACTCTTTAGAATATTTCAAAAGATAGCATGTAATAAAGAAGCTTCATTGCTATGATGTCTCACTGGATCTTTGTTCTGCTGATAATTTTAGGAAACTGAAAGTTTTGGTTGGGCCCTAGGCTTCAAAGTCAACTAGGACACTTATGAATTCAAAAGCTTCATTATTTTAATTCATCTCAAGACAAGGTCTATTAAAAGCAGTCATTTTCCACAAAAAAATTTACTGACCATTTGGCTTATAAAAAGCTCTGTGCCCAAGAAAGCCTTAATTATCATTGCTGGAACATCTCAAGAATCTTCATATTGATTTAAAAGACAAGGTTGCTGATTTGCAAAATGTAACATTTCCTGCCTAGCTGACACAGTCATTTCTATGTGAATTAGAGGATGTTGAAGTAGACCTTCAACAAGAAATAGTAGAACTTCAAAATGACTGATCAGCAGGAATGATTCATTGATCTACCAGTGTCAGTTCATTTTGCTCAGTGATTAAGTTGTCAAAAGCTACCATAAAGGAACAACTGGTGTATAGATACTACTTTTTGCCATTATACTCTTGTTCCTTAGTCTCTAGCCTATTTTGTGAATAGTTATAATTGGCTATTTAAACTTCAGGCACTGAGTTCTAGTTTGCAACCTGGATGCTGTTGTACTGGAACTTTCTTCTGGGTAGACAAGCTTCAAATTGAGCAGTACTTGGTATAGTTGTTGGGAAAGTGCTCACATTGGTAAGACTTGCATCTCGTACCTTCCTGCTTTCTTTTGTCCCACCTGAGACCTGCCTACTGATACCAAAATCCTTGGAATGCCAATAGTTCCCTGTGGATATACTTAACAAATCATATAACTGAGCACCCTGGAAGGAAAGACAGAAAGACATGCGCTGCTCTTATATACTTGAATCTATGGGTTTCTTTAGGAAATCAATTCATTTTGTATTTAGTCTTCTTTTTCTGCTGACTTCAGCTTTTTCAGTTTTGGTTGGAGCCTGTATTTTGTGGGTGTTCAGTTTTCCTACCTACTTGGTGAACAAGCAAAAGTATGCAACCTTGTGATTTTGTGTAACTCTCTTTAGAGTACTGAATTCGGCTCAGAGTGTTGCCAAATCAGGAATATTTTCCTATTTGCAGCAGAGTAGCCCTCCTGGAAACCATTCAGCCATGACAGAGTATTTTGGGTAGTGTGGTTGAGTGGTATGTATGGGTCTCTATGTCCCGACCAGGTGATAAAGCTATTTCTATTTGTTCATTGCTCTTCCCCAGTAGCTGATTGAATGCTTTTTGGCCTGAGATTCTCATCTTCCAGCACTATCTCTTGTTTCATTTTAGACTATCTCATCATATGGTTTTCATCATAAGGAAAGTTTAGCAGTGGTTTACCATTGCCAATTTCCATGCAGTACTAACAAAGTTAGCTTGAGTGTCACCATTGTAGCATCCTCTGCCAGCGTCACTTTCAGCTATCGTTTCCCAGCAGCTATCTTGAAGAGGGTGGATGCATCTTAGTCTGGTATCTCGGCTGTGACTATTCCACCTTGACTGGTCCTACTAGGAGTTCAGGTTCATAATGCAGTCTGAGAACATTGCTCTTCAGCTTCACTGACACACTCAGAATCCTTCAATATGTGATGTTGTGTATCCCAGAAAAATCCTTTGGGGTTCCTGCAACATATGCAGGGAGGTGAAAAGAAAAAATAAGGAACCTTTCCCTGCATGCTACATTCCCTCTATGGCAGCGGTCAGCAAACTTGGCTCTCCAGGTGTTCTTGGACTTCAAATACCAGAAGCCCAAGTCAGCACACCTGCTGATCAGGGCTTCTGGGAATTGAAGTCCAAGAACATCTGGAGAGCTATGTTTGCAGACCCCTGCTCTATGGAACTAAAAGTAGCATAAATGTGCATACACATAACTGTACACTGATAAAATAAAAACAACAGAAATATAACCCCATGCAGAACATCTAGCCTGTGTCTTGGTTGGCTCTGGGCATCCAGCTGGCAAATTATTTTGCATTTCTGGAGTTGAAAGAAGAGCCAGAAAGTGAGGGAGTTAAAAAGAAATAAAATGCTGACACTTTATTCATTAAGATATTTGTCTGTCTATTTGGAGCAGGAAGAACAGATGGTATTTTTGTCTGTTTTTCTCCTGTACGATAAAGAGGCCCATTGCTTACTACCATGCACATCCTAGGAGAATACCCACCCCCACTGGACTGGTCTCAAAATCAGTGTTATAATTATAGTCAGACAGAAATGGCCCATGAAGTATTAACTGTATTGCAGGTGTCTCCTAGGATTTTACTCTGGAAGAAAGACTGACAAACACTGATGTGGCTCTTTAGTCTATGCACAAGAATGTTACCATGGCAATCTAAAGGACTGCTCCAAGGTTCTTTTTTTTTTTACTTTTAAAAAAATAGACATGCCCTAAGCAGTCTTTTCAGTCAGGCTCGATGATTTGCACAGAATAAGCCACAGAACTCTGAATACAGAAGCAGACATTGCCTTTTTGTTAACTGTATCTTGGGGGTGGCATTAGCTTAGTGGTTAAGACACTGGATTTGATGACCAGAAGGTCAGAGTTCGATTCACAGGTACTGCATGATGGAGTAAGCTCCCATCTCTGTCCCAGCTCCTGCCAACCTAGCAGTTCAAAAGCAAGAAATTGCAAGTAGACAAATAGGTACTACTTCTGTGGGAAGGTAAACAGCGTTCCATGCACTCCAGTGTTTAGTCATGCCTGCTGCATGTCCACTGAAATGTTTGCAGACACAGACAGAACTGGCTCTTTGGCTATTAACATAGATGAGCACCGAGCACTAGAGTTGGATATGATTAGCTTTCAAGCAAGGGAGACCTTTACGCAGTGGTGGGCAGCAACAGGTTCGTGCACCCACTGGCAAGAGGGGGTAGCAAAATTGGGTGGCCTTCAGGAGGGGGGTGTAGTGAAATTGGGTGACCACGCCCATCTCTCTGCCCTGCCCAGACTAACACAGCTACCATTTTAAAAGTTTTATTCTGTACAGGCATATCAGAGAGGAAACAAAACAAAAAGACAAAAACATTGTGGCACCTTAAAGACTAACTGCTGTATTTTAATGTGAGCTTTTGTGGATCAAGTCCACTGGCTCTTTGGCTATAAACAGAGATGAGCACTGAATCCTAGAATTGGTAACAACTGGCTTTCGAGCAAGGACAACCTTTACCTAATAACAGAATATCCCTGATTGGTATTCAAATTTGACATCAGGTTTTGTCCCTGCAAGTGGTTCAAGATCTCCCTTGCTCAAAAGCCAGTCATATCTGACTCTAGGGTGCAGTGCTCATCTCCATTTACAGCCAAAGAGCCAGTGTTGCCTGTGTTTACAGATGTATACATGGCCATATGGCAGGTATGACTAGATCACCCATGACTTAGGCTCCATCCACGACGTAGGCTCCGCCCACGGTGTGGTAGTAAACATTTTTGCATTCTTAGATACAAGTTGCAGTCAATGACAGTTATCTATGCTCAGGGCCAGGGGTAAAATTATAAATAGACAGAACATTAGAAAACATCATAAAATCAGAACATCACTGGTTAATAATAAAAAAGCACATAACAGTGTGTCCTGGTTAGCTGTTGTTTAAAAAACTTTTAAAGTTACTTTAATTTGTGTTCCTTTCTCATTCCTTTGTTTTTTTAAAATGTGAGCCGTGATCATTTTGAGTGATTCTCCTTACTTCTGGAGTCCTCCACAGCCTACATAATATGTTTTACTAGTTTGAGGTACATCTATGTTGGATGAAATATATGTGGTTAGATGAAAAATATGCATTCATAAATTAGGCTGCCCCTTTGCCTGCCTGCCACATGTCCATTGAAATGTCTGTAAACACAGACAGCGCTGGAACTTTGGCTATGAAACAGAGATGAGCACCGAACCCTAGAGTCAGATACAACTGGCTTTCGGGCAAAGGTGACCTTTACCTTTGCTCTCCGATGTCCTCTGTCATTAGAAGAACACCATTTGATGACTATTGTTGACTCTCAGTCTCAGCCGCCCAAATATGACAAGACAAAAAAGGAAAAAGATTGTCAAACACTCCACATTTATCTGCAATTGGTCCAAAATACGACTGTTTCAGACCAACTATTTTAGCTAGTTAGGATTTCATAGAGCAAATAATAAGAGAAACTTGGATTTTAGGGAGAAAGGTTGGTAACTATTTTTAAAGGTTCATTGGTATATTTAGACACCCATTATTTCAAGAGTGTCAGAAAAGGCATAGTAGGCTAGATATTAACTTTCACTCTATCACCTGAGCCACTGAAGATAGTGTTCAGTTTAACCTGGATAATAGCTTTTATTCTAAAACAAATGAAATGGTGACTCCCTGACTGAAACAGGCTATGCTTTCTGCCTCCAAGTCATCCATTGATGTCAACTTCCATTTATAGCTTTGCCTGCACAAGCAGCAGAATTTCTGACCTGCAATAAATAATTTTAGGCTATCATCATTGTTTTATTACACTACTATCAGCCTTTATATTCATTCTCATCTATCAGTGAGTGTTCCACTGCTGCTGCCAGGTATGTGGGCACATTATTATTTCCAGCATTGATGGCTGGCTTGGTACCAACCATTGTTGTTGCTATAACTATGAAGACTGGCTGCATTATGCTTTGTTATTAATGTCTTGTCAATCATTTGCAGCTTTGTGAAACTACAAAGAATGCCTATCCTTTTAATAAAGGCACTTTGATCAGGTCATTTTTCACTACCCAAGGAAGGGAAGAGAAAGGAAGGAGAAGGAAGGAAAAATTAAGGACACTCTAAGAACTAGAGCATGGGTTCTCAAACTTTTCAAGTCAGGGGCCGGTTCATGTTGCCTCAAACAGTTGGTGGGCCGGACTGGTGCTCCAACCACAGCTGCCATCGGTGGAATTGGCTGCAGACTCATTTACAGCTGTTGTAAATGCAACGTAAATGAGCCTGTGGCTGTCGTAAACATGTTTACGATGGCCATAAATGAGTCAGCAGCCGCTTCTGGCAGCAGCACCTGGAGCTGGATTATTTGGTTCCACTGCTGGATCCGGCCCATGGGCCATAGGTTGAGAATCCTGAACTAGAGCAAGCAACTACATTTGGATGAAATAACAGAGAAGTGAACTAAATTTGAAATTATTTGGGCTAAGAGGATTTGGCCTCATGATTTACCCATGGAGTAAAATCATGTTGGTATCACATATAGAGAGAACAACATAAAAGTCATTTTTGTTGGAACATTCCTCTCACTCCAGGAACTAATGAAGTTCACTTATTAGTCCCACGTACACTAGACACAATGAATAAATGGCATTTGTTAAACCAGTACAGCAGTTTGTCATGGGAAGACCCCCATTCCCTAAACATTCCCAAAAGAAATGGAGGAAATTTAGTTTTCTTAAGCCTTCTAAAATCATTTCAGTTCTAGGTGCTTAGAGAGACTGCTATTCTCCCTTCTGTAAAATTCCATTAGCTTGCTGTTTTAGTAACAGGGCTCTCTTTGGTTCAGCTGATCCAGATGAGACACAGCTGTGTAGAGGTCTAGATAAACCCCATTGTGGGAGTGAAGAAACTCAGTTTCAGTTCAGTTTTCAGTTCAGTTTGGTTTGGTTTAGTTTTGTTTCCGAATACCAAAGGAGCAGGATGCTATGGACTCTTTGTTTTGCTTACAATGATTATTGGCCTATGTTTTGTTTTGTGGACTATGTTTTGCTTCTGAAGATTATTTATGCTTTTTATGGATGAATCTAATGGGACAATAAACTCTGTTTTGCTTCCATGAAGACTCTTAACTGAATAAGAGGTAAGACAACACACACACTCACAAGCCTCGGAGACGCTATCTAAAACCTCCTTGTTATGAAGAGAAGCAGATAAGTTTTTATTTTGCCACCCAGTTCGCTCCCTGGGAGCTCCGGTTTAGTTCTGGGGTTTTTGTTTGCCATAAAGACCCCAACGTAAGGAACACTGAGGAGGGCTGGAGCAGAGGGGGCCGGCTGGAAGCGTGACATAGTTATATAAGCGCCACTGGTTCACTGGTCTCCTCAAATTGTGAATCACAATTAGATTTAGCCCCAACATTGCAGCCAGCTTCCAAATAAGAGTCTGCATGCTTCCCTGCCAACATTCATTTTGGGAAAAGCAGGAAAACAGCTGTAGGATCATGAGTAAGGAATCCTGAATGCTTCAGGGGAGCTGAAAAATTCTTAATCTTGTGGCTTTGGTTCAATGCTACCTATTTAGCACTGCAGTATTGCAGCTCTTAGAGGGGAGTTGGCTAGCTAGGATGACTCTGTTTATAGCTCTATATTTAAATGACCCATTGACTCTTAGAATCCTTGGCATTTAGCTCACAAACTTTGAAATTATTTTCAGATCCATTTCCCGAAATATTTAGGGGCAAGGAATTTTTCGTCTCTCCCCCCCCCCAAAAAAAAAAAAGAGAGAGAGAGAAACACACACACACTACTTTTCTGTAATCCTGATGCACTGGACCTCACTCTACCTCGTGCTTAAAATGATCTTTGACATTTTGAGACATCCAGAAATGGCCCAGTTTCATTCTCATTTCCATAATTTAGAGTTCAAATATATAACTGCCTCCTTGAAAGCAAGTGGCACCAGGCTCAATAGAGTTTTCTCCCAGGCAACTGAGTTCAACAGTAAAGCCTTAATGGGCTGCTTGAACATTTTCTGAGGTAGACATAGGGCTTAGAAAAGTTACTTTTGCAATACAAGAACTCTAAAATGCTTTTTGACTAATCTTTTCATTGCTATAGCTCAGGAGTTCTCAACCTTTTAAAGCCGGGGGCTGGGTTATGCTCCCTCAGACAGCTTTGAGGGCTGGACGGCCATTTTGCCCTTCCTCTATCACATGGCACTTCCTGGTGTGGTGGAGACAGTGGAGGGCCACATGCAGTGGTGGGATGTCAAAAATTTTACTACCCCACCGTGATGTCATCACAGTGTGGGCGGAACTAACATCATGATGTCATGATGTGGGTGGGGCCAAAGAATTTTTTTAAAATAATAATAATAAAATAATTGTACCGAGTAGGGTGGTATACAAATCGAATAAATGAAATGAAATGAATGAATGAATAAAAATAAAATAAATAAAAATAAAATAAATAAAAAATAAGCACACACACACACACACGGCAACCCACCCACCCACAACACAAACCCATAAATAAAGAAAATAAAATAAAAATTACATTAAAATACACCCACCTACCACCCCAAACATAAATCTGTATTTATGGTACTGTGGTAGTATGTCAATATAGGTAAAGGTATTAAATACACATTAAAATACACACAGACACACCACATCCAAAGGTGAGTCACTTACCCTGGGGAGCAGGCTATAGGGAGCTTCAGGCTAGCAGCTTCTCTTCCTCCTCCCTGCTTGGGAGGACAGCAAGGAGGCTGTGCATACACGCCAAGCACTGTAGGCATGCATCCACAGTGAGGGAACCAGTGAAAAGGTAAACCCCAAAGGTGGTTCCCCCCAAAAGCTGTTACTGGTTCTCTGGGACACTGAGAAAAGTTACTACCGGTTCTGGCAAACTGGTGAGAACCTGTTACATCCCATCACTGACCACATGAAATGGTGCCATGGGCTGCATCTGGCCCACAGGCTTCAAGTTGAGAATCCCTGCTATAGTTCTTCTTCTTTGCTTCCTCTTTTACCCTATCGGGTGTCAAGGGATCTATAGTTATAACAAAAAAATATTCAAACTTGATGCAAATATATTTTTTGTAAACATAATAATAATAGCATTACAAATAAATGATACTTCATTAAGTCATAGCGGCAAATTGCCATGAATGAATAAAGAACTGGTTCATTCCTAGGCACAAATCCAATTGTGCAAACACTCAAGAAGGCAATCATCATCTTGTTAATTAGTGGCAATTTACCACCTTGATTTATACAGTTTCCTTTTCATAAGCATAAAGTGACAATAGGATTCTGCCTAATGTACCTTTTTTCAAGTTTTCATAACAAAGATAAATATAACGCTCAGTACAATGGGCGATAAATAGTTCATTGTTCAATTCAGTTCATTAATCTGTCCAGGACTGGTTGGTAAAATTCAACAGTTCATATACATTAGATTGCTAGTTCAGTTTACAAGATTTCCCCCAAGATCAGTTACAGATCTACAGTATATGACTGAGGAAGGCAAACACAGCTGCTTACATTGGCATGGTTGATCAAGGAGAATCATGTTTCCTAAAAATCTATTTGGCTACGTGGAATTCTTAAGCCATATGTTTTACATGAGCCGTAAGTTTTTCCATAAGGGCAGTATGCCACAATTCAGAAAACCACAGCATTAATGTGATTCCCCCTCCACTTTGTACATGCAAATGATCACAAGGTGAGCTACCAAACACAGGAAAATTATCAAAAATTGGTGTTTAAGATTATTATTTTGTTGTTGTTCAGTCACACAGTCAATTCCGACCCTTTGCGATCCTATGAACCATTGTCCTCTAGGCACCTCTGTCCTCCACCATCCTCCTCAGCCCACCCAGCTCTGTGCCCATTGCATCCACAATACCATCTAGCCATCTCATTTTGGCCCACCCCTTCTTCTTTTGCCCTCCACGCTTCCCAGCATCAAGGCTTTCTCAAGCAAATCTTCTCTTCTCATTTGATGTCCAAAGTACTTTAGCTTCATCTTCACTATTTGACCTTCTAAGGAGCAGTCAGGTTTGATTTCTTCTAAGATTGACCTATTTGTTCTCCTCGCTGTCCAGGGGACTCTCAAAACTCTCCTCCAAAACCACATCTCAACAGCCATATATAGTGAAAAAGCCTGAGTCATCAAAATGTCTGTTTGACCAAAAGTGATATATATATATATATATACATTATTTGGACACTGGTGCTCAGCTTTTTAGGTCTGTCAAAACCTAAATGTGCTTAGTTGTCAAAATAACATATCTTAAAGGTATAAATTACTATCTGTGGCTTATATTTAAGCAAAATGCTCCCACACCTGTGCTTCTAGTTGAGGAAGAGTCAGTCTCCTCAAATTTTGTCAGGGATGTAAATCAAAACTATTTGGGCAAGTTTCCCAGAGGCATGACCTCCCCCCTCCCCCATTAGAGAGACAATGTGATATTGGAGACAATTGATACGCAGAAATCGCATGAAAAGTTATGTTGAATATATGAAATCCTGAGGTTTTTTATTGGCTAAAGGTTCAGGATTATGGCATTTGTCAAGATAATTGGTTGAACTAAAATGTTTTGGCATCAGCTCAGAATAATTTAAGATAAATTTGACTTTATTGATTCTAAAATTCATTTAAATGTTTAAGGTTTTTGTAACCACATTAGTTCATTAATTTCAGAAGTGTTTAAAAATTATTTATATTTTATATCTCTTGTAGTTAAAATCTGTATCTCTTCTCCTCTTTTCAATATAATTTGCAATAACTTAGATTTTTTTTATTCACATATTGCCAAATTCCTGATTAGTAAACCAGATGTTCCTTAAGATCTTGTTAATGTCAGTGACATTTACTTCAGTGCACTTTCTCTCCAGTTCCTGTAATATCTCAAGACAACTCTATGCCTTGGGCTGATTTTCCAGTCAATGAACCTCCACTGTTAATAAAGACTTTGATACCAAGTCATATTTCTTAAGGTGATTCAGCTCTATTATACATTCGCTTCTCATAATAGCTTTTAGGCTGTTTCACATCAAGTTTGCAGAATTTCTGGTGAAGCATTTTCATTAAAGAAATTTATGATAACTTTTTTCTAGATGTTCCTCTCTCGAAATGGAACTGGATTTAAGATCCAGGAGAATGTTTTCAGAGTTAGATGTCCAGGCATTTAGGGTAGTGGTCAGATAGGAAGATAAATTGGATCCTTGTTACGTTGGATCATGGAGAAAACAAAGGAATATCAGAAACAAGTCTACTTCTCTTTCATTGACTACACCAAGGCCTTTGACTGTGTGGACCACAACAAAATGTAGCAAATAATTAAAGAGATGGGAATACCAGAACACCTTATATGCCTCATGAGAAATCTGTACATGAGTCAAGAAGCCACAGTTAGGACAGAATACAGAATGACAGAATAGTTTAGAATAGGAAAAGGAGTAAGACAAGGCTGAATTTTATCACCCTACACAGAGCACATGATGTACAGTGCAGAGATGGAGGAATCACAATTTGGGATCGAAATTTCTGGGAGAAACATCAACAATTTGAGATATGCAGATGATACCACCTTGATGGCAGAAAGTGAGGAAGACCTTAAAAAGCTCCTGTTTAAGTTGAAAGAAGAGAGTGCAAAAGTTGGCTTGAGACTCAACATCAAGAAAACCAAGATACTGGCAACAGGCCCTATCAGTCCCTGGAAAACAGACGGGGAAGAAGTGACAGATTTTATATTGCAGTCATGAAATAAAAAGGCGACTGATTCTTGGAAGACCAGCGATGAGAAACCTGGGGAACATAGTTAAAAGTAGAAACATCACCTTGCAAACCAAAATTCACATAGTCAAAGCAATGGTATTCCTGGTGGTAATGTATGGTTGTGGGAGCTGGACCATTAGGAAAGCGGAACACAGAAGTATAGATGCCTTTGAGATGTCTTGTTGGAGGAGAGTTTTGAGAGTCCCCTGGACAGCAAGGAGAACAAATACGTTGGTCTTAGAAGAAATCAACCCTGACTGCTCCCTAGAAGGTCAAATAGTAAAGATGAAGCTGAAGTACTTTGGACTCAAATGAAAAGAGAGGATTCACTTGAGAAGGCCTTGATGCTGGGAAAGATGGAGGGCAAAAGAAGAAGGGGGCAGCCAAAAATGAGATGGCTAGATGGTATTATAGATGCAATGGGCACAGAGCTGGGCAAGTTGTAGAGGATGGTGGAGGACAGGGGTGCCTGGAGGGCAATGGTCCATGGGGTCACAAAGGGTTGGAGTTGACTGTGCTACTGAACAACAAGACACATTTTGAACAAGCAGACATTCTTTTCCTGTGTCGAGTTCCTTCCATGAGTGAATCAGGTCCATATGAGATAAAATCAAGGGCAGCAATGGCAAATATTGATGCAAACCATCTCAATTGGTCTTTATGACTACTTAAATCCACTCACAGTAGTTTGCCTTCTCTAAATTTTTCTAATAGTCTAAAAACTTCCACCATAAAAAGACCTTGGTTTGTTTTGGGGCCCAAAGGGTTAAAATATTCTCAGTAGTCCACTTCACAGAGCTAAACCATCCAATGGAGTCAATCAAGACTTCTTTTAATATGAAGATAAGTCTCAGGGGAAAGGTTATAAATATTTTCTTACATTTCAAAGAAGCATCAACACCTTAATAAGATTAAAATTTGGTGCAAGTTACTGGTTGCTAGAGTCACCCATCTGATGTGTTCCTTGAAACAGAAAAATAATAGGCTCCTGCTACTGGATTATATTTTCAGGCTACACATTACTCGAATGAAATGGTCCTGAAAGCAAAATGATCCAGCACACACTTCTTCTAAATGCACCAACCAAATCCTATTGAATATTTGCACGCACACAAGAGAAAACAAAATAATTTCCATAACTATGACTATTTTAACAAGATTCTGGGATGTGGCAGGTTTGCATAATCAGGCATATAATCAAGCATATGCCCAACCAATGACCATCTTTATAGTTTAATTCGTTAGTTATGTACTATCAAGTTGGAACTGATTTATAGCCTTCATAATTGGATTTTCAAGGTAAGGGAGAGACTTAAAGAGCGGTTTTACTAATTTTGTTCCCACAGTGAGTTTTTATGGCAAAGTGGGGATTCGAACCCTGATCTCCAGAGCTATAGTCCATTGCTCTATCCACTACACCACAGTGGGTACCACACAGGTAATTACACCTAGCAAATTAGTAATAACTAATTACAAATCATCTAACTATCCCTAGCAAATATTGTGACTGCTCTTGTCTACCTATAAGACCACACCAACAGTCAAGGAAGAAGCAGTCAGGGCAGGTTGAGGACTTTGCCACCCCTCCTCCTGCGCCCACACCACCGGCCAGGGAAGAAGCAGCCAAGGCAGGTTGAGGACTTCTCCGTACCTCCCCCTGACCCCCATCAACATAATGGAATGGAATGTATTGTTTGTAAGCCACTCTGAGTCGCTACAGCGAGTGGGCGGCAATATAAATTTGAATGAATAAATAAATAAATATATATATATAAATAATATAAATATCCAATAGAATACTGGCCAGCATAACCCCAGTTGTGTCCCAATAGCAACTTATCCAGCTTCTATGTTTTAGGAAGAATTTAGCCAAATCCAAGTGGGCAAATGTAATATAAGTGCATCACTTGTGGGACACCATCAGGTTTGTGGGGGACAAATAAAGCTCTGATATTGCAATACCACCAGAGTTCACATTCATGGTAATTAAGACAGGTAGAGAGACTACTAGGTCTGGCCAGGCTATCCTGCTATGTTACTGCAACTCAATGCTGCGTGCCAGGCAGCAGTTAACTAACCTGACCACCCTCAGGACTAACAGCCTTGGGTGCAGAATCCCACAAGGAAGGATGATGGTCCCAAGTGGATTAAATCCCACTTGAATCAATCCTGATGGAGGGCAGCAGCTTCATCAATACTGGCCTGAGGCTGATGAGGACTTTATGTGCCAAAAGGGCTCAGGTCCAGAAAGTGAATCGTGGAACTGGACCAGTGGTACAGGGATCATGCTGCAATGCGTAAGGCAGATAAAAGGCCTCTGCATTATATTCTCAGGACAGTCTTCATGGCCGAGCACCATGATGATAGCCTATATTTAGATACAGCAGTAGCAGGAGGAGGAGAGATTACAATGAAGAGTGAAATACAGTCATACCTTGCATAACGAAAATGATTTGTTCTGTGAGGCTGCTCGCTAACCGAGTTTTTCGCTATGCGAGTTTTTTTGCATAGCGAAAAATCCTATGGGAAAAATCTCATAGTGAGCATTTCTATGGAAAAACTCAGATAGCGAAAACATTTCGTTATGCAAGTTTTCCCCATAGAAATGCTCGTTATGCAAGTTTTCCCATAGGGAAAGTCCGACTCGCATAGCGAAAATTTTTGTTATGCGAGTCAGATCACTTTTTGAAAAACCCGCTCGTTATGCAAGTTTTTCGCTAAGCAAAACACTCGTTAAGTGAGGTTTGACTGTAGTTTAAAGCTACCCCTGAGCATCTTGATCTGGAATACTCAGGTTGGAATCATGTGATAGCTGTGATCCTAAGTCAACAAGGGAGACTGCAGAAATTAAAAACAACTCATCAATGTTTGTGTTGCCATTGTAGTCCTCTTCTTTCTTGCCTTCCTTCCATCCCTAGTGGTCCTGCAATGGTGGGTAGGGGCTTGAGTGGGGGGAACCCTGTGGCAGCAACTGTGGTTGTAGCAGCTGCCAGAAGCAATAATCTTAACCTGTCTAATGGACAACCCAGCCCTGGATCAGATGCAACCTTTGTCTGATTGAGTAAAGCTTTCACATTTTTGAGATGTACCAGTGCATTAGAATTTTCTGACATTTCCCGCGGAATGTTGGCCTACTCTAATGTGAGTTTCCAAAACTTAACATACTGTATAATACATACAGAACAAAATCTAGGATGTCTTTGAGTCTGTGACATTCCGATTTAAAATTTAAATTCTGTGCCAGCTTCAATCTCTGTTGCTTTGTAAAATCGGTTTAGAGATTAATTGCTTCAGCTCTTCTTGCATAAATCATTTATCTTTTCTTTCACTGCTTTTTTTTTACATGCCTCAAAAATCTAGACAGGCAGCTGGAGGAATTGTACTGGTTGACTTGAGAGAAAATAAAGTCAGATAAGGAAAAATTTGAGGGACAAGTAAAAAGTTCCATTATCCTTGTTAAACTTGGCACTAGTCTACATGGTTGAATATGAATGTGTTTTAAGGTGCAGATACTGGGTTAACAACAATAGTTTCATTTTATATTTTCTTTGGTTCTGTTCTTAGCTAGCATCAAAGAGCTTTCCAGCTTTCACAGTTCAGTCATCTGTGCAACTCAGCTACAGATGTATCTTCGTTTACACAGAAAGGTGACTTTTTAGTGACATAGCATTGGCATTGGATTGATATTCCCAGAGGTTTTTCATCCACTGAGCAATTTAGCCGTAGAGAAGCTTCATCTATCTGAAGTCTCTCTCCTTTTCTCAAGCAGTAGAACACTGTAGTTTTTGTAAAAACTGTTCATGTTCATAGAATGTAACTAGATACCAATATTTTTATAATGTATTTTAGCACTTAGATAACAGCAGTCTTGTTTATGGGTGCTTTTGCTGGGGACTGGCTATATTTCCTTGTGTCGTTTTATGGATATACATTAGTAATTGGCTGTACCCTTTTGTCCCCCTTCACAAAGGTCGCTAAACAATGTTCAGTGTTATGTTTTAGCCAGTCCCTAACTAGATTGTATTAGGAGGTGGAAAAATCTATACTTCATTACCAGTCCAGTGATACTTCTTTAAATTATTTTGCCTTCACTGTGGGCACAATCGAAATGTGATCTACTCCTACACATGGCCTATTCGAATGGATGGTGTATATACGTGGCATGATGCTTGTTGAAGTGTGGTTAATTTTAGTGGAGCTGTGAGATGAGAGGTACCTGCTGAATTATGTCCTATGGCTTAAATGCCTGGTTGGTAATTTCATGGTTACTGCTATTTTTATGCAAGGTGTACATGAGACATCCTGCAAATCACATATAATTTATTCAATGTATCTTGTATGATTTATAACTCATTCATGCTCCACAGTATTCCTGTCATGGAAAGAGCCATGGAGCTAAAGGGTATAGGGAAATCGATCAGTATAGATTTAATTGGCTCCTGTCTACATTTTATTCTCTATCTTTAAAAAAAAAATTAGGTTCTGCAACATTGTTTTCCTTCCTGCATTGAAACCTACATGTCTCATACATCTTTTCTAAAGTGTCGCTTTATTTACATCTTCCATTAATGTATTTTTTATTGTAAATGTCTTAGCCGTTTGTGTTTTAAAATGTATGCATAGATTTGTAGACACTTGATTTCTCTGAAATGTCTGGTAGATCTCAAATGAAAATATATAAATGTGCAAATATAAATGGGCAAAGATGCAGTTTTTTGAGACAAGGATTTCTTCTTGCAGAATGTTAGAAGAAGAAATGCTATTTATATTAAGATTGTCAAATCTAACAAATTTCATCTCCATTTCCAGCAGCTACCACTCCGTGACCGTTACAGTGTTGACCTTGTATTTTTCAAATGGCAGTCCTCTTCTGCTGCCTAGCAAACTGTTTTTGAAAAGAATTTTTTAAAATAGTTTTTTTAAAATAGTTTTAAAAAATGATCTCAGGGAATACTGACAAACATTGCTTAAATTAGCTATTTAGATCTCAGCCACTATGTTAAACTAAGCTGTTATGGCTTATTTATGACTTAAACCATTTGACCTAATGTAACTGACACCTAATACAGTCAAACCTCGCATAAAGAGTGCCTTGCTTAAAGAGTAACTCGCTTAAAGAGCAGAGTTTTCTCTGAATGTTCACTTCGCTTAACAAATAAAACCAAGCAAAAACTCACTTAACAAATAAATTGGGGTTCGCAATCCCCCCTACAATTGGTCACTTACAATGGTGTTTCACTTAAAGAACAAACTCGCTTAAAGAGCAGTCCTGTGGAACGCATTGTGCTCTTTAAGCAAGGCACAACTGTATTGCAAGAACAACCAGTTCGAAATATGTTGAGTGTTCAAGGGGAAGTTTCTAGCGATTTCTGCTGTTGCTTGTTGTTTCTGATTCAGTCGCAAGTTCCCACCAGAAAAATTATGTTTGGTACACTTAGGTTGATCTGCAAAGTATGAGGGATGGCAAAGAGCCATCAACTTGGCAAGATATTAAGTGAAAGGCACCCACAATCAACCAGTCATCATGAAGAATTTAGATTGAGGTTTGACTGAGACATCCCTAAAGTCTAATCTTTCTGAAATTACAATAGGTAAGGTTGGGGGTGTACTAGCCATTTGTGGGAACCTGCCAGGTGTTCAAGTAGCTTTCTTTTTCTGTGTGCCTCTTTTTGTTGTTGTTAGAGACATTAAAAGCAAGGGAATAATCGAACACCAGGTGGGTCACAATATATTGACTGCAGACAGGAATATGGATAATCACATACCTATGGACCAGAATCAAAATAAATACTTCAAATTTATCTGAAGGTTGCAGCGAAGCTTCTGGGATGTTGGGGGGGGGGGGGAACAGACTTTCTTTAATTATTTAACATAACTGTGCTAAGAGCTCGGTTTTCTCCCTGCCTACCTGCAATCACTCTATAGTTTAGGCTACCTGTATTCTAATCCTCTGTGACAAATTTTGTTTGTTCATAGCTAACCTCAGTCTTCACGATAATCAAACTAACCCTAATTAGGGATCTTCTGCCATTACTGTTGTAAATAGCTACACTGGTCGTATATTATTACTGGTTGTAAATACCACACTGATTTGCAAACCTATCTGTTATGACAACCAACCATTGTGCACCTATGTACCTGATATGTATAAATTGATATCATGAAAACTCACTCTTATGTCTGATGAATTGGACTTGGTCCATGAAAGCTAACATTAAAATACAGGAGTTAGTCTTTAAGGTGCTACAACATTTTTTTGTCTTTTTGTTTTGTTTTGTTTACTCTCTGATATGCTCAATCTTCATGTTATTGGTTCATTCTAAATCTTCACCTTGGCTTTCTCACACCTTC
The DNA here is from genome assembly GCA_030440675.1 of Furcifer pardalis. Classification (NCBI taxonomy): domain Eukaryota; kingdom Metazoa; phylum Chordata; class Lepidosauria; order Squamata; family Chamaeleonidae; genus Furcifer; species Furcifer pardalis. Next base: position 98,201,591 of record CP126890.1, read on the forward strand.
TGAAACACCCTTGTTCCCCTTCTTTTTATAAGAACATAACATAATGCTTCTGTGCCCGGTTTCATATCTGGAAAAGAAAGTTTTGACATTATGTCAAGGGTATTTTCCACATCCCAGCATGCTTACTTCACAGCTCTCCCTAGCATACTTGCTTAATTTCAAGTGGTCTTGAGTTCAGAAGCCATTACTTCCACCATTGCTATGATAATTATATTAGACATTAACTGCTACTTGAGTAATACAAGAGAAAAGTTTTGACTACTTCTACAACCTCTTAAAATAAGTTCCAGAGGCAGGAAATATTCTTTTTATCTGAAGAGCAAAGTAAATTAAAGCAATTTATGAATGAGCCAAGTTTATTACTTTTTGGTTATGCTAGGTTTACTAAAATAAATGCTGGCAGGAAGGTCTACTGAACATTGGAATAGCAGTCACTGGAAATAGCAATAAGATGAAGCAAGTTATATAAATAGTGAGTTAGTATTGCTTTTTTCCCCTCTTCATTTTCTTGCCCAGACAGTAATATTGTGTTGCTCTTAATTTTAATTGAATTTTTAAAATGGTTTTAACCCATTGGAGGTGTACTTTACATATACTAGCTATACCTGCCAATTATTTTAAGATGTGCTGAAGCTTTAAATCCTTCCAGAAACATATTTGAGTGCCTTTTACATTGGCTCAGCTTCCTTTACTACCAGGCTGACCTTCAAGAGCAACACAACTTCCTTTGGGTTGTAGTGGGAGAATATTAAGATACTGAGTTATGCATGAATCAAACAACCTACTGATTGTTCTCTACACATAATTGCCATGTGCTTGAAACTAGTTTACAAATTTTATGTTTGTAATGCTCATGACAGCATGAGCTGCATGCTAGCTAACTGAAGAGATTATCAGTTAACATAAATGCTTGCAGCAATTTGCAACATGTGATAAAGGCTTCCTAGACTCAAATCCTTGCCCCTAGCATTTTCCCTGACATTTATTGATGTACAGTACTGAATTTCTGCACATTTCCCACAAAGACACAGAATAGCTGGTGTAAAAATATGCTTACAGTTTCTCTCTGTGAATGCACATAGAAGCAGCTATGCTTAAGTACTACAGATGTGATGAATACCAGAAAGTTTCTTTTTTTAATTATTTTTTGGTAATTTTCATAGTTTCACAATGCTGAGACTCTTTCTAGCCTTTCATATAAATCTGGTCTCATTCCCCACTCCTCACTCCATTTGTGGCAAATCCTGCACATACCCTTCCTATGAATTCAATCCGAGAAAGATGCTCCTCTGTGCAAGAATTCTAATAATCCTTCAAAGCTCTTCATTCCTTCCAGCCAAAATCACCACCAAAATCCCTCAAGAGGAGGATAGTCTTGTTACAGAAAAGCTGCAAGGATAACAGAAGAATCCCCCCCCCCCGCCTCCCACCAAAGCTTCCTTCCAAGATCAAAAAACTACAAAATTCACATCCCTACTAAAACACCACTACAGTAATACCTCGGATAACGCTAAGACTTGGTTCCACAAGTCTTGGTGTTATCCGATTTTTAGTGTTATCCGATGCATGTTAAAATCCTATGGGATGGATCGGATAACGTTAAAGCTCCATAGAGATACATTGTAACTGCACAGGCTTTAGCGGTTGTTATCCGATCCATCCCATAGGACCTTAACATTATTCGATCCAATTCTCCTCCCCAGATTACTTAACGTTATGCGATTTTAGCGTTATCCGAGGTAAACGTTAACCGAGGTATTACTGTACTTTCCCCTTTCTGTGATGGAGAGGAGGCACATGGAGCAAGTGACCAATATGTCATACCAGAACATTTCAACATTCCATTTGCTAATGTAGACTATATCTTATATCCCCCCCCCCGATATTATTGTAACTATTGGCGAGACTCCACCGTAGGGAGGCTGGGCCGATTAAATGGGCCCGCCCCCGGCGACTAATGGATCCGGTTGGATTCCAGAGGGAACTGGGGTGTTGTCCTCTTGACCTGCAAAGCGGTTCGTCCGAAGCCCTTGTCAACGCCTGGAATGAGAAAACAATGGCAGCTTTGGACGTAATCGCTCCACTACGGCCTCTCCACGCTTGTAGGGATCGATCTGCCCCTTGGTTTACAGAAGAACTAAGGGAGCTCAAACGGGCAAAGAGACGCCGAGAGCGCCGCTGGGTGAAGACTCGGAGTGAGTCTGATCGAACACTGGTTAGAGCTGCTATTAAAGACTACCTAGTGGCGATGGGGGCAGTGAAACGTCAATATTTCACCGCCCTTATTGCCTCCGCAGATAATCGCCCAGCGACCTTGTTCCGGGTGACCAGGTCCCTGCTTGGAAGAGGGGGGGGGGTCTGGCCCTGGTTGGCAGGGATCGGCTGAGGCTTTTGCCGATTATCTAGAGGAGAAAATCGCTCAGATTTGCTTGAAGTTTAATCCCGGCGTGGAAGAGACAGAGCTGGGGTTGACCAGAGTACAGTCTGGCCATGTTATCTGGGATCGGTTCGATCCAGTTGGCCCTGAGGAAGTGGACAGGCTTCTTGGATCTGTTCGCGACACAGCCTGCGCACTGGACCCATGTCCTGCTTGGATGATTAAAGCATCTGGGGCCGTGGCAGGCGGCTGGGTCGAGGCGATTATAAATTCATCTTTAAAGGAGGGGTCCTTTCCACCACCTTTTAAACATGCTTTGGTGCGCCCCCTTTTGAAAAAACCTTCCCTCGACCCTATGGTACTCACTAACTACCGGCCAGTGTCCAACCTACCCTTTTTGGGTAAGGTATTGGGAAAGGCAGTGGCGCAGCAGTTACAGGAAGTCCTGGATGAAGCGGATTATCTGGACCCTTTTCAGTCAGGATTCAGGCCCGGACATGGGACAGAAACTGCACTAATCGCATTGGTGGATGATCTCTGGAGAGAGCGGGATGGAGGTTATCCGTCCGTTCTAGCTCTTCTCGATCTGTCAGCGGCCTTCGATACCGTCGATCATGGTATCCTTCTGGGGAGGCTCCAAGGGTTGGGGATCCAGGGCACTGTGTTGGCCTGGTTTTCCTCATTCCTGAGGGGCAGGACCCAGTCGGTGTGGCTGGAGAACGAGAAGTCCAGCCCTAGGCCCCTCCAATACGGGGTACCTCAGGGCTCGGTGCTTTCTCCTCTCCTATTTAACATCTACATGAAGCCTCTGGGTGAGATCATCCGTTCCCACGGGGTGAAGTATCATCAATATGCTGATGATACTCAGTTATACATCTCGGCCCGTGGGGACCCAAGCGGTGCGGTGGAAGTCCTTTCCAGGTGCCTGGAGGCTGTTAGGGTCTGGATGGGGGCAAACGGGCTACAGCTGAATCCCGGCAAGACTGAGTGGCTTTGGGTAGGGGGCCCCGTGTTACCTCGGGAGTTACCAGCTTTGGTTCTGGATGGGGCAGTTCTGCCCCAAGCAGATCCAGTGCGTAATCTGGGGGTCCTCCTGGACTCACGACTACTGTTCAAAGAGCAGGTGGCAGTCGTGGCCAGGAGGGCTTTTGCACAACTTCGTGTAATCCGCCAGTTATGCCCACTCCTGGACCGGGACGCCTTGCTCACGGTCACACATGCTTTGGTCACCTCCAGACTTGATTACTGTAATGCGCTCTACATGGGGCTGCCCTTGGTGACCATTCGGAGACTGCAACTGGTCCAAAATGCGGCGGCCCGGGTAGTGATGGGGCACGGGCGATATGCTCGTGCCACACCACTGCTTCGGGAGCTGCATTGGTTGCCAGTGTGTCTCCGGGTGCAATTCAAGGTGCTGGTTATTACCTTTAAAGCCCTACATGGTAGTGGGCCAGGATACCTTAGAGACCGCATCACCCTAAGAACGTCTGTCCGTCCCACCAGGGCAGATCGGAGGGGCTCTCTTGTTATTCCATCAGCTAGGGAGGCTCGCCTCGCTGGCACTAGGAAGAGGGCCTTCTCTGTGTCCGCCCCGGCCCTGTGGAACCTCCTCCCAACTGAGCTGCGCCTACAGATAGATCTCCTGTCTTTCCGCCGAGGCTTAAAGACCTGGCTCGCAGAACGTGTATGGGGACCCAGTAACATGGGATCCCATGTAGGCTGGTTGGTTTAGGGGACTGCCACCTCTTCCTGCTCCGGTTTTTAGCGGTGCGCTATTTTAATTTTAATTTCTCTTATGAACTTTTTATGGTTTTAAACCTAACTATTATATTAGTTTATCCTGTGATTTTTATCCATACTGTAAGCCGCCCAGAGTCGGGTTTACCCGATTGGGGCGGGATAGTAAATACAATAAATAAATAAATAAATAAATAAATAAATAAATAAATAAATAAATTTTAAGAAATGTATGCATTTAGATTATGGTATGCACAGGGGAAGGAGTAGGGTAGGACGGGAGATGTGCAAATGTGCTCTGATAAACAGGTTACATGTAGATGGTGAAGGATTATGGAACTCTAAACTTCCACATAAGTGATGTCACTGATTTTTCCCCTTTTTAGATGAATGACTGGCTGCACTCCATTCACATTGGTACCAAAAAATTCTTCCCCAAGCACCTTGTTTCACTCAGTTAAGATAATTGCTGCTTATAGCAAGGAGGTAGCAGTCCTGATCACTGAAGAAGAAGAAAAAGGAAAAAGGAAGCCGTCCAGTCCCTGGTCATTTCCATACTACTAATCAGATTAAAAATCACTGAAAGGATTGGGTTAAAATCTTTCAAGCCCAGTCCAGTGATCTAAGGAAATCTCTGTTCTTTGTTTGTCTGTGCTTACTCACATTTGTAGTTCTTTCCTAGCCAGCAAGTGTCAGATCTGTCCCTCGGGGGACACACCGATTATCCAACCACCCTTTCTTCCAGGTCCACCAAAGCTCTTCCTATCTTATTTTCTATTCTTCCCATCCATATCATCCTTCCAATTTGACGGAATCAAACCTGTAGAATCATAGAAACTTAGAGCTCAAAAGAACTGCAGTTTTAATTTTAACTGATGAAGTGAATTTTTAATATGTGTGAGGCACATAGGAGTGTCATATTGGTTGTATTTACTATGTATTGCTTGTTTTTAGTTATGTCTTTTTCTGGTTCATGTTGTAAGCAGCTCAGAGTTGGGTCTACCTAATTGGGGTGGGATAACAAATTGGAAAAATAAATAAATAAATAAACACTGCAGCATAAGCCCACTAATCATATTGTGTCCTATACAGTATTATGGTTCACAATCAGAACTGATACACAAGGTTGGATAAGGCTGCAGATTTGTACCACACCCTATCCATAATTACCTAACTGTTAGTAATCTGGGGTTTCCTATCTGTGCTGGAGAAACAAAGTCCTCCTATGTTTTAATAGACTTAGTTCCTAGGTAGGCATTGGGAAATCAAAGAGTTTGTTTAGGCTCAAATGTTTTTGTTGATGAGGATATGAGGACTGATTTGTAGTCTGAATTTCCTAGTATAGATTGTAGAACTAGGGATATACCTTTTAATTTTCCCCATAATACTCCATTATGGGAGTTCCGCCTGCTAGAGCCACATCTACAGAACCTTAAGTTTGCTCACTTGGAGAAGATACCTTTTCAAAGCAGTTTCTGCAGAGTCAGGATGCAAAACTTATAGTTGTTTAAAAATTTATAGTTGTTAAATAATGTTTTATATATGTACATATTATTGTTTTTAACTTTAATTAATTTGATTTCGCTAACTGTTAATTTTAATTTGTTATATACTAGGGAGAAATCAAAATAAAATAAAATCAATCAATCAATCAATCAATAGCTGGATCTCCAAGGAAACCACATTCCAGGATCTGATGTGTTTCACCAGAAGCTAAGCCTACCAAAGAAGCAAAGTGTTAGAAAGTCTGTTTTCATCCCATAATTGTCACTCTATATAGTATACAGTACTTGAATCAAATGCACTCATAGAAACGAAAAAGGTTCAGAAGGTAGCAGGACAAAGAGGCAAGAGTGCAGCATTAATAAAAAATAAAGCCCTAATCAAAAGGCTGCCAGAATGGGGCTGGAGGGTGAAGTATCTCCATCATTCCTTTATGTGAGAAAACAATACTTAACCATAAGTATATAATGGCAAGAACTGCTATAGGATGTGGTGGTGTGTTTTTATTGTTGAAAGATAGCTCTTTTGGGAAAAGAGTTGTTTAAATTGTTCCCAAAAATCTGTACTGTAAGAAACCATTTGTAGGACACTTAATTATATTTTAGTGACCGCAGAAAGAAGAAAGGTCAGGACTAGGACTAGTCTACTACATGAGAGCCCATTCAATTCTATGATGTGTGCTATCCTTTAAATATATTGATTTTTGTGTTAGGGCTACTAATGATGTATTTTCCTACACTACACTGCTATGCACGGTGGGAAAGGATAATAATTTTATACTTGCCACATGCCATCAAGTATTTATACTTCCCACATGCCATCAAGTATTTAAAGCTTCCAATTGTCTGGAAGTAATACTCTTCCTGTAGTCAGAGAAGCACTGCTGTTCTCAGTTGTTGTTGTTTTTTACTGTAACTGTAAAAATGCAAAGCATTTTGTATATTTTTGTTCAGCAAGCTAAGTGTCTTTAATGGAGGGACTGGAGAAAATAAGCCATGATTTTAACTGGACAACTAATCATTAGCCTGTTGTACAGGTATATATTACTCTCAGGTTAGTATTTTTACATAATAAAAAATGTTTCAACAAAAACTTTTTCTGCTGAGCATTAGAGATTTTAATGCAGAAGTAATTCTTTATTGACACTTATTTTGGTGACCTTTTATGTCTTGTGTTGGTGACATATTGGTCTTCTGCCTCCAACACTACGGAATTCTAATGGCAAGAATGGAATGGGTCAGTCTCTGGTACATTAACTTTCAATTTCATGAATGTCTGAATACTGCATGGAAGATAAATAATAGGCATTTTCTTGCTTGTACACTCTAACATTTAATAAACTGGTTATATTCTTTGCTGTATTACTCAACAACAGGCAGTATGTTATAATAATGAAATGAGTATGTACATTTTAGAGATGAATAAGGCTGTGTAATGTGACTTTCGACTGGAGCAAAAAATGCTGAGTGAGGTGTTTTAAGGGGCCAGCTTTATCTCGCTCGACGTAATGGAAGATTTCCTTGCATATCAATCTATGTATGAGAGTTGGCTGCAGTACTTAACCACTGTACCACAAGAGTGATGACATTAATTCCTTGCCACTTCCTGACAGATCTTGTTGAGATTTAATTCCTGGACTTTAATGCCACTAATTTCACTAAACAACAAAAAATTTGCTACTGGGTGAAAATAATGTGATTGTTATGTAATAGGGTGCGCTGATTCCAATTTTGTAATCAGAAATGTTGTAGGACGTCTGGATTTAAAGTTATAGTTGAAAGTCATATGATATTAAAAGCCTGTACATGGGTTAACATGTAGCTGCATCAATGAGCCGTGTTTGATGTACAATTTGTGTGTGTGTGTGCGTGCGTGCGTGCATGTGTGTGTGTGTGCGCGCACGTGTGTGTGTGTGTGTGTGTGCGTGCGCGCGCATCAGTCTGATTCAGAGGTGACTAGAGAATAGTTCGTGCTAAGGTGGTTCTGTGTTTTATTAATCAGCAGTCGCAGTAACATGCATTTAAGTGATTTTGTATAAGATGATTCGGTAATTCGGTACATGGTGATTCAGTAAACGAAAGATGAATAGGCACAGCTGTGTGAATTGTCTGGACTGCTTTTGCTACATTTGTGGCAAGTATACGATGTCTGACCAGTGCAAGAACATGTCCAGAAAGCTACATATAGCTTACAAACATTACTTCGGATGTGAAATCGGAGATCAAACAAGATCCTGGGCTCCTCATCTTTGTTGCACCGTCTGTTACTCCGGCCAAAACCCAGTGGTTAAACGGTAAGCAAAATTGAATGCCTTTTGTTGTTCCCATGATTTGGCGGGAGCAGAAAGATCACCATTTGGATTGCTATTTCTACTTGACCATCATATCCGGGTACAGCAAGAAGAACAAGTCAAAAATTGTGTATCTGAATTGTCAGTCTGCTCTAAAGCCTGTGGCGCATGGTACAGATTACCCAGTACCAATTCCTCCTTCATCCGATGCAATGAACAACGAAGAAAGTGATACTGAAGGTAATGACAGTGACGCTGGATCTATGGAATACATGAATGATCCCGACAGTGACATCAAAAAGCCACATTTGACCAGCCAAGCCGAATTGGACGACCTGGTTCGCGATTTGTCCCTGTCAAAAGAAAAGTCTGAACTGTTGGGTTCCAGACTGAAGGAGTGGAACTTACTCGCGATGACAAGAATCACTACATAGTGAAAAATTGGCCACCCAGAAATTTACCTGTAGTCGGACAGCACAACATTCAACATGTACCTCTTGTGGATCGTAATAAGATTTACCTACACTCCATATCAAACTGGGTCTTATGAAACAATTTGTTGCAGTGAGGAATAAAACAAATCATGGTTTTCAGTACCTAAAAGACAAGTTTGGAAAGATGAAAACTGATGCAAAATTGAAAGCAGGAGTCTTTATTGGACCGGAAATACGAAAGGTGATTCGATGTCCACAATTCAGATTGGAGCTCACAGAACGAGAACTAGCAGCTTGGGACGCATTTGTACTTGTCGTGCACAACTTTCTTGGGAACCACAGGGCAGACAACTATGCAGAAATTGTGGACAACTTGCTAACAGCCTTCCTGCACCTCGGTTGCTGAATGTCACTAAAGATGCATTTCTTGCATTCACATCTCACCTTCTTTCCGTCAAATATGGGAGCCGTGAGTGACGAGCACGGTGAAAGATTCCACCAGGAGATGTCCACCATGGAAGCAAGATATCAAGGCTGCTTCAATCCGAACATGATGGGGGATTACTGTTGGTTTTTGCAGAGAGCAACAGAAGATGTTCACAGGCAGAAAGCAAGAAGCTCTACACACTTTTAAACCAAGCCATTGTCAATCTTAGTGTAACTAAGGGTCCCTGACTCATTTCAGAGGTAAATAAACATTTATAATTCATTTCTTAATTATAATATTTAGTGTTTTCATCCCAAAGTACGCACATTAATTTCCCTAAAAATTCTCACAATCGCTTTTCAACATAGTTAATAGCATTTTCCTTGATAACCTTTACACGTACATAACTTTTTTTCCTGGCGTGCCAGAGCAAATCTGACTGCAGTTCTGTATTCACCACATATGAATTACCATAAGGAACATATTTTCAACCCAGTAGCAGGAGAAATTTTTTTTGTTGCATAGTGTTTTCTTTACATATTGGTTAGCATCTAACAGCTGAAGTGTTTTTTTCAGAGGGTAGGGATTGGTGTATTTGCTCGACAGTAACAACATATGACCCAATTACCCTTATCCATCTCACCGATGAAAGTACTGATGCTTCTTTAAAGAGTAACAAAGCTCAACTTTAATATAAATTCTATCACTGACCAATTTGTCTCAGTCACAAGGGAGGGTTAACAGTTGCTTCACTACCCATGCATCCCAAGTCTTTCAGAGTCCTCTTAGTGCCCAAACTATGGCCTGTGGGTCGAATCTGGCCCCGACACCAATTAATCCAGCCCATGCTGCTCCCAGAAGCGGAAGTAAAATGTGTCTGCACCCATGCATGTACATTTTACTTCCACTTCTAGTGGGAGGAACCCAGTGGTGGGATGTCAAAAAATTTACTACCCCACCGTGACATCATCACAGTGTGGGTGGAGCTAATGTCATGACATCATGGGCGGAGCCGACGTCATGATGTCATGATGTTGTGGGCAGGGCCTAAAAAATAATAAATAATAATAAAAATAAACGTGCGCGCACACACCCACACACCCCTCAACCCACCCACAACACAAACCCATAAATAAATTAATTAAATAAATAAAAATACATTAAAATACACCCAAACACCCACCCACCCCAAACACAAATCAACCAGAGCTTTTAAACCAGAGCTTAAAGCTTATTCTGGCTAATCTTTCTCACACTAGGTCAGATGGAAGGAACAACAGAATGAACTCATGACAAGATGGCTTCATTTTGGCACTTTTCAACTTTTCAACAGTTAAAGAAGTTGGACACTAATTCTTTGCCTAACCAGTTCTCTAGGATAACATGCCTTAATGTAAATGTAAAACAGCTGTACCTCCTTAAGGGTTCTCCAATTGGAACAGCAATTGGAACAGCACAGGTGTAGCTTATTGATGAGGTAACTCCAAGACTTTGCTTAAAAACCCCAAGCCAGGTCGCCAGGCCTTTTTAGGAACTGTGGTAGGACGTCAATATAGGTAAAAGTATTAAATAGACATTAAAATACACACAGACACACCACATCCAAAGGTGAGTCACTTACCCTGGAGAGCAGGCTATAGTGAGCTTCAGGCTAGCAGCTCCTCTTCTTCCTCCCCGCTTGGGAGGACAGCAAGGAGGCCATGCATACACGCCAAGCACTGTAGGCTTGCATGCACACTAAGTGCTTGGCATGCATGCGCAGTGGGGGAACCAGTGAAAAGGTAAGCCCAAAAGGTGGTTCCTCCCAAAAGCTGCTACCAGTTCTCCAGGACACTGGGAAAAGTTACTACCGGTTCTGGCAAACTGGTGCGAACCTGTTAACATCCCATTACTTGAGGAACCATGTGACCAGCGCGCTCAACCACATGGCCAGCATGTGGCCTGAAAAGTTTGGGCACCCCTATCTGAGTGCCACACTACATGTTGCTGGCAGTGTCAGCACTGGTCTGGGTATCCACCATTCTCTTGCTTGCCCATTTGGAGGGTCTCACAAGCTTCTGCTCAACCCTGCTTCCACTGCTCCTTCCCCCCCAGTGGGAGGACTTGTGGAGTATTTTGGCCCCGCTTGACATTTCACCTCTTCCAGAGGCACCCTCGTTTGCACTAGCTCACCTGTCCAAGGGTCTTCTTTGGACCTGAAGCCTGGATTTAGGTTCTTTTCCAGACTAGCTTTTTCTGCAGTATTTCTAGCAAAAGCCATCCTATCGATGGAATTTCCTCACATGCAGATATAAAGGATTTATACTAAATTCCAAATCATTTATGAACTAGAGGGTTTTTTTTTACTACAAGTAGCCTCAATAGTCATGAGAATTCAAGGAAGACCATTAGATCCTTGAAAATACTCTGGATTTATAAATTATATTTTTATACAGCATTGAATTCAGTTCAAAAGTAAACAATATTGTAATTTCAGTCAGGAAAATATTGTTTGTGATAGCAAACAAAGCAAATAAATTAAAATAAAAATTTTTCCACAATGGATGTGTTCATTACAGATTGATTCAGTAGTAGCATCTTTTAAAAAATGCTATGGATGCAAAGTTATTAGTGTCAATATTGGTTTCATCCTTTGAGACTGATGGATCTGAATGAATAGAGTGTTTAACAAGCTGGGAATTTAGCCAACACGCACTGTCTAAATTGAAATTAGAGTTGACTTCCTCATTACAGGGAAGTCTTTGGTTACTGTAGCATATTTTGAAATAAATTCAAGATGTATTTCTGTCCCCCCACACCCCCCCCGGACACCCCGGCAACAGATTTCTGAGATTTAAAATAAAGCAACCTCAAAGGGCTTATATTAAATGAGATTTTCTAGAAGATGGTATGAAACATGATGCCAATGGCAGGGTCATTCGCTTTTGGGAATGTTTCATCATTTTATAGTGGCAGCAGCTGAGTCAGTTCACTGTGCATCTCTGAGACAAATTATATGTCAGATTTTTCAATTCACAGTTTCAAGCATTATTTATGATGCTGCAAGAAGGTCCCAGATATTCCAAAACTGGATGGAAGCTACCATTAACAGCTGCAGCCCATTCTTTAAATAAATAAATAAAATAAAAGCTGTTTCATGTGGAAATATTTCAGAAATATATGTCAGGAAGTTATGACACCAGAAGGATGTGCATGTTTGACAATTGTCAAACAGCTTAAAACTGTTGCTTAAGGCAAGGTTATACGAACTATGTGGCAAGGAAGGTGTGAAAGATATAGCCCATTATGTCAGAGCTTGGAACCTTTTTAAAAAAGTAACATATTGAGAACAGCTTTCCCCTCAAAGCATTACCTTACCTGTTGTTCACTACAGATTGTCATATAAAGTTACATATTTGTTGCTGTTTGTATTATATCTTCTGAAAAACACCCAAATAAAATTAGCAAACATTCCCCTTAATGACCCCCCCCCCTCACACATACCAAGATTTTGGCAATAACAAATGAAGTTTATACAAAAAATATGAATGACATTATCAATCATCAATGTACTGGTGACACTTCGGGCTCCATGATATTTCCCAATAATTTTATACATGTATTAAAGAGCTGGGTGTAGGTTCAGGCACCATAAAGGCCAACAACCGTGGTATAGAACAGGGTTCCTCAAGCTTGGCTCTCCAGAAGCCCAAGTCAGCACACCTGCTGATCAGGGCTTCTGGGAATTGAAGTCCAAGAACATCTGCAGAGCCAAGTTTGAGGAGCCATGGTATAGAACAGGGGTCTGCAAACTTGGCTCTCCAGGTGTTCTTGGACTTCAATTCCCAGAAGCCCAAGTCAGCACTCCTGCTGATCAAGGCTTCTGGGAACTGAAGTCCAAGAACAGCTGGAGAGCCAAGTTTGCTGATCATTGGTATAGAACAGTAGTCCCTCTACCTGCCCTCCTGACCTGCCCTACAGAAAAGGAGTGGAGCCACTGTACAATTTCCCTCAAAGCCCATTCCTACGAGGCAGTTCAGAAAGATTCCATGGTGTCAAATACTGAAAACTGTTGGGTTGTATCCTTCTCATTCACTTTCCGTAAAATTCATCTTCTTTTCGTGCAGCTCAAATCCTTTTCTGGGGAATATGTAAATGCAGGTTTTTGCAGGATATTTTTGCACAGTATTTTTCATCCCAAAATGAAAAACTATAATTTTGTAGTTCAAAAAATCAGAAATGCGCATTCCTGTTCACATCAGACCTTTCACCATTTGTGAAAGATTCACTGAATCTGTATGTGCAGATAGGGCTAAGGCTAGGGGGAAACATGGAAGCCACCTGTGAGTTTTTAACATGGTTGTTGCAGTTGTTTAGGTACTTTAGCCACCAGCCCAATTTTACATCAGATAAAAGACAGGAGTAACAATTTTAATTTCCCCCCCTCCTACCACCTGTTTTTGTACTCACTTATTCTTTGCCGGTTGCTGGTATTGCTGCTTGAGACCCAAATTGCCCATACCCTTAATCATGAATGTAGAATATAGAATTTTCTTTTCACAAATTGCCAGGGGGGGTTCAAGATTTGATTTATGACTTTAACTATCTCCTTCCTGCTACACTTCTGATCCAAGTTGTGACCCTGCTATTCACATAGGTAGGAAGTGGTCTAGGTGAAGCTGATGCAAGTTCCAACAAGGAAAACTAAGCCGGGCTGCTCTTTCCCATCTCAGTTTTATGCAAGAAGTACCAGCTGCATTCAATATAAAATTACATGATTCATGTCCTATACAGTTTAGATCTGGGTTTGTAGCTTCTTATTGGCATTTGTCATTTCTCAATGTTTGAAGGTCCCCAAAGTAAGGCACAATTATATAAACTTTTTTTAAAAAAGTTCTGTAAACATATATAGAAAACCATTTAGAAACCAGTATCAAAAGTCAAAATGTTTTAAAAACAAGGCCTCTGCAGATTACCTTAAATGTTTTATACATTAAACCAGGGGTTCTCAACCTACAGCCCACAGGCTAGACCCAGCCATCGATGCCATCCCATCTGGCCCATTGCTGCCTCTGCCACACCCAGAAGTGGAAGCTGACACATTTATGTTATCCATAAAATGTGCCTGTGCCTGTGCATGAGCAAACGCGCCCACAGCATAAACGCAGAAGTGGGTGCATTTACATCAGCCATAAATGCTCCCACTTCCACTTGGGGGAGGGGCATGGTCTGGCCCACAATCCTATTTGGCCCACAACACTTTGTCAGGCCCTTAACAGGAAAAAGGTTGACCACTCTTGTACTAAACACATTGGCATATGAAAAAGTATAGGCTTGTTCGCCTACTGAAAACCTAAATCTGTTGTCAGAAATAGTTATAGCCAACTATTATGTCTGCATCCTAGATACTCACTCCTCACTCTTCTTACCAAATGTAAAAAGATAGCTAATGCCATTATTTGTGACTGATGGTGTTCCCCCAACCAGGAATTCAAGCTCTTGCAAGTGAAATGAGAACCAAAGTATCATTACCTGCAGTGAATTTAATCAATTGCCATTTAAACTGCTGAGCTGTTATGCATACTCAGCTTTTGACCTACTGTTAGCTCCTTATAAGTAAAATCATAAGTGTATTTTAGCATCATGAATTGCTGTTATTGTTAATAGTAGTACTTAGAATAACAAAACATTCTAGCTGATAATTTCTTCCAAAATAATTGTAAAAAAGCTGTTGCTTAAATCATCTGTATTTTAGTAGCAATAAGACTGATTCTATTTCAGATCAATCAACTAGACGTCATAAAACTGCAGAGGTAATGCTTAATTAACATTTAATTATGGTGGAAGGAAAAAGTGGTTTTCTGTTTATATATTGCATGAATTGCAAAGTCGACATTAAGAAACTATGATGGTAGAAAGTTGTTTTTGAAGACTGATATGTCTTCCATTTCATAAATAGACATGACATTTGGCCACCCAGTTTTGACCTTTAATTAAGGTGTGTTTAATTGAGGGGATAACAGCATTTTTCTCATTCTGTTAGAGCTTCTATTTGATTGCATTAATGTGTCACACTAATCGAGATGGTTAACCTAAATGAGGCCATCAACCACTAGTACCAAAGTGAAACAGAACAAGTTGGGCTGTACTGCAATAAAATTAATAGTGGATGGATAATCAATGCTTTCAGTATTTATTGATTTATTCTGATAAATACTCATGAGATCTCTGCATGCAACTGTTAAAATAAGCTGTCCCTTACAGTATAAATTGAAAAATAAACTTATGGAGTGCTTACTTACCTCTTCAAAATCCAATGCAATAGTGATAATTCTAAGAAAAGTGTTTTTATTGCAAGACATCCTTGACAGCAGGCATCAATTTTGATGAATTAGAAAAGGAAATATGATGGCTGAATGTCAGATTTGTATCATTTCATACATAGAGCTGTGGTGGCTCAGTGGTTAAGAAGCTTGCCTTGTTACCTGGAAGGCTGGCAAGTTGGCAGTTTAAGCCCCGGATATTGCATGATGGTTTGAGTGCCCAACTCTGTTCAAGCTCCTGCTAACCTAGCAATTCTAAAGCAAGAAGTTGCAAATAGATAAATAGGAACCACTTTGGTGGGAAAAGATCTTGGGGATATGAAAGGAGCCTCATTTAGATGTCCCCTGAGTGGAGTTCCTCCAGCAAAAATCTTTTCAACCCAGAAAAATTTCAGACACAAAATTGTTGTTGTTGTTTCTTCATACATTGTCAGGAAACGACATATTTCCTCATGTTTCCCAAGGCTTGAAATTGTAATCTTTAGCTAGGCCTCATAAATAGGCCTCATGGAGATCCTTTGTCCCTCTCTGTCTCATGGACTCATGTCACGAGACAGCTTGTTTTTCAACTGTGTTCCAGTCAGTGTTCCCGTGTTATCTTTCTAGCTAGCTGAGTTTCATGTTTTGTCTCCACATGTATGTCAACAATCCATTGTTTTGAGAATATTTTTCTCTGTTACCTGATTGGCTATGAATAACCCACCTGACTGAAAATTCTCCATTTTGCAGAGAAGTTAGTGAGTTCGATCTTGGATATCAATGGCTTAAGACCTCAGTTTGGCTTGTGGGATTTTCTTTTCCTTTCTTTTCAAAATGGTTACCTAGATTACCTGTGGACTGTTTGCTGGACTGACTTATGCTATTGACTTTTATGCTTTATGAACCTGATCAATATACCTGATCAATAAACCTTCGTTTGCTTGAGCAATGTGTCTTCATTGGACTAAAAGGGTAAGAGAAGCATTGCATTCACACACAAAGCCTCTGAACATGCTTCCTGTTTAAACCTCCTTGTGGATGAGAAGCAGCTAAGGGCTGCAAATCTGCTTTGCCGGCCAGCCGGCCCTCTGGGGGCTTTGGTATAGGAGGGCCAGAGCAGAGGGGGCCGGCTGGTTCGTGACATACATATAAGATGTGCTTTCTGAGACCATCTTTGCATGAAAGACAATCTTCACCTGCATGTAGTTTTATCATCTTTCCTGTTGGGCCTCCACAAGCCAAGTGAGCATAATCCATCTTTCTATTCATTGAAAAAATGTGGTGTATAGTGACCAAAATACTCTTATATAAATTGCCACCTGTAAACTACTCCTTCAGATTCATGAAACATAACTTGAGGAGAGGTACATCTACACTATAAAGGAGAAGGCAATCTAAAAGTCCAGAAAGATGATGCTCAGCCCATGACAATTAAGGGTTGTTGACAGTTGTTGGACATGATAACCTTAATGGTGGTTGGTAAATGCTCTTCAAATGTCCCCATAAGGTAACAAGTACATTCAAGCATTGATAAGCAAATTAATACACCAAAAACCTTTGTTTAATTACAGTATAGTGCAGGGTGCCCAAACTTTTGGGGCTGTGGGCTGGGCACATGGTTCAAGGGGCCAGTCACTTTGGCCCAGGGGCTGGATCTGGCCTCCAACACCAATTCACCCAGCCCGCGAATCCCTTGTCATTCTTCATTGCACGTTTTACTTCCGCTCCCGGGAGCAACAAGGGCTTCGTGGGCTGGATGAATTGGAATCAGGGGCCGGATTCAGCCCCCAAGCTGTAGTTTGGTCATCCCTGGTATAATGGAAGAGCATGGGTTACAGTTTGATGGACTTACATGTGCACTAGTTCTGGTATTAGGAGAGGCAGGATGGTAATTAAAGATTTTCTTCATCTTTCCCATAGCATGCCCAGCTTGTGAATAATCCATTTAACTGTGTGGTTCCCATGGGAACAATAATATGGAAAGGGAAACTTTTAATTGCCTATGATGGAATCAAATTATTGCATTCTATATGCCAGCAGATTTGGAAAACACAACAATGGCCACAGGATTGGAAAAGATCAGTAGACATTCCAATCCCCAAAAAGGGTAACGCCAAAGAATGTTCAAATTATCGAACAATTGCGCTCATCCCTCACGCTAGCAAAGTGATGCTCAAGATAATACAGGATAGACTGCAACAGTATGTGGAAAGAGAATTACCAGAAGTGCAGGCGGGTTTCAGAAGAGGCAGGGGAACTAGAGACCACATCACCAACATAAGATGGATCATGGAAAAAACAAAGGAATATCAGAAACAAGTCTACTTCTGTTTCATTGATTACACTAAGGCTTTTGACTGTGTCGACCACAACAAAATGTGGCAAGTAATTAAAGAGATGGGAATTCCGGAACACCTTATAGGTCTCATGAGAAATCTGTACATGAATCAAGAGGCAACAGTTAGGACAGAAAATGGAATGACGGAGTGGTTTGGAATAGGAAAAGGAGTAAGACAAGGCTGCATTTTGTCACCCTGCTTATTCAACTTATACACAGAACACATAATGTGCAATGCAGGAATGGAGGAATCACAATTTGGGATCAAAATTGCTGGAAAAAACATCAACAATTTGAGATAATGCAGATGATACCACCCTCATGGCAGAAAGTGAGGAGGACCTAAAGAAGCTCCTGATTAGGTTGAAAGAAGAAAGTGAAAAAGCTGGCTTAAAACTCAATATCAAGAAAACCAAGATCATGGCAACAGGCCCTATCAGTCCCTGGAAAATAGATGGGGAAGAAGTAGAAGCAGTGACAGATTTTACTTTCCTAGGATCAAAGCTCACTGCAGATGGTGATTGCAGCCATGAAATAAAAAGGCGACTGATTCTTGGGAGGCAAGCGATGAGAAACCTGGGGAGCATAGTGAAAAGTAGAGACATCACATTGCAAACAAAGATTCGCATAGTCAAAGCAATGGTATTCCCTGTGGCAATGTATGGTTGTGAGAGCTGGACCATTAGGAATGCTGAGCGCAGAAAAAATAGACGCCTTTGAGATGTGGTGTTGGAGAAGGGTTTTGAGAGTCCCCTGGTCAGCGAGGAGAACAAATAGGTCAATCTTGGAAGAAATCAACCCTGACTGCTCCTTAGAAGGTCAAATAGTAAAGATGAAACTAAAGTACTTTGGACATCAAATGAGAAGAGAGTATTCACTTGAGAAAGCCTTGATGCTTGGAAGGGTCGAGGGCAAAAGAAGAAGGGGACAGCCCAAGATGAGATGGCTAGATGGTATTGTAGAGATAATGGGCAAAGAGCTGGGTGAGTTGAGGAGGATGGTGGAGGACAGGAGGGCCTGGAGGACAGTGGTCCATGGGGTCGCAGAGGGTTGGAATCGACTGTGCAACTGAACAACAAAATATATATATCCCACTGCTGCTAGATGATATTTGGATGGGAAGATTTTCGCTAATTAAAGATTTCCCTTTCAATCCTACAGCTCTCCTGGTTTCTACACAAAGGAACATAATTATTCTCAAGTCTGATAGGCCGTGGGAGAGAAGGGGAAAGTATTTAGTTTAAAAAAATAATCTTCCCCTCTGGTGATGTCATTGTCCTTCTGTAAACATAACCTATGTGAGAGGATTTTGGTCAGAAAGGTCTTCTTTCACTCTGATCCTATAAATATGTGTAGCCAGAGCAGTTGGCATAGAATACCCAAATGTAACTGCAGCCGCATTATATCTTAAAATAAGCTCTTGCTTTCCTTTAACAAGTTTGTTTGTTTATTTAGACTTATATCGCTGCCTGCTCGCCATGGCGACTCAGGGCAGTTTACAGTCAACAAAAACGACAATCACAGTACAAAATCGAGTCGCAACATTATAACTAAAATCAGTACATTTAAACAGCTAAAATACACCTTATTAAAACATCCTTAGACAGTTAAACTGAAGTCCCCAGATGGTGAGTTATTTAGAGTAGGTCATATGAGCCAACGGGGGTGGGGGGCCAGCCAGGTCTTCAGTTTTGAATTTTAATTTGCAAACCGCACAATACAATCCCTTCATCCCAAGATCCCAACTATACAAATTTAAATTTTCAAGATTTTTTTAAAATTAAAATCAGTTAATTATCATAATTAAAATATTAAAAACTAAGTCCCAAAGATAAGATTAAAAAATTAAATTAAAAGTCCAGGGGAGATAGGGAGCTCAAACTAACCAGCGAGCTGGGGCCATGGACCCCATACCTGTCCTGCCAGCCATGTTTTTAAGTTCTTCCTAAAAGACAGCAAGTCCATCTGTAGACGTAGCTCAGTTGGTAGGAGGTTCCATAGGGCCAGAGTGGACACAGCGAAGGCCCTCCTTCTAGTGCCAGAGAGATGTGCCTCTCTGGCCAATGGAACAACTAGAGAGCCTCTCCGGTCCACTCTGGTGGGACGGACAGATGAGGTGAGGCGGTCTCTTAAGTATCTTGGCCCACTACCATATAGGGCTTTAAAGGTGATTACCAGCCCACTTGTGGGATCTAGTCTGGAAAATTAGAGGCCCAAAGGATGGGGGGAAATGTATGACTGAATTGTTTCGCAATGAAGTCTAAGGGAACTGGCAGTCTAGAGGAGGATTGTAATTTGTGTTTGCGAATAGTCTTATAAATATTCATTATCCTAAATAATTATTAATTGCACCAAAACAAGAAAATGTTAATCCATAGTACAATATTCTTGAAAATATTCTGGATCAGCACATAAATTATTCATTTAAGTCCCACCATATTTTGCCCTGGTAGATGTTGGACATTAATTGCTGTTGGGAAAATAATGTAAGGAGTACTTTCGGATATTTCTATATTGTGAGCTTGTCACGTAGAGAACTCTTGTTATATGCAGAAATGAGGTGCATTCCTATGTAACATGCACACCAGCCATCTGCAGTAATAAGTATTAGTTGTATTTGTAATAAGGAATAGTTTTGCACCAACAGTCAAGGGAATAAGGTCTGGTAGAATAATAATAATGTGCATTTCAAGATTTGCTGTACCCGTCTCAGATATTATCTCTATAATTTTCCTAATAATACTCTTGAGGCAGAACTCTATTGTACCTCCATATTGCTGATGAGGGGCTGAGACATAGAAAATATTGACTTGTTTAAAGCCAACTCTACAGTTTGCTGCCAAGGGAACATTTCAGTTAGAAGCTACCAATCACATTCCCAGCCGCCATGACTGCTGCACCTGCGCCAAAGTAATGGCTGCATTTACTTTTTTCATAAAATCATCTAGTAATAAAGGAAATGGTCTCTTTCTGTTGTTCTGTAGTCAGTGGGGGGAAATCTTC
Source organism: Furcifer pardalis (assembly GCA_030440675.1). Lineage (NCBI taxonomy): Eukaryota > Metazoa > Chordata > Lepidosauria > Squamata > Chamaeleonidae > Furcifer > Furcifer pardalis. The sequence continues at coordinate 98,221,981 of CP126890.1, forward strand.
AGTTGAAATGTACCAGGTTTTTAGATGCATAGATGATTTATTTATCGGTGAGATGTTGTGCCTAAAAAGTAAGTACAGTCAAACCTCGCATAAAGAGTACCTCGCTTAAAGAGTAACTCGCGTAAAGAGCAGAATTTTCTCTGAATGTTCACCTCGCTTAACATCAAAAACCTACCAAAAACTCACTTAACAAATAAATCAGGGTTCGCAATTCCCCCGCCCCCCGCCAGAAATCACAATTGGTCACTTACAATGGTGTTTCGCTTGAAGAGCAAACTCACTTAAAGAGCAATTCTGTGGAACGCATTATGCTCTTTAAGCGAGGTACAACTGTATGCTGAAAAAACAAGGGAGAACAGTTAAAACCTGATAGATTACCCAAAGCAGGCCATCAATTTGCTTTGAAATCCTGGAGTTCGCTGTAAGGCTGAGGATGGGAAGTTGAACAGGAAAAATTTAATGAATTGTAGGGAGAGGTTATGGGCATATCTGTAGTTCCTCTGGACAGGAGTGTGATGAATCCTGAAGCTTGGTGCAAAGCCTCATTAGCCATATGCCAATCACTTTCGAACATCTGAAAAGGAGTTTGATGTGATTGCCTCCAGCAGAGCACAGAAGGTCAGCCTGGGCCAATACCGTCAGCTAACAAAAATATAAAAAAAGCTCAGGGAGCTGCAAGACAGTCAGCTTCAATAATCCTGACTTGCATGTCCAGATGATTTCCCTTGCTGGGAGAAGCCTATTGTCAGTCCTGTGCCATTTAATCTCCTAGAGCAATTTAATTCGATTATCAGCTGACATTTTCATGAGATTGTACATGATTTAGCATTATTTAAGAGAAAGGTAAGATTCGGTTAGAAAGGTTAAAGGTAAAGCCATAGTCTGTGGAGTAATGTGTATCTATTTCTGAGCCTTTGAATGCATCTTTGCTCTTGGGGGTTTATTGTAATTTTATTGGTAGAAAAAAAAATCCAACTTTTTGGGATGCTATAGTTCAAAAAGGCAGAACAGTGCAATCACGTGTGTGCATGCACATGGGTGTCCATACACATTTCTCCAAGGGGTCTAACCAAATAAAGATTGCAAATGCAATTGAAGCAAATTGAGGATTTGACTTTTTAAAAATATCAGGCAAAAAAGAAAGCAACAGTAATGAGTGCAGAAACCCAAATTGTGTTCTCCCTGTTTCCATCCTACCATCCCTTCTGCTCTATGCATCAACAAGGCATCAATGGGAAATCAAGTTTTCCGGGATGAATTCACTTTAGCCAATCACACGGGAGATAACAAAGACAGAGGGGAAGAAATTGCCAATCAACAATAGTTAGCAATTCTACTATGGCTGTCAAGCTTGCAAGAGGAAAAGTACTTCAACCATCTTCAGGCAAGGGCCCGCTTCCAATTTATTTCTCCCTGCTTGTTTGGCTCAAGCAAATAGATTTCCACCAGCTGAGTCTGTAAACAAGGGCTGCTTGCTGATTTCCATCTCCCACTCATTTCCCCCTCTCCTCTGTGCTATAGTAGTGCAGCAGTGCTGGCACCAAACTTTTTTTAAAAAGCAGTTAGGAGAGAAGGGGTACGTCTTTAAGGGGAAGTGACAGGGCCATGACTGCCCATTTGTTTCTCTCACCACACTTGAATTAGGCTTCTGGGACAGCCAGCTTCTGGTCATCTGTTCTCCATTAATCTGCTTTGGCTCAAGTGATCACACTGCCCGAACTGATGTAAGTGCATCCAGTTGTGAGAGAGAAAGGAGAAGCCACAGAAGAGGAGGGGGGAAAGCACATTCTTGGAGGGAAACTCTAGGCTGCTCTGCATTGACTTGTACATTGTGTAGTCAAGTGAATGGAAAATAATACATACCTGACTGTCTCAATCCCAGAACATCTCCTGTATTATTTGTCAATGTAGTCAGAGCCTAAGAATCCTTGTTCCAATGGAGAAAACCTTTACCCCTTAAAATATAATGAAAAGAAAGGTAGTAAGAAAGTAATTTACCCTTACACTCCAGTGTGTGCACATAAACAAAAACTCAATTACTTAGTGGAGGTGATAAAGGCCTGCATTACTCCTCTTTGGAGAAAAGCAGCTCCCTTCCTATCTCCCCTCCCACCCCTTCTAAACCACATTTTCTACTACAAATTCTTTCTTAAAGATACTCCCCACACACACTAAGTCAGGGGCTCCCAACCTACAGCCAGCGGGCTGGTCCTGGCCCATGACACCATTCCAACCGCCTCATCACCATCTCCTCTACACCTGGAAGTAGAAGAGGGTGTGTTTATGTCAGTGGTAAAGTGCAGTCATGCAAGGCTGATGTAAACGCAGAAGTGGGCACATTTATGTCAGCCATAAATGTGCCCGTTTCTATTTCCGGGGGCGTGATCTGGCATGCTCAGCTGTTCCAGGGGCATGATCAGGCTCATGGCACAAAAAGGTTGGCCACCCCTACACTAAGCTAAACTATTTAGCCATTTGGGGATACACGCCTGTTGGTCTCCATCAAGTTCACTCACAGCCCCACAAGGATAGAGGGCTTCCTGAATGGCTATAGCAAAACACCCTGTCTTCTTTCCTAAACCCTTCTGTGGTGAGAAGTCCACACCTGTGATGTCTCTGAATGGTTTGTTTTTGCAGCAGTACTTTAGCTGTGTATTTTTTCTTTAATGCCCACACAGGGCAAACTAAACATCTGTTTTAATTGCCAGATGATGTACACATGTTTTATTATAATATAATATTGACACAGTAGATTAAGATTTCCAAATCTGTACTCATAAAACTGCGCAGAGCCATACAATATTAGTATGCTGAAAGATATCTGTTCAGCTGTAACTTCAGCTCTTAGACTTACACCTAGCAAATTTCACCTAGCTAAGGATGCAATTGGACAGCAGGGAAAATCCTAAGAGACCTACTGTGAAGTCACACCCAAGGAGTTGGGTTTCTCTTGGTTAATTTGCTTCTGTCAATCACACAGGAATTAGCAGAGAGAGGGGAGAAAATCAGGTTTATTTACAATTTATTATCCTGTGACGGATTTGGCCCACACATCCTCAGTCAGCTGACTGACCCTAACCCTCAAGCCCAGGTGAGTTTGGGAGATGAGGAGCTCTCACGTCCCTAACCCCAAATGGAGGAAGTGATGCCTGCTGATGTGGGACAGTTAGAAGAGGGTGCAATGGCAGAGATAAGGGGATGCGGGTTTCAAGGTGGAGGGAGTAGGTTATGCATCAGCTCCAGCTCCATCAGATGAGGTGGACTGGGGTCTCATCTTCTGTACCTCCAGAGAGTTGCAAGCAGGGAAAGAGGACAAGTGGAGTAGACATCTCCCATTCAGCCATGGAAGGTGTCGGAAACCTGAGACTCAGATAATACATCACCCCAGCCTTGGCATTCTCATTACCCCACAGAAACCATGGCACCTACCCTAAACTAGCTAAGGTGTTGGCAATATAAATGGCAACAAATGTGGCAATGGGAACTCTGGAAAGGATAATACCACAGAGCCCAGTCCCCATTACCCACCTCTACCCAGCTTCCCTAAAATGACTAAGAGTGCAGGGGAAGGGGCTATTTGGAGCTGACTCGATACCTTTAATAAAAGCAGTGCTAAGTGAACAAACCAACATAGAACCCATGGAGTTATTGCCTGGGGACTCAGTCACCAAGCCAGCAGGATCCATGTAACCATTTGAATCATCTCCTTCCTTCCTTCCTTCCTTCGGCTGCTGACTACTAGGGCAACTAGGAAACCAAGGTGTGTGTGTGTGGGGTGGGGGAGTGAATGACTGATAGAGAGACAGGAGAATGTTTTCACTCCAGTCTCTTTTCCAGGTTGTCAAGGGTGGGGAACAAGGACTCTAGACTCAGTAAGGAAGAGGCTTTAAGTTACCTCTTCTTTGACTCCGGGCCCCGCCATCTCACCCGGAGGAGAAGAAGATGTCCAGCTACTGGCGGTGAGGCAAGGCTCCCGCCCCCTCCGGGCCCTGTCATCATGGCTCAGAGGCCGATAAAAGTTCGTCGGCAGTGGGTGGTGAGAGGATGCTCCCACACTCCCTCTGGGCCCCGCCATCTCGCCCAGAGGAGAAGATGTCCAGCTGGTGGTGGTGAGGCAACACTCCCGCCCCCTCCAGGCCCCATCATCATGGCTCGGAGGCCGATAAAAGTTTGTCAGCTGCGGGCGGTGAGAGGACGCTCCCGCCCTCCCTCCAGGCCCCGCCATCTCACCCAGAGGAGAAGATGATGTCCAGCTAATGGTGGTGAGGCAGCGCTCCTGCCCCTTCCGGGCCCCGTCATCAAGGCTCGGAGGCCGATAAACGTTCGTCGGCTGCGGGCCGTGAGAGGACGCTCCCACCCTCCCTCCGGGCCCCACCATGTCGCCCGGAGGAGAAGAATATGTCCAGGTGCTGGCGGTGAGGCAACACTCCCGCTCCCTCCGAGCCCCATCATCTCGGCTCGGAGGCCGATAAAAGTTCATTGGCTGTACAGCCACCACTGCCAGAAACACCTGCGGCCGGGCGGAGAGGCTGCCACCGCATCCAGCCATGGGACTCTCTCCACCTGTCCCTGGGGGCTCCGCCCTGGCCAGGGCTTAAAAGCCGCTACGGCAGCAGGACTTTTTCGAGCAGCCGCCACCACCAGAAACACCTGTGGCTGGGCGGAGCAGTTTGTCAGCAGTCTGTCACTTGCTGCGGGATTTACAACTGTTTTTTTTTTTTTTTGCTTAGTTTTCTGCTTTTGTAATTTTTTGTGTAAAATGAATTGATATTTGGAATTTTTGATTGTTGCTTGATATTGTTGCCTATTGAATTCTGGATATATATACTGGATATATATATTGGGATGTATTTTGATATATTTTGTGATGTTATTCCTGCTATGTGATATTTGTAATTTACTATGTGATATTTGTAATTGTTTATATGCTATGGAATGTGCTATGTAATTGTAACAGTTTCTTCTGTAAGCCGCCCAGAGTCGCTGTGCGAGTGGGGCGGCATACAAGTTGAAATACAAAATACAAATTTGCAGAAGACATCGGCATAGCTCCTCTTTCTTTGCTAAATCCTTAACGCCCACCCCATCACCATCTGTTTGTCCTTCCAGGAGATCTGCAAACCTTTAAAATAAAGAGGGAAGAATTGGGAGGAGGAAGAAACAAAAATGGGAAGGGAAGATGAAAGCAGACCCAAGCACCAGGCTTGGACAGGAGAGGATTCAAACCACAGGCAGTTGTCTCGGCAACTCTGCCTCTCACTGCTGCTGGAGCCGGCTGGAATAGTTTCAGATAAATTATGTACAAACCCCTCCAAATTGCCTCAGGCCACACATTGTCTGAACCAAAGTGAATTTTGTACACAAGTACAAACTCCATCAATGGAGGAAAGAACTGAATTAGACAGAGGAACTGCTAGTCTGCTTTTTGCTGTCTTTTACATCATGTAGTTAACAGAACATAATGTGGATCAGGGTCACCATAAATCTGCATTGACTTGATGGCACATCATCATCTTCGTCATCATCATTATCATCATCATACATGTGCGAGCTGATATATAATGTTCACTAACAGGTTATTTAAGTTTTTATATATGCTGTACTGTTTCTCTTTGCATAACATGTATGAATTATTTTAATAGGGAAGACACCAACATAGCAATATAAAAAGCTGGCATATCCCAATGTCAGGACAAGATGTTTGACACAGCACAAGGACAGTTGTCCAGGCAGAAGAGGCTTTTGTCCTTTCCAAATTAAAACCCTACAGCTGGTGTAGTTTTGAATCAGGTTGAACTTTCTATATGCTCTATTAATGCATGTAGAAGAGCTCCCCGCATCACCCGCTCATCACAATCTGTGCAGCTCCAGGTGCCAATCCCAAGGATGGCTAGAAAGTCTATGACTAGAAATAGAGCCTTCTCAGTGGTGGCACCATTGCTTGGGAATGCACTACTAGTTGAGCTGCACCTGGCCCCATCCTTGAGTTTTTTTTATTTAAAAAAAAAACAGCTTAAAGCTTTCCTCTTCAAGGAAGCCTTTATGAATAACATACCTTTGCCAATATGTTAGCTGGTTAGATCTGTGCCTACTTGCCCTCAGACGTCATCAGGTATTTATTTTGTTGTTTGTTATATCATGTTGTTGCTGATTATTTGATTGTGTGTAATATCTCAGATGGGTAGTATAAATTGTAATAAATAAAATTACACGAGCGATATGCTCGTGCCACACCACTGCTCTGGGAGCTGCACTGGCTGCCAGTATGTCTCCGGGTGCAATTCAAGGTGCTAGTCATTACCTTTAAAGCCCTATATGGTAGTGGGCCAGGATACCTAAGAGACCGCATCACCCTAAGAACGTCTGCCCGTCCCACCAGGGCGGATCGGAAGGGCTCTCTTGTTATTCCATCAACTAGGGAGGCTCGCCTCACTAGCACTAGGAAGAGGGCCCTCTCTGTATTCGCCCCGGCCCTTTGGAACCTTCTGTCAACTGAAGTGCGATTACAGACAGAGCTCCTGCCTTTCCGAAGAGGCTTAAAAACCTGGCTGGCGGAACAAGTGTGGGGACCCAGGAACGTGGGATCCCATGTAGGTTGGCTGATTTAAGGGACAGCCACCCCTTCCTGCTCTTGTTTTATTTGTTGCGCTGTTTTAATTTTTTATGAATTTTTAAGGTTTTAAATATTACTATTATACTAGACCTAACTTGTGATTTTAATCTATGTTGTAAGCCACCCAGAGTCGGGTCTACCCGATTGGGGCGGGATAGTAAATATGAGTAAATAATAATAATAATAATAATAATAATAATAATAATAATAATAATAATAATAATAATAATAATAATAATAATAATAATAATAATAATAATAATAAAAGAATTGGCAGCTAAGCAAATGTCCTATCACATCAAGTTAATTAAAATGTAGCACAGTCCAATCTGTTCTTTAAAATTAATGTGTTTGGAGATAAAATCAGGCTTGTTTTTAAAACAGGCTTAAGTTTTTGTAAGGTGAGTCATCTGTTTTATCTTGGGTAAATCACCTGAATGTTCTACTTTGGCCTTGAGGAAATGAAGGTTCATGTTCTGTCTCTGGTGCAAAAGTTGATTTCAGGTAGCATCACTGTAATGTTATCTTTCTCTGCTAGAGACCTTGTGCCACTGCTGTGGTGCCAAGATGGACCACCTAAGTGAGATTTTAAATTGCATTTGTAATCCCTTCATCATAGCAGCCTTTCCCAAGTAGATGCCCCCAGGTGCTTTATGGGAGTGCCACTCCCAGCATTCTTGTCTGAGCATGGGTGGGTGAGGTAGATTGACATGGAAATCCATAGCATCTGGTTGGCACCAGGCTGGTGAAGGAGTTTTTATAATAATGATCAACTATTTTCTTGCGTCTGTGGAATGTGTAGCTCTGGATTTTGTTTCTCCCATTTTCTATTCTTCTGTTTTTCTTGATTTGCATAACTGGTTATATTCTATGTCTTATATTCATTTAGTGCAGGGATACCCAAACTTTTCAGGCAGTGGGCCAGTCACATGGTTCAGGGAGCCTGTCACTATGGCCCAGGGGCTGGATCTGGCCCACGATGCCAATTAATCCAGCCCACAAAGCCCTCAGCGCTCCTGGAAGTGGAAGTAAAACGTACCCATGAGGGCTGTAGTTTGGGCACCCCTGATTTAGTAAATCCTTGTGTAGAATGTCAAAACCAATTGGGTTGAGGATGAGGAACAGCACTGACAAAGTAACTGGTTAAGAATAACAGATGTTAAAAGCAAAAGGCAAGGAACATTGATTTTCTCTTCATTTTTCAAGATGGAATATTCATCCCTATCAAAGGTATCTTTCAGATTATGGGAACACATTGTAAGAGAAAAGTCCTTGAGGACTTTCCTTTGCTTCTAGTTTGAACATGTAGCTGTCATATTGATCAGAATAAAAGTCTGGGTAAACTTAACTTTACTTGAAAGGCTTGACCTTGAAATTCAGAATTATTAATAAATGCATTACAGTTTTGCTTCTACTTTTGGTATCTTTTGTAAGCATGCCAGTCATATGAATGAATTAGAAATGTGCTCTAGCTTCAGGGAAAATCAGGATATGCATCTAAGTGGAGGTGTCTAGCTGACCAGACCATAAGCAAATCCAGAAGGGCCCCACTGTTCTCCTTGTGCTTAGATCAGTTAAGGCACTCCTACAATGTTTGGGGATTTGGATTTTTTGGAATAGTAGCCGTGTTTGTCTGTGGTTCAGGCATATCAGAAAACAAAATAAACAAAATAAAATAAAATAAAAAACACTGTAGCACTTTAAAGACTAACTGCTATATTTTTATTGTTAGCTTTCGTGGATCAAGTCCACTTCATCAGACAAAGAGTGAAACTTACAGGCATGTTCTTTATATACCAAATTCAGGGGCTCAAAGGGAAAAGGGGTGTGGTCAAGCAAGATGACAGACAAGCAAGCACAAGATTGCAACTTCACACAGCCATTAGCAACAATAGATTATTCAGATAAACTCTAAATGACTCCCTTTCAATCTGAGAAAGCCCATAATGGTCTCTAATCAACTTGTGACCTGCATGTCGGGGGGGGGGGGGGACACCTGTACCTGGTTTCTTTCTGTTTTACTAAAGAGAATTGGCAGGAAAGCTGTAATATAAAATCATATAGCAATCTGTGTATCAAATTTGACATTGTCCCAGAAACCCTTCACTAATATTTAGCCCCCTGTGATGGGTATCTAACAGATGGATGTATTTGATTTCTGCTGTCTCCCTTTCAATCTTAGTTTTGTAATTTCTCTGTTCCAGAATTGCAACTTTCAGGTCTTGGATAGAGTGTCCAGTTAGATTGAAGTGGTTTCAGACAGGTTTCTCCATGTTGCCACTCCTTTTGAGCCCCTGAATTTGGTATATAAAGAACATGCCTGTAAGTTTCACTCTTTGTCTGATGAAGTGGACTTGATCCACGAAAGCTAACAATAAAAATATAGCAGTTAGTCTTTAAAGTGCTACAGTGTTTTTTTATTTTATTTTGTTTTGTTTTGCTTTCTGATATGGGGATTTTGAGTTTTAGATGGTGAAAAGTGGCCAGGGGGAGGCGGGAATTGTGCCACTGACCTTCAGTGGGAAAAGTAAAGTATGTAATGCTTTATCACAGGAGTTCTCAACCTTTTTAGCCCAGGGACTGGGTCACGCTCCCTCAGACAGTTTCAGGGGCTGGATGTCCATTTTGCCCCTCATCCACCACATGGCACTTCCTGGTGTGATGGAGGCGGTGTGGGGGGGGGCACATGAAATGGTGCTGTGGACCACATTTGGCCCACGTGCCACAGGTTGACAATTCCTGCTCTACCAGGAAGCATGAAAAAAAGAAGAGATTGAAAACTCAAGAGCCAAAGGCATCCAAAGATCATGAGGAAATGCCATTTTTTGCCAATATTGCCCTTCTGTACTCTACAGAGAACAGTGATGGCTAACCTTGGTACTCCAGCTGTTCTTGAACTTCAGTTCCCAGAAGCCCTGATCAGCAGGAGTGCTGACTTGGGATTTGGTAACTGAAGTTCAAGAACAGCTGGAGTGCCAAAGTTCGCCATCATGGACACAGGGCAAAGAGGTGGTACAGGCAGAAAGCAGATTTCCATTCAGAAGAACCAGAGATGAGTATTGGTAACAATGTCCAGAGGACACAGTTGGCTCAAAGACCTGCACCATGAGCAACACTGCCCAGCTGGCACAGGGTGGATTTATGAAAGAGAGCAGTTTAAGGATGCCACTGCTTTCATAGAGAAAGATGTCCTATACAGAGAGAGAATACAAGAATGTGGGAATTCTCTCTTCTTGTGCTCAAAGCAGCTTCGAATGAGAAGATGAAGAACCAGCTAAGTTATACATGAGGAAGAATACCTTCACACAATCTAATACTGCACTGCCAGAATTAAAGGAGCAGGGCTTTCCAATGGCAGTATTGAGTCATCTGGATGCTAGAACCATCTACTGGTATCATTTTAAGTCTGCGAACTCCGTTAAATTTGTCAAATACAAGAGGCGACTTTGTATAAAGTGTTAGCTACGTTTATTCAACAATTTGAATGGAAACTACTGACTCAATAAGTTGTTGCAATCATTCCGCCTACAGTCTAACTCGTTTTTCTTTCCTCCTGTTGAACAGCAGTTTTAATACTTCACAGCACAAACAGAATGTTACCACATTGTAAATGTGTCATATAAAATACGTAATGAATTCAGAAGCTTGGATTCCAGCTATTTTCAGAAGCAAAACCCAGCAGAAATTGCCCACTATTCACAACAGGAGAGGAGTATAATTCCCCTTCACTCTACAGTCTCTTGATCCACACCCTGTCTTGTTCTGAGGTTTCCCCAACTACCTGCAGCAGATTTTTGAGTGATTTAAAGCAAAAGGGAGATAAGTGAAAATTTTAGGATCTAGCCACATATTTAATATTTTAATGCAGTCTCTGAGTTTACAAATACATATTCTTAAAAATGAAAAAAAAAAACAACCAACAAATATCCATTATTCACTTGTAGGACCAACAAAAAAGAATGGCAGTAAAATACATGCATTTTACTGAAGCCTTTTCAAAAGTCAAAAGGGTAGCCATAATAATCTGTGGCAAAAAAATGCACACACATAAAATGTGGTGTATATGAGATAAACAAGTTTTATTTGCTATAAATTTATAGACTATAGCCCACTTCTGCAAATGCATAGAGTGAAAATTCTGTGTAGAACAAAACAGGATAAGCCCCACATAGCATTATTGATAAGTGCTAAATTTTTATTTACTTTATTTATTTATTTGACCTCTGTAGCAGCTGAGGTTTACAACTTAAACAGCCAGATAGCAATAAAAATAAAACCTGCAGGCTGACTTTTAGCCAAAATGCTGATAAATCCGTATTATTGATTACTAATGTTTGAAATAAAGCAGTTCTTTTTTAAACTGTGTTGAATACTTTGATAACAATATTCGCTGAAACCACTTTTGTATGCTCACATAAATTACTTCTTGTTTTTGGTAATTATATGGATAATTTGTTACTTAGTAAAGTAGTTTGTCATGTTACAAGACATTAATCCTCAAGTAGGTTCTTAATCAGTACTGATAAACTAAATAATTCATAGCATGACTTGGCCTGAAAACATTCATAATGCTCAATTATACAATTTAACATGCAATGACAAATTGTGTTTTATGTAGTGAGAAAACAGTGGGACTTAATTAATTACTTTCAAGGTTCTGGATATCTACTGTGGACTCTTCAAATCAGTTAGATCAGAAAAGTCATAATAGCTAAAAATAGAGTTAAGACACCCTCAGGACTGAGAAAGGCAGTTTAACCAGTGGTGGGATTCAGCAGGTTCGTCCCAGTTCACCAGAACTGGTAGCAGAAATTCTGGCTGGCCCTGCCCATCCAAGTTTTGAAATAAAGTAGTCCTAATTCGGGTGCGATGCAGGGCTTTTCCCCTGGCCACACCCACCATACCATGCCCACAGAGTAGGTAGTAATTTTTTGGAATCCCATCACTGCAGAGAGTAGTTCTGAAAACAAAAACGGTGCTTAGAGGGGAGTCATAAACTTCTATAGCATATGCTGCTTTCTTCAGGTGCTGCAAAAAGTCAGAAGGCAGAAAAGATCAGGCTATACTTAATGTACCCTGGACAGCAAAGAGATCAAATAAGTTGATCCTATAGGAAATCAATCCTGACTGCTCCTTGGAAGGACAAATATTGAAGATGAAACTAAAGTACTTTGGACACCAAATGAGAAGAGAGGACTCATTCAAGAAGGCCTTGATGCTGGGAAATATTGCAATGGATGTAGAGCTGAGTGGGCTACGGAGGATGGTAGAGGTTAGGGGTGCCTGGCATGCAGTGGTCCATGGGGTCGCAAAGGGTCCGATTTGACTATGCGACTGAACAACAACTACAAATATAATTAGAAAAATCATTGGATCCAAACAGCTGATATCCTTTCAGAGATGTGTTAAATGTGCTTTGTTCATCTGATGATGAACAGTAAAAGGAAGGTCATTGGATAATTAGGAGGACAGAGCCATGATGGGAAGTAAAGGGCAGATTTCAGGAGTAGACCAGATCAGTGCAGTTGCAAAGAAGGTAAATTCAAAGTTGTGTACTATGAAAAGCAGCAGTATGATGTTATGAAATACTACCATTCTAATGAGACAATAAATTTATGGCTCAAGAATGTAGGAAAACCTAACGTTCCTGTGTTAACTGCCCAATCTGTTCCATGATCACAACACACTGAGGACCCGTTTCAGTCAGGATTCAGGCCCGGATATGGTACCGAAACTGCACTAGTCGCATTGGTGGATGATCTCTGGAGAGAGCGGGACGGAGGGGAACCGTCTGTCCTTGCTCTCCTCGACCTCTCAGCGGCTTTTGACACTGTCGATCATGGCATCCTTCTGGGAAGGCTCCGGGGCTTGGGGATCCAGGGCACAGTGCTGTCCTGGTTTTCCTCATTCCTGAGGGACAGGACCCAGTCGGTGTGCCTGGAGAAGGAGATGTCCAGCCCTAGGCCCCTGCAGTATGGGGTGCCTCAGGGCTCGGTACTTTCTCCTCTCCTATTTAACATCTATATGAAGCCGCTGGGTGAGATCATCCGTTCCCACGGGGTAAGGTATCATCAGTATGCTGATGATACCCAGTTGTACATCTCAGCCCGTGGGGACCCAGGCGGTGCAGTGGAAGTCCTTTCCAGGTGCCTGGAGGCTGTTAAGGTCTGGATGGGGGAAAACGGGCTACAGCTGAATCCCGGCAAGACTGAGTGGCTATGGGTAAGGGGCCCTGCGCTAACACGGGAGTTACCAGCTTTGGTTCTGGATGGGGCAGTTTTGCCCCAAACAGACCCGGTGCGTAATCTGGGGGTCCTCCTGGACTCACGGCTACTGTTCAATGAGCAGGTGGCAGCCGTGGCCAGGAGGGCTTTTGCACAACTTCGTGTAATACGCCAGTTACGCCCCCTCCTAGGCCGGGATGCCTTGCTCATGGTCACGCATGCTTTGGTCACCTCCAGACTTGATTACTGTAATGCGCTCTACATGGGGCTGCCCTTGGCGACCATTCGGAGGCTTCAGCTGGTCCAGAATGCGGCAGCCCGGGTAGTGATGGGGTGCGGGCGTTATGCTCGGGCCTCACCACTGCTCCGGGAGCTGCACTGGTTGCCAGTTTGCCTCCGGGTGCAATTCAAGGTGCTGGTCATTACCTTTAAAGCCCTACATGGTAGTGGGCCAGGATACCTAAGAGACCGCGTCACCCTAAGAATGTCTGCCCGTCCCACCAGGGCGGACCGGAGGGGCTTTCTTGTTACTCCATCGGCCAGGGAGGCTCGCCTCACGAGCACCAGGAAGAGAGCCTTCTCTGTGTTCGCCCCGGCCCTTTGGAACCTCCTTCCGACAGAGCTGCGCCTGCAGACGGAGCTTCTGCCCTTTCGAAAGGGCCTGAAGACATGGCTGGCGGGTCAAGTGTGGGGACATAGCAATGCAGGTTCCCATACGGGATGGCTAATTTAAGAGCAGCCATCCGCCCCCATCTGGTAGCTGTTATTATGGGTTCTATCCGTTTTTACTGTTTAACGTTTTAAATTTTTTATGAATTCTTATGAATTTTATGAATTTTAAGGCCATATATATTATGAGCTATGCTGTAAGCCGCCCAGAGTCGGGTCCGCCCGATTGGGGCGGGATATTAAATGCAAATAAATAAATAAAATAAATAAATAAGGCATGTTCTAATGCTTACTGCAGAGATTAAATATCAAGACAAGAAATAAACAGCCCCCCGCCCAACACACACACTTTCTTCTAATGTTTATCCTGTGGGTGGCTAGTTCTAGCACTGCCACTCTTTTGAAACTTAGTCTGCTTATGCAGTCTTTTCCTGGGCCTGTCAAAACCAATGGACGTGTTAGTGACAACTGTGACACTCTGAGGAATACCAGGTATCAGTGGGTCTCCTGGTGGAGTGCTATAGGGATTGGGTTGTTCCTTTGTGGTGTCCCTTGTGGCATTCCCTCTCTCCCCATAGGATGTCTTGCAGGGCTTTCACTCATGTCTGTGACCTCCTGAGGCACTCTGAAGTGAACCCACTCTCTGGTCTTCTTTTGGGGACCCACCTCAGGGCCTTTCCTGGGCTTTCCCACCTCTTGCCCTTGCCCTAGTGCCTCATTTTCTCTTGCTTGACTCTTCTGTCTCCTTTCCACACCTTTCTCTCATTTGCACTCTTCCATATCATCCTCCCGCCCCGTAGCTGTAACCTCCTTATCTAGTTTCTCCAGTAGCTCTGCCCACCACTTACCCACCCTTAATGGAGGGTTCCCCACTGAGGCTTCAAAACTCCTGATTACCTCAACATCTTCACTTCTCCAGTCCACCAGGAAACTCCAGGTTGGGAACATTTCTGGTGTAGTCATAATATTTTTAATTTAAAATAATTTTGTGAATCTTTTACATTTTAATAACAAATTGATTTTTTTTTTTCTGATGAGGGAGTTGGATGATAATAAAGGAGGTGGACAGCCATGATGTCTTGTCAAAAAGTAAATTGGGGGAAGATGGTTGATGCTGAAGGGTTTAGATTAGTACCTCAGCATAGCTTAATCTGTCCCTGCAAGAGAGAGAGAGTTGAAAAACATTATTACAGTACAGTCAAACCTCGCATAAAGAGCACCTCGCTTAAAGAGTAACTCACTTAAAGAGCAGAATTTTATCTTAATGTTCTCTTCGCTTAACAAATAAAACCAACCAAAAACTCGCTTAACAAATAAATTGGGGTTCGCAATCCTCCCCACAATTGGTCATTTACAATGGTGGTTCGCTTAAAGAGCAAACTCGCTTAAAGAGCAATCCTGTGGAACGCATTATGCTCTTTAAGCAAGGTACAACTGTACTTTCATCCCAATTCCACAGCAAATTTGGCTGTCAGAAATGGAGACCTTGACCAGATGGTGGTAAGAGACAACCCCATGGCAGCAAACGTAGCACAAACCAAAGATTAAACCAGGGGTGCCCAAACTATGGCCTGGGGGGCAGATCTGGCCCCCAATAACAATTCATCTGGCACACGCCACCCTTGTCGCTTCTAGAAGTGGAAGTAAAGCACCCCCATACAGACACATTTTACTTCCGCATCTGGGAGCAATGAGGGTGGTGCGGGCCGGATGAGTTGGTGTCGGGGGTTGGATCCAGCCCCTGGAGTGTAGTTTGGGCACCCATAAACCACATGACTGGCCCATGGCCTGAAAAGTTTGGGCACCCCTGGATTAAACTGATGATTTGCCAATATTACCACTGCTTCATCACAGCATCTATTGTGAAAAAAGAGGTTTACACAGTGACAAGCCCAGAAAATGGCAACTAGGTGAAGTCCCAAATGTCAATTTATTCTAAATAATTTCCCTTTCATTGACTTAATTTGACCACCAAATAATTTCCACTGTAATCCTCCCCCCCACGCCTTTTCAATTTGCCAGGGCTGTGAATAGTGTCTCCATAGGGGCTAAACTGGATGTCAGACCATACTTTAAAAATAAGCATGCTTAAGCTTGGCCCCTAGGAGAAAGCTGCTATACAGGGCTGTGATCTGTGTTGCACTCTGTGTCATGGGTCATGCTTTCTGCCACTGAATGCCTTTTCTCCTTCAACTGGTGTTTACTCCCAGATGTCCAGAAACAACTCAGTTTGTGCAGTAAAGAATAGTTGGTAGAGAAGTGAATTTGGTCGAAAAATATAAATGAGCCTTCTAGAAGAAGAATGCAATCCAAATTGATTTCTTGCAGCATGACTGCTTTTCCTTCCAGAGGAGGTTTTAATTATGGTGGTGCAATATGCTTTGTACACTGGATGTTCAGTTGTAAGCCAGTACAGCGTATTCAGAAGTGGTTTAACATCATCTTCTTTCAGTGAGGCTTGCTGAAGGCTACACAGACAGCACTACATAGGACAGGGGTTTCCAACCTACAGCCCATGGGCTGGACCAGGCCCATGGCACTATTTCATCCAGCCCGTTGCCTCTGCACTCAAAAGTGGAAGCAGATGCATTTACGTCAGCTGTTAAACATGTGTGCATGTGCCCTGCAGCTGTCGTAAATGCAGAAGTGGGTGCATTTACAGCTGTCGTAAATGCTCCCTTTCCCGCTTCCAGGGAGCATGGTCGGGCCCACTCATCTGTTCGGGGGGCACGATCAGGCCCACAGCGACAAAATGTTGGGAACCCCTGACTTAGGGAGAGACAAATCTGACGGTTTCCCCATTTGACTAAATTCTCTCCCTCTCCACTCCACTTGCCTGCCTGCCCACCCACCAACAAACCCATCTGGCATTTCAGCATCCTTTGCTTGTGTTTATCAAGATATTCTTGCATTTTGCTTACTTACAAAAAATGTAACTAACCATTACATTAATTACCATTAATGCTGGATGAGAGCTTTGCAGATAACTTGGACTACCATAAAGAGGAACAAATACGTCCTAAAACAAATCAAGCCTGCATTTTCTCTGGAGGCAAAAATGATGAAATTGAGGATGCCATACTTTGGGCATATCATGAAAATACAATATTCTCTGGGAAAGATATGCTAGAAAAGGTGGAAAGCAGCAGGAAAAGAAGACGACTAAGAATGAAGTGGACTGACTCCTTACAGCAGCGTTTCCCAAACTATGTTCTGTGGAACACTGGTGGACTTCAATTCCCAGAAGCCCAAGTTAGCACATTAGTTGATCAGTGCTTTGGGGAATTGATTTAGGGTTCTGGGAATTGAAGTCCAAAAACCAAAGGTTGGGAAACACTGCCCTAGAGGGAGTCATGATTAGAGTATACAATTGTTGAGCAAGGCTAGTGAGGATACAACATTTTGGAGAACGCTTATTGCTTATTCATAGGGTTGCCATATGTCAGAGACAGCTCGGCAGCACATAACAACAACAAAAATGAACCAAATTCAATTTGAGTCCATCTAAACAGGAAGTGCAAACCAGACTTAAAGACAGGCCAGCTGCAGTGGGTTTGAAGGGGGGAGAAGCGGCTTGTGTTGGCACAACTGCTTTTGTTCTGCACAGCAAATCTCAGATCTGTCAGCACAATTGCTGTCCTAGCTGAGATCAGACAGCAGATGACTCCAAAACAGACAGAGAAAATGAAATTAAAGGGAGATGTTACATTGGATCCAAATCTCAGTCCACGCAGACTCACAGCCAGTACACTGGTATAAAATTAAAGAAGGCTGTAATTTCCATGATCCCTAGGCTGGGAGGGATTGAATGCTGCTGCAGGTGGCCTAGTGTGGCGTCGTGGATAGAATGATGCACTAGGATTCTGGAGAACAGGCTACAAATTCCCGCTTGGCCATGGAAAATCACTGAGGAAGTGGAACTAGTAAAACCATTCTTTAAATATCTCACCTTGAAAGCCCTAGTAAGGTCACTATAAGTAGGTTCCGAATGGATGGCACTTAACTAACTGCAACATGTGGCCTACTCAGCCAGCCCTCTGTTATTTTGCTAGTTAGAACTATACTTAAGGTTAGTACAGTAATACCTTGGATAACGCTAAGACTTGGTTCCACAAGTCTTGTGGTATTCGATTTTTAGTGTTATCCAATGCATGTTAAAATCCTATGGGATGTATCGGATAACGTTAAAGCTCCATAGAGATACATTTTAACCGCACAGGCTTTAGCGGTTGTTATCCGATACATCCCATAGGACCTTAACGTTATTTGATCCAATTCTCCTCCCCAGATTGCTTAACATTATGCGATTTTAGCGTTAGCCAAGGTAAACGTTATCCGAGGTATTACTGTATTCTGAACCATATTCAGGGACATGGGATTAACTTCCAAAGCAGCATACTTAGAATGAGTCAGTGAGTGAGGAATTCAGATGCATTTCACTTGGCTTCATATGGAAACTTGTACAAAGCAAGATACTGTACAGCTTTTGAGGTTCCAGCTGGATGAAAATGCTGCAAACTGGCACCATTACAGAAAGCATATACTGTAACTCCATTTTTACTTTTTTTTACAGTTTGCAGTTTTTTTTACAGCCTGCTCAGCTTTTAAGATGTTCAAGGGAGGCCATTTTCTCCGTTCCATCACTTTCCCAAGCCACTTTGGCGAGGTCACAAGAGAGTGCCTTCTCAGTGGCTGCTCCCATGTTTTGGAACACACTTCCCCAAGAAGCCAGGTTGTCCTCCTCCCTCTTGTCCATCTCTGTCATGCAGAGACCTTTCTTTTCAGGCACACTTCTATGAAAATTAAAGTTTGTATCAAAATTGCTGGGGGAAACATCAACAACTTGAGATATGCAGATGATGCTACCCTAATGACAGAAAGTGAGGAAGACCTAAAGAAAATCCTGCTTAGGTTGAAAGAGGAGAGTGCAAAAGCTGACTTAAGAATCAACATCAAGAAAACCAAGATAATGGCAACAGGCCCTATCAATCCCTGAAAAATAGATGGGGAAGAAGTAGAAGCAGTGACAGACTTTACTTGTTTAGGATCTAAGATCACTGCAGATGGTGATTGCAGCCATGAAATAAAAAGGTGACTGATGCTTGGGAGGCAAGCTATGAGAAACCTGGGGAACATAATTAAAAGTAGAGACATCACCTTGCAAACAAAAATTTGCATAGCCAAGGCCATGGTATTCCTGGTGGTAATGTATGGTTGTGAAAGCTGGACCATAAGGAAAACCGAATTCAGAAGAATAGACACCTTTGAGATGGGGTGTTGGAGGAGAGTTTTGAGAGTCCTCTGGACAGCAAGGAGAACAGATAGGTCGATCTTAGAAGAATTCAACCCTGACTGTTCCTTAGAATAGTAAGGATGAAGCTAAAGTACTTTGGGCATCTAATGAGAAGAGAGGATTCACTTGAGAAAGACTTGATGCTAGCAAAGGTGGAGGGAAAAGAAGAAAGGGGTGGCAGAGAATGAGAGCTGGATGATATTGTAGACGCAATGGGCACAGAGCTGGGTGGGTTGAGGAGGATGGTGGAGGACAGAGGTGCCTGGCAGGCAACGGTCCATAAGGTCACAAAGGGTCAGAGTCAACTGTGCGGCTGAACAACAAATGTAAGTTAATCACACAGATTCAAAACATTAAGTTTTATTGTTATTTTTTATTTTTCTGTTGTCTATTTAAATTTCAATACTGGCACTTAACATTCTAATTTTTTAATAATTTGACTTCATTTCAATTTATTTATAATATAAAATTGTCTCAATGTTTGCCAAAACTGAGGGCATTTTCCATTTGGGTGTTATATAAAGATTTTACATAAATAAATGAGTACATTTAAAAAACCAGTATGATATGTACAGTCTATATCTTGAGGGCTAATGTGCAAATTATGACCACTGCACACAGATTCTTTAATACCGCTTCTAATGTAGAGTACATATTTTAAAGATTATTTTTCTCCCTAATCCAGCAAATCTGACTCATGATTGGTTGTCATCTTTGAATTTATGAAATGGATTGTGTCATCTAATTCATGCTGAAATATATGGCCATTTACTCCACATGAAATATCTCCTGCATGGAATATCTTTAGCATGTCACCTACATCGTACTTTAAAAAATCTGAACCATCTGTGGGTTGCCAAAATAATGTCATTTTTAAAATGTTATCCTGAAAATTAAATTATTCCATTTGTTCTGAGAGAGGTGTCATTTCTTTCAAATGTATAATAACCCCAATTAGAAACTTCAAGATCATTTTTACAGCACACAGCCTCACCAAAACACATTACAGCTATTTAGGTTTCCAAAAGGGGGGAAGAACTTGATATAGCAAAATTAGGAAAATAATTTTACAGAAAGCCAGAATTGGCTCAGTCTGCATTCAAATGTGAATTACAGAGTATCAACAAGACAGAAAGAATCTAAAATACTACAGGGGTGTAGGGAGTTGAGTTGTTCGTTCTATTCAGTGTTGGCTGATATAAGGCCCATGTTCAGCTGGATATTTTCAGTTCTGTGCAAACTGCATCAATATATCTTGTGGTGCTTTGGCTTATGTCAAGAACATTCCATTCTTCATAGCTGTTTTCATAAGGAAAGCCTATTGGGAAATTATAGCACCTGCCACCTGGAATCCTCTTACTGGGCTAACTTTACTGATACAAGTGGCACCTCAGCAATAAGAACTGATCTGCCACTGTCTTACCTTATCTATGTTGTGTTCCATTAGTTGAAAATGATACAGCATTAGAATTCCAGACAATATTCTGTATAACTAGGTAAAGGTCGCCCTTGCTCAAAAGCCAGTCATACTCGACTCTAGGGTTCAGTGCACATCTCCGTTTTTAGCCAAAGAGCCAGAACTGCAGACATTTCTGTGGTCTGCAGATGTTTCTGTGGTCATGTGGCAGGCATGACTAGATACCAGATTGCACAGAATGCTGTTTACCTTCCCACTGAAGTAGTACCTATTTATCTACTTGCAATTTCTTTCTTTCGAAGACTTCAAATTTAGCACCGATTGCTCCACCCTGGTTATAGCCCTGCCTGAGAGAGAGAAAGAAATGTAAGGGAAGGGGGAGAAAACACTTATTAGAAGGGTCCTAGATGTTGTTGTACCTCATTAAAAGCTCCCTGTCATCAAGGATGAAGTATATTGACCCCATTGATCTCTTTTGCTGATACCATACTGATTTCTCTGTGGGTATTTTGGAAACAGGATGGCAGAAGGCCACACTAACTCAGATGTACAACTTGTTCTTCCCCTTTCTGTTACTCTGAAATCTCATGGATGACTATGTTCAATCATGGTTCAAGCTTCCTGCCCCTGTTTTTCTTACCATTGACCTTTTATATTTTTGTACACCAAGCCAAC
Organism: Furcifer pardalis; assembly: GCA_030440675.1. Taxonomy (NCBI): domain Eukaryota; kingdom Metazoa; phylum Chordata; class Lepidosauria; order Squamata; family Chamaeleonidae; genus Furcifer; species Furcifer pardalis. Next base: position 98,242,872 of record CP126890.1, read on the forward strand.
TATCATTGCTACTTAATATCTGGTTTCATGAAGGATAATTCTTGTTTATACTAATTCATCTGTGGTACACTTAATATATGTTTTCATCCATGTATATTTAGGCTAAAAGAAAAGAGTGGTGCTGAGACTGAAGGGGGAAAAAAAAGAAAGGGATGGATAAGTGAGGAGGTAGTGGGCAAGGTAAAAGAAACAAATTGGAAATAAAATGTCCACTGTATATCTCCCCATGGAAAGACGATGACAGGATTTCTCCAGGGAAATATTGCTGTTGCAAGTGCAGTTATAGCTAGAGCAAACCCTGCTATCCTGGAAGATTAGATATATTTCTAAATCGATATCTGTAAAAGTCAGTATCCAGCATTATAGTATTCTATTCCACTCTCCTAAAACTCTACTGAAGCCTTCCCAAGCTTGAGTCACTTTAGAGCAGGGGTGGCCAACCTATGGCCCAGGGGCCAGATGAGGCCCAAGGCACCATTTCATGTGGCCTGCTACCGCCATTGCCGCTACCAGAAGCAGAACTGGACGCATTTACAACAGCCATACAATGTGCCCGCATTTACGGCAACCATGGGCATGTTTTAAGGCAGCGTTTATGGTGGGAGGAACCATGTGACCAGCCCGCTCAGCTGTCTGTGGGTGCATGGTTCAGCCCAGGGTGCAAAAAGGTTGGGAACCTCTGCTTTAGAGAGATGATCTGGCCTAAAACATCCATCAGCACCAACCAACCTGGGTGATGATGAAGATTGATAGTAGTTGCATGCAAAAAACAGTTTGGGAAAGTCTGCTCTGATGCTTTGATTATATCTCTAATCCAATATATCTGAAGGAAAGGCTATTCTAGTGGGATTAAATATCAGAACACACATTTGAAATGGAAGACAGATGAGTTTGATATTACTGTAATTATCAGGGATACAGAGTTGGTTTTGAATTAATTGTATGTAAGTGAATAAAGCTATTTAATATTTGGAAAATAATTCAGTGCTTTGGTTGGGAAGACATTCAGTGAAGACAAGATGTACCATTGACAGTGGTTTTCAATCACACACATTCTCTCTCTCTTTCTTCCATATATTTCTTTTTCATTTAGAGCTCAGAGCATCTAAAGTGCCTTGGTGTCATTTAAAAACCAGTCAGAATACAAGTACAGTACTGTATTAAAATGACTGATTATAAGAGCTGACATTACAGTATTAAGCCCGCTTTATTATGTTGAGGCTACGGGAGTTAGAAATATTTGAGATTATGTCAACTCTGAGGTAAATAGATCTGAACTCCAGTCAGTGACCTCTAATGGGCTGAATAACTCTCCTGATGATAATTATACTAGCTAACCTCTCCTGTGTAGATGACATTTTTCCAAGGTAATTCTTTCCACTGGGAAAACACTTACTGTTCAGCTATTTTATTCTGAGTATGATAAATTAGACACTGCCTTTATGATGCTGTTCTCCCCCCCTCCTCCCAAGTTATATCTCTGTTATTCTCAGTGGTCACGGAACTGAGGAGAAATGTCCAAGTTTCCAACATGTTTTAATAATGTTTTGCTTTTATCTTATTTTCCAAATCACTGATCATATGATATATATAAAATACAGCAATATAGGTACAGTAATACCTCGGATAATGTTTACCTCGGATAACGCTAAAATCACATAATGTTAAGTAATCTGGGGAGGAGAATTGGATCGAATAACGTTAAGGTCCTATGGGATGTATCGGATAACAACTGCTAAAGCCTGTGCGGTTACAATGTATCTCTATGGAGCTTTAACGTTATCTGATGCATCCCATAGGATTTTAACATGCATCGGATAACACTAAAAATCGGATAACACCAAGACTTGTGGAACCAAGTCTTAGCGTTATCCGAGGTATTACTGTACAGTATATAGAACAAGGCAAACTTCAAAGTTAAATAAAATAAGGTATTATGTTGCTAAAATAAATGGACCTTCTACAATTCCCAAAACTGCCTGCAGAATTATTACTATGCAATATAAGTCACTTAAAATAAGTGATTATTTTTGCTTCTCTCTTTAAAAATATAACCAATGTCCACTATGGCTAGACTTCTTCCTTACAGATGAACAAAGTTCAGTCTTTTTGTCAGCTTTGTAAAAGATTTGAAACACACTTCAACAAGGTCAGATCACCTTGCTAACACATTTTCTATGGCTTGAAGCAGCACAGTCATGTACATTGCTAACCAACAAGTTCTCTATGAATACAAACATGAATAAAGCATCAACACAAAATGAAAGTATTTAAGTTCCACTTTAACCAATTTCAACCATTTTGTTCTAATCTAGCATACTAGAATTTTCATGGTAGTGTACTGCAATAAAACAAAACAAATATTGATTCAGTGAAAAGTTGTTTCTGTTAAAATTGGTTTGGAAGCTTTATGACTAAGAAGCAGATAAGGAAAGAAGGAAAATAGCTCAGTGGTTTAGGGCTCTAGGTACAGAACCAAAAGTTAGGAGTTTGATCCTTTTCTTTACCTCCTTGATAGGGGCTGGACTCTATGATCCACATAATCCTTTCCAGCTCTACAGCTCAAAGTTATCATTATCATTGTTAAGCTTTTAGCATAGGGCAGGGATTCTCAATGAGTGGCCTACAGGCCAGATGCAGCCCATGGTATCATTTCATGTGCCCCCACCGCCTCCACCACATCAGGAAATGCCATGTGGTGGAGGAAAGGCAAAATGGCCATCCCGCCCCCGAAGCTATCTGAGCATGACCCGGCCCCTGGCTTAAAAAGTTGAGAACTCCTGGCATAGGGTATGAGCCTCAAGTCCACCAGCTCAGATCCAGGGAGAGCTTTATGGCAAGAACATACATTCTTGAGGGTGCTCACGAACAAAACCAAATTAGAAGATGGAGGAAGGAATTCACTGGACAAAAACCAACATTAAAAGAGGATATAGTTGAGGAACTCAACCTCCCCTACGTCACTTGGAGGACCCTGAATAGGCTAAGGGATGGATTTCCTAAATGCCACACCAACATGCTCAAGTGGGGGCTGCTGGCAGACAACAACACACTGTGTTAATGTGGAGATACAGCATCCAACTAATTTACTGCCAGAAACATGCTCTGATGAGGACTTACGTTTGGCTAATGACAAAGCCAAGAAAGTGGTTTCATTTTGGCAATCCAGGGTTTGAAAGAAGAAGCATGGGATCAATTTGACCAAGTGAAAAAAGAAGAAGAAGGAGAAATACATCCCCAATTTGGGATGTGTATAGATTTTAATGTACAAGTTCTAATACAAGTTTGACTGTATGTGACACACTATATTGTAATTTTCTGTTAGGAACTGCTATTTAGTCTTTCATTGCTTCCACTTATTGGTTGCAGCTTATTGGGTTCACTGAGAAAAACCTTCATCCTTGTTTTCCCTGGAGAGGTATTTATTCAGAGAGGGATTTTCTGGAGTTTTGCAAAAACTGGGTCTGATCAGAATTGCTACACTATGGCTTGTATTTTGTCTGTCTGAGGTAGCTATGGAGTCGTTACTATGTCTATGAGACTCATATCAGAGCAGTGGTCCTAAAGGCCTCCTCCACTATAAATTAACGATTTGAATTTCCACCAAAATGAAGTGGAAGACACTAAAAATGGGTACAAAAAGGCTGTTAAAGAGAATGCCTACTCCAGAAACAAACATAACATCTCATTTTGTCTGATAGCAAGGGGAGGAAGAGGCAGGAGTTCATTTGGAAGAATGGGATAAAAGCTACAAGCCTACAGCCACATACTGTATGGATATTACAAATGTTATGGGAACATAATATTTGAACATATAAATATATAGTATTATGAGACTAATCCATCATTCTCACTTTTATTTGTGAATGTGGTGCAGTTTCCCATTACATCTAAAACATGGAGAACTAGTTTGTTCTAAAACTGGTCTATTGCACATTAATTAACTAACTGCACTCAGTAATCAGTAACATAAATCTTTTTCAAATTACAACTGAAAGTGAGTATTTGTTTCTTACGCATCAAGAAGAAATTGCAGTTAATAGAGTGCATGAATCCAAAGTCCACAACAGCATATTCTTCTGACACTGGTATTTAAAGAAATCTGCTTTACTATCAGTTGTAGGAGCTTTCTCAAATATCATCTTCAAAGTATTCATTCTATATTTGACATTGTTATATGAATTTGGTCTCATTAGATATTAGTAAATGAGTATGTTTCTTATAATTTGAATACTCTTATGGTTTAAAGATTTTTTATGCCATCTGGCTTTGTTTTCTTGTGTTTTTTCTTGGCTGTTACGAGATGAATTTTTAATATATAGATATAGCTATAGATTTTTTGTTGTTGTTCAGTCGCACAGTCGATTCCGACCCTCTGCAACCCCATGGACCACTGTCCGCCAGGCACTTCTGTCCTCCACCATCCTCCTCAACTTGCTCAGTTCTGTGCCCATTGTCTCTACAATACCATCTAGCCATCTCATTTCTGCCAAAAAAATTTACTACCACACTGTGGGTGTGGTATTGTGGGTGTGGCCAGGGAAAAAGCCCTGTGTTGCACCTGAATTAGGACTACTTTATTTCGAAACTTGGATGGGCGGGGCCAGCCAGAATTTCTGCCATCGGTTCTGGGGAACTGGAGCGAACCTAATGGTGCCCACCATTGGATATATATATAGATCTTCTTGTAACATTTCACACATCTCCAACTAGGAGCATATGATAGATAGGTAGGAGGACCTACGTTAGATAGCAAAAATCCCACACCAAAGGCAGCATTATGAAATGAGCATCCAAGCGTAGGCTCTCTGTTTGTGAGATGTCTTTTCAGGGACAAGAAAGCAGCAGATAAATTTTTTATTAAGATCGTTTGTTGTTGTAATAGTAAGAAAAAGTATAATAATTACATTTCATCTTTGATCTTTAAATTCAAATAATTGTGTTAATGGAATTACCTTCTCAATTATTCTGAGGCTGGTTTTCTAACTAGCTGCAAGAAATTACTCAAACGTTATGCAAACACCAGTAGGATTCTGGCCAGTATATTTGAAACCTGCAAAGAACTCTAATGTCTACATTTATGACATAGATATATACAATAGTGCTCCAACAGTTCTGGTTGGCATATATTAAAAAATCTCCAAGCAGATCAGAAATATATTCCATATAGTGACTGATAAGCTAACACAACATCCATAAAGTTCCAAGTGAGCTTTGATATCAAATAGAGCAAACCAGATACTGGTATGTCTTTCATTTCAAAAGTTGCATCTTTCCACTAGGTATCTGCCATGTCTTTGGGCAAATGTGCATAAATAAAAGTTATATTTGATATTTGTTTAATTGTTGTTGTTTTTTGAACTATTATATCTCATTGTGTTTTCAACTATGTATAATTATATATTTTTAGTTTAGTCTAACCTTTGAAGAAAAGTGGCATATAAATAAAGTAAATAAAATTGACCAAAGCAGCAATATTTGTGCAATTCTGAAATGTCTACAGAATGGAGCAATTAGTTATTGTTTGCCCCAGGTTGAAGGAAAATCAAAATAGATTCTTTGTATCTTGCTCAGCATATGCAATGTTAAAAAGACAGTTGGAAGTCTGATTTGAGGAAAGGGAGAATGAAAGATAATCTACTAGACAAAGCTGTGGTCCCAAAAGAGAAGACAAATGACATCTGAACCCCAGTAAAGTCCAAGATCTCCCCTTGACACCCCATCAGTGAGGTCCTATGGAGAGCTCACATTAAGTTCAATATGGAGTATTTATCTTGTCTGGCAGTCATTACCCAAGTGAGGAGTATCATCTGCATTCAATTTCTTCTTCCATGTCTAGGCCAGATGTGAAACTGCCAAAATGGCCACCTACATTGTGTAGGCAGGGTAAAATGGCCACCAGGCCCTTGAAGCTGACTGAGAGAGTGTGACCTGGTCCCCGGCTTGAAAAGATTGGGAACCCCTGTTTTAGATTATATTATGCACCATTGGAAGGGCTTCAAATGGAATGACAACCAATGTTAATGTATCATCTGAGTCAATGATTTGATAAATGTCATTCACCAATTTTTCACCATTTACTATAACAAATATTTTATTGGTTTATTTACATAGTATTATTGGTGTGCAAAGCACTGTATATAGTATTTCAACATTCAGCTTTTGAAGTTTAATAACTATGTAGCAACCATTTCTTCCCAGAATGGGAATAGGAAAGAACCATTTGAATCGGATACGTTTACCTCAGATAACGCTAAAATTGCATAACATTAAGTAATCTGGGGAGGAGAATTGGATCGAATAATGTTAAGGTCCTATGGGATGGATCGGATAACAACCGCTAAAGCCTGTGTTGTTACAATGTATCTCCATGGAGCTTTAACGTTATCTGATCCATCCCATAGGATTTTAACATGCATCAGATAACACTAAAAACTGGATAACACCAAGACTTGTGGAACCAAGTCTTAGCGTTATCTGAGGTATTACTGTAGTCCTAATTTGGTACAATGCAGGGCTGTCCCCCTGGCCATGCCCACCCTACCACGCCTAAGGTGAGGTAGTAAAATTTTGCTGAGCCCACTACTACTTCTGAGGTCAGTAAAATGAGTACCCCACATGTTGAGGTGGTAGTGGAGATGTTATTTACATTTTGAGCTGCATAGACCAAAAGGATGCTATGAGCATTACAGAGTGGCACATAAGTGTAATTCTTGTTATTATAAATATGGCTTCTGTGATTTTTCTATCAGTTCATGAAAGTTTTTCTTGAGGTGACTGGGAAAAGTTTGGGAATGCTTTTGGACCTCACCTTCAGTCAAATTAACACCATCGTCATATGTTTGTCAACTGAGAAGATATGCAGAAGATGCAGTAAGCTCAGCAAAATTTGCTCCCACCGCGAGGTGTACATAGGACTGAAGCCTTAGTATTCAGAATAATTATGAATACTCAAAGTTATTGAAAGGAATACTTTGGGACTGACTGCTGACTGTAATACACTGACTGAAATCCAGTCATATAAAATGTTGCTGGGTAATGCTGATTACCATGCGCTCCAATGTCTACTCATGCCTGCGACATGACCACAGAAACGGCTGCAGAAGCAGACAGCTCTGGCTCTTCAGCTTCGAAACAGAGATGAGCACTGAACCCTAGAGTTGGATACAACTGGCTTTTGAGCAAGGGAAACCTTTACCTTTTAATGCTGATTATGTCATCAGCTGTAATCATTTGAGGGAAATTCAACTCTGCAGATTCTTCCCTTGGAATCCTTTTCATCTTAAGGAAGATTTCAGGGGACCATAGAATGTGGTGGGGGTAAAAGTATTTAATGTCTGAAAATCACTGCCACTGGGACCAGGAAATGCAGCAAATGATTTCTTTTAAAAGGAAAGTACAGCTATAAATTGTGCCATACTGCAATTCATACAACTGCATTTGCAATTCTCATGTGTTTGCTAGAAGATGGTGCCTCCGGCCTGGAATTCAGCAAAGAGGTTGAAATAACTAGCTTACTATTCCCCTGGTAGTTGAATACTTTAAGTTCAAGAACAGAATGGTCTGAGCCATTTCTTTTACAGTTTTCTCTGTCTGTAAAATAAACTCCTTTTCAAATTGAAACATAGGCTTTTACTAGGAAAAAAATGTGACTCTCAACTCTCTTCTCGGGGGGAAAAATACCTTTCGACTTCTTTGACTGCCAAGATTCATAGTCATATGAACTAAATTAAAAACCCATGTCTTGTAAAGTACTCTGACAGAACAGTAAAACAGAAAAATATGTTGCATATGTTGCAAATGCCACAGCATTTATTCTTATATACCGCCTCATAGCACTTAAGAGTACTCTCTGGACAATTCACAAGGTAATTCACATTTTACCCCCCAACCCACTGAGTACTCGTATTAGGATGAGGATGAGCCCAGTGGTGGGATTCAGCAAGTTAGCCCCAGTTCTCCAGAACTGGTAGCAAAAATTCCAGCTGGTCCCATCCATCCAAGTTTTAAAATAAAGTAGTCCTAATTCGGGTGCAACGCAGGGCTTTCCCCCTGGCCACGCCCACCATACCACGCCCACAGAGTAGGTAGTAATACATTTTGAATTCCACCACTGCTTGAGCCCATTGAAATCATGAGCAGAGTTTTGGCTGTAGTTTAAACACTGCATCACACATGAACTCTATATTCTGACTTGTTTTCAGATACATGTTTTGCTATGCCTTCAAGTACCATATAGCTATTACTAGAATTTCAGCTCTGTGGCTAGCATTAAATTATGATTCATGGTACATAGAACATTGACTGCACTGGAAGATCCTGCATTTTAATACACAATGATTGCAGGCAAGAAATATCTCTACAAGGGGGGAATGGACTTAAATGTCAAAGTACATACACTCCCCCCCCCCCCCGCGAAGCATCTTTCAGTGATGTAAAACATCATAATATTTGGCACACATTACTGCCTATTAATACTGTGACGTGTGTGTGTGTGTGTACAGCAAAACCTCAAACTAGTCTCTAAGCGAGGCACTCTTTATGCGTGGTTTTACTGTACACACACACACACACACACACACACAGAGTAAAGCATTGCATAAAGAGCGCCTCACTTGGAGACAAACTCACTTAAAGAGCAGAATTTTTTTTCTGAATGGTCACCTCGCTTAACAACTAAAACCAATCAAAAACTTGCTTAACAACTAAATCGGAGTTTCCACTCCCCCCCCCCACCACCACCACCAGAAGTCACAATTGGTCACTTACAATGGTGTTTCACTCAAAGAGCAAACTTGCTTAAAGCGCAATCCCATGGAACACATGCTCTTTAAGCGAGGTACCACTGTATGTGTATATACATTCTTCTGCTTGCCTTCATGGATATCGTCAACGTGATGATTCAGTGACAAGGTTATTTTCCAAATGTGAGTGTTTTTAATTCTCCATTATGCCTTCAACCCCACAGAACTGGCATCTTTTAGTGGCATTCCACACCAACGCCTCTTCCATTTGGGGCACTGAAATTGATTTTCCCCATCTGGGAATGTGAAAACTCAGTGTTTGTCCTGTCCCAGACACCTGCAAATTGTAGCATACCAAACCCAGCGGTAGAGATGGTGAAGGCAGATGCTTCGAGGCTTCAGGGGTATTTCTGTCAGCATGAGAGACTGTGCCTATCCATCTGATCCATATGGTGGCATTATGAGGCCAGGGATGTATTGTGCTCTGAGCTGAGAGACATCCATGTCCTTGGTGAGGAAGTACAAATTCAGCATCCAGACTAGTCCTGTATATTTAAGCCAACAAATGAGAAAACAGCTTGTTAAATATTCATAAACCCCAAATGCCTCTTGCATTCAAGAATCTCAAGATGCTTCTTGTTGTTCTATCTGGTGTCACATGAGGTAGCCAGTGTTGTCTAGACTAGAGTATAAAGTAACAGACTAGGTCTCGGGAGACTTGAGTTTGAAGCCCTGTCAATCATGGTAACTCATTGTTTGTTTTGTGGGAAACGGATGGCAATGAATATCCCTTAGATACTCCGTAAATATCTCACTTACCTTGAAAACCTTACTAGGGTCACTGTAAGTCAGATGCAACTTTACCACACATAGTAAACAGCACACAGAGCCACATACAGTGGTACCTCAGATAACGAAATTAATGCGTTCTCCGGGACCCTTTGTACACCAAAATTTCATTAACCGAAATGCAGTTTCCCATAGAACTGCATTGAAAAACAATAAATGTGTTCAAAAGGTCAAACAATCATTTTTACAGTCCTCAAAGGTCTGCACCACTCCCGACGGCACAAGTAGAGTATTGTGAGTGAATCCACTCCAGTTTGGGGATGTTTCAGGGTGTTTTTCCCCTTTTGGGGGGACTTAAAATGATGAGCGGGGAACTTCCTGTCCAGAGACTCTGGCTGTGCATTGAATTCAAGTCTCCCAAAACCTCTGGTTGCTGCTGAATTTCAGTTCCCAGAATCCAATGCACACCCAGAGTAATAACATGTACAGTCTAAAATGGGAACATACAACTCTGCTAAGTACTGTGTTTCTTCCAAAATGAAAATATTGCTGAAAACCTTAGTATCTTTGTGCTGTATCTTTGTCCTCCTCCACTTATTTTGCTGTTGGGCTCAATATGATGGTTTCCAGTGATGTTTCCTCCACTGAGAGGAACCTTCACTCTACCTAAAAAGGCTCATCTGCCAGTAGCCATTGACCCCTTTTGGGAGTTAGGTTAATTAACCACCGCCTGACACTCAACATTGAGTCGCTGGCTGTATGGTCTACACTCCATTACTGTAGCAGGATGCTGCCAATTATCCCACTTTTTTTTAAAGCCATTTAGACAGCCACTCACTAAAGAAAAACCTGTTCAAGAGAACATTGTTTTCAATCTGGAAATCAATTCTTTCAACAAAGAAAGAAAGAAGAAAACCAGAATGGAGTTTAAACTAGCACATTTACTGGGCTGGAGTTAGTTCCTACAGAAAATGTAAAGTCCACATAGCACTAGAACAGTGATGGCGGACATTGCCACTTCAGGTGTTCTTGGGCTTCAATTACCAGAAGCCCAAGTCAGCACTCCTGCTGGTCAGGGCTTACAGGAATTGAAGTTCAAGAACATCTAGCATGCCAAGGTTCACCATCACTGCACTAGAGTCTGGCACAGTCCTATCATTTGGCAAAGTGATGCAGGTCCCTTGGGTGACAGACCTCAAGGAGCAATTACTTAATTGCTCTTCCCAACACCTGCAATCTGACAACTATGACTGGTTTGCGTAGCTTTCTGGAGCTGTTTCTACTGCCAGGCTCTGGCAATAGCTCAGATAAAGTCTTAGCATGTGTGCTACCCAAGGAAATTGCCAGTATGGGTTATTTCTGAACCATTCCCCAACAGTGCCAAGCTATGAGAGGTCCTCAGAGCTGGCAGTGAGAAAATAGCTGATTCATTGGAAGCAGTGCCTTGCTTAGAGCCCTCCCCGCAAGTGATGGCAGGGTCAAAAACACCTTTTGAATCAGCTCATTTGTTTTCGGTGCTTGAATGGTTTCAGGAACATAGAGCTGAAATTATAGTGTCTTCACAATGCTTCAGATTTTCATGTAGACCCATCTACTAGCTTTGCATACACTACTAATGCAAATGGTTTCTTATGAGTGCCAACATATACATTTTGTATATTTCATTGTTTCAGATTGCAATATGTAATGGCAGAGAAAGGTGAAGGTGAAAGCTTTTCACCTGCAGTTTGTCTGTAGTGTGCCCTTTCCACCTGTACCTTACAGACAAGGACATGCTCAAAAAGCGATCAAGCAAGAATCAAAACAGATGAGATCTCCACAGCAGAAGAAACACGTTTTGAATGGCAGCTAAGGGTGAAAAACTGTGCACAGTGAAAATGGCATCTGAGGTTTTTCTGTCTAAAGCAAATCTATTATTGGAAGAAGAGAGAGGTTTCCACTAATTGTAGTGCTAGAGTTAATGCTCATTTATTTAAATTCATTCATACAATGCTCTGGCTTTCTTTTGCTTCCAAAGAATGTCCTTGTACAAGTTCTAAAAAAATGACTTAAGAACCATCTTGTTGCTGTTGTTTGTGGCTGTGGCTGCCCCAGAGGACCTTTAACTGAAATATATTCAGGCTTTTCTCTTTTGTTGTCTCTCACAAATGCATTCTTGTCAAGGCTATCCACAAACTAATTCCATGGCATGAAAGATGAAGGCGAAAATGAAAATAGAGTCTATTGCTGGGATATGTGTGCAAAAACCAATGAAAAAGAAGACATTTCCGTCAATGAATAAGGAAAAAGAAAGGGCAGGCTGGGATATGATATTGTGTATGACTTCCTCTGCTCCTGCCATATACCTGTTGTTGTCCTGGTACTATAAAGCTGTGCAAATGGAAGTAATAAATGGAAATTCTCCCTAGGCTCCCCTGCAAATCTCTAATAAAAATGAAGAAATTGGGAGTAGGAGGGAGACAAGAATCGCATGATGGCTTTATGTAGGAGGTTCAAGAAATTGTAGAAAAGGTTGCGATTGCTTTGACCTTAGCCATATTACAAAATCAAGCTGGATATGAGCCCATCACAACATCATAATAGCCAAGTTAGTTATGGCTGCACTCCTGTGCATGCTTACTGGATAGTAAGTACAACTGAATTTAGAGGAGATTAGTGTGAACAAGCATGTGCAGAATTAAATTGCAGGAATGACTTGGAAAAACTACTGATGAAGTTGAAAGAAGTGTAAAAGCAGAATTACAATTGAACATTAACAAAACCAAAATTTATTATTAAAGAATTATGTAACTTTAATGTTGACAACAAAGAGAGAGAAATTGTTAGGGATTTTCTATTTCATGGTTCAATCATCAGCCAGATAGAAACTTCAGTCAAGAAAGCAAATTTCTTGAAAGGGCAGGACTTAAAAGGGCAGCTGTGATAGAACTAAGAGAGATACTCAAGTGTATCAAGGCCAAAATAATCCATGCTGTGGTATTCTCAATTACTATTTGTGGATGTGGCAGCAACTGATGGGAGGAGGGAAGACATCACTTGAAGTATGAGATTAGAAGAGAGCCTTGCAGATGCAAAAGCCAACAAAAAAGATAGATTTGAAATCAAATCTAATCTAAAGCTGCTTTTGAAAATAAAAGAACTAAATTAAAGCTATCATGCTTTTGAGCATATCATGAGAACACCAGACTCACTAGAAAAGACAGTTATGCTAGAAAAAGTTGAAGGTAGTCAGTAACGTTGCGTGGATTTCAGCCGCCCAGGGCTGAAGCCAAATTTGCCGCCCCCTGGTAGACGCTGGTGCCCGCTCCTATTAGGGCTTCTGGGAATTGTAGTCCAAGAACACACATAGCCCAAAAAGCACCACCTAGGGCCCCCGCCCTCTATCCCCCCATACACAACGTCATTGAAGGTAGTAGAAAAAGAGGATGACTAAACCTGAAATGGACTGACATGATAAAAGAATCAATAAGAATCCTACTGTAATGCTTTTTATGTGGCTGCTTTGATTTCTGGACAACAATAGGTCCAAAATACAGCAGTCAGGATAATTTCTGTATTGAAGAAATTCAGTCATATCATTCCAGTCCTGGCCCACTGGCTCCTAATCACTTTCTTTATCAGGCACAACGACATACAAATGCCCTATATGGTTGGTTGGGGAGAGAGAGTAGTTGGAGGCAGTTGGTGATGAGATATCAGAGTCTGGCCATATTGGCTCAGAGGATAAGGGTGCATGGGGAGATGCGGTAGAAGAGCCCAAGGAAGCCCTGTTTGGGGAAAGGGTATTAATTTAATTTAATTTAATTCTCACACTTGTATGCCGCCCAATTAGGACACCCGACCCAGGGCAGCTCATACAATATTATACAGTAAACACAATAATACAGTATAGACAATAATTATACCATATTTATCCTACAAAAGCACAAATCATAATATAAAATGATACAATACAATAGTACAACGGCCTCTCCCCTCTGGCTGCAGACAAGTCCGAGTGCGGCAGTGGCAAAGTCCTGCCATGCACCATCATAGCAGCCTTTTGTACCCGGGGCAGGCCCCAGGATGCCAGTGGTGGTGGAGAGTCCCATCACCCATCACCACAGTGGCCTCTTTGCCCCAATGACAAGAAAGTCCAGGGGCAGCAGTGGAGTCCTATCACCATAGTGCAGTTTTGTATCCTGGCCCAGAGCAGGGCCCAGGACAGCAGAGGTGGTGGAGGGTTCCATCACCCATTGTCACAGCGGCCTCTTTGCCCCGGCTGCAAGGAAGTCCAGGGGCAGGAGCAGAGTCCTGTATACACATATAGTATTCCAAATCTAACTTCCTCAAAGAAGTAACTGGAGCAGGAGCTTTGAGCGTATCCCTTGCCAGCCATGGCCTGAAGCCCCCTTTGGAGATAGCAGCCACTGACCAAGCAATCTGACCCTACATGAACACAGAAGAGGTGCTGGAGTCACAAGCATCAGAAGAGTGGCAGTGACATTTCCAGGAGAGCTTGGGGAGACCTTCTTTGTGGTAGCCCCCAATGATACAAACTGTCCCTGGTAGAGGTCACACTCAACCTGCTCCAGTGGTATTAACTATAGCAGTGGTTCCCAACATGGGGCCCATGCGAAATGGGCTTTCTTGCAGAAACACAAACTACAACAATGAGGTACATCTGGCTCTCTTCTAGTCCACCAGTAGGCTCATTAGCCATAAGTTTATTTTGTGGCCCTTCAAGGCTTTAGTTCAGTGCTTCCCAGTCTTTGGTTTGTGGACTTCAATTCCCAGAAGCCTAAGTCAATTTTCCAAAAGCACTGATCACCCAATGTATTGACTTAGGCTTTTGGGAATTGAAGTCAACAAACCAATGGCTGGGAAGCACCGGACAAGAGCCTTGAAGGGCCACAAAATAGACTCACGGCTAACTGAGCCTATTGGTGGACTAGAGGAGAACCAGATGTATCTCATTGTAGTTTGTGTTTCTGCACGAAAGCCCGTTTTGCATCATTTCCAAAGTCAAGAGATTTAGGAGACTTTCCCCATTCCTTCAGTTGAGCCAGTGGGGCACATGCTCATAAAAAGAAAAGGCCAGCTGAAAATTGGAGAATTAATTACTAATAATTTTAATATTTGACTAATCTATTTATAGTAGTATACATTTGGATCCAATTTTTGTGTGTGTTTAATGCATTTTCTGGATAGCAGTGTGTTATTTACAAAAATAATTTTTAACATTCTGATGGAGAATTAATGAGAGGCATACCTCATGGAGACAGAAAAATTTCCTCTTTATAGATGCAAGCAAAGTCTTCCGTTATTGCTGAAATACTGACCTATTTTATGTAATATTTAAAGCTGTCCTGCCATCAGCTTTTATAATGTAAATTAATTTTAAAAGGAGGGGAAAGAGAGAGAGAGAGAATACGGGACAAAATACATTCCATCATCAAAGAATGAATGTTTTAAAGATAATTTAATGTACACTTTAGTTGAACAGGAAATAAGAACATTTGAAATATGCATTAAAGGACCTTTCATCCCATCTGTGTTTATATTTTGCTACTATTAATTCAATCTGAGTTTAGATAAAACTGCTAATCTCTAATGACTACAAAGACTTTGGTGACATCCTAGGGGCTAACAAGTTTCATTTGTCGTAAACTTTGATCTGATGAAATAGGAAGTAGTCTGTGACAGCTTGTGTCAAACAAAACATGTTAGATGCCACAAGATTCATAGTTAGTTTTCCTACAGAAAAATAACATGGCTACGTTCCCTTCAAAACAGAAGCGTAGCTTACCTTGCCGGGGCCCCGTATAAAAATTGTTTGGGGGCCCTTTAGATGTGGGGCGGAGCTAACGTCATGACATCATGACGTCATGGGGGGAGCCAATGTCATGACATCATGACGTCGTGGGCGGGGCCAAAAATAAAAATAAAATAAATAAAAATAAAATAAATAAAATAGAATTAAAATGTTAAAAAAAAAAAAGCACACACACCTCAACCCACCCACCCACCCACCCACCCGAAACACAAAAACCTCACTTACCTTCATCCTGGGGCCTCTTCTTCCTCCGCCTCTGCTGTCACTGCCGCCGCGCCGCCGCTGCCGATTGCTCCCTCGCCGCGCACGGCGAAGGCAAGGGGCAGTTGTGGAAGGCGAGCGGGCGAAGCGAGGCAGCCCCGAGGCCCTCCCCCCAGTTGCCGCGGGGGCTCCCTGGCAGGCTGCGCCAGCCCGGGCGGGGCTCTCCACCTCGACGCTGGGGTGGGAGTCCACCAGCTGCAGGACCAGCTCGCGCGCCCCATCCCACACGCAGGCGGCAGGTGAGCTCCAGGCGCGTGCGGCAGGTGAGTTCCAGGCGCGCGTGGTAGGTCAGCTCCAGGCGCGCTCCAGGTGACCTGCCGCGGGACGGGGCGCGCCCACGAGCTGGTCCTGCAGCTGGTGGACTCCCACCCCAGCGGCGACCGTGGAGAGCACCGCCCGGGCTGGCGCAGGCAGGGAGCCCCCGCGGCGACCGGGGGGAGGGCCTCGGAGTCGGGGCTGCCTCGCTGCTTAAAAGCTGCGGCTCCGACTCCGACTCTCCGACTCCGGCTTTTTTTAAAAAATTGGAGCCAAAAATGGCTCCAATAAAGTGCGCATGCGCAGAAACTCAATCTGACACATGCGCAATGCATCAGATTGAGTTTCTGCGCATGCGCAGTAAATTTTTGCTCTTTTTTATTTTTAATTTTATTTTTTGCCGTTGGGGGCCCCCGTAGCCCGGGGGCCCCGTATAATTGATACGGCTGATACGGCGGTAGCTACGCCTCTGCTTCAAAATCATCTCTCATGTTGCTAGTCTCTTCTTCTCAAAGGACAAGAAAGGAAGCAATGGACAGAATCTTACTGGTACTCACGTGAGATACATGCAACTTGCTGTAGTTAATTGTGACTAATATCAGTCACATGCCTGGTAATGTACCCAGCTGCATAACCGAGATGTGCTCTGGCATATTTGCATTTGTTCTACAGCACATTCTGCAAATCTCATGCTATACAATTACAAATTGATCAAAATTAGACTGTCTGCTGCTTTATTTAGGCATTTGAAGCACCGGATGAGCTATTTGCATCTTTCTCAACAATTTGTACTTTACTTTGAGTATAAGAAACAGCATACCTCTATACAGTATATCAATTGCTGTAGTACATGAGACTCAAGTCCTGCTTACAGGTTCCCATCAAGCAACTGACTGGTCAGTATGTGACTGATCCTGCAGGATTTTTCTTATTTTCTTTTGCATTCTTTTGATTAGTTGTTGTTTTGTTAACTTGGTTGTCTTCCAATGTATGCTTCTGTCTAAAAATTCATGAATAAATTTAAATAATTTTAACCAGTATCTGTCTATCTGCCTACCCACCTTTTTGACCATCCTGAAGTATGATATTAGGGACTGGGTTTTTGGAATGAAAGGGCTCTCTTTAGGAGCCTACAGGGGTGGGATTTTTTTTTAAGTTAAAGGACTTCCAGTCCTATAATTGGATGGGAAACTCTCCGGCTATATTAAGGGACCGGGAGCTCTCAAACTAGTAAAAGATACAATAGCCCCTTGACTTCCACGCCATTCCTCTGCCACATTTCCAAATTTGGAAGAAGAAAAATCTACGGTATATAAAAGCAGACACACACACACACATCAGAACTCATTCCCCCATCCACTTCTGTGAGTCACAGGGAATTCTCACAATTCTCATGGTGCAGATGGGCAGTTTTCTAACAGTTTGAAGAAGTGGTCTGGGAATGGTATGGAGGTAACAATCTGCTCTACCTCCTGCCACATTGAGGGCTCCCAGTCTCATAATTCTATCTCGGGTATGTGTAATTCTACTGAGCTATGGGGCAGAGAGCCATTTAATTCCAACAATTTTAACACTAAACAGTACTAAAGTATGCCATAGAGAAGCTAAAGTATGCCATAGAGAACAAATTTCTGAGATATAATGTTTGTGGACTGCTTTCTAATTGTTATCTTTTTACTCTTTAGTAAAGTTTAATTGAGACTTCTGCAAGTGACTTGATGTATCTTTATGCCCACGGAGTTATACACATGCAAAGAAGTAATGTACGGCCTAGTTTGTCTCATGATCTAGTTTTTTCCCTGTGCCTAGCAGAATATTCTTGAATCACTGAACATACAGTGAACTGCTGCTGAAGGCTGTATCGGAGAGTGCAGGCAGAGGCTACTTCCTTCACACATCTAGGTCTCAAGGGACAGTCAGGCAATCTCACATGGAGTAATATACACAAAAGCCTAAACTTGCCTAAAGACAATATCTGGCTGCAGAGCCAGAGGCTGGGAATTATATATCTATATTTATATATCTATACTGTATTGTGTTTATGCAAGTTTAGGCTTTTGTGTATTACTCCATATGAAATTGTCTAACTGTATATATACACTACCAGACTGAGTGCAAACACTATTCTGAGCTGTATTACAGCAACATCATCTGTAATGGAATAGGGTGTGTGTGTGTGTGTGTGTGTGTGTGTGTGCTTGCATTTTAAAAATAAAGTAGATTTCTGTTTTCATGTTCCCAGTGTTAGAGAAGGAATGCAAACTTCAAAAGCAAATGTTGGGGTGGAAGACTATGTGTAGTCAAAACAACCTGTAGTCTGTGGGAACAGAACTAAGTTTGATAGGCTTTGTATTGGCTGAAACCTTTCAGACGGAGGGATAAGTGCAGTGGTGGGATTCAAATGTTTTATTACATACTCTGTGGGGACGGTATGGTGGACGTGGCCAGGGGGAAAGCCCTTTGTTGCACCCGAATTAGGACTACAGCACTTTATTTCAAAACTTGAATGGGCAGGGCCAGCCAGAATTTCTGCTACCAGTTCTGGCGAACTGGGGTGAACCTGCTGAATCCACCACTGTATAAGATATGGGAAGAAGGTGGAGAGAGAATGAGAATTTCCCATGCTTTGGATTGAAAACAGTGAATGAAGAGGCTCGTGAGCTAGTAAATATGTAGTCTTTAAGTAATAAGCCAGTCTAGGCCAGGCAAATGGCTAGTGAGGTTTTATTGTTTTCATATTTTGCAATTATATTCCTCTGCTTTAATCTTCTGAAACTTAATATCTGTGCACTAAATAAATGATCACTTGAATCCAGACCGGGTATCTGGTTCTTATAGAGAGCTAAGCTGGTTGGAGGGAACCTGGTTTCTTGGAAACACTACCATAGGCTACTTAAGCTAGTTTAAGTCATTTGGACTTCATGCCCTGCAAGTGCTGGCTGGTTTGCAAGCTCAAAAAGTCAGAGGGTGATGCCTATCACAGTTTCTCTAGCCTAAAGCAGGTCCTTCGGTGCACAGTAGCCACACCAAGGGTGTGTGGGCTTCACCTCTGGAGGGGTGCAGGCTGCTGAAGACAGACAGGGTTATATGATAGCGAGGAGGAAGGCAAGGGGGCTGAGCCTGTTTCACCCTTGCTTCAGCAAGACATGTTATTACAGAAACATAATCAAATATAAAAATCATGTGTAAACTGTACCCCATACACCTCAAATCTATGTGGCAGAAAACAAAACCCCATACAATAATAATATCAGAAGAAGAAAAATATATAAATATATAAATTCAATAGTTTGTTTAAGAACATTGGCATGATGAGGGAGGCATTCCCACTGTCCTGAAACATCATGGTCCAACAAATTGTATCCTCCAAAAACCACCCAAAGTCATGCCCCTTCAAACTTTTTGTATAATGAAACAATCATAAAATAAACTGTTAATTTTTAAATGGAAGTTCTCCTTTATTTTAAGTGAGTTGGTCATTGCCATATTAGCTGTTCTTTTAATGTGGATGGTGTCTGGGAAGTGGTGTTTGCTGGTCTATTCTGTAAACCTTCCAGAGTATTGGTTGTCACTAAGTTGAGTGACATACAAGTTGAATAAACGAACAAATGAATGATTCTATCTATCAATATCCACAAGCATTTGAATAGAATATTCCATCTGCACACAGTCTTCTAGAAACCATAGTTCTATTCTGCTACCTGCCCATCTTTGAAGGAAGGGATTTGTGCTTACCTTCTTCAAGAACCTTTGCCTATTGGAAACCTTTCTGTCTCTACATATTTTGTCCCAGCAGTAACTTCTTCCCCACTATACAGCTTATGTGTCAGGGCAATCAAGTGCTGAGACACAAACCATTTCTTTCAGAACAACCCGTAGTTTCTCATGGTCTACACCAGGGATAGCCAACTTTGGTGCTCCAGGTGTTCTTGAACTTCAATTCCCAGAAGCCCTGGTCTACACAGTCAAAAGTTTTATTGTAGTCTATAAAACATAGACTATATTTCTTCTGAAATTCTTTAGTGCAGTCCAGTAGCAGTGTATATTTGCAATAAGATCTTGAGTGCTTTTTCATTTTTGGACTACAGCTTGAAAGTCAGATATTTCTCTCTCCTTATAAATTAAAATGTTCTAGTGCAACTCCTTGAGTAGCCTTTGTAACAATTCTCTTTGTATGAATGTGACAGTCACTGAAAAACTTCCTTTGGGGTTCAGACCCTGTATCTGTCACCGTTTGCATTTCACCTTTTTTACAATGATAAGTATTTGTTTTGTCAACCATCTAGGGTTTTCCTTTCTTTTTTACTAGAACAACTGTATTTTTGCATTTCCCTATAATAATACCTCCAGTTTCAATCCATAAATCTTTTGGTTCATGGTCAACTGAATTTAGTAATACAAATATATTCCTTATGTTAATTTCAAATTTATGAAGAATATTGTTTACTTTGGTGGTATGATTTTTTAGTGTTCATTTTCAGTTATTCTCTAATGTTGGATATTAACACTTCATGGTTACAGCAATCTGTTTTTGTTCTCTCTTGGAAGAGAAAATACAGCTTCCCCATCGCCTGTTTCCAATTACATAGTCTATTTGATTCATATTGACTCTCAGGTGATGTTCACGTGTGCCATCAGCTGTATGTTACTTGAAATACAGTACGTATTTGCAAAAACCACATTGTTGGCTTTGCAGAATTCCATCAGTCATGCTCCTGATTCATTTCTATATCCTAGTCCAGTGGTGGCGAACCTATAGCACATGTGCCAGATGTGGCACTTGGAGCCTTCTCTGTGGTCACTTGTGCAGTCACCCCAGCAGAGTTTGCCCCCACTCCTCAAACCAGCAGCCCAATGGGAGCGCTTCCTCCTTTCCCCCAGCATAGATTTTGTCCTGTCCCTCTGTCCAGCAGCCCAATGAGAGCATTTCCTTCCTCCCCCATTGCTGTGTTGGGACTTTGTGATAAATAAGTAGGGTTTTGATTGCAGTTTGGGCACTCAGTCTCTAAAAGGTTCGCCATCACTGTCCTAGTCCAACCCCCCAATGGTTCGGCTTAGTTCCCTACATTTTGAATATTTTAATAACATGCGACAAAACCATTGAATTTTAACATACCATCTCACGTTGGATAACAGTAGACATAAACAAAAAAAAATCAGTCTTTGCAAATGTGCAATAATCTGATCCTTATGTCCTGCCTATGCTGATGTGCAGATTGGAATGTAGCTATCAAACACATTTCACACTTTTCTGAATGCTATCATGATTTTTTTGGTTCAACTATACGAACAAGCATCTAGATAACTATTTGAGAAGCAATGCACAATTAAATATATACTTCAAAAAACCACACACAAAAGAAAACACCTTCTGGAATATTTTAGTCTCCAAAGAATTTAATCCAATTTAATGCCAAAATCCTATTTAGTTCTGCTTATTACTGATAATGTAATGCTATCAGCATAAATCTTGGCAACAAAGTCACATAAGTGCTTGTTAATTCATGGCCTTTTCGGCAGTGATATTTATACTAAATTGCTTTATTTCCACATAAAAAGATAACTGGATCTTGGGTCCCAAGTGTTAGCCATTTGTCACATGTAATTTTAGCTCCACCAGTGGCTAGAAGTTAAGGCGCCGAGCTGGAGAATGGAAGGTCAGGTTTTGATACCCGAGAGCTGCACTTGGGGGCATACCCTAAAAATCCTTTCAACCCAGAGTAATCTCTGACACGAAATTATTATTATTATTATTTTAATTTTTAATTTTAAAAGAAAAATGACAAAACAAACAGAAAAAAATACCATAACACATGTCAATAACATACAAAGTACAATACAGTTCAATCTTAAAAAAATAAAACAAAATAATCAATGACATATTGATAAAGAAAAGAAAAAACCCTTTCATATCTTTATTTTAAATTAATCTCATTTTTAACATCTTACATATTACTTATCCTTATAATGTATAACCACTTATATATTTGACACAAAATTATTATTATACAAGAAAAATCCAAACAAATGTGGTTGTGAGTTGGTTGTTTTGTGTTTGTGTTTGCCATTTGGGGTACTTTTTGTATTATCTAATGTAAAGTATGGGGACAAAGAAAGTACCATACTACTTTTTGGCAAACCATAGTGCTGAGAAGTGGAAAACTTCTCTGTTAGTCAGTAGGACAGACCCATTCAGAACTAGAGCTATGCCTGTGCTCATGAAATAAATGTACATTAACATTCCATTATAATAAATTTCATGTCAGAAATTACTCTGGGTTGAAAGGATTTTTGCTGGAGAAACTCCACTCAGGAGACGCCTGAATGAGGCTCCTTTCATGTCCCCATGCAGCCCTTGGGTATCAAAACCCGTTCTTTCACTCTCCAAGCTCATCGTCTTAACCACTAAGCCACCACAGTGCTGCTAGCATTACATTAACCCGGGTGTGGGTGAAGTGCTGCCCGCCAGATGTTGTTAGATTGCTACTTGTATCTTCCTACCTAACATAGCCAGTGTTATGTAATATTGGGTGTTGCAATATTTTCCAGCAATACTAGGAGAGATGCATTTAATTAATCTTTAAACCCATATTTTAACCCATCTAACCCATTGTGTGAAAGCCAGTGATGGGATCGACGCTTTTCTCTGTTTACAGCCAAAGAACCAAAACTGGAGCCTCAGCAATAGGAACTGATCTGCCACTGTTTTACCTTATCTATGTTTGTGTTTCATTAGTTGAAAATGATACAGCATTAGAATGCCAGACAATATTGGGTATAACTAGGGAAAGGTCACCTTTGCTCGAAAGCCACTCATATTCAACTCTAGGATTTGGTGCTCATCACCATTTACAGCCAAAGAGCCAATGTTGTCTGTGTCCACAGACGTTTCCATGGACATGTGGAAGGCAATGATTAGATGTTGGAGTGTGCAGAACACTGTTACCTTTCTCACCAAAGCAGTACCTATTTACCTACTTGCAAGTTCTTGCTTTTTAACTGCTAGGTTGGCAGGAGCTGCGACAAATGACAGGAATTCACTCCATCATGCAGACAGACTATAGGTTGCCAATCTCAGTGTCTTAACCACTCTTAACTCTGCTGCTAACCTTCTGCCTACTAGATTTCCAGTAGTGGTCAGAAAATACTCTAGAACTTATTCGATGAAAGGTTTTTTTTTAAAAAAAACTGGTGCATGAGCATTAAATAAAGCATGTGTGTACATCTCTTGGAGCTATTAAAACAAAACAAATCACTGTGGCAAGAACTGAATTACTGAGAGAAACATTAGGGTGACATAGGCCATGATTCTGTTCCAGTACGGCCAGGGTATGACTCTTCTCTTGTCCTTTTTCATACAGTTTTTGGGTTGCCATTAAACAAATCAGACTCTGGCTTATTACAACAAAAAGTTCCTGGAAGCCCCCTTGGAGAAGCCTCAGGAGAGCAAACCTACTCATGCAGTGGACTGCGATGAACAGGATGGATAAACATGACTGTTTCCAGTCAACCACAGGCTGGAAGCAGGCATATTTTTCCACTTGCTGCAGATGTGGCTTTAGCATGCAATCAGTGGATTGGTTTATTAATCAGGCTGCCGGGAGGATTTTTTTGTTGTTGTTGTTGCCGACATTACATTCTAGAAACAGCCATCTCAGGTTTTATAGCAGGAGCTAACAGAATGGGACTCTGTGGGAGCTCTCCATAAAGAGAAGTGCACCGTATGCTACCAATGTGATGTATTTTAACTCTTTCAGTCTGTAAGCCACCCTGAGTCCTCGGAAAAGGACGGGGTAATAATAATAATAATAATAATAATAATAATAATAATAATAATAATAATAATAATAATAATAATAATAATAATAATAATAATAATAATAATAATAATAATACAGCAAGGGTCAGCTCTGTTTTTATGGGAGATGATCTGTTGCCCCCTTTGGAAGGACCAAAAGACAGTACACTAGTACCCCAGATAACGATGAGACTTGGTTCCACAAGTCTCGTCGTTATCTGATTTTTAACGTTGTGCGATACATTGATCACACAATGTTAAAAAAAAAGCCCTGTTTCCCTGGAGGCTGCAGCAAGCCAGAATGTCGGGATTTGAATCCTGGCGTTTTGGCTTGCTGCACTTGCTGAGGACGTCGGGGAAGCCCAGAAACAGTTTGGATCGGGTCTTCCTACCTCCCTGGACCCGGCAGGGGGGTCAGGGACCCCAAAATTGGTTTTTAAAAAAGTCCATTTTTTAAACCAATTTTGGGGTCCCTGACCCCCCTGCTGGGTCCAGGAAGGTGGGAGGACCCGATCCAAGCTGTTTCTGGGCTTCCCCAACGTCCTCAGCAAGTGCAGCAAGCCAAAACGTCAGGGTTCGAACTCTGACGTTTTGGCTTGCTCCACTGGCTGGGACATCGGGGAAGCCCAGAAACAGCTTGGATCGGGTCTTCCCACCTCCCTGGACCTGGCAGGGGGGTCAGGGACCCAAAAATTGGCAAAAAAAATGGACTTTTTTTTACCAATTTTGGGGTCCCTGACCCCCCTGCCAGGTCCAGAGAGGTAGGAAGACACAATCCAAGGTTGTTTCTGGGCTTCCCTGACGTCCTCAGCAAGTGCAGCAAGCCAAAACGTCAGAATACGAATCCTGACATTTTGGTTTGTTGCAGCCTCAAGGAGGGTGGGGGAACTTCAAAAATAGCGCGCATCAGCTCTAGGGAGGTTGGGAGATCCGATGCGTGCTAATTTTGAAGTTCCCCCACCCTCCTTGAGTCTGCAGCAAACCAAAACGTCAGGATTCGAATCCTGATGTTTTGGCTTGTTACAGCCTCAAGGAGGGTGGGGGAACTTTGGAAACAGCTTGGATCGGGTCTTCCCACCTCCCTGGACCCGGCAGGGGGGTCAGGACCCCAAAATTGGTAAAAAAAAAAAAAAAGTCAATTTTTTACCAATTTTGGGGTCCCTGACCCCCCTGCCAGGTCCAGGGAGGTGGGACGACCCGATCCAAGCTGTTTCTGGGCTTCCCCGACGTCCCCAGCCAGTGGAACAAGCCAAAACATCAGAGTTCGAACCCTGACGTTTTGGCTTGCTGCACTTGCTGAGGACGTCAGGGAAGCCCAATAACAGCTTGGATTGGGTCCCCTGCCTGCTCCAGAGAGATCAGAGGACCCGATCTACAGCTGCAGGGTGGCTGGGGAAGCTGACGGGGACTCCCTGTCAGCTTCCCTAGCCACCCGCCCTTGCCTCCGCAGCTGTGGGGTGGCTTGGGAAGCCGACTGGGGAGCCCCCCCGTCAGCTTTCCAGCCACCCCACTCCTACCTCTGTAGCTGCAGGGTGGCTGGGAAGCTGAACGGAGAACCCCGTTCAGCTTTCCAGCCACCCTGCTGCTAAGAACGACTGTATCAGATAACGTTAAAAAAAACCGTTATCCGGTGCAAATCTTCCCCCCAAATTTGTCGTCGTTATGCGGTTTTAGCGTTATCCGATGCAATCGTTATCCAGGGTATTACTGTATTTGTAAGCTTTTTGCCCACAAGCATTCTTGTGTCATCACCTTGAGGCAGAGGCATGTTTTAGCTCAATAGTAATACTGGAACAATCATGTTGAAAAAGGGATGCTGGGATCTGTAATTTGAAAAATAAATGTTTGTAGCTTTGTGATTAACAAACCTGTGCCTTGGCCATAGTGTAATTGCTTTCTTTGATACAGCTTCAGTACTCATTTTGTTAACAGAAATTAGGCTATCTTTCCCCAACCCCATTTTTATTTGGGATGATTTATGCTCAATTCTCTCTTTCTTTCTCTCTCTGTAGAGATGCCAAGTGCATAGGACTGCTGCCACACATAAGATGAAAACACTGCATGTCTTGAGAAGACATGCTGAGGCATGGTGGGAATTGGTCTGTTTGTTGAGCATCTCTGGAAAAGCCCTTTGAATACAAATGTTTGGCATGTGTCCTGTCTGTTTGTGGCATGTATCCTGGCATTATTGCCTTCTCTCACAGTAAGGATTGAAATAAAAAAAGCACTAGGAGTCATGAGCCTTCCAAGGAGGGTGTTTAAAATGCATCCAGAATAGCAAATAGGCTACCTCTATTAAAATATCAAAAACTGGGGTTATCCAATGGAACTGAATAGTGGGAGATTCCAGGAAGGACAAAAGGAAATAATTTTTCAAGTGTGCACAGATATGGCATTGACAGTACAATGACGGCTAACAGCCAACTTGGACAGGTTTGAAAGAAGTTAGACAACTCTTCATGGAGGATAAGGCTTTTGTAATGGCTTTATGCTACCACCGGGATCTGAGGGGCCATGCCTCATAATATCACTCCATAGGAATGTCCAGAAAAAGCCTATTGTCCTCCTGTCCAGCTTGTGGGCTTCTTGAAGGCCTCTGGTTGGCCAGTGTGAGGAAAAAAAGGAAAAGAAACTAGATTGGCTTCTGGTCCAGTCTTCTTTTTGTTGTTGTTCTTATTATTGTTGTTCTTTCCTTCTTATTGTACTTGAAAGCTAATGAGTTGCATTTTGCAAGTCACAATTTTGTCGGTTCTGGAAACCTGCCTTATTTTTACAGCATTAATACCTTTGGGAATATAAATGTATACTGCTTACTTATTACTTGTGTACCTTCCTGAGGCTTTCTCATCTCTATTTTTCTTAAAACTAAAAAGACCAACTGTTCTGCAAAAGTATCTGATACTCAACAATCCTGAACTAATGTGAATGACTTTAAATGGAGAGCTGTGTCACATGTGTATCATAAAAAGGAATTAAATTAAGAGGCAGACACACCAGCTGCACTTTAAATACATATTGTTAAAGAGGAGACAGGAGAGCTTTCATTTCCAGTAACATGCAACACCTGCGATGGGATATAAGAGACCTCCAAGCAGTAATCCTGTTAACAGAGTAAATGGTTTATTGCTATCCCTGTCACAATGTCCCATCACTGTGAATTGTGGCAGGTATTCCGCCCCCCTCATCATTCCTTCCCACTATGCAGTTAAAGAATGGAATAAAAGTAAAAGATGAGAAGATAGATTTGTTAAAATATGCTACAGAATATTTAGTTTCTAAAATACCTTGAAGATCAGTGGCAATTCCTCTACCAATGCTGATCAAAACAATTCTATGCATGGTTGCAACAGACCATTTATCACCTGGAAGCTATCCTGGTGACAGACCAATTTGTACCTAGCTAAGCTGGGCCTTAAAAGGCAGATATGCCATTTACCTCTGGGACCATATTTGAAGCCTCATTGGCCTTGTAGAACTTGCAAAAGATTGTGCTGTGTTGGCACAACTCAAGAGCCTATGTCAGCTCAACACCAGAGTAGGATGTGGTAGAGGAACTTCTAATTTATTGGCTGAAAAAAATGTGAAATGCCAGATCTTCTGAAAATAATATAATTATCTTAGAATAAAAAGTGCCAGCAACATGTTTACTGGAAAATTCCACCAGCTACAGAATTGCATCAGTTTGCAAGCATTGCCAATCTGTATGTATTACTTTTGCACACATATTAATGTTTCATAAATTATGATCTCCAGGAGAAAACCTGTCTCGACCTGTTCAAACATCAGTATTTATTCAAATAGTATGATTCTACATTGCTACACTAGACATACTTTCTGCTGAATAGAAGTTCAAAGCATATTAGTTCAGGTGTATAACAGAATCCTCTTTATTTAGGAACATTGTTACATTCTATCAAGTCATTTCCAGTTTACCATGATTGTATAAATGAGCAATCTCCAAAATGTCTTGTCCCCAACAACACTGCTCAGCTCTTGTAAACTCAAGCCTGTGCCTTATTTTAGGGCAGTGGTGGTGAACCTTTTAGAGACCGAGTGCCCAAACAGAGGGGTGAGGCAAACTCTATGCTGGGGGAAAGGAGGAAGCACTCCCATTGGGCTGCTGCTGGGCAGAAGAGTGCAAAACTCTGTGCTGGGGAAAGGAGGAAGTGCTCCCATTGGGCTGCTGGGCAGAGGGATGGGTGAACTCTGTGCTGGGGGAGGAAAGAAGCTCTCCCATTGGGCTGCTGGGTAGAGGGGCAGGGCTGTACCTGGGTGACAGTGCACATGCCAACAGAGAGGGCTGGGAGTGCCATGTCTGGTACGTGTGACATAGGTTCGCCACCACTGCTTTAGGGAGTCTATCAAATTCATATTTGGTCTTCCTCTTTTCCTGCTGCCTTCCAACTTTCCCAGCATTATTGTCTTTTCCAGAGAACTTGGCATTTCATTGCTTTTGCCTTCACATACAATTCAAGCTTGATTTGCTCTAGGATCTGCTTGTCTGATTCAGGGTATCGTATCTGCAAAGCTCTCTTTCAGCACCATATGTTAAATGAATCATTTCCCCCACTTTCAGCTCTCTTTACTGTTTTTTGGAAACTTGAATATTGCATATAGTAGCCTACAGTGGGCTATTTTGGTAATAACAGGGTGTGTCTTACACTCCGATGCATTATGCACTGGTAAATACAGTAATTAGAAATCAGAAAGAATCTTCAGTTTGGTTGTAATGTAATGTTTTAGTTGACTTGATGCTCAGTTGTAAATGTTTGTCTTTGACATGTGGAATATATTTGGCAGCATAGGAGTGAGTTACATAAGCTTCCCAAAGTATCATAGTGTAGCTCATTACTAGCATAAACATCATGAAATGTATGAACATTTGAGTAGTGATCATATGTTTCTAATTCACTGCTCAGAAAAAGGAACATGAAAATGATACCAATTTTTCTGTTCCTAGTAATGTATTCTTAAAATTTAAAATGACAGTAATCTTCGAAGGATTTTTAAAGTGCAATTCCTATTAATTTTAACAATGATTAAAGTAGCAAAAAGATAAGTTAAGTTTAAAAGAAGATTTCTGAAAGGCAGCATACTGGATATATAATTGAAACTATACAGAAAAGGACCGAATGAATGGCAGAAATCTCACATTTTTAATGGTCTTGACCAAAAAAAAAGGAGAAGTTGCAGAAAGTCAATGGAAGGGCAGGCTGCTAAAGTGACTAGTCCATATATTTCCGAGAGCCCTTTGTTCTGCCAGGTTCAGCTGTAAAATTCTTCTTGTGAGAAGTAAATCACAAGAAGTGAATCAAATGCCTTGAAAAAAGGATTTTGCCGTTCAACTTTATTTCTTTCTGGGGTTATGTTGATCATACTTTGCCCTTCCACTTCCTTAGAAACTACAAATAATTGCTCCTGCCATCCTAAATCCTCTCTGCGGTTGATGCATGTCTGTCTCAGGGCTTGTGCAAAGCCGCTCTCATGGACTATCTGAGCTACCAGGCAGCAGCTTTCAAGTGGATGTGAGCTGACTTTTAGTCTATTTTCTTTGCTCTTCTAGCTCTGACTGGGTATGTTTTTTGTTCCTCTGTGTATTTCACTGTTATTTCCCACCTATTGTCTCGGTGCAAAATAAATTACATAGGCACATTTGTGCTGTCTGTGTTTTGGAAACTTGAATAGTGCCTCATTGAAGTCTAAATTGACATCATTTTCTGCTGAAAGAAATCAGACAGTAGAAACTCTTCTTAAACATTATCCTCTCCATAGACTCATCTGAAACTTATCTGGTTTGGGTACTTTCAAAAGTGCAACCATCCTTGCTAATCTAATTAAATTCCACCAAGAAAATGAAAAAGACATTTTAAAAAAACTACTGTATTTTATTCATATTATTTATATGTAGCCATTCCCCCCATAGGCGGGACCAAGGCAGCTAACAACAATTAAAACCATACAATAAGAGTCAGGTTTGCCTGATTGGGGTGGGATAATAAATCTAAATAAATAAATAAATAATACTCAAGTCACTAAGATGCTGACTGGGAGGCAGAAGGTCAGCAGTTCAATTCCCGAGTACTGCAGGACAGAATGAGCTCCCGTCTCTGTCCCAGCTCCTGCCAACCTAGCAGTTTGAAAGCAAGAAATTGCAAGTAGATAAATAGGGACCACTTCGGTGGGAAGGTAACAGCGTTCCATGCGCTCTGGTGTCTAGTCATGCCTGCCACATGACCATGGAAACGTCTGCAGAAGCAGACAGCGCTGGCTCTTCGGCTTAGAAACAGAGATGAGCACTGACCCCTAGAGTCGGATACGACTGGCTTTCGAGCAAGGGAAACCTTTACCTTTACTAATAACAAGTTGAAATGGCACAGTGGTTAAACTGCTGTGTTGCAACCAAAGGATTGTGAGTTTGAGCCTGGTCAGGGATCAAGGCTGACTCAGCCTTCCAAGGTCGATAAAATGAGTACCCAGCATGTTGGGGGCAAAATGCTAATTAACTTCTGATCCACCCAGAGAGTGCACTAAGCACTATGGGGTGGTATATAACTGTGACTGCTTTGCCTTTGCTTTGCCTTTTTGCTAAACAAGACTATATATTTAAAAAACAATTAAACATTGATCACGATTAAATACAATTTTGAAAAACATTTAAATTTCATAAATAAAGTACTGTATTCCCTAGATTCCCACTTGTTGCTGAAAAGCCTGCCTGAAAAGGAAGGTTTTTGCCTGTTGCCAGAAAGTCAAGATGGAGGGGGCAGATCTGCCTCCTTGGGGCAGTTTCATTTTAAAATGAAAAGATGTGTAGCACAAAACTTCTTGCACTCTTTTGCCTGAAATCTGGTATGTGCCATCATCTCTTGTAAAAGGGACTGTGTTGGTTTAGTGGTTAAGACTCTGAACTTGATGACTGAAAGGTCGGCAGTTCGTCAGTTCAAGACCTGAGTGCTGCAAGACAGAGTGAGCTCCCATCTCTGTCCCAACACCTGTCCACCTAGCAGTTCAAAAGCAAGAAAGTGCGAGTAGATAAATAGGTAATGCTTAAGTTGGAAAAGTAATAGCGTTCCATGCGTTCTGGTGTTTAGTCATGGCTACCACGTGACCATGGAAATATCTTGAAATGCAGGCAGCGCTGGCTCTTTTGAACTGTAACTGTGATTGGGGATTGGGGATTTCTGATATGTTTTTGATTTTGATTTTGTATTATTTGAAGTGTTGCTGAAATGTTTTATTAATTGATTATAGTGTTGAATGTTATATTTGTGAGTTTTGTGAGCCGCCCTGAGTCGGTTGCACCGAGTAGGGCGGCATATAAATTGAATAAATAATAATAATAAAAAATAAGTAAATGGAGATGAGCCCTGAAGTGGTACCTATTTATCTACCGTATTTGCAATTTCTTGCTTTTGAACTGCTAGGTTGGCAGGAGCTGGACAGAGACAGGAGTGGGTCTTGAACTGCTGACTAGCCAACAGCCAGATCTCTAGACCACTAAGCTATCTACTTAATACTTAATATTTAACACTAGGTTTAATAATGCAGCCTTAGAGTCTGACTATATGTATGCTTACTCAAAATAACATGTACACAAAGTCATGCTCATTACAATACTAGCAATACTAGCATTTTTATATTTATCCTATTTCACTGTCAACCCTAAGTTTTCTTATTAGATCTGTGTTTCCATAACTGATCTGTTTCTAACAGCAGTAAGTACATCAAGCAGCCCCGGGGAATAGCACAAATTGATGATAGTATAGAACTATCTACACAGCATTAGAAACATACTGGTGGGTATGTTAGGATAAAAGCAGTCTTGAATTCACTAACATGTTTCAGTGGAAGGTGACTTTTATAGACTGACATGATTGTCCTTTGCCACTAATTTGACTGGGAGAGTTACTTCCTCTGCCATTTCAGGCAAGCCCTCATCCTTTCTTCTTTTGTTTCCATTGTTTGTTGATAACCTTCTCTTCTACCTCTGATGTCCACCAAATAAACTTTAATTATTGTAAGCTGCCCAGAGTGGCAACATATCCCAGATGTATGGGATATAAATCAAATAAATAAGTAAAAAAAAACTTGGAAGTTCTTTCCTCATGCTGGAGACTCCATTTTTAAAATCCTTCTGACTGTGACTGCAAATGGTAATTGTAAGTAAAGATGTGTTTTTTCTACTTCTAGACTACTTTATCATGCAAAGTGCTAGTTGGGGGGTAGGGGAAACCAAAGGGGTAGACGTAATGAGTCTGAAATAATCTCTGCATCTTTTCTCTTTGTTGCTATTGTTGTTTTTTCCTACCTCATATTATGCTAACTAGAGGGAATAACCCACATTCCCCAGTAGGGTATAGTGAGTAAGAGAGCAAATAACAAATCAGAAAGTTCCCTGTTCAAACTTTAGTTTTGTCATGAGCCTGTTGGTGGCTGGACTTAGGCAAGCCCCAGGCTTTGTTAGTCATAGTACCACCACCACCCAGTCATCAGCAATATAAATATAATAAAACAGCATTACTGGATAGTTTCAAAGTTTACAAGACAATAGATGTGAAGCCCTATGGAAACAACAATATTTCATGCATTTAGGTCAGGGGTGCCCAAACCTTTAAGGCTGTGGGCCAGTCACATGGTTCAGGGCGCTGGTCACTATGGCCCAGGGGCTGGATCCAGCCCCCAGTGCCAATTCATCCAGCCCACAAAGCCCTTGTCGTTCCCGGAAGCGGAAGTAAAACATGCACTTCTGGGAGTGACGAGGGCTCCGCGGATCAGATGAATTTCCATCAGGGACCAGATACGGCCTCCCGGCTGTAGTTTTGGCACTGCTGAGTTAGACGTTCACTAAGCCACTTTCCAAGACATAGCCCTTCCAAAGCTCAATCTCTTCATAAAATCCAAATCTCAAATATTCCCCTAATTAAATAACTAGCAGCAAATAAAGTGAATAAATTGCACTTAATGAACTCTGGACTAAAAATATTAACATCTTCAGGGTTCTTAAAAGCCAGTACTGTACCAAAGAGATTGTGCTTATATCCTTGGGGAATGAAGCAGCATGAATGCTAAATGTTGTTATTGCTGCTACTGACATCCTTCACATAACAGGCTGATAAAATTGCAAATACCTGCAAAATGGGAGCAATTTCAGCTGCTATAGATTTGGAACAATCTAAAGTCTTGTTAGAAATGTGGGGTTCTTTTCCTATTGATCCACAAGTGATGAAGGACGTAGATGGAATATATTGCAGCTGGGGAAACAAAGCAGACTATCTAGTTCTACAGATTTTTCCGAGATTCAGCACAAATGCATTTTTTTTAAACTGTGCTCCTTTGGGGCAAATATTTGTGGTGCTGAACCATCCATTAAATGAGACTTTGGGGTTGTCTACATGTGGTAAATGGATTGGGCTGAACTGAGTTGCTAGGAAGTCTGGTATGCCACTTAATGTAATCCTCACACCCAAATGGCATATGAATCTCAGGCAACTCTATTTGGTTCACAGCAGCCTGCTGTCAATCTGCCAGTACTGTGAAGAGAATACTGGTTAAAAAGAGAACCACTTCTATACAGAGCCAAAGAAGAGGTTTAATCTGCCAATTTATTTTATTCTGTTTGGGTCGTTCTGTTTCTCATAGCCCAGAGTGGTGCTTGCACCAGTTGTGGTGGGGTATAAAATAAATTAAAAATAATATCATGAACTGGCTCTCTTAAGCCCTTTCATGATGTTGACAAATTAAAAGATGAAGGCTTGCTTTGGTGGAAACACCTTGGAAATGGACCAAAATGGAGCAATCCTGTCTACACCAGAAAGGTTGGCCCTGGCTGGGGCTAGAAAGGTGTGAGTAGAACCACTCTGGGAGCAGCAAAGACATTGTCTGATCACTGTCTTTGGGAACAAGCCATCAGACCAGCAGGCCAGATCCCCGGGTTGTCATCCTCTTAGTTTGTGGTGGGTCATGTGACTCTTCCCAATTGGCATTGAATTCCATTAAATTGTTTACTAATGAGAAAGAAAATTTTTTTCTGTGTTCAAAGGTATTAGCTAAGTTGCCTGTGCCTAATGCGCTCAAAACAGCTGACATAATAAAATTGTCCAGACTAAAGCTTGTCGCCCTGTAGAGAGAGAGTGAGCACTTTTGTCTACTGTCCTGCTAAATGTGTCATCATCAGCTTTCCTAGCAAGCCGTAATGAATATGGAACATCTTTCTTTGTTCATCAATCTAGTCTCTGATCCAAAGACTCTCCACATGACCTTTCCTGTGCTGCTTGCTTTGCCACTTTACATTTTGCAGTCAACACAGTCTGTCAAACCTGAGCAGCCACATCTTATGAAATAAATACAACACAAAGCTACTTCATAATGTGACTAAACACACTATTGTCTATTATTTGGGGGAAAGTAGTTGAGAGAATGTGTAATTTTATTTTATTTTTAAAGACTTTTTTGCTATAAACTACTCTGAGCAGGCTGTACTATTAGAACAGTGATGGCGAACCTTTTAGAGACTAAGTGCTCAAACTGCAACCAAACCCCACTTATTTATCAAGTGCCAACATAGCAACAGGGGAGGGAGGAAACACTCCCTTTGGGCTGCTGGGCAGATGGGTGTGGTTAAACTCTGTGCTGGGGGAGGGAGGAAGCACTCCCATTGGGCTGCTGGGCAGAGGGGTGTGGTTAAACTCTGTGCTGGGGGAGGGAGGAAGCACTCCCATTGGGCTGCTGGGCAGAGGGGTGTGGTTAAACTCTGTGATGGGGTGACTGCACAGGTGTCCACAAAGAGGGCTCTGAGTGCCACCTCTGGCACATGTACCATAGGTTCGCCAACACTGTATTAGAAGATACACACCTAAAACTTCAAGTCCAGCTTCCTATAATCATAGTAACAAAACTCATTTGCAAGCGACTCATTGTTTAGCTTTGCAACCTGTTTTCAGTAGCCAGGCTCAGACCTGGAATGTGACTGAGTAATGTCGAAAGAGGCTCCTCACTGCATACACAATTTTTAAGTGAGTGTGTAAACCTATGCCTTGTGTTGTTAGTGATGAATCAGGTACAACACATTTATGTTATCAAACAGGCACTACATATAGAGACAAAATGCTCCTTAACTGCTAGATTATGCAGTGTTTATGAATGTCATATGAGAGTGCTCTATCAGTTTCTGAGTTACATTCCCTCATGTAATGATATAAATGATAAAATTGGTTATAATGTGAAAAAACCTAGCAACAGAAATGAAAGGGTGTGCTCTGTGGAAGCAAAGCCTCTATGGAACTCATTACAATCTTTCTGTAAACTGATGAAAGCACGAAGGAGATGAGTTGAACCAGAACTTATCTCCTAATCTGTCCTTCAAGTTCACCTTCATGCCACTGTTATCACTGGCAGCCAAAGGTTATTGCAAATGCAGTATTTCAGAGACCATCTATACATGTAAAGAAAGCCATTAGTGCAGGCGAGATCTACAGGAAAGTTATGCCAATTTTCAGCACAGATATAGTTCTCTTGTGTGTCTAGTCAGCAGTGATGGGATGTAACAGGTTCTCACCAGTCCGCCAGAACCGGTAGTAACTTTTCCCAGTGTCCCAGAGAACCGGTAGCAGCTTTTGGGGGGAACCACCTTCGGAGCTTACATTTTCACTTGTTCCCCCACTGCGCATGTGCACCAAGCACTTGGTGTGCATGTATGCCTACAGTGCTTGGTGCGTATGCACGGCCTCCTTGCTGTCCTCCTTGCTGTCCTTGTGTTGTGGGTGGGTGGGTGGGTTGAGGGGTGTGTGTGTGTGCTTATTTTTATTATATTATATTATTTTATTTTATTATTTTTCTTTGGCTCCCCCCACAATGTCATGATGTAATGATATTGGCTCCACCCACACTGATGACATCACGGTGGGGTTGTAAAAAAAATTGATATCCCACCACTGCTAGTCAGGGCCTAAATCAACCTGCTAGATCCACAGAAAGTAGACCCATTAAATCAACTGCAAAATAGTTAGTCAATATTAACATGGATCCAACTGATTCAATGGATATATAGTACAGTACTTTAATTAGGATTACCAATTGTATTCAGGGTTTGATTTTTAGGAATTGACAAAAAGCATGGCCTGCGTATCTTAGTTTAGTCATTGATTTCCTAGCCAGACATCATGGTCATAATGTCTTAGCCATTTTTAATTTTGTCAATAGAAGATAAGCCATAGCTTGCAGGAACATAGTGAGAATTGACATGAGTACCATAAAGAACTGTTTAAATTAAAACAGGTCTCAATAGATTGCTTAGTAACCTTAAGCACTGCAGTTTTATTGACATTTAAAAGCTGGTGTATTGCATTAGAACTATCTTAAACAGTAGAAGCAGCCCTAGTTTCTCCAAACCACATAGTAATTATCAAGGTAAGGAGTTAAGGACAAAGGGAGATTCATATGGCCTCCACTTTGCAAATGCAGTGCTCCACCAACATCACCTCTTAAAGCAGAGGTTCTCAACCGCTGGCCCATGGGCTGGACTCAGCCTGCAGCACCTTTTCATATGGCCCACATCGCCACCACAGGAAGTGAAAGCATTTACAGCAGCCATAAATGCACCCAGGCTGTTGTAAATGCATTTAAAACAGCTGTAAATGCACCCTGCAGCTGTCATAAACATGTTTACAACAGCCACGGATGTGTTTTATGGCATGTGTTTTAGTGGGGAGAACCATCATTCCAGCCCACTCAGCTGTCTGAGGGGGCATAGTCTGGTCCACGGCTTGAAAAGGCTGAGAACCTCTGTCTTAGAGCTTTGAAATCTTTCATGGTGTTGTTGAGTCATTGGGAATACAGTAATACCTCGGATAACGCTAAGACTTGGTTCCACAAGTCTTGGTGTTATCCGATTTTTAGTGTTATCCGATGCATGTTAAAATCCTATAGGATGGATCGGATAATGTTAAAGCTCCATAGAGATACATTGTAACTGCACAGGCTTTAGCGGTTGTTATCCGATACATCCCATAGGACCTTAACGTTATTCGATCCAATTCTCCCCAGATTACTTAACGTTATGCGATTTTAGCGTTATCCGAGGCAAACATTATCTGAGGTATTACTGGTATATACAGTTTATGGTGTTAGTCAGAAAAGCTGAATGGCAGAGCTGATGAAAAGGTTTATCTACTGACTCTGTTTGTGGTAACAGCAGAGTACAAAACAGATGAAGAAGTTTCGAGTGCAGGTAATTCTCTTCCTTCCACATCTCAATCCCAAGGGGAAACAGGCAAGATCTAGTGGAACTGCAAAGATGCTGACAGCTGTTTAAGAGGGAAAAAATACACAGTGCTTTGTGCTGATCCCAAATACATCCCAGTTAAGCAGAGGTATTTCATTGAAATTGGCTTCTGGAGCATCTTGGTACAATTCGCTATGTCTAAATGAGACACAGGTGACAATACAGAAGGTATAAAACATTGCCGTAGAATAAAATATTAAGGCTTAAATCCAATTTATCATGCCAACTGAAGTAGAGTTGTTTATCCAGTCAGAGTCAAAATTTGGTAAGTCAAGTGATAAATCAAATCAGTGTAAAATTCACTGATTTAATGGGCCTGTCCTAGATGGAATTAGCAGTTGGATTTAGGCTTACATATCTTTTAAGTTCCTGATTAAAGCATAGCATATTGTTATCAAACTCTACACTTTCAAATCAAGCACATAACATATTGTGTTGCATATATCCCTGGCATAAGAGTTAACAGTGGATGTTGATTGGTAGCATGGACAGAATCGTTCATAGGGAGACAAAACTCACCAATCAGTTCTGCTGTAATTAATGTAGAATGTGAAGCAGGGAGACAGTCAATGATGTGTTCAATAACTCGTGAAGAGTTCTATTTTTCAGTAATGCTTATCTTTCAAAGGAACACGGTTAATTTCTGTAGTACTCTGTAAATTATTACAGAAATTACAAATGTGCCAGAAAATCAATACAACTAATTATAAATTAATAGATTTCTAAGTGTGAAGGAGTCTGTAATAATGCAAATGAGTTCTTCAAGGAACATGCAAGATTGGGACAAGGAAACTGGGGGCCTCCAGCTGCTTTATGTGACATCTTCAAGTGTAAACACATTTGTTTTTCTTTCCCCACTGATTCAGCCTGCTACAGCAACAAACAACATTTCCATTAGCCTCCTACTGTTAAATCTCTGAGTAACTATAATCACAAAAGCATCCAACATGCACACAAACTAATACAGCAGCAGCTGAGATCATCATCCATCTTCATCCTCAAGACATTTTGAGGCTCATCCAGGGTTGTGTTTAAGTTGTTCCTATATTCTTATTTTTTTTCTGAATGGAAAGAGAAATAGAATTATAAGAATTTTTGTTGTTGTTCAGTTGGACAGTCAATTCTGAACCTTTGCGACCCCATGGACCACTGTCCGCCAGGCACTTCTGTCCTCCACCATCCTCCTCAACTCACTCATTTCTGTGCCCATTTGTCTCTACAATACCATCTAGCCATCTCATTTTTGGCCACCCCCTTTTTCTTTTGCCCTCCACTAGCATCAAGGTTTTCTCAGGTGAATTATAAGAATATGTAGTAATATATTACAGGTGTTTGGATGTTCTGTCTATATAGAACAGGAGTTCTCAACTTTTTTAAGCCAGGGGCCGGGTGATGCTCCCTCAGATACTTTTGGGGGCCAGATGGCCATTTTGCTCTTCCGCCACCACATGGCACTTCCTGGTTTGGTGAAAGCAGTGGGGGGGCCCACATGAAATGGCACCACGGGCCTCATCTTCATGTTAATCTTAATACTAAGATTCATGTCTGAGTCTATAGGGATTTAGCCTCTCCCAGAAAGAAATTTGTCTATAATGTACAGTCAAATCTCAAGATAAGAACAGTTTGACTTTAGAAAAACTCAAGATATATCTGGAAATCTCAGGTTGGACATACGAATTTTTAATAGGATTTTTTTTGAGATACTAAATCAAATGCATTCCTATGAGAAATTGCATTCAATGCATTCCTATGGGAAATTCAAGATAAGAATTTTTTCATATGTAGAGGCTTGACTGTAAATGGAAAATCCTAGGTTTATACATCTGAACTGTAAGATAACAGAGAACTCTATGCTAACCAGAGAAGATATCATTACTTTAAAAAAATCAGGTCTTAAGAGAAATCCTTAGTGGATAAGTGGTTAGTGTTTTTGACTATGCCCAAAATGTACTGAGTTTGATTACCGCTTAGGCAGAATTTGAGGCAGAATTTGATTCCCATTTAGGGCTTCTACAACCTGGATTTTAAAAGCAATGATATCCTCTCTGGTTAACATATTGTTCTCTGTTATAAGATTGCCAAAAGCTATTCCAGTGATTGTGAAGCCATTGTGGATTAGAGGTTGAAATTTTGCCTTGTAAGCAGAAGATCGGGGTTCAATTCCCCAGGAAGGATAGTGGGAACATGTATAATGGCCAGAGACAAGGTAGGAGGAAGGGACCCATCCTGCCAGTGTTGCCGCCCCCCGCCCCCGCCCTCGCTTCCCCTTGAGTTAAACGCTGTGCAGCACTGGCATGGCTTCTCCCTTCCCATCCTTTGGTTAAGAAATAAAAATAAAATTCCACCCACAAGGACAAAGATTGCTGGGGCAGAGTGGGGCATTGCCTGATTGTCCAATAGTCTGATACTCCAGCATGCTGCTGTTAATACCTTCCACTTTTGCATCCTTACTGCCATCCAGATGTTGGCCATTTACACTGCACAGACATCTTCTATGTGTGGAGGGTCTATGTGCCTTTAAAATCCTAGAAGGTTAGGGTTGTGTATTGCATGAGACCCTCCATGGAGCTGAAGAGAGCCTCTGCTACAGCTTGCCAAGAGAATGTGGTCTAACGGGTCTCATAGCCCATCCATTGATCCATGCACCCCCACTTATATAAAACCTATATCCACTTAGATTATCTTGTATTCTAAGTTCTTTCCCTTCAAAAAACAAATGTATAGTCTTTATAGCCTCTCTCTCACACACACACACTCACACACACGTGCATGCACACATGCACACATGCACACACACACACAGAGGGTTGCTCACAAGTCAGAAGATGGCTATCCAGCTGTAGAAAACAATAGGTTTTGATGCCTTGCATACCAACACAGTACTGCTTGTCATTATACTGCTACAGTTGTACTTTGCTTAAAGAGCATAATGCGTTCCACAGGATTGCTCTGTAAACGAGTTTGCTCTTTAAGTGAAACACCATTGTAAGTGACCGATTGTGACTTCTGGCAGGGGGGATTGCGAGGCACTCTTTATGCAAGGTTTTACTGTACTTCTCTTTCCTCTCCACTTCTCATATCCACGTATTTATAGATGCACTGCTTGAGCTATTCAGTATTCCTAGGTG
Source organism: Furcifer pardalis (assembly GCA_030440675.1). Taxonomy (NCBI): domain Eukaryota; kingdom Metazoa; phylum Chordata; class Lepidosauria; order Squamata; family Chamaeleonidae; genus Furcifer; species Furcifer pardalis. The sequence continues at coordinate 98,282,941 of CP126890.1, forward strand.
AAATACTGAATACATGGGGAACTCAACCATCCATGCTGCATATATCAGCTTTGGCTCTGAGCATCTCTTCAACAGAGTATGCTGCTTCAGTATGGAGTACAACCGCATACATGAAACAAGTTGACATTGCTGTTAATGAAACAATGTGTATAGTGGCAGGATGCCTCAAACTGACAGCAGTTGAGAAAATATATCTTCTTGTTGGTAGCTCTCCAAGGAGAGATGTAGCAGTGAATCCTGAAAGAACTAAACAAGAGAATGACACTTGACATCCTCTGAATGGATATGTGCCTCACATCCACTGACTCAGATCCAGGAAGAGCTTTATGGCCAGAACAAACATTCTTCAGCAAGAATCAAATTAGAAGATGGAGGAAGGCGTTCACTGAACAAGGAACAACATTAAAAGAGGATATAGCTGAGGAACTCAACCACCCCTATGTCACTTGGAGGACCCTGAATAGGCTGGAGTGCCTAAATGTAAAAGCAACATGCTCAGGTGGGAATGCTGGTGGAAAACAACACACTGTGTGAATATGGAGAACTACAGAATCTGGATAATTTGCTGGTCTGCCTATTACTGCCAGAAACATGTACTGATGAGGATTTAATTTTGGCCAGTGACAAAGCCAAAAAGGTAGCTTCATTTTGGCAGTTCAAAGTCTGATCTGGACATGAAAGAAGAAAAAGTTTCTAGATGCTGCAGTCAGCACCACTTCCAGGACTAAGACACTCCTTGGGAAAATGGATCACCTGTCCTGAGCGCAAAAGAGAGGGCCAGTTGACATCCATTACATGCCCAAAAATGGGGATGATACTTGATGCTCTTTTTGTTTTTTTATGTGAGATTTAATTTTCTCTGTTTCAGAAAATAGGGCAGAGAAGTATTCTTTCTAGCTTGTTTCATTTTGGATTCCTATTCCCTCTGCTCCTTTTTTTTCTTATTAGAGGCTGCTCTTTTCCCCTCTTTTCCTCAAGTGTCAGATATTTTTCTCAGGAAGCTTTGACAGATAGCCTAAAGCTGTTCTCACTGTAACCTTGCCCTTTCCAGGAGAGACAAATAGCTTATGCTCACATCACTCAAGGCCCAAAACAACTGTTTCAGAACTGTAGACACTACTGTCTTCCCAACTGTTAGCTAAACCTCAGAAGGCAGTGAAACAAGGATTTCCAGGTTCTTCAAGGCTCAGGAAAACCTCAGGAGAGGCCCGATTTCCATGTTTTCATGGTCATCCCATTACTGGAGAATATAGCAACAAGGAAAAGATATAGACACATCTTAGTGTTCTACTTTCAGTGAAGCAAGATGGTACATTCATTAGATGTCATTCTTGACCGACTCACTGGCAATGAAGCTGCAACTTCTTCTTTTAAATATGTAAGTCCTATTTAGCACAGAATTGCTTTGAGCTCACAAGAAAGCTGAGAAGACCTACCCCATCTGTCACTGTTCTTCAAATGGAGAACCAACAGTGTGAAGAGGACAGTGTCCTCTATTTTTTGTACAGCCTCCCCACATGTTTGGAGCTTATGGTCTGATAGCGTTCTAGATTTTATAAAGAGGCCCCAACAGCTTTACAGACATGATCACGTGCTTTTCTCATTCTCATTCTCAAGAAGAAGAAGAAGAAGAAGAAGAAGAAGAAGAAGAAGAAGAAGAAGAAGAAGAAGAAGAAGAAGAAGAAGAAGAAGAAGAAGAAGATTTTTTTAGAAGGAAATTTTTTATTGATAAAATTCTTAGAAGAAGAAGAAGAAGAAGAAGAAGAAGAAGAAGAAGAAGAAGAAGAAGAAGAAGAAGAAGAAGAAGAAGAAGAAGAAGAAGAAGAAGAAGAAGAAGAAGAAGAAGAAGAAGAAGAAGAAGAAGAAGAAGAAGAAGAGGGACAGCTTGTCCTTTGCTTTTTTTTTTTTTACTATTCTGGTAGATGCTGCGATACTCAGTATGAATTTAATTAGAAAACATTGTATTTTGACATCTTTAGCTATAAGGGATAGTTCTTAATTGCAGCGGCTTGTTCAAAATCAGTCAGTTAATTTATCAGTAAGTGATCAGTACCTCTTGAACTGCTCCAGGGCAGTGAGGCATGAGGTCAAAAGAAAAAGCCCTCCTCTGCAATGCACAATAAATTTACTTTTCAAACATAACTCCATGTAAGAATTGATGAATATAATTTAAAAAGAGTTTAGGACTTGATGTTCTTAAATAATTTAAAACCAAGTGTTTTAGTGCTGTGTAAGATGACTGAAGATCATTCTGTGCTTCAGACTATAACATCCATTTATAATTTTGTTTATCTGCCTTTTAAAAATCATTGCATCTGCTAACCTTGTGCGTATGTAGTGTTTTCCACCTCTTATTCCCTTTTTGTTTTGCTTGTTACTATTAATGTATTCAGATTGTATATAGGAAATCATAAATTTTAAAAAGTTAACACTTATTTAAATGCTCATTAATTTTAAATGGGTAATTTAATACTTTTTAAAGTTTTGTTATTAAAAAATTAAATGCTTTTGGACCTGTGCTTCCCATATTTACCCCTTTTTTATTGCATTTGCTCTCTATTTGTGTGATCTTAGCAGTGTTTCTCTCTGTGCTTCTTGATGTTGGTTGGTTCATGTAGCAACCCATGCTACCCCCCTTCACCTATGCTGCCAACACACACACACTGCTGCCACCACCACTTCCCTGTTTACTGGACTACCATGGGTGGAGGAGAGGTCCTGCCTGCCCTTGCCCATGCACGGGCAGAGCAGCATCTAGAAAAGATGCAGGCAAACATGTGCATCTGCGCTTCCACCACTGGTGCCACCCTCCTTTTCCCCTCTGACTGGCTTGGCATGTCCCTAATGCCTATGTGTAGCAGGGCAGGTGTAAACCTTCTTACAACATCCACCCTGCTATGGAGTGGCATTAGGGACACACCAAGCCAGGCAGAGGGGAAAAGGACTGTGGTGGCAAGCCGGATGGAATGGCGCCATGGGCTGGATCCAGCCAATAGGCTATAGGTTGACAACCTCTGGTTTAGGTCTTATTGGCTAGAGCAGGGGCCTGCAACCTATGGCCCATGGGCTGAATCCGGCACATGGTGCCAAATAATCTGCCCCCCACCTTCGCTCCAACTGCTGCGGTCACATTTACAACAGCCATGGATGCATTTACAGCAGCCATAAATGCATTTACGACAGCTGCAGACATGTTTATGGACATCAGTCTGGACTCCTCAACTGCCTGAAGGACCATGACCTGGCCCCTGACTTTAAAAGGTAGCTGACTCCTGAACTAGAGTCTCTTCTGTTGGCAATGGCTGTCTAGATCCCAGAAAAGATCTTTCCGCATTGTTTTCCTGGATTTATTTTTTTTTTTAAAGGGAAATGCTGTAGATCTGGAGTTCCCAACCTAAGGTCCATGGGCCAGATCCACCCCATGGTGCCATTTCATGTGCCCCCCAAGGGCATTTGAGAAACAAAATGGCCACCCATTTGAAGCTATTAGGACAAAATGGCCACCCCCATCATGCAGGCAGGACAAAATAGTCATCCAGCCCTCAAAGCTGACTGAGAGAGCATGGCCCGCCCCCTGGCTTGGAAAAGTTGGAACCCCTGCTGTAGATTGAGAATCATGTGTTGTTGTTTAGCAAACTGCTACAGATTCTTGACTACTCATAGGTGGAAAGCCTGTAGCTTACTGACAGAGAACATGCTTTTCATACAATGCTTTACTGCAGGGTAAGTAGTCACAACCCATAGCATACACTGGAGACTACTGTTTGGAACTGTATGAGGCAAAAATGATTTAATTATAAAAAGAAAGAATAACACATTTTAAGTTAGTGGCTTCTGTATATCAGAGCCTAAGTATCAGGCGCCATCATGGGAAAAATGATACGCAAGCAAACTACTGCCCATAATTTTGATTGATTCGCAAATATTGTGAACAGAAGGCTGGAGACAAGACGAAGCTTATGAAGTCTCTACTAATGGGTGTCTCTTGTCTTCAGAAAAAGAACTGGGTGGGAGGACTCATCATATAACTTGCCAAAGCCTTTACAATTATGTGAGTGACAGGTAGGGAATAAAGACAGATTGTCTGGATGAATATACTTTATGTGTAGAAAAGATCTTCTACAACGCACCACTTCCTACTTTGATCTGATAATTTCATGCCTAAAAGCTCCCTGTGGGAAAAATGGTTAACTGGACCTGTTTGAAGCTACTAATCCTGCTCTGGAATGGGACTTCCCTACTGTAACTCTAATCATGGGAAAGCATGTGGTGATACTTTAAAAATCGTTTCCTTTCTTTCCCCCTCTTTTCTTTCTTTTCTTCTTATTTCTTTTCATTTTCTTTTGAAAATGAGGGGGAAACCACAGAATCACACACTGCAGCATAGTTCTGGCTTAAAATGGCTGGTTTTTTTTTAAAAAGGTTATCTTAATTCACAATCAGACAGTAGTTGGTATTGGAAAAATTCTATTTTGAGCATAGACATGTTCAAGAGAATGTTCAATATTGTAAAATGGCAAACATGTTCCCAGTACAAATAATTTTATTTTTAAGGATTAAATTTTCAGATATTTCTTGCATGATCTATTTCTTTCTTCAAGAAATTCACGAACAAGCAGAACATTTGAAGTTCCTTGGCTGCTAAGAAATACATTCTGCAGCAACTGCAGTAAATAGATGGCAAAATGCTATGGTCATGTTCTGATCACCACTCACATCCTTCCATGGGCAGGAGTTTCTTGACATTCACCCTTTGTCTTCCCAGCAGTCTTCCCTTAATCATTGCATAGTGCTCATGGGGCAACTGCTGCACCTGAGTGTGTACATCTTGCTAGAGTGCTTAACAAATTTACCATTGCATTTGCCCCAATTATTAAAATAAGGTTGTTTGAAATAGCACGACCATGGTTGATGTGACTTTGAAAAGAGAACTGAAAATTGACGTTAATATTTCTCTCCATATACTCCTTTTAAAGAGAACAGAATAGAGTCACCTGCATGTGTGTTTCCATGGGAACAACAAAATGTGATAGACATTCATTCATAGCTGTGAATTCCAGAAATTGTTCCATGGAATTTGCCAAGACTGGCGTCACATAGAGGGGTTGCTGATGTCCTGTTGTTAATAATTTTCAATTGGTATGCTGATCATTTAATTATTGTATTTTGCTGTATTTTGTATGATTATATTTCTTCTATGTGCTAAACAACCTTGAAATCACTAAAATCCTATTAACTAAGTCAAATATTGGTCCCAACCAAAGTAGACCCATTTAAAGACCTGTTAGTCACTATTTATATGTCCCATAAATTTTAGTGGCATTGCTGTAGTTGAGACTAAACTGAATTTAGTTCTTAATAATCCTGGCTAAATGGGGCCCAATATGTAAAAATTACACCCTTAGGGAAAGTACAGACAAGACCTGAATTTTATTTTCTCTGTAAAGAATTGTATAACTTAGAAGTGTCCTATATTTGTCCTACAAACATTCTTCTGTACCTATTATGTCATTATATATAAACAAGGTTGCACGTAATTTTAGTCAATGGCTGTTAGAAAATTTTGCACATGGCTTTTAGAAAATTTGGAAAATGTCATTTTCTAAAACACTGTCAAAAGATGGAATCTCTTCACAGTTACTTTTAAATGGTCATATTTATTAAGTATGTTACTATAATAGTATCTTCTAGAAAATCCCTCTCTCTTTCTCTTTCTGTGGTTGCTGTGCTGTTAAATTTTTGTTGTCTGTATTACTTGTTAACATTTTGTTTACTGTATATAAGGATCAATGGTGAGGGCAATAAGCTTCAGCTGTGACAAGGTTGCTGAGGTGACTGGCACAAATAACAAATTTCCACTTTTAATCATGACCAGGTAAGAAGAACTTTAAGTGGTCTACTGTCATTGTATGTTTTATTGACACTTTAGGGTTGCAATTTTTGGCTTTCCTGGACTGTAAATCCTATAATTCTCCATACTGGAAGTTCTACCTGGCAGATAGGCACTTTGTGGACACCTAAATGTATGTCACCTGGAAGAAAGGTCTCAACCTGAAGGTGTTGAGGTTGAGCTAGACCTATCTCTGCCTAGCTTCCTGTTCAGAAACTAAGGTCCCAGCTAGCACTGGGGCAGAAAAAGGAAGCATGGATGAAACTAGGTCTGGCTCAGCCTCAAAGCTTCAGGTTACCTTCCCCTCTCCCCCGATGAGCCACATTTAGATATCTGTCTGTCAGGTAGAATTCCCATTGTGAGAGTTGCAGTCCATGAAATCTAAAACTCCCATCCCTACTTTCAAATGTCAATAGAGGATACAGACAATAGACTATTTAAAGTTTATACTCTCTAGGACTGATCAAAAGTGAAAAATTTTAGTCCAAGAAATCAAAATAGCCCATTTTTGCTTGGAACTGTTGTATGGGTAGGTATGGAGATAGTCAGCATCATTTCCCACATGAGCTTTGCAGAAGCATTAAAAAAAAGCCTGGTTTCTTTGCCTTCAGACAGGCACGGGGTTCAAAGGTGTGTGAAGGGGGGCAGGGATGAAGGAAAGAAGAACCTTTAAATCATACTAGGGGTCGTTCAAATACCACGTGACCATTTTATGGGGGAGGGAGTCAACCAAAAGTCACAGAAAGTCACGTGGGGGGGGTTCCCAGTGTGAAGTCACATGACTCCAAAATTATCATTGCTTTTTGCATCCAGCTGGCCATAGATCTATCTTCAAACCATGTGATTTGGGGGGGTTGGTCAAAGGTCACAGAAAGTCACAGAGGGAGGGGGAGGTCAAAAAGTGGCCTATTTTAGGTCATGTGGTATTTGAAAGAACCCCTATATGGGCACTCATTTTTAACAAAAAAATGGTAGCTGCCTTTATGCTTGGACATCAGCTGCAACTCGTGACAGAGTGTTTAAGCAGCGGAGTGTGCTCCTGCCACGCCCTTGCCTTATATATTTGTGACTAGCAGAATGCGTGTCCAAGAAAGCACAGGCATACAGTTCTTGTGAGACAAACTGAAAAGAACTTTTACTCTCGAGGTGGGGTGCAAGCAGAAAAACTATTTACAATGGTGGCAAAACATAACTGGTTTTTCTTCAGCAAAAACAGCAAGGGAATATTTACACAAAGAGTCACAGAGTTCATAGAGAGTTCCCAACTTACTCTCTTCTGCTCACTTAGTGAGCTGAGCACAAAGTCCTCGTTGGTTTTCTGGCAGATGCATCCACACCTTTGGAACAGCTGTTAGGCAAAGTTCTTTGGCAGAAGCAGTAACTCCAGACGAAAGCACCAACAGACTATGATACTGATAAGTTACTGATACAAGCAGTCCTTACTTCCAACTCGTATCTGAGAATGCATTTTTTCCTGAAGTGTTTTTTCCTGAATTTGTTTAAGGTGGATCCCAGTTTGCCATGAAGTGACCCACACACTATGATCATGGAGCCATCTCCTGAAGCACATATGAAATGAGATATGCAAGATTTAACACCAGGACTGCAATGGACTGCTGCAGCCTTGAGAATATTATCAAGGTGCACCTTCACAGCCAGCCCATCTGGCATGGCCTCTTCTGCCTCCATGTTTGTTGTGAATCAGATTTCCTCCTTCGCTCATTTTGCTGTTGGGCACCATATAATGATTTCTAGTAGCATTTCTTCCCCTAAGGGGACCATCCCCCCCACCTAAAGGGGTTCATCCACCCATAGCCATTGGCCCCTTTAGGGAGTCAGGTTATTTACCTCCACCCAACACGCAGCATTGAGTCACTAGCTGTACAGTCTACTCCATTACCATAGCAGGATGTCAGGGCAGAGATATGTGTGCTTGGTACAAATCAGATAAAAACAGATACACCCATTACTGCATTTTCTGTGTGCCTTTAATTTTCTCCAGTATCATATTCTGTCAGACTTAACAATGGATGTTTAATTGTTAAGTCTGCCAAAAAAGAAGAGAAAGGAGTGGGGAACCTTAAAACACCTTTTGTGCTCATGCTTTGCTATGATTCAGTTATGTGTTCTGCCTGCAAAGGCTGCAGGTCTATGAGCCAGTTTCAGTACCACCTGTAATAAGGCCTCTGTGGACAGCTCCCTGCTGATGTTGAGGCTACAGCTGATGCATCTTGTATGCCTACAAGTGCAGCAGCCCACAAGAACCAAGGAGTCTGCAGTGACCAGAGATAGACAGCCATTCTTCAGAGAGCTGAAACTCTTTTGAGACTGTTTTGAGTTGGCCACAGACAGTTTATTCCTCTCATAGTAATCTTTGGTCAATAGGTTTTTCCAGGGATTTAAAATAGAACAAACAGTTGCTTGAGCCAGGGACGTTAGTAGATTGTACAGGGATTGGAAAATATCCTGTTTGAGTCTACAGTTCCCAGAATCCTGAGATGGCATGCTTTATAGTAAAAATACCTAACTCTCTATGCTAGCAGTTCTCAACCTTTTTAAGCTGGGGGGCGGGTCATGCTCCTTCAGATAGCTTCAGGGGGCAGATGGCCATTTTGTCCTTCCTCCACCACACAACACTTCTAGGTGTGGAGGAGGTGGTGATGGGCCACATGAAATGGCACCATGGGCCTCATCTGGCCCACAGGCCACAGGTTGAGAATTCCTGCTCTATGCTTTGGATCATGCTCTATGCTTAGGAGTAACAGGACCATAAGCCTTCTTTGTTTTAAGAAATCCTTTCTTGCAGTCCAGCTGCCATCGTAGGCGTGTTTAATGGGGACTTGTTAGGTTGGCCCCCTCTCTTTTATCCTTTTGACAACAGTTAAAGACCTCCTTTTTTAAGTAGACTTTTAATTACTAAGTCTTATTTATTTATTTATTTATTTATTTATTACACTTGATACCCCGCCCCAATCGGGAGAACCCAACTCTGAGCGGCTTACAAAACACTAAAAATAAAAGTAAAAGCATAAGAAACAGTTTACTCCAATAAAACATCAGTTAAAAGGTCATCAAAATATTACCACAAAAATTAAAAACAGTACACAGTCCCACTTCCAGACCCAGGTTGGCAGTCCTTTAAATAAGCCACCTGGTAAGGGAACTCGTATTCCCAGGTCCCCAAACCTGTCCAGCCAGCCAGGTTTTCAAACCCTTCCGGAAGGGCAGGAGCTCTGTCTGAAGGCGCAGTTCAGTGGGCAGGAGGTTCCAGAGGGCCGGGGCGGACACGGAGAAGGCTCTTCTCCTGGTACAGACGAGATGCGCCATTCTCGCCGAAGGAACAACGAGGGAGCCTCTCCGATCCGCCCTGGTGGGACGGGCAGATGTTCTTGGGGTGACGCGGTCTCTTAGGTATCCTGGCCCACTACCACATAGGGCTTTAAAGGTAATAACCAGCACCTTGAATTGCACCCGGAGACATACTGGCAGCCAATGCAGCTCCCGGAGCAGCGGTGAGGCATGAGCATAACGCCCACACCCCACCACTACCCGGGCTGCCGCATTTTGAACCAGCTGGAGTCTCCGGATGGTCATCAGGGGCAGCCCCATGTAGAGTGCATTGCAGTAATCAAGTCTGGAGGTGACCAACGCATGTGTGACCAAAGCAGAGCATCCCAGTCCAGGAGTGGGCGTAACTGGCGTATTACACGAAGTTGTGCAAAAGCCCTCCTGGCCACGGCTGCCACCTGCTCTTCGAACAGTAGCCGTGAGTCCAGGAGGACCCCCAGATTACGCACCGGGTCTGTTTGGGGCAGGGCTGCCCCATCCAGAACCAAAGGTGGAAGCTCCTTTGTTAACACGGGACCCCTTACCCACAGCCACTCAGTCTTGCCGGGATTCAGCTGTAGCCCGTTGTCCCCCATCCAGACCTTAACAGCCTTCAGACACCTGGAAAGGACTTCCACCGCACCGCTTGGGTCCCCACGGGCAGAGATGTATAACTGGGTATCATCTGCATATTGATGATACCTTACCCCGTGGGAACGGATGATCTCACCCAGCGGCTTCATATAGATGTTAAACAGGAGAGGAGAAAGTACCGAACCCTGAGGCACCCCGTATTGCAGGGGCCTAGGGCTGGACTTCTCCTTCTCCAGGCATACCGACTGGGTCCTGCCCCTCAGGAATGAGGCAAACCAGGACAACACTGTGCCCTGGATCCCCAGACCCTGGAGCCTACCCAGAAGGATGCCATGATCGACAGTATCGAAAGCCGCTGAGAGATCGAGAAGAGCAAGGACAGACGGTTCCCCTCCGTCCCGCTCTCTCCAGAGATCATCCACCAAAGCGACTAGTGCAGTTTCGGTACCATATCCTGGCCTGAATCCTGACTGAAACGGGTCCAGATAATCCGCTTCATCCAGGACCTCCTGCAACTGCTGCGCCACAGCCTTTTCCAAAACCTTACCTAAAAAAGGTAGGTTGGACACTGGACGGTAGTTGGAAATTATCGTGGGGTCGAGGGATGGCTTTTTCAGGAGGGGGAGCACCAAAGCGTGTTTAAAAGGTGCAGGAAAATGCCCCTCCTTTAAAGAAGAATTGATGATCACCTCTTCCCAGCCACCTGCCACAGACCTGGAAGCTTTTATTAACCAGGCAGGGCATGAGTCCAGTGCACAGGTCGTGGCGCGAACAGATGCAAGAAGCCTGTCCACTTCCTCAGGGCCAACAGGATCGAACCGATCCCAAGTCTTTTCCAGACACTAAGCACATGCTGCTTTTAAGTGTGTTTTAAAAGCTTTTAAACATTATATAAATTTCAATTACTATTCTGTATTTAAATGTTTTAATTTTGTAATTCATTATAATTTTAGTCTAACTTCTTTTAATGATTGTGAGTGGCATTGACTCTGCCTGGGAGAAGGGTGGCCTAGAAATGGAACAAACAAAACAAAGTTTCCCAAAAATATCTCAGGCTTGAGATTTTTTTTCGGCAAAGAAACTTCTAGAACTCACATTAAAAAAACTTGTACTTTATGCAATTTTTAATGCATAAATACAAGGTTATTGTTTACAATACAAAGTTTTGTGCAAAAAATCATAGTTGGAGGCAGTCCTGCACCTTCTGCTGTTGTTGCTGCCAAAAACATAACCCTGGACTTTTTTTGTTCTCATACAGGAGTGGAAAATGCTCAGCAGCTGACAGTTCTTTTCCTGTTTTATTGAGCATGACTAAATCCAAGTATCTGTTACTCAAGTGTGTATGCACAGGGAGTACTTTTTTCTGTCAGAGCACTTTCAGTTCATCAAAAACCATACTCACTTTTTTCAAAGTGTAATGCTTATACTTTTAGAAGCCCAACAGTTCTTGTATTTACAGGGAGGTTGTACCCTATAAAGTTCTTGGATTTATACCAGCCATTTTTAGCATGAAAGAAACAGATTTCTTTTCAATTGGGCCTAATTTCATCACAGAATGCTTTCTGAAAATGCTATTTCCATCTTTTGCAGGGACAATGTGATTAAATGGAGTAGACTTAGAGGCAAGATACTTTGCAACAAAGGGGGGAAACTTTGCAGCACAGTTGACAGGTTATTTTAGATGAAAGACACATTTAGCTAAGAATTCTGTCTCATATTGCTGTTAGTAAAATATCTTGTCAAGCTAAAGCTAAACCAACTAGAAAGAAATTCTGCTTCTGAAGAGCTACTTTAAAACAATTCTTGTTATTTTTCTTTTCTAGGTAAGTGGAAGTTTTCTCATTCATTGCTGCTGCAAAAGTGTTTGATTACTGTGGTAAGTGCTCTTCATAGAGTAATTATATGATTTGCCTTTCTCTGTAAATTAGTGCAATCTGGGGAGCCCAGCTAGTTAGAGTTTACTGAATACCATGGTCTATGCTAGTGTTTAGCTCAATAGATTTAATCTCTGCTGGGTTGATTTTGGAATTCTTCATTGATAAGCACACAGTTGGTTTTCTTGAAATGTTCTATAGAATAGAGTTCAATAAACTCTATTAATTATATGAAAGGGAAGCTTTTAACAATTACTGCTTTTCATGTAAAGTATTGTTCTCAGTACTGCTGATTTTTATTAGCAACAATCAAAAATAGTTGTTTGGTGCCAGTAAATATTAAAGAGGTTTTTGCATTTCATAAGATTCTTTCTGGTTGTTTGTGTATTGGTTGTTATGGGCTATGAGCGCCTGTCTTCTAATTTGTTGTCTAGAAATAGTTTCTGTTTGAGTATATTATAAATGTCACACTGCAGGATTCATTGAGTCCTAGCCATGTTATTTTGTGGTGGCATATTATTATTCATTAGCTGCTCTGACAGATTTTGTTCTAAGCATTTAATACATTCGGTTTTCTGTATAAATTAAGTGCTGTAGGTGTAAGGGGGAGGTGGAAAATAAACAGCAGGAATCTGCTTAGCTGAACTTGAATGCAATTGGAATTAATCTTACATGTATGCAAATGCTTTTATTGTTAAACAAGCAAACTATGGAAGAATTTGCTTTCTTGAAACATTTGAGATGGTTATCAACAGAGATTATTTTATAAAGCGAGGCTAGTATGATTCCCCACCCTGTTGTTACTATGATAAATCTTTTTTTTTAATTCTAGCAGGCTTCTGGCAGTTGGTTAGATGCTAAGAGCATAATTTGTTGCCAGCCATGCACAGTACTTTTATTAGATGCCTGTTTTAAAATGTTTTTAATCATCATAACTTGGGTTTTAATTTAATTCTGTTTTAATATTTAATTTGATTTTCTGTTTTAAACTGTACTCTTTTATTGACTATGAACTACAATGGCTACAGAATTTGGGCAGAATGCAGGATATCAATCCAATAAATACATAAAATGTATACTGTATATGGGAGTCATCCCTTGATAAGCTGTCCACCAATTAGACCTACCTTGTTCAACTGTCCCCAGGAATATCCTGAGATTAATTTAGGCAATTGAGAGAAGCCAAAATAATTGGAACACAATGATTTTACTCCTGTGTTTCTTGTAGTTGTGGTTGTTTTGTAAAAATAGGACTGACATGGTCTTATGAGTAACCCACTCACCAGGAATCTTGTTCAGTAGTCTCAGTTCTGGATTTGCACAGGCTGTGTTGCTATCCCTATCCCACCCTTCCACTCCAGTGTTTCTTCCCTGCATGTTTCCTATGTCCATGGAAGAAGAAGGTTGTGTTGGGGGACTAACCCCATGGCATTTGTTATCTCTAGTTCTAGTAAGTCCCAACTCCCATTCTTCCTTAGATCCACATAAAACTGTAGCTGCTGAATGAAGCCTGAGCTCAGGATGGGATCACACTCCCACCACTGGACCAAGCATGGGGTTTTGGATGCTCTGAGATTTAGCATAATCACTGGAGATCCACAGTACACAGTGCTTTCCACTGTGTACCGAATGCAACCCTTCCTGGATAATCTTTGAATTATTTATATATGGTCCATTTATGGCCTTCACACATGACCCCTCATTGAGAAGTTGTTGGGGGTATCTGATTTGTGGAATGCTTTGTGAAGATAGACTGTGCCAGGAAGCAAAAGAAGTTACTCTTTTTGCACTTATGCAAACATTTTATGCACTTGTATGCAAATAATGCAAAACATAGAAAGTAATAATGCTGGATTTTGTGTAAGTTTTTTATTGCTACTTTTGTTGTTTAGTTTATGTGGTGTTTTGTGTATTTATGGTTTTTAGGGAACTTTGGGCAGGACGCCCCTCTGTGGGTCTCTTCCCTGAATTAGGTGAATTTTCCCTGCCTTCTGTCTGCGCAGTTTGCTCACTTATCCTTTCCTTCTTGGGTTGGTCCAGTCTGTACCAGTGTTCAAAGGAGGGGAGGACAAGGCAAGTAATCAAGGGGTGTGGATCCCCAGCAGATGCCCAGTAGACATCCAACCCTAAAGGCAAGGGCCAGATGAATTTGTCTCAGTGGCCAGATCTGGCCCACTGGCTATAGTTTGGGCACCCATGGACTAGAGTATGTCACTTTCTCCACTATACTGTACTAATTAACTGACCTGTCCAGCTGAAAGTTTATTGGCATGCTGTAAACTAATAAGTTGACCAACTTGCAATATCTACTGAGAAAACCTTTTTTAATTCAAGTAAAAATGTTTTCATTTGGTACTACAAATGAGAACAGGAAATCACCTTTCCCATATGAAGAAATAGGGTAACTAGAAATACACTGTATTATACAAATCTGGAATTTTATTGCAAACCTCCATACATTTTTTCATAGAATCATAAAATAAAATGAGGCAATTGAGTCCAACATTCTGCTCAATGCAGGAATCCAGCTCGTTTGCTGGTCTGCCGGTTACTACCAGAAACATGTACTGATGAGGATTTAAGTTTGGCCAACAACAAAGCCAACTGCTTCATTTTGGCAATTTAAAGTATGACCTGGACATGAAAGAATAATAATAACAATGCAGAAATCCAAATCAAAGTAGATTTGACAGATGGTTGTCCAATTTTCTCTTGAATGCTTCCAGCATTGGAATACTCACCACCTCCCAATGTAATTGGTTTCATTGTTACCCTGGTCTAAGAGTTAAGAAGCTTTTCCAGATATAAAGCCTATATCTAGTTTCCTGTAACATGAACACATTATTATGTGTCTTGCACTCTGGGATGATCAAGAACAGATCCTACCCCTCCTCTATATGGCTGTCTTTTAAGTATTTGAAGAGTGCTATCATATCATATTGTTGACACAATGGGCACAGAGCTGAGCGGGTTAAGGAGAATGGTGAAGGATTGAGATGCCTGGCATATGATGGTCCGTGGGGTCCCAAAGGATTGGACTCGACTATGCTACTGAACAACAGCAAAAATCATATCCCCCCCCCCCATCTCCTTTTCTCAAGGCGAAACATGATCAGTTCCATCAGTCTTTCCTCATATTGCTTGTTAACATCCTTGTTAATGTCATCTGAACTTATTCCAGTTTGTTGGTATTCTTCTAAAAGTTAGGTGTCTAGAATTGGACACAGTACTCCAGATGAGGCCTAATTAGTGCTGAATAGAAGGGGACAGTGGTGGGCTTCAGTAGGTTTGCACCAGTTCACCAGAACCGGTAACAGAAATTCTGGCTGCCCCCACCCATCGAAGTTTTGAAATAAAGTAGTCCTAATTCGGGGGCAATGCATGGCTTTCCCCCTTGCCATGCCCACCATACCACTCCCACAGAGTAGGTAGTAAAAAAAAAATTTGAATCCCACCACTGGGCAGGCATAACTAGAACACACAAAGTAGGCAACACACCCCAATAGGCCACATCCATAGTGTGTTAGTAATTTTTTTTTAGCCCACCACTGGAAGGTGACTAATACCTCATGGGTTTTGGAGACTATACTTCTGTAAATGCAGCCTAAAAATAGCATTGACTCTCTTTTTTTGGCAGCCACATAGTAGTTTTAATAACTACTTCTTTAGTAAAAATGGAGGCAATGTGTCATCCAGAATTTTTAATAGGACAAAGTGTTCTTTAGTTTCTTTTCCACTGTAAATAGACAATGACCTTACTGGTCCTCTGTGTTTCATTTTTGTTTCTGTATGTACAAAATCTTTTCCTGCTCTTCTTTTTTTGTGTGAAAATGATGAGTGCCAGTTGGTGCTATGCTGTTGTTGTTTTTTTTACATTAAAGCAAGTTAGATTGTTCATTTCTTATTCACAGAATACTATTAAATTATGGCTCTCATTTTTGCACACACATGTATTCTATCATAACATGTCTTTATTGCCCCATAGTCCATGACCTCACCTTCACCAACACATTTTTAGTGGGATTAACTGGAATCGCATTCCATAAAGCAAAAGGCACATTAGTTGCATTCGTTTGTGAAGTCACATCCAGAGGGATTGAGGTCAGAAAGCTTATCATAGTACTCTGTAGACCGTTAAATTTAATATAAAAGGATTTATAATGAGCTTTCAGTGTGTTTTCCTCCTTTACCAAGTAATTCTTAATTTTCTGCAAGGAAATGGCTAGCATAATCCTAGGAAAAAATGCACATGTCCTTAGAACAGGACAGATGCCTTCATGCAACACTACATATTACCAATATAGACAAAAGTAATATGGAGCTACTGAATGATACATTTTAGATTGCCTTGTTTTACTTGGCTTGCTTAATGTCCCATGGATAAAACCAGTGTGCAGTAACTTAGCAATGACACATTGTCTTGCTAAGCAATAGCACTTAGGGTTGATTGGGTTTCCACTACTAAAGGCACGAGTATTTACTGCACTAATTTGTGCCAATCAAACTCTCACAGCTATACCCTGAAATTATGTTTTCAGATCACATGCATTAGGGCAATTGGTCTGCCCTGGATTTTATTATGTGCTTGCAAAGGAGCACAAATGTACTGTGCACTACTGTCAGCAGGCTAAAAGATATATTATGCTGTATTATGTACTGAAATTAATACTTGAGAGTCACCATAATAAATGATTCCAGAAAAAGTCCTAATCTTGCACTTTTAAAGATGTCTATTCCTGCAGTTGATGTGGAACTAGCTAGTTGATGAACCCTTCCTTTATCCCAGTATACCTGGGTTACTAGCTTCCTGTCCAAAAATAATGACTGAACTATTAGTAACACATTGGAAATGGAAAGTACAGAGTGTGTACATAAATTCCAGGAGCAGATTTTGATTCTTGTAATATGAACTTCTATATTTGAGGACACTCAAGGAGACTCCTGAACTCTTCCCTGTGTTGACAATGACAGAACAATTATATCATATTTTCATTAGAGATTATCTCTGAAGTTGAAATATTTGTTAATAATCATACCATACTGCAGATAAGTGAACCTGTCAGATTATAAAAGATAAAAATAAAGTAGTAGAGCCAAGCAGTTATAGATCCATAACTTGCTTACTGCCAATGTTCAAACTTTTCATGGATGTATTAGCAAATTCTATCAACATCTAGTTACTCAAAATTTTATACCAGAGGAACAAAAAGGGAATTGTCAAAATTCACATGGAACAAAAGATCAATAACTTATTGACGATATTGAGGAACTATAAAAGAAGAAAACCAATCTGCATGCTGCTTGGATTGATTTTAAAAAGGTGTTTGATAGCCTATCACATACTTGGATAAATGATACAGTGTAGGTTTGTGGAATCAACAACATCAGAAGATGGTGTCAGGAAACGACACATTTTCTCATGTTTCCCAAGGGTTGCAAATCGCAGTTTCTAGCTAGGCCCCATAAATAGGTCTCATAAAAATCCTTCCCCTTCTCTCTGCCTCATAGACTCATGTCACAAGATTGCCTGTTTTCCAGTAGTATTTCTTATCTTTCTAGCTAGCCGAGATCCATGTTTTGTCTACATGCCAGAACACTGATAGCACACGTGTAAAAACAATCCATTGTTTTTAGAATATCTTTCTCTGTTACCTGATTGGCTAGGGCTAACCCACCTGACCGCAAATTCTCCATGTTTGCAGAGAAGTTAGTCAGTACATCTCTGTTTCTCAATGGGTTAAGACTCTGGACTGTAAATCGGTTTGCTGGTATGGGATTACTCTCTTCTTTTCATTATGATTACCTAAAGATACTGGACTATGTACTGGACTGATACTTGTTATGACCTTTTAATCTACGGTTTTTCCATGGACTTTGCTATTAATGAACCTGAAGAATAAAGCAGCTGTTTCTCTTTGAAGATTGTTGTTCTTTGATTAGCACACACACACCTACGCTATGCTACCTGAAGAAGCCTCCTTTGTTCTGCTCTATTTCCAAAGCATAGGAAGAGTTCCTTTTTAATCTCCTCGGTTCTCCCAGAAGTAGTGAGGCAAGGTTTAAGTTCCAGTAATGAGCATGAGGTTCAGGAACTGATAAGGAGGTGCCCTTGTGAATTGGGACGACCAATGCGTGATAGATGGTTGACAAGAATGATGTAATAATGGAATACTACCCTAATAACAAATGATATCGAGTTAGAAAATGTTTCGATCAGGAAAGGTATATTTCGAGCTGATTCATTATTGCCTATGTGTTTTTATAATAGCCATGGTACCATTGACAATACTGTTGAATAACATAGGTCATGAATATCAAGCATCGAGGACATGTGGAAGGATTTCACACCTGCTGTATATGGATTACTTTAAACTATATGGGGAAACAGTGCAGGAAATTGAATCACTTGTGCACACAGTCTGGATATACAGCAATGATATTGCAATGGATTTTGGAATAGAAAAGTAGGCAACTTTATCAACAAGAAAAGGAAAAATTGATGAGCCAGAGGCAATACAACTGGCAAAGGGAAGAACTATACATAATCTTTGATATGATGAAAACTATAAGTATTTCAGAATGCTACAAGCAAATGAGATAAACTATGCAATAATGAAAAAGAAGACTAACTCAGTGTATTTAAGGACAGTTAAAAAACCCCTGGAATTGAGACTGAATGATTGGTGCAAATATCTTAAAAGCAATAAATACCTGGGCAGTACCAGTGATAAGAGATAGTGTTGGTATTGTAGATTGGATGGTGACTGAGTTGGATACTTCGGATTGGAAAACAAGGAGGTTTATGATTGCAAATCATGCTGTTTATCCATGAAGTGATGTAGACAGATTATATCTGCTATTGGAGGATGGAGGACAAGGATTGCTGCAAGTCAAACAAACAGTGGAAGAGGGTGGGAAAGGTCTCTTGGTGGATATGTTCATAGCAATAATAAGTGGATTCTGCATGAGGTTTCTAGGGAAGGTATAATCAAGACTGCTTGGTTGAAAGATGCATACAAGAAAGAAGTGTTAAGGAACAGAATAAATGCTTGTAATAATAAACCATTACATGAGTTGCTAAAGCGAGTGGGTGGCAATATAAATCTGAATAAATAAATAAATGTTCAAGATATAAAAACTACCACAGATAAACTGGATAGAGCTAATAATTTGATATGGCTAAAATCTGGTATAAAAAATGAGAGAGAAGGAGTTACATTTGCTGCCTAAAAACAAGCACTGCAAATCAACATAATTAAAGCAAAAAACAGAAAAAGTTGGAATTGACAGTAAGTTTAGCCTTTGTAAAGAAATGGATGAAACAGTGGACCACATTATCAGTGGGTGCAGCAAATGCGTGCAGACTGATTACAAAGGATGTCATTACCAAGTTGCAACAATGTTACACTGGAATCTATGCAAGAATTATGGAATATCATCTTCAAAGTACTAGAGGGAAAACAAACCTGAAAAAGTGGTTGTAAATAAGACGGTTAAGATCTAGTGCAGGGGTTCCCAACCTTTTCATGCTGGGGTCATGTTCTCTCAGTCAGCTTCGAGAGCTGGATGGCCATTTTGCCCTGCCTGCATGATGGGGTGGCCATTTTGTCCCAACAGATTCAAAGGGGTGGTCATTTTGTTTCTCGAATGCCCTTGGAGGGGTGGGGGCCCACATGAAGTAACATCATGGGGTGGATCTGGCCCACAGGCCTTAGGTTGAGAACCCCTGATCTAGTAGGACTTTAAGATCCAAACTGATAAGAAGCTCAAACACAGCACTCCAGATATTACTGTGTTTGAGAAAAAAATAGATTAAGATGATTAATATGGCAGTCCTAGATGACAGTCAGATAGAAGAAAAATTGACTGAAAAGATCAATTTGAGAACTGAAGTACAATATTTCTTTGAGAAAGGAGCAACAATAATACCAGTAGTTCTAGGCAAGGCTGTAGCCAGGATTCCAAAGGGGAGGGGGGCCAAAAATTTTCAGGAAGGGCAAAAAAAATTTTTCACACTCATATATATATATAACACGTCACACTTACACACATATAAAAATTTTACACTCACATATATAACTTTGGCACCGTGGGGTGGTGGGGCAGGCTGTTAGCTCAGGAGGGTTTTAATAACCCCCCCCCATCCCCCTGGCTATGGCCCTGGTTCGAGGAGCACTGAGAACAATCCCAAAAGGTTGAAAAAACATCTGAGTGTGATAGGATCATGACAAGCAGTTGCAAGGAATAGCACTCCTAGATATTGGCTCCATTATCAGGTGATTCCTCACTGACTTTTAGGTCCAGGGGTAGGACCCAAGCAATGGGGTTCCAAAACTCCGATCCAAACATCTGATGGAGAATAATAATAATAATAATAATAATAATAATAATAATAATAATAATAATAATAATAATAATAATAATAATAATAATAATAATAATAATAATAATAATAATAATAATAACGTCCAATCAATTCTGACTTATGGTAACTCTTTTCAGGCTTCTTTCCCCCTAGTAGAAAGTACACAGAAGTGGTTTGCCTTTCCCTTCCTCTGGCGACACTCTGGGCCTGTGCAGTTTTCCCAGAGCCACACAGGTTGGCTCTAGATCAGTGATTCCCAAAGGGGGACATCAGTTTCCAGAAGCCTAAATCAGTACATTGGCTAATCAGTGCTTTGAGGAATTGAAGTCCAAAAACCAGAGGTTGGGAAACACTGCTCTAGATGATGGAGGCAAAGGAGGGAATCAAACTCCAACGTCTAGCTTTGTACTCAGATACCTAAAATACTGAGCTATCTAGCCAGATGTTTCTAATTAGGCATACTGATTTTTATTCATAAAATCTTTCTTATTATATAAAAATATATAACATTTTAGCAAGCAGTGTTGTAAGAAGGATGATTAAGGATTAGTATTTAAAAAGTGCAGAAGTCACAAAATATGATATTTCTATTGGAAATGACATAAACTCACACTTCTCATGAGTTGTACAGGTTCAGAAGATGAACAGGGCAAGCACGTTTAGGCTCTTCTTGTAGTTATAGAATAAATGACATTTAAACTCAATACCAGGGGCTTCTATTAACCAAAAGGCCTAAAGATGACTCTTTATTATGTGTAACTACAAATCAAAGAAAGGATTAAAGATAGCTCGATCTCCGTAAGTAATTCTAAAGACAATTTAGCTATCTTTCAAATAGCCATAACAAGGATTTATGATGTCTCCAAGCTTTGCATCTTCATTTGCCTTTTTTGTCAAGGTTATTATAAAAGCTATTCTGTATATTGCACAGTTCAGTGCTAAGTTTTGCCAGCAAGTGGGTATGAACTGAAGCATGAAACTGCAGTCAATTCCAGGTCTCTGATGACATTCCTTCTCTGGTACATATGTTTTCTTTTTAAATTATTTTTATTTAAAAAAAATTCAAAACACATAAAGAAAAAAAGAAATACACCTATGTAAAAAAAGAGTAAAACAAAAACACATCAACTTTTAGCTTATTACAAAATTTGTATTAATTATTCATCCTTGTTTATATTGTAAAAAAAGAATAAACAACAACTACATATATAAGATTTAACATTTGACAATTGACAAGAGTACCCTCCACCCACTGGACCTTTTCTTCTATTCCACAAATCTTAGTTCTTAATTTTAAGATTTATACCTATCCCTTTTTCAAAAAACTAATACTTTCTTGAGCAGGTCTGGATCCTTGATACATATGTTTACAGATGCTTATTGTCACACTTACACTGTATATTCTTTGGTATAAACAATAATGCATGATTATAATAATAATAATAATAATAATAATAATAATAATAATAATAATAATAATAATAATAATAATAATAATAATAATAATAATAATAATAATTCCTTAATTTTGAAATACTGTACAGGTAATTCAGATCAGACCCAGCGTCAAAGCTTAGCATCATGTGGTACCTGGCAGTGCTTGACCTCTCCTGAGTAGTCACCATCTTATTTCCTTTACTAGTTAAATGTAAGCCAATAGCAGGAAAATCCCAGCTTTATTGGCAAGCACAGCAGCTGAGCTCCACCATTTCAATTCCTTCATGCTGTCTCCGAGACAATGATGGAGTGTTGCTTGAATAACACTATTTTGGGAGCAGGCTTCAAAGACATTCTGGGGGCGTTTAAATGGAAGGTACAAACAGTGGCCTTCATGTAAGGCAAGGAAAACAACTTCTTCCTCTATCAATTTTTGCTGCCATCTCTTCTGCTTCCAAGGTGAAAAAAATTGTCACCTTCTCTATTTCCTCTCTGGGCTCCTCTTTCTCCTTCTTTGCCTAAGGATGGTTCTAATGGTCCTTGCTGTTGGTGGGTCTTTTGGCCATTATACAGCATTTGCTTATTTTTGGTTATGGCAGTTTCACCTAAAAGCATTTTTGTGTCAAAATGACAATTTTACTTTGCTCTGCCTTATCTTCACTCTTGCCTTCCTATGTTGTCCAGAGATTGAACTAAATGACCTTTAGTATATGTTTCCCATTCCACTCCACTTTGTATGATTCTGTGACACTGACTTTTGAGAACTCTTAAAATATTCATGGCACTTTCTGAATATCATTGCAGATACTTTCATGTTAATTCATTCATTTGATGTAGATACTGTAATGCCTCATTAATGTAAGGACTAGTCTGAGCAGTTTACAAGTTGAAATGTAAAACCCCACAGAACAATACATTGAACAATATTGTGATTCATACCAAAAGATAAAAGAAAGTACTAGGGGAAAAAAGAATAACATTAATATTAAACAGCATCTAGGGGGATAAGTTGTTGAAGGCAGCTTTGAATAATTCTGTTTTCATCAGCTTCCTAAACATATGAAGGCAGAGAGCCTAATGTATCTAAGTTTAAAATAAAAATAATATCTATATATTTAACATCATTTAGTGTTATATATCAAATACATAGATATTATTCTTATTTTAAACAATATTTGTTTATATTCGTACACTAAGTGAAAAAGTTTAGAACCTGTAGGGGAAATGATATTGTATTGTTCTTTATTACTTCCTTCTCCTTTTCTATCAAGTTGATTTCCTAGAGATGAACCACATTTTATATGGTACATTTTCCTTAGAGAGATAAGTACGGGGAAATAATTCATAACACTAAATCCATTCAGCAAAAAGTATCCAGTAAGATAATTAAAAGCAATGGAGTACATTAATTTTTTAAAAAGCAGCCAATTAAGAAATTAAAATGGGTATGAGCAAATTTAAATTACTTGACCAAAAGTTTAAAGGAACTTACTTACTTACTTACTTACTTACTTACTTACTTACTTACTTACTTACTTACTTACTTACTTACTTACTTACTTACTTACTTACTTACTCATCAATCAGACTTGTATACTTCTCATCTTGGATATATTCCCACTCCAGGTGGTTCATCTAGTTAAAACCAACTTTCTACAATCCCCAATTATTATTAAATTTTTTTTTGGGGGGGGGGAGCACACACCACTCAAATCAACTAACTTAAATATAGCCAGATGCTTTAAATAAACCAATCAAGAACTAATTTGTTGTGTCCAGGGATAGGGCCTGTCACAGCTCCACTGGCAGGAGGTTCCATAATGTAGGTGCCACCACTGAAAAGGCTCTTTTTCTTATAAAATCCTTTCTTTCCACTCTTGATGTCAGCACCTGGAGCTGTGCAGGCTGGGATGAATGAGTGGTGCAAGCAGATGAGAGACATTCTGACAAGTAACACTCTGTTGTCATTGTAAGCAGCAAGGGCTTATGTTCCCATAAAACAGGGGTTCCCAACCTTTTCAAGCTAGGGGCCAGGTCATGCTCTCTCAGTCAGCTTCAAGGGTCGGACAGCCATTTGCCCTGTCTGCATGATGGGGGTGGCCATTTTATCCCAACTGCTTCAAAGAGTTGGCCATTTTGTTTCTCAGATGCCCTTGGAGGGGTGGGCCCCCCACGTGAAATGGTGCTGCAGGCTGGATCTGGCCCATGGGCCTTTGGTTGGGAACCCCTGCCATAAAGCATCTTGCAAATATTTACAAAAATTGAAAGGCAAACTCAAAATTGCCTTTTCCTGACTTTGAGGGGATGGATGCCCACATACATGGTGAGCTGTTGGTCCAAGCACAAGGGAGCCCTAGGGAGGGGTGTATCTTCCCAGCCCTGAACTGGGAGAGATGTTTTGCCACAGGTGGAAGAGGGGTGGCTTCCTGATAAAGAATAGCCTTGCCAGGGGGGATAAGAAAGGGAAGCGCAAGGCAGAGAGGGCATCATCTACATCCGACGAAGAGAAGCTGTAGAAGGATGCAGAGGAGTCGGGTACCCATCTTCTGCTTGATGCAGAGGTGATGGGGGAGAGACTTCAGCAATACACCCACTTTGAGCCACTCCTGTCCTGACCCAGCTTTGGCACTGGAGGGATGAGTGCAGCAAGGGAGGCAATGGGGGAAACAGAGCTGCAAAGCCCATCTCTCTTCTTTACCAGCCCTCTCTTAAAGAAAGTCTCATCCATCCTGCCTGCTTCCCAGGACCTGGAGTCTGGGGGACTCCAGGGAAGGTAAATGGTGCCCCAAATGGGCAGGCCATGCTGAATGGTCTAGTGAAGGGTATTCAGCCCTCAGGAGACAATGCAACACTGGAGTCTATGGAACTGTTGGTGGAAAGGAAGCTGCCAGGCACCTCACCTACTTATGCTGGTTATGAGGCAAAACATAACTTTTATACTACTGATTTAACTCTAGTAAACTTTTACCTAATAACATTTTTTTTCATAATGGATAAACATGAATCTTAAATCCATCCAGATTCTTGCTTAGAAGACAAAATTGCTTCAATATTATAATGTAATCACAATTAGAGAGCGAAGATGACTTCTGAACTTTCTCTGAACAGATGGCATAGCCTTCTTGCTATCCAGGAGGATCAGGCAGTG
This sequence comes from Furcifer pardalis, assembly GCA_030440675.1. Lineage (NCBI taxonomy): Eukaryota > Metazoa > Chordata > Lepidosauria > Squamata > Chamaeleonidae > Furcifer > Furcifer pardalis. The sequence continues at coordinate 98,307,576 of CP126890.1, forward strand.
CACATATTTCTTATTGCATACAGATTTTGAAAAACAAGAATTATCTCAGGTGATGGTTCCCTTCCTTATTGTCTTTGGATACATCCTCTGTGCAGAACCGCTGGTATCATAGCCTACACTAGATCTTTTGATCCTTCCAGTCCTTCTTGAAGGGATAGGGTCTCAAATAGCCTTCCCTTCTTCACACATGAGTTTATATCTAAGAGATGAAAATCTAGCAGCATAGCCAATAGGACACTCTGGCAATACTTTCACATTGGTGTGGGCAAATTGCTCTGTTTGAGATTTTTCATTTGGCACAGATTATTCCCCCTGCAGTGAATAGTGAAAATGTTTTTCTTCCTGTCATCCATCAAGCTATTACCAGGTTTCCTGCACTTTTTCAGAGGCTGCTACAAGCATATATTTAAAAACGGAACGTTTCTGTGATGGCAACATGAGCGAAAACTAAATACTGCTGTACCTCACCTCATCATCTGATTATTAATCTTAATTTGGACTCCTAATTTCATTTTCTTTGTTGTCGTTAAAAATCACGATCCATTGTTTTAACTGATGGGCACAAATAAATACAGTCATATCTCGCTTAAAGAGCATAATGCGTTCCACAGGATTGCTCTTTAAGCGAGTTTGCCGTTTAAGCGAAACACCATTGTAAGTGACCAATGGGGGAGGAATTGCGAACCCCAATTTATTTGTTAAGCGAGTTTTTGGTTGGTTTTATTTGTTAAGCGAAGCAAACATTGAGAGAAAATTCTGCTCTTTAAGCGAGTTCCTCTTTAAGGGAGGCGCTCTTTATGCGAGGTTTGACTGTATATAGTATCAGTCACCCTGTGGTCTCATGTTTTTGAGACTGTATTCTATATGTGGGAGAAACTAAATAGCAACTTAGTGTTTGCCATGCTAGAATATATTACAGTACTGGCTTCAGCACCACTGCTAGAATTAGCCATGGCCTCCTGCTCTCTGCTTTCCGTTGATTGCTTCTCTGGCATGTTTCCTGACAGTAATTATATTTCCAAGTTATAAAGCTCTCAGCTGAGACTTAATGACAGTGAAAAGTCTTATAAGGTTTACTGGGAAATGATTTGACCTTTTCCTTCCTAATTTGTTTGTTTCTGCTAATGCCATACCTTCAACTTGATAGACAGCTTATATATATATAAAAAAACCATGGTATTTTGTCTGTGCAGCAGTTCTCACTGTTGACAACTGAATGTCTCAGCTGTTGTGGAAGAACTAGGCTTACCTCCGTGGGTGGGAAGATAAAATGGGAGTAACCCTTATGGATGCTGCCCTAAATTCCTTCCCAAAAAAGCAGGTTGCACATGTAAAAATAGCACAAATAACATTGAACCCAAATCTTGGTAACTATTCAGCAATGGCAGAAAATATGTAGGATCCATTCAACAAAAGGGCTGGATAATGTCCACCAATAATAAATTTTGAAATTATGTTAGCCTTTTGGCATTACTGGAATTAGTGTACAGTGCATATAATTCAATTTACACATATACATGTATCTATTAGCGCTGTTCTGCAACTGGGTAGGCCTTCATTTGGGTCTAGCAGGGCTCTTCTGACATTCCTGATGTCAAATGTTGCCACAGCTAAAAGGGAAAAGTGATGGGGAAAGAGGCAGAGAACAAAATATTGCCACATCTTAAGGACTCTGTGAGCTTTCATGGGTCAAAATCCATTTTTTCAGACCAGTGGAGAACATTCTTAAGGAATGACCTTGGAAAGACTCCAATGTTTTTAGCTCCAGAATGCCTGAGGACATCTCTCCCTTGATAGCTAACGGTTCACCTGTCCACCATATGTATTTAGATCATCAGGTAAAGCCTGGGTTGAAATATAGCCCATGCATAATTGCGCATTATGTCTGATAATGACTTTCTCTCGCACAATTTAAAGCAGTGGTTCCCAACCTAAGGCCCGTGGGCTGGATCCAACCTGCAGTACCATTTCATGTGCCCCCCCTCCAAAGGCATTCAAGAAACAAAATGGACACCCCTTTGAAGCTGTTGGGACAAAATGCCCACCTCCATTGTACAGGCAGTGCAAAACTGCCATCCGCCCCTTGAAGCTGACTGAGAGAGTGTGACCCAGCCCCTGCTTGAAAAGGTTGGGAACCCCTGGTCTAAAGAAAGTAGAACATGACATCTCTTTCAAATCTATTGACTGCAGTTAATTTCGTTGTGGAAGAAAAAAGAAAATGTGGGCCTTTTTCAGTGGAATCATAAATATGGTGTATGAGACTATGCTATACAATGTACCTTTTTCTTAGAGGATTTTCAGCCAATTCCAATCAGAATAGTAAAATGTGGGTATGAATGCTAAATAACACAATACTGTATGCACATCTGGCACTTTGTGCCTTTTCCCATTTCTTGCGAAAGCATGCATGAGCAGCAACTAGACCCAGGGTGTATGTGTTTTTAAGAAGAATGGGAATAATAATGATGCATTCAAGCGTGATTCTGCTCTGGTGTGCAGCTCAGGCATGAGTACGCACACCTGGGTACCAAATAAAATCTCATAGGAATCTCTGAATTCCAGTTTTAATTAAATAAGGGTCCTTTATGGTGCAAATTTACACAATACATTCTAGTATGAAAACTCAGCAATAGAAAAGCTATATTTCACATTTGAAGGCATGTTTGTTTTTTTTATCTCTCAGAATCTAGCTACTATGTATAGAACCATATATCATATAGTAAAATGCCAAATGATCCATAAAGAATATATTATGCAGATTGCAAAAAAGAGCTGGTTCATAAATGCCTAATGTCCTTGAATGACAATATCACTTCAAACCATGGATGTTGCTTACTACATTAGCATATAACTGCTGTACCCAAACGTCTATTTATAATACACACTCACCCAAATATCTTTCCATGCTGTTGCAAAGTACTTTGTATTCATGTATGTTTCAGCTGAAATTTAAAAATACAGTAAAATGAAATTTCAAAATAGATTTTAGATGCTAGTGGAACTAAAATAGTCTAGTTAATGTGGAAAAAACAAAGTTGTTTCAAAGCTAGAATCAAAATTCATTTTGTTTTCTGTTACAAGATAAGGTTAATAAGATACATTCTGGCAGTGGTGTAGCATGGGGGTGGGGGGGACCGCCCCAGCAGCACTTTTGGGGGGCAGCAAAATTTCACAATAAATAGGACTTCAAACCCCCCCTGACTTCCTAGTGGCTGGGGCAAAGAGGCCACTGTAGGGATGGGTGCTGGGACCCTCCACCACCGCCGGTGTCCTGGGCCCCACCCCGGGCCAGGGCACAAAAGGCCACTACAGCAGCAGGACTTTGCTGCTGCCCCTGGACTTCCTAGCAGCCGGAGTGAAGAGACCACTTCAGGGACGGATGCAGGGACCTTCCAGCACTGCCAGCATCCTGGGCCCCACCCAGGGGGCAGCAAATTTAGCCTACGCCCTGGGTGGCTGAAACCCACGCTACGCCACTTCATTCTGGTAAGTTTCTAACGCAATTAATTCAGCAACTTCCTTTTAAGTGGCCTCAATGCTCAGGCTTGGTGTCAGTCTATGGTGGGAGTTCAGAATCATTTTGCCAGTTGATGCATCTGGAATTACTGGTAATGACTCTCTCCCATATTTGCCACCTTCATCCTGTCTAGCACTGCCATTAGATGCCACAGTTGAATCCAGTCATTCTCCATCTCTTCCACACAACCCCCTGGATGCTGCCAGCATTCACACATATCAAACTCCATCTTTTTTTCCTCTTCCCATTAGCACTCTTCTTTCAACTTCTCAGATGCCATTGATAACTGAGAAACAAAAATCACTGATTCTGTCACTACGATTTACAACAGGGGTGCCCAAACTTTTCAGGCTGCAGGCCAGTCACATGGTCAAGCAGGCCAGTCATGTGGTTCCTCCCACCCGGAAGCAGAAGCAAAACATGCATATGTGTGTGCTGAATCCAACCATGCATACACAGAACACTGCCATAAATGACCTGCTGCTATCGGAAACATGTCTACAACAGCCGTGGGTTATTTATGGCAGCATTCTATGCATGTCTGGTGCATTCAGCATCCACACATGTGTGTTTTACTTCCGCATCCTCAAGCGGCAAGGGTGTTGGGGGCCAGATGAAATGGCTTCAGGAGCCAGATCCAGCCCACAGGCCATAGTTTGGGCACCCTTGGTTTTCAAGGTGCAGAACATGTAAAAATAAAAGAATTAGCCATATGGCTTCCTGAGTTAGAGTCTAGAAGAGCTAACATTAGATTGCAGATATAGTAAACATTGGCTACAATCAATAGTAAGTCACAGATAGGGTAGGCATATTGCAGCAGTGGAACTAACAAAACACTTGATTCACCAAATTCCCACTGAGTCAATGGACTAGTCTAGTTGAAACTTACTACCAGTGGTGGGATGTCAAAAATTTTACTACCCCACCGTGACATCATCACAGTGTGGGTGGAGCTAATGTCATGATGTCATGATGTCATGGGTGGAGCCAAAGGAAAAAATAATTAATAATAAAATAAAATTTATTTATTTATTTATTTTTATTTACTCCAATTTTTATACTGCCCTACTCGGTTGGGGCAACTCAGGGCGGTTCACAAGCACAGAGTAAACAGCAAGTTTATAAACACAACATGTAAATATAAAAAGAGAGAAAAAATCAGTATCAACACCATAAAACAACTCAACATCGTTACATCATAAAAAATTCAATAGGTATCAATTTCAAACAAACATAAAATAAAAATAAAAATAAGCACACACACATACACACATCTCTCAGCCCGCCCACCCACCCACAACACAGACCCATAAATAAATTAAATAAATAAATAAAATAAAAATACATTAAAATACACGCACCCACCCACCCCAAACACAAATCAACCAGAGCTTTTAAACCAGAGATTAAAGCTAATCTTTCTCACACTAGGTCAGATGGAAGGAACTACAGAATGAACGCACCACAAGATGGCTTCATTTTGGCACTTTTCAACTTTTCAACTGTTAAAGAAGTTAGGTACTAAGTCTTTGCGTAACCAGCTCTCTAGGATAATATGCCTTATTGTACATGTGAAATAGCTGTACCTCCTTAAGGGTTCTCCAATTGGAACAGCAATTGGAACAGCACAGGTGTAGCTTATTGATGAGGTAACACCAAGACTTTGCTTAAAAACCCCAAGCCAGGCCACCAGGCCTTTTTAGGAACTGTGGTAGTACGTCAATATAGATAAAGATATTAAATACACATTAAAATACACACAGACACACCACATCCAAAGGTGAGTCACTTACCCTGGGGAGCTTCAGGCTATAGTGAGCTTCAGGCTAGCAGCTTCTCTTCTTCCTCCCCGCTTGGGAGGACAGCAAGGAGGCCGTGCATATGCGCCAAGCACTGTAGGCATGCATGCACACCAAGTGCTTGGCACGCATGCGCAGTGAGGGAACCAGTGAAAAGGTAAGCCCCGAAGGTGGTTTCCCCCAAAAGCTGCTACCGGTTCTCCAGGACACTGGGAAAAGTTACTGCCGGTTCTGGCGGACTGGTGTGAACCTGTTACATCCCATCACTGCTTACTATAGCATGTCAATTCATGTGTGTGTGTGTGTGTGTGTGTGTGTGTGTGTGTGTGTGTGTGTGTGTGTGTGTGTGTTTTAAAACACTTGTTGGTGAACTTGTCCCAAATCCTGCTTATATGACTGGCTAAAGGTAATCCTATAAATATTCTTCTTACCCCTGCTGAATCTCCTACCTGCACCATTCTTTCACTGGTTGCAGAATCAGGTTCATGTAGTATTTCCACAACTGAATGTACAGTCAGAAGTCAACTGGAGGGTAGCAGGAGAACCACAATATGATTACCATTTTTTTTCTCTATGAGGATTTTGCCTCTTCTGCATACAGTAATTTGTACTCAAGTGAGTCATGCTGCCACAGCTGACTATTACTGAAAAGCAGGCAGCTGGAAACATAAAGAGTCCAAACAGAAGGAATTAAAAGAAGTTTGAGGGCACCAATCATCTTCCAGCTTTTTAAAATGGATGATGCTTTTTTACTGTCTGCCTCTGTGCTAACTGAGGAATGAGACAAAACAAAAATAAATTCTACCTGTACAGTAGATTTTTTTAGTAACACATTTTAGACTGCATGCATATCTAATCCACTCTATAAACCAAAATTAATTGAATGTTTATAGGGGGGATTCAGTCTGTATTGAGAGCAGATCTTCCACTTGTCATTTCTTTAGGCACTCCCTAATTACAGAGACAACGAAAGAGGAAGGTGGAAATGTGGCAACAAATATCAACTGGAAATGCAGTGTGCATAAACAAGTGCAATATTTTTTTCAATATATAGAAATGCTGAGAGTTGTCAGTATTGGGCTGATATCCAGAATACCTATCCTCAAATTAACATACGCTTTCCCTGGGGGCAGTAGAATATTATATGTCCATTAATCCCCTCAAGTTGAAGTTTTTAGACTCTAGAAATTTGCTGTCTTGGGTGTACATTGAGTAGATAAAAATAAAGTTTAAAAAAAATCAAAGATGAAATATCAGTACTGTAATATAAGAAATAGAACATTCAAATGGTAACAATAATACAGTAATACCTTGGTTCCACAAGTCTTGATGTTATCCAATTTTTAGTGTTATCCGATGCATGTTAATATCCTATGGGATGGATCGGATAACATTAAAGCTCCATAGAGATACATTGTAACCACACAGGCTTTAGCGGTTGTTATCCGATCCATCCCATAGGACCTTAACGTTATTCGATCCAATTCTCCTCCCCAGATTACTTAACGTTATGCGATTTTTGTGTTATCTGAGGTAAATGTTATCCGAGGTATTACTGTATAGAAGCAATGAAAGTAATGTTTCAACAATGCGTAATTCAATAAATGATTTAAAAATCCAAACAAATGGGACTTTATGCCACATTTAAAAGGATTTAAGAGAGAGAATGAATTTTTTTTGGCCAACATCCTATAACAGAATAACTAGGAATCTTTGGAAATCTCTTGGCTATTCATCAGGCTTCTAGCCTCCACAAACACCTGGGTAGTTTCAGTCTACACTTGTAATAATTCCAAATTGTCTTCAAGGGCAGATCCAAAAATCCATCACAGTAGTCCAATCAAAATGTAACCTATATATAAACAACAGAGCTGGGGATAAATATACTGGAAAATTATGCTAAGTGTGGTTCATAGCATTTAGATTTCTTTTGCCTGCATAACTACTAATAAACACTGACATGGCAGACAGAAATGTTTTGTTTTGCTAGTAATGTTTGCTTTTAACAAACATAACAACAAAGGAAACAAGTAAAATTCATCCTTCAAATTAGGGACACAGTGAAGGTAAGAGATCCGTAAAGGTACATTCTCAGAACAAATGTAAAAATGACTGAATGCTCATCAAGCAGTTGCAGATCTATAGTATTAATATTCCTTAGAACAAGGAACACATAATGCAGTTTTACAGGACCATGGTTTGAATATATTACAGGAACAAACAAACCTACACTACTGAGCAGTAAATAACTCATAAGTCAATGACATGGATGACATTTGGTCTAAGTTTGATTAATACGGGTTTATATATATCAGGTGACAGCAATGACGCTGTCTGGGGGTCTCTTAAATGAATCCCTAAAAGGATTAAATCTGTTGCTGGAAAATTTCTTATGCTTACCAAATGCATTAGGTCTCCTGAATTTTTTTGCATGTCCTCTTTACACCCACAGAGTTTCTAGAAATGGAGTTGGGGAAGGAAGGCGGGTACCATATGCTAGTAAAAATCCTGTTAGACGTTGGCAATCACAGCTTGCTAATGATTAAAGGCTTCATTTTCAGATTTCAAGATCCACACAACTTTGTTATACTGTGTGTGAGTTGTGCACATACTGAAATCAAAAAAGGAAACCTTTAAAGAGGAATAGCCAGCCACTGCCAATGACATCATTCCCACTGAACAGACAGAGTTACACAACAAGATATAAGCTAGAATGGCTTATAAGTGATCACAAAAGTTTATTGATTGCATAGCTTCTGACATTTGGGACAGCATAGGGCAGGGGTGGCCAACCTTTGCATCCCAGGTGTTCTTGGTCTTTAATTACCAGAAGCCCAAGTAAGCACATCTGCTGATCAGGCTTTCTGGGAAATGAAGTCCAAGAACACTTTAGTCACCAAGTTTGGCCACCTCTGTGATAAGTCATAGACCTGGTTACTGAGCAATCCAAATGCTGAGCAATACTCTGCCTTCAACCTGTATGCTGCGGAAGTATGAGCATAGCAGGATATGGGATCAACACTGTGTAGACAAATGACATGGATTCATTCCGTGACCTTAGGATGTCATGGGCATTACAGCTACTGAGTTGGGCTGATACATAGAGGCCATATCATGAAGTTACCATATGCCTTCCCTAGGAGACGTAGAATATTATACACTCATTCATCCCCTCCCAATTGGAAGTTTTGCTGGAGAGTCAGCAAAGCTCAAGCTTTTAAATATGGTTCGTGTCTTGGCGGTGGGGGTGGTTATAGCTTGATTTTAGCCAGGCATACAATATTAAACCTCTCCTGGTTCAATGTTAGCCAGCAAGGCATGGCTTAGATCTAATCTTTTTAATATAGCTTAAATTAAATATGTAGAATAGGTTAATAGCATCTATTTATAGCACAGATCAAAAATAAAAGTGGTGTAAGGAGTAAGAATCATATTAAAAACTTACATCAAAGAAAGAAGTGGTCTCGCCCAATCTATGACACTTTATTAATTCTCATACTATCAATATACATGTTTCAGCGCTTCACAATATTTGTTTTCATTTGCAGTACTGTATATGACAAAAAGTAAGAGACACAAGCTCCAGCCAGCTGTCATACCTTGAAGGTTGTATTATCTATTTGAAGGGCAACTTTCTATAGCTGCATTACTTCAAACAGGAGCCAATTTAATTAAATTATAATCTTACTATAAAAATCTGTACCAATACAAATTTGGGGTCACATATCACTGCTACACTGCAGCTTTTTCTGCCAGACTGCTTTTTAAGCCAGAAAAGTCTTACTTTGTAGATTATGGGAGAAATATGTACTGGAAGCTTTCCCATGGACAAAACACAGAGACCTCATTTATTAATACAGTATTCATTTGTTTATTGCAGCTGTAACCTTTATTTTAGTGAGTCCAAAGTGGCATATATGCCTCTCTTCCTGTCCACTTTAAAGTAACCTTGTGACATAGGCTATCCTACCAGAAGGTGATTGGCCCAAGGTCACCCAGTGAGTTTCTTGACCAAATGGCATTTTCAGCCAGTTCTTCTAAGCTCTAGTCTAACATTCTAACCATTACACACACTGACCCTTGACCAACAAGATGTGTGTCAGACATTATATCCAGCTGATTAAAGCAGTTTTGACTAATGCTCTTAGCCAAACGTCTTGTAACTTCCTCTCTACTAGACGATTGCAACATTGGCTGCTTCCCAAATTTGCAATAAGGAAGCTAATTTAGTGACAATTGCATGTTCTTGTTGAATAATTTTCACATCTAAATGTCTTATGGACTTTTGGCTGTATTATCAGCCCTGGAACTAATTATAATAAAACCCCAGGTTATGGACCTAGTCCATTCCAGGACTTTTTCCGTAAAGTGGTTTTTCCATAAGCCGAAGCACAATTTTCCATAGAAATGCATTGAAAAATTAAAAATTGTGTCGACTGTACAAAAAATATTCAAAAATTCAAAAAAAAATGCCAGACACAGTCCTCTCCCACACCTCGATTGATCTCACCAGCTGGTGAGGAGCTGGGGTGGAGAAGAGGGGGTGTTCTTAGGGAATTTCCTTTTTTTTATCCTGCACTTCAGCACCTCAATTGATCGATCTCCCCAGCTGGTTAGCAGCTGGGGTGGAGAAGAGGGAGGTTGTTGATGTGCAGGAGAGAAAGAGGAATCCCCTAAGAACATCCCCCTCCTACACACATACACACACGCACACACACACACCAGCCGATCCCCTGCTGAGGATATTGATCAAGCTAAAAAAAGTCACAAAAAACAGAGCACACAGTAAAAGGGAATAAGCGACAAAGCTATCTACCTACCTTTTCCACGCTGCTGCTGCTGCCTGAGCAGTATGTCCACTGGGGGGAGCCCACACAGTGGTGGCAATTGTGGCAGTTTTGTCACTGTTTCCACAGTCTCCACTACTTCTCCCAGCAATGGGAGACTGCGAGGAGCATATTAACTCCATTTCGGTCTTTGTCTGAGGTCCCGCTGTGGTGCTGCAGCTTGGAACATGTGCCATTCTGGAACTTCCTACGTCATCGCCTGGGTGCCTGACATGGAACCAGGAAGTTCCAGAACAGCGCACGTTCATGGCAAAAACACAGCAATCATTACTGCTGCTGCCACGGTAAGTGACGTATCGTGACTTCCAGCGGTGGAGGCGAGGGGTGCAGGGATGCCATTTTAGAGTCTAAAATGGTGGGCCACCATTTTAGAAACTCTCGGATGCCACTAATTCTGGGGAAACCCATTCTATAATGTGAGTTTTTTTCGTAAATTGGGACGTGATTTCACCCAGAATTTTCTTCCGTAAGTCAGGTTTTCCATTACACGAGGCATCTGTAACCCGGGGTTTTACTGTATTTCAATTTAAGTTGTTTCTTCAGATGCCTCTCTCCCAAATAACTGTTTCTGGCAACCATTTCTGTCCAAGTGTAGTGGTGGAGACCAATTTAGCTTATCTGTCATTCCCCTAGTCCAACGATGGGAAACCTTGGCACTCCAAGTGTCCTTGGACTTCAATTACCAGAAGCCCAAGTCCCCACTCCTGCTGATCGGGGCTTCTGGAATTGAAGTTCCAGAACACTTGGAGTGCCAGGTTTTCCTATCACTGCGCCTAGGCAATAGGCCTTTGCTGAAAGCAGATGATTTGTATTAAGTAGTCCTTTCAGGTGGAATTTTATTTTTTAAAAAAGATTGTCCATTAACACTTATTTAAAAGTCTTATCTTTTAAATGTAGGAATATTAAATTTCAAAACAATTTACTTTCTGGAATAATAGTTGAATGAGCACGACAGCTAAGTTACTTCAATACTTCAAAATACATTGTGTATCAGCTGACAGCCAATTTACATCGGATGATTTCTCTTCTTGCTCTACCAATTACAAGGATGCTTAAGTAATCCATGATTTAAAACACATCGCAATTATTAACAGTGCTATTGTCATTTTGACACCTGATTATTTGTGTCTGCATCCTACTGTATTCAGTGCCCACCCTCAAACCAGGTATACTGTATATTTAAACTTGTGACCTTGGTGTTGTAGTGAAGGGGTGCCCAAATTTTTTGGGCCATGAGCCGATCACATGGTTCAGTGGGCCAGTCACATGGGTCCTCCCACTGGAAGTGAAAGTAAAATGCGCCTTGCAATCTGTTTTGCAACAGATATGTTTTGCAACAGGAGGAGATAGATTTTAGGCTGCCATTTTCTCTGCTTAAACCAGGGGTGCCCAAACTATAGCCCATAGGCTGGATCTGGTCCCCAATGCTAATTCATCCAGCCCGCTCCACCCTCATCACTCCTAGAGGTGGAAGTAAAATGCACCCTTACTGGTGTGTTTTACTTCCACTTCTGGGAGCGACAAGGGTGGTAAGGACCAGATGGATTGGCATGGGGGGGGGGCAGATCCAGCCCATGGGCTGTAGTTTGGGCACCCCATTGTAGTTCATGTGTCTGAGGAAACAGGGAGGATGGGGCAACAGCAGAGGAGAGCATTTTGATTTTTTTTTGGGGGGGGGGGGTTCATGGAAGTGTTCCCCACAGTAAGAAACATGGGCTGCTGGAGTTCATCATGGAAAGAATGTGACTGGCATTTAAAATGAATTGAAAAGGATGGAAGGATTTTTAAGAATGGCTACTTGAGAATGATAAAGGAGGGGACAGTAATGACGATAAGTACACTTGTCTTCAGTACTTCGTTATATTACAATGAGGATGAATATGCTTGTCTCCCATGATTAAGAGTTTTGCATGAAGTTTCCTCTCTTCCAGAACTTAGCAAGTGAGATCTCTAAGGTTTGTTGTTGTGGGGTTTTTTTTGCCAGCCAAACTCAATTCATTTGCACTAAGAATGTATGAGTTTAGCAGTTGCTACATTTATTGGCGTTGATTAGCAATGTTTCCACACATATGGCGTACTGTGTCAACCTGTAAAGATAAAGCACTAAAGTGTTATTTAATTAACAAGCACTAATTAGCTATTTAGACTGTGATAGCATTTGACATACCAGAATTCTATACTTTTGAATATGTTGGGTTTTATGACTGTGGGCATAGACAGAAACACTGCTATTTGCTACATATGTATAGCAGTGGTCATTACTTTCAATTCATAATTGGTTTGTTATCTTCCCATTCAGTTGCTTTAAATTCTACACCAAGGTTGTATTTTAGTACATTTGCCTACTTATGAAATCGCCTTCCATCTTATTAAAACATATCATGTATTTGTGTTTAAAAAATGTGTCTGGTAGATGTTTAAAGACATAGGTCTCAGTCTACCTGTTAGTTGCAACTAAAATAGTCTCACTGAATAAACTGTTGAATGATAAGCCATGCATGTAAATCCCATTAATTCTATGGGTCTGTTGTATCTGCGACAAGTAACAGCATTTATTTAAAAAAAGAAGTGTTATTACACTTTTTTTGTTGTTCAGTCGCACAGTCGATTCCGACCCTTTGCTACCCTATGGACCACTGTCCGCCAGGCACTTCTGTCCTCCACCATCCTCCTCAACTCGCTCAGTTCTGTGCCCATTGTCTCTACAATACCATCTAGCCATCTCCTTTTTGGCCGCCCCCCTTTTCTTTTGCCCTCCACCTTTCCCAGGATCAAGGCTTCTCAAGTGAATCCTCTCTTCTCATTTGATGTCCAAAGTACTTTAGCTTCATCTTTACTATTTGACCTTCAAGGGAGCAGCCAGGGTTGATTTCTTCTAAGATTGACCTATTTTTTCTCCTCGCTGCCAGGGGACTCTCAAAACTCTCCTCCAGCACCACATCTCAAAGGCATCTATTTCCTAATGGTCCAGCTCTCACAACCATACATTGCCACAGGGAATACCATTGCTTTGACTAGACAAATTTTTGTTTGCAATGTGATGTCTCTACTTTTCACTATGTTCCCCAGGTGACACAGAAAACTAGAGGGGTGTACCTTGTCTCACCCCCTTCTTTAGAAAAAGAGGGTGGATATTAGTCTGGATGTTACTGCAGTGGCTCAAGACACTGACTACAAGGCGCAGGTCAGCAGTTCAATACCCGAATACTGCAGGGCAGAATGAGCTCCCAGCTTCTGCCAACCTAGCAGTTCAAAAGCAAGAAATTGCTAGTAGATAAATAGGGACCACTTTGGTGGGAAGGTAAACAACATTCCATGCACTCTGGTGTCTAGTCATGTCTACCACATGACCACAGAAACGTCTGCAGAAGCAGACAGCGTTAGCTCTTCAGCTATGAAACAGACATGAGCACTGAACCCTAGAGTTGGCTACGACTGGCTTTCAAGCATGGGTGACCTTCTTGATTAAAGGTAACAATTAAAAAAAATTAAGACACATACTGTACTGTTGTTCTTTCCCTTTATATAGTGTAGAGCTACATAAGGGGAGAGCAAAAAAATTGGATGAAAAAATAGATGAAATAGGAAAGGATGGCTTACAAAAGAACAACAGGAAGGAAAAGAGTTGTTAAATACTCTGATAATGAAAAAACCTCTAACTGGTACGTGCACAGCATGCTCCCACAGAATGTAATGTTAAAGAAGAAGGGTCCAAAGATGCATCTTTCCAATGTATTTAGGCTCTAGCTTTTTGTGCTAACTATAAAATGGTTTTTAATTGGAAGTATATTTCTGAATTAGAAAAAGTTGTATTGTATCTGAGATGGATGCCTAACAATTGCCACTCCTCTATCATCAGGGATTAGACAGCATCATTACTACTCCAAACCAGCCCTGCTGTCTACCAACACCCATCTTTTTCTCTGTTTAAATCCAATGACATCCTTTCCCTGATGAATCCATGTTTCTTACTGTGAGTACATCTTCCACAATCCCCCATCACAAAATTTCTCCCCCACATACTATACCAGTGATGGCAAACCTTTTAGAGATTGTATACCCAAACTGCAACCCCAAACCCACTTATTAATCACAAAGTGCCAACATAGCAACAGGGGAGGAAGGAAACACTGCAATTGGACAGCTGGGCAGAGGGGTGGGGTGAACTCTGTGCTGGGGGGAGGGAGGAAGTGTTCCCATTGGTCTACTGGACAGAGGGACGTGGCAAACTCTGTCCTGGGATGATAGCATGGGTGCCCACAGAGAGGGCTCTGAGTGCCATCTCTGGCACACATGACATAGGTTTGCCATCACTGGACTATACCCTACTGTGGGCCCTATCCCACTCTCCTCCAAGTTACCAGGCAGCAACTCTTTCTTTTCTTTTGATTCTTTCAAAACCTGATTTGGAAACTAAAACTATGAGTCACAAAATTTCATTCTCTTTTTTCCCTTTCTGTAGTAGCTATCATGGTATTTCAGTATGCAGAGAGATATTTGTTGGGGGAGGGGAATAACCCTTTTTGCAGATCTACTTTCTGTGATTCACTAACCCTCTGAATCTCCATATTCCCCATATTAAACCTCAGAAGGTATCAGTTAGTTCAGAAAATCCTTGGATTGGCTGAGACGAATACCAAACATGCCTGTACTGTATCTCCTTATAGCCATGATGGTGAACTTTGGCACTCCAGGTGTTCTTGGACTTCAATTCCGAGAAGCTCAAGTCAGCACCCTGCTGATCAGGGCTTCTGGGAATTGAAGTTCAAGAACAGCTGGAGTGCCAAGGGTCACCATCACTACCCCATAGTCTGTTCTGGAAAAGCTTTGACACATCAAACCTTTGCTGATTATATGAATCTATATCAGGCATTGTCAAAATAGTGCCACCGCCCCCACAAGTCATTCCAAACAGATTTAATTTCATCTACACCATAGGAAGCAAGCTTCCCCTAGTGAGTAGAATACATCTCTTTCTTTTTGTAGAAAGAAGACTGATTTAATAGACTGTTTCACCTCCTGGAAAGTTATGCTGGCTGGCCCTTTAGAGATAGAATAAGACAGTATCAGAATACAAAGCTTTATATATACTGGATGTATATCTTTATATAAAAATATTTATTCATTAGTTCTCACTGTTTTATTTAGTGATCACAACTCATAAGAGGTAGCAAACTCAAAAAGATTACATGGGGGGAAACCCACAAAAACACAGAAAAGTTAGTTAAATAAAATGCTTCTAGGATAAGCTGAATAGATGTTGCTAATTCAAATGTCTTTGTATGTTCACTGTAGGTGCTTTGCTGAATGCATTGAAAGAATACCTTCCAAGTACCTTTGTTGTACATAAGTACTTCTGTATTCCCATTTGAAGAGCTGTAAATCCAACACTAAAATGTTGCTGTAAATCACAGTGGGCTCTTTTCCTGCCCTTTTACTATCACAATGTTTGGATAGCGGCAAGAGGTAATAGTAGCTATAAGACATAAATGTTGTTATTCCAAGATGTAGTACATACAGCACACAAGAGCAATGTTCCCTTACCTTTACCTGCAGCTGCAACTGTCAGTTTTTGCATTTGTTCTCAGGTTAATGTATATTCTTCACCTTCAGTTATCAGACAGCAATGAACCAGTGTGAAACGATCACTGAACGTCTCATTCTTTTCTGATTCCTATCAGATTTAAAATATGTATTGCCAAGATTCCAAAAATTTTGTATAAATGCATACTGCTATAAACAGTGGTGTGATGGTGACTTTGGAAGCACAGCTGTCCCTCTTGACCAGGGGTTCTCAACCTATGGCCCATGGGCCAGATATGGCCCATGGCACAATTCCATTCAGCCCACACCCTAGCTCCTGCCATCCTTTCCCTCTCCGCCTGGCTTGACATGTCCCTAATGCTGCACCATAGCAGGACGTGTGTTGTAAGACAATGCCACCAGTGGCGAAAGTGGAAGCAGCAGACACCTGCGGCTGCCCTCAGCTTTCCCAGATGCCATTCTGACTAAGCACAGGCCTTCACCCACAGCAGGGAAGTGGTGTTGGTAGTGGTGGCAGTGGCAGTGGCAACATGGGGGGGGGTTAGTGTTGGCGTTGGCAGTGGTGACATGTGGGGAATGGTGGGGGTTCGGGGTGGTCCCGGTGGTCCCGGTGGTGACCCATCAACAGTCTTACAGGGTGTGATACCACCCCCAGTTTTACAGGGTGTGATACCACCCCCAGTTTAAAAAGGTTGGTAGCCCCTGCTCTTGACAATCTCCACAGCCAACCCTCTGCAAAGGGGTTTAAAAATGCAATCAGCTGGATCAATCCGTATCAGGCAAACAAAATCCAGCAGTTTTTGTTTTCGCTAGAAACAAATCTTTGTAAAGTTAGCGGATCTTAATTGTTCGTTCAAGATTAAAGTATCCTCAGATACTTTGCATTACAATAATTTGCAACAAGATTTATTATTATTTATTATTTTATTTATTATTTTGATTTATATGCCGCCCTACTCGGTGAAAACCAACTCAGGGCGGCTTACAACATAAAATCGAATACAATACAATATAACAGATCAACAATACAAAATCACAGCATCCCAAAATACAGTGCAACAAAATAAATATAAACACAATATAATCAAAATACAGTCCATAAACAATATTCAGTACCGAATGGACAATAAACAATATATTCACAATACAATTCATACCCAATACAAAGAAAATAACCATACAGTAATCGATTCAATAATGTACAATACAAAACACCGTCCCGCTGCCCATACACATCCCCCCCCCAACACACCTGCCATCCAGTCCCGGTACGGCTGCGGCGAACACCCACCCCCTAAACCCAGGTAATCTCCAGGCGTCGGCAGGGCAAAGTCAACTCCCCCGGACAGGTGTTTCGAGTCCGGGGGAGTGTGAGACGTCCGCGCGAGCTGGAGGCGTTCTTCGGCCGTGGCTCCCGCGGACGGCCCTTTTCAACTCCCTGGACAGGTGTTTCGAGTCCGGGGCAGGGCGCGACGTCCGTGCGGGCTGGAGACATTCTTCGGCCGTGGCTCCCGCGGGCGGCCCTTTTCAACTCCCCCGAACAGGTGTTTCGAGTCCGGGGGAGGGCGAGATATTATCAGTATTATTTGCTGTTCACATAAAGATTTTGTCTGTTGCCATGGACACTTGCAGCTATTAAATGTGATGCTGGAACACATCTTGGTCATGGGCCTACCCATGAATCTGATAACACAACCAAGATGTCCCCTGAAAGTTGATTGATTAGCTACATCTAGCTGCAGCAAGTTAAGCAGACACTAATAGAATTTCAACCACTGTTTGTTTGTGTGTGTGGGGGGGGGGGAATTCCCCCCCCCCCCGCTGCTATGAGGATTTCAGAAGTTCAGAGACAAGAGGAAAACAAGAGGGGCAAAATGACAAATGATGACCAGGCAACTTTTTGAAGTCAGACAGTGATCTTATTGTGGGCTACAATGCTACTTAATGTGCTAGCCACTACCACAGGCATCAGCCACGCATGATTTTTGCCACTTATGAAATCTGGCCCCATCTATGATGGTCTCCCTGTGAGTGCCAGCATGTACTCCTATAAACATAAAGAAAGAAGAGAACTATGGAGAAGCAGGACAGCAGGAACAAAATAGAAGCACTCTGATGTTATGTGTATCAAAGTCCATTTCTGATTCATAGTGATCCTAATTGAGTTTTTGCAGGGTTGCAACCTGGGTGGAACAACTGGGGCTTTGACCCAGGTCATCAAAGTTTAAAGGATAACAAATCCTTTTGGTGAGTGTTGTAAAAGAACAACTTTTTCCTGGCCAAAGTTACTTTAAGGTCATTTAGAGGGTTTTTTTTTTAACCAATCTCTCTCTCCATGTTCTCTTCCTTATTTTTCATGGACAGCTTGCACAGTGCCTCGAGACAGAGTGGGTGGCAAACACCCCAGATGCCAAACTCATTCATTAAGATTCTGGGGTTCTGAGGTATGAGTGATGTTCAAGGAGTAGTTTTATCACTACTACTCCCTTAGTAAGCCTCTGTGGCTGAGCTGAAGCTAGGTCTCCTGTCTGACACTACCTATTTCAACACACCTGCTTTCAGGGACCTCCTATAAGCAGCACTATTGATCCCCCCCCCCCAAAGAGGAAATCAGGAAAGCTTACACAGGTGCTTTATTGAGAACAAGTAAGAACATGAGTACAATTTGATGGTGATAATGGCAACAAAAATTAATTTTTTAAAATTGTTAATCCTTTTAACTTTTAATTTTTTTAACCTTTTAATGTAACTAATGTGTTTAATTGTGTTTTTAGCCTTGTACGCTGCCCTGAGTCTTTTGATGAGGGTGGGATATAAATTTGATTAATAAATAAATAATACATACATAAAATTGTTGATTTCAGTGGTAGAATTTTAGTAGAAGTAGCAAGGCAGCACAACATGAGATAAAAAAAGCATCTGTGTGGACCACATTGGTTCTTAACAGATGCCTGGAATTTATGGTTGGTTGTTGTTGCTGTTGTTCAGTCGCTTGGAATGCATCTACACTACAATACAGTAATACCTCGGATAACGCTAAGACTTGGTTCCACAAGTCTTGGTGTTATCCGATTTTTAGTGTTATCCGATGCATGTTAAAATCCTATGGGATGGATCGGATAACGTTAAAGCTCCATAGAGATACATTGTAACCGCACAGGCTTTAGCGGTTGTTATCCGATCCATCCCATAGGACCTTAATGTTATTCGATCCAATTCTCTTCCCCAGATTACTTAACGTTATGCGATTTTAGCGTTATCCGAGGTAAACATTATCCGAGGTATTACTGTACACATTTATAGCAGTCCAATTCGATTTTATCCATTGTGGCTCCATTTTGTGGAATCCTAGCATCTGTAGTATCTGTAGCTCAGTGAGGTGCTTAAAATTCTCTGTTGCAGTCTGTGTGTTTGCATTTGTGTGCTATGGAGAGTCTCTGGAACAGAATTCTGGAATACAGTACCTAAGGGTTATTAGGAGGTTATGGGGTTGAAGTGGCTTAGTGGTTAGGATGCTGAGCTTGATGACAGGAATGTTGGCAGGGCAGCAGTTTATGAGACCGGAGTGCTGCATGACAGAGTAAGTTCCTGTTATCTGTCCCAATCTCCTGCCAAGCCAGCAGTTCCAAAGCAATAAATTGCAAGTAGATAAACAGCATTCTGTGCACTCCAGCATCTAATCATGCCTGCCTCATGATCACAGGAATGTCTACAGATGCAGACAGCGCTGACTCTTTGGCTGCAAATGGAGATGAACACTACACTCTGGAGTCAGACATGACTGGCTTTCAAGCAAGGGAGACTTTTACTTTTATTAGAAGGGTATATACCACATAGAGCATCAACATTATCTTTAAACTACTTTTTATTTTTCCTGAGTAAGGCTGGATGTTGATATAGGATGTTTAGTGTTCATATTCAATCCCCAAATACAGCAGATGTATTTAGAATTTAAAGAACTTTTCCTAAATTTCCTATGCTATACATTTTTAATTAGTCTAATTGCTATCTTTAAACTGCAAGTACATACAGAATGCAGCCCTGTGCCCAGTAAACTCTTAAAGCGTGATTTGCCTTCTTAGATCTTTAGTTTTAAGTCACGTTTGAGGTTTCTGTATATACTTCCCCATGGAATGGGGGAGGATAGCCATTTTGACCATGGACCAGCCCCAGATATGGCCCTGCCAAGACTTATTTTGATGCCCTGTATCCTTCAAGTACTATTTTCATTTAAACTATATTAATCAATGATTGCCTGGCTGCAATTGTAACCCTGCAGAAATGACAAGAATTGCACTGAATTTAATGGAATTGCATCATACATGTCTCCAGGATCACAAAGGGTCAGAGAAACCATATTCCAAACTTTATCAACATCTAGATTGTAATTCAGAGTATCCTGTCTAGTGTATTTCAAGTCTTCTTTCTTTCTTGTTCTGCATGTATTAGGATAATCGGGTATGGCACTTCCAGAAAATGGAGAGAGATTATGAGTGCCTCTAGAGTATGATGTGGTTAATGTGTTCTTTATTCTCAAGATGAGGGGGGGGGATTCCCTTCCCTTGTGGAGTAAACAATCATTAGTACTCTTGCATTGCTGCATTAGAAGTGCACTCTGAAAAGTGCTATAGGTGACAGCCACCTCTTTGAAAAGCAAATGTGTCATTTATGGCAACAAAGGATAGACATTCAGCCTCTCCAGTCTGTGTCTTTTAGGGAAGGACCTCAGCAGAGAGAAGAAATAAGATTTGAAAGAAGCTCTAGTAAGTCCTCCCTTGCTCTAAAGCCAGTTGTGTACAACTCTAGGGGCCAATGCTCATATCCATTTATAGCCACTGTCTGCATCTGTAGATGTTTCTGTGATCATATGGCAGGCAGGACTAGATGCTGGAGTGCACAGAAAGCTGTTACCTTTCTTGCCAAAGTAGTACCTATTTATCTACTTGCAATTTCTTGTTTTCAAACTCTTAGGTTGGCAGGAGCACTCGGGTCTCAACCTGCCAACCTTCTGGTCATCACATCCAGCTCCTTAACCACTAAGCCACCATGGTCCTGAATATGTAGTTGTGAAATGATTAATGTAATCATTGCCATATCTAGGAAGAAACAAATCTCTTTAGGTTTCTCTTGGTTCTGATTTTTTGCAATTATTAAAATCCACAGGTAATTTATATGCACTGGAATCTAACTGAATACTTATGCCAACATTTAAATTGATTGGTATAAATTCCTGCACCAAATTTTCATTAATATGTGTATTTTGTGCCCATTGTTCTTTACCATACACCTTGAAACAAAATGGGGTTTTAGTGAAGACAGAAGGATAACTTATTTATTTATTTATTTATTTATTTATTATTTATTTATTTATTTAGATTTATATCACCGCCCACTCGCCGTGGCGACTCAGGGCGGTTTACAATCAGGAGAAAAAAACAAACAAAAACAAAACAACAATAACTCACACACAACACAAACAACTAAAATCCATTCCTCCTTCCGGCCAGATGACGTTAGTCTTTTCCTTTCCTGGGCAGATAAGGCCCAGGATTAGGAAGTGGGAGCTTCCATCTAAAAACCTTAAAACTTTTAAAAAAATTAAAAATTAAAAACTGAGAAAGATTAAAAACAGATTAAAAATACACCAGATGCTACAGCTACTAGTTAAAAGTAGAAAAAGAGGGGGGGGCTCAGATCAACCAATGTGCTGGGGTCATTATACCTTCATTTGAATGTATGCAATCTGTATTTGAATGTACCCAATTTGTAATCTCAGCCCTGCAAAAAAATCAAACACCTTTGGGCTGGAATTATAAATTGCATACATTCAAATTAAAACCTAACAGAACTGATCTATCCCCTATCATCGGCCTTACCCCTGCAGAATCTGAGCGTCTCTGAAGATTCTTTAAACAAATGTTGATGTAAACTATTCAAAGTCAAAGAGGTACTCAAAGCAGCATAAACTAAGCTATTCTATAGTGAGTTTATTAATAGAATGAAGAGGGCTATTATTATTTCTAGATACTATACTTAAAACCACTGTTAATTTACCCATCCTTTTAGAACATTTAGCATTATTTAGACTAATCTTTTGAAATGTCCCCTGAGAGTATCCTATCTTTTTTTTTAAAGAAGAGGGAGTTTTCAACTCTGAGTTGGATGGTTTTAGATGTAAAACAACCTGTTTTCTAATGGGTATGTTTGATGTTTAAATAAACATTAGGGCCCTAATCCAGTTGTGTACATGTACAGCGGCTGGAAATCCTTCTTCTGCAAAACAAGCAAGTGCAGAGAGCAGATAGAGTAGAGTGCAGTGCTCGGGGTCCTATGGTACCCTAAGAGAACCCTTAAAAACCATTTCAGAAAAGCAGGAGCATGTTGGACAATCTATAATGAATTAATCAAGTAACATAATTTGTTTTTAAAAAATCAATCTAAAAAAGAGGAAACACATGTGGATAAATTGGCAAAGTAAGAGACATAGATTGCCACCTCTCTTAAAAACCATGGAAGCAAATAAGGGCAATAATACAGTCAACTCCCAAAAATAATGAGTAGGATATGGACAGATTTCTTTCCCTACTGTCACTGATGTCGTCCCTTCTCTTCTGTGACTCCACTCACAGGCAACTGCTTAGCAATGAAGTCCCCCCTCCCACAAAAAAAAAGCCAGAAAACAAGAGAGGGGATTCCATAGGCACAGCCAAAGAACACAGTCAAAATAGAGGGCACCAAAGAGATCAGAAGCACCTAGTTTTCACCCACAAGGAAGGACTGAACCTTCTTCATTGGGTTCCAACCAAATGAGGTCTTTCTATATGTACCTCAAAATTCTCTTTCCCTCTGGATGATCTGATTAGCTGCTGACTTCAAGCTTGCATGCTATTTCATTAAACCTTTTTCAGGCAGTTTGACAAGAGTAAAGGAAAGAACAAGTGAAAGATAGAAACAAAATATTTCATGATTCTTTCATCTCTGGAATTACAGATCTGAAATTAATTAGATTTCAGAGGCTCTCTTTCAGAAATAAGGAATAAATCTGTCAATGAATGTAAGAAACTCTTTTGTGTTTTTCCCATTTCTGTTAGCCCAAAAGTCTCATCCCTACTAACAAGAGGCCACTGAGATTCTATCCTGGTTTTATTTTTTGGCTATACGTATGCTATATTGTCACAGTTTTTTAAAAATAATAAGGTATTATAAACTTTATTAAATAGGCATTTTGCCTTAAACATTGGGGTATACATTTTAATTCAAACAAGTGTAAAAAAAAGGCACAAAATGTCTACAGTGCAAAATGAAATGGATGTATTTTGTCTGTGGCCCCAAAAGTAGTTTACAAAGTTGTGCAACAGAGATAGTATATGGTCTATTCTCATGAAGTAGAGCTTGGGAAATTTGCTATTTAGACTACAGCTGTCAGAATCCTCCAGTGGCCAGTGGGAGTTGGAAGCCTGAAAAAGTAAAATGTACAAGATCTGCTTAGGAAATAATTTCATGGCCATTCATTCACAGGAGGCATCCCATTAGTCATTAAACAGTTGTGCCTTAGATTAAAATTCAAGAGGGCGTAAGATGGCGTTGAATGTCTTCATATTTCAGTAGAATCAAATTATACATCAAATAGACTTTGAGTATTTGAAATTTTGTCAAGCTTTCTGTGAAGTATTGGTATGCTAGCTGGAGGAGAATGAAACCTTTCTCAGGTTCAAAACACCTGTTAATTTGTAGTTCATGTTGGAATTGTAACGAGTTTGACAAACAAATGGCATAAATTTTAAGAAATGATTTTATTCTACTTTGTTTTAACTCAAACAAATGTGTTCGTGGTGGTGCATTTTGACTATATTTCATGCACTTAAACCCTTTTTATTGCACTGGTCATCAACCGTAATAAAGTTTTAATTGAATTGCCAAAGAACAAAGATTTGTCCTCAGCTGCATTTCAACAATGCTTGTTTAAGAATATAATGGTTTAATGAATACTGAAAACCTTTCATCATTATTTTGGTTAAAGGAAACTATAGACCAAAATCAGCCATAAAATGTACTAAAGGTGTACAACATGTTGTATTTCTGCTGGATAGCCCATCTGTTCTTATCGTTTACACGTAGATAATGGTAGATAACAGTAGGGAGTATTTACGGTCTTCACACCAAGGGGGCATTCTCAGCATAGGTCCTTGTTCTTGTTGTTATAGACAGATTGTAAACCTATTGTGTCTTTTACTTGTTTGAAAGGAAGTGGAGAACAGGTCAATGGGGGTATCACATTGAAAGCATCAAAGCCCAAGGCAGCAGGACATTTTTCACAGAAAAATAGGGAGGGTTTAAGTTGAAGGAAAAGCAAAGTAAGACTTGAATTAAGGCTGACATTGTGCCCTTAATTCTTTGTATGGCTCTATGTGTTTGATAAACATTAACAAAAAGAGAATGTGGGAGAAAGAAAATTCAGGTATTGATCCCATTTCTATGGCACATGAAATAAAGAGTTGCAGTTTTAATACTATTAATACATTGTTTTGAAATGCTAATTTATCTCCTTTCATTTTTTCCTCCCTTCTTAAAAACTCAAAGTGAAATGTATGACAGCTGACATTTGTCATGTAGTGATTTGAAAATCTGCCTTCTGCCCCTTGATGTCTTCATTTGACAACATCTATACGTTGCCTGGTTCCCATGGCAACTAAGCACTCTAGTAATTGCAACCCTGGAAAGATAATTATTTCACTCAAAACACAGTGTACGCTTAACCTGTCTGAAGTTTCCACAATCCGTCATTTAATGACAAGTGTTTTGAAAGGTCTAATTCGAGCTGCTTCTTTGTTGCCGTATTTTAATAGTTGTTAACTTGTATGTTTAAATAATTGTATGGATTGTCCTTTTACTCTGATGGTTTCAGATTTCCTAACCGATTTTTGTATAATATATACTTGGTATGGCATTATCATTGATTTAAATATTCTGTAATGTAGTGAGTCATTTTTTATTGTGGGAGCAGAGAAACGCTGGGAAGTAGCTGGGCTATAAGATTACCCAGTAAATTTGGAACTGTTATCTTTTGTACTTGTCTTGATTTTCTTTGATACAGATGAGGTAACGTTGGAGCTGGGCTAAATGTGGGTTGGATGGATACAGAACTGGTTATAGAATCATAATCAGAGAGTACTTATCAATGGATCCTTTTCCAACTGGAGGAGGTAACAAGTGGAGTACAATAAGACTCAATCCTGGGTCCAGTGCTCTTCAATATTTTTTATTAATGACTTGGGTTAGGGAGTGCAGGGAATACTTACTTGAGAAACAGAATGACATTTCACAAGAATAAGTGCAAAGTTCTATTCCTAGGTAACAAGAACCAAATGCACATTTACAAGATGGTAGATACTTGGCTCAGTAATATTACAAGTGAGGAGGAGCTTGCACTTGTTGTAGATCACAAGTTAAATATGAGCCAACAGGTCTGATGTGGAAGCAAAAAAGGCAGAAGCATAATCTTCAAATCCTGTGGGGTCCTAGTTCTCCCCTATTCAACACCGATGAGATCTCATGTTGAGTTCTGTGTCCAATTCTGGACATCACACTTTAAAAAGGATGCCAGAAAAGTGGAACAGGTTCTGAGGAAAGCAACAAAGACAATCAGGGGAATGAAATCTAAGCCCTGTGAGGAAAGACTGGAGGAATTGGGTATGTTTAGCTTTGAGGGAAATAAAAGGCAGCGACGAGATATGATAGCAGTTTTCAAATACCTGAAATTGCATAAGACAGTGGAGGGTCTGGATCTGTTCTCAAACATCTCAGAATGTAGATGACACAATAATGGTTTCAAATTATTATTATTATTTGTTGTTCAGTCACATAGTCGAGTCTGATCCTTTGAGACCCCATGGATCATTGCACGCCAAGCAACTCTGTCCTCCATCATCCTCTTCAGCCTGCCCAGCTCTGTGCCCATTGTGTCAACAATACCATCTCATTCTTTGCCACCCCCTTCTTCTTTTGCCCTCAACCTTTCCCAGCATCAAGGCTTTCTTGAGTGGATCCGTTCTTCTCATTTGATGTCCAAAGTACTTTAGCTTCATCTTCAATATTTGACCTTCCAAAGAGCAGTCGGGGTTGATTTCTTTTAAGATCGACCTATTTATTCTCCTCGCTGTCCAGGGGACTCTCAAAATTCTCCTCCAACACCACATTTCAATGGCATCTATTCTTCTGCACTCAGCTTTCCTTATGGTCCAGCTCTCACAACCATACATTACTACCAGGAATACCATTGCTTTGACTATGCGGACTTTTGTTTGCAAGGTGATATATCTACTTTTAATTATATTCCTCAGGCTTCTCGTAGCTTGTCTCCAAGGAATTAGTTTGTTTGTTTGTTTGTTTGTTTATCTATCTATCTATCTATCTATCTATCTATCTGATTTCTATTGGCACCCAACTACATTGCAGTGTAGAGGATTCCACAAAGAAATTCCATTGGGATCTCACCTCAGGTCACTACCACAAACATGAAGGGCCTCCTTGATGTTATGATAGCCAAGAACTGGACTTGGGTCTTTGCCTACTAACCCTCTTAGATTCCATGTTCCATAATTTGCGATCCTTGTTGCTCGCCTGGTGGTCATTGGTGAAATCCATCCAGTTCTTCTTTGTGCACTTCTTTTAATCAGTTTAATTCCGGGTGTGTGGGTGATTGGCCCTAAGCACCCTAGCACGGGGAAGGGGCTGCCTTCTTAGCATCTCCTTCCAGGCGCTGCTGCCTGATCTTTGCAACTATTAGGGAGATACCACCCATACTCGGTACCCAGCAGAACTTAGTCACTGCCAAATGACAGTGCCCACCCCTGGGACAAGGACCTGCCTGCTGAGATTCATCTAGGTGCAAACAGTTACAGCCAAAGCCCCCTGTTCGCCCCAGGCCATTCTGCCTCAATTTGAACCCTAAAATAGTTGCTAGTCCATTAAATTTTGAATAACAATGCTTTCTACATGATTCAAAACCGGTCTGCCTTGTGAATCAAAGTAGAAAGGCAGGTGGCAGAGAAACTGAATCTTGGGCATTGTAGTCATTAAAAACGCAGAATATTAGATGAATTTGAAACTGGCACTGATTGGCATGGGTAAATAAACATCTGAATTTCACAATGGGATGGTAATAATAGCTAGAATAACTAGGTCCAAAAATGTTTCTGTTAGTTTCCAGTAAAACACAATGCAGCTCATACATAGATATACAATCTGGGAAACAGACCACTGGGCATTTCAAGATAGAGTAAGTTAACTTCAGAGTTTTAAATTGGTGATAAAAATGGAAACTAGAGTAATTGTGGCTGCCTTAATGGATTTATTTAATAGATGAGCATTCACTTCTCAACCATGCTTAGTCAGAACCATCTGTTGTGGTCATTATTTAGATTTACAAAGGTATGTGTTTATGTCTGGATCTGTTCTCAAACATCTCACAATGTATATGACACAATAATGGTTTCAAATTATTATTATTTTTTGTTGTTCAGTCGCACAGTCAATTCCGACCCTTTGCAACCCTATGGACCATTGCCCTCCAGGCACCTCTGTCCTCCACCATCCTCCTCAACCTGCCCAGCTCTGTGCCCATTGCATCTACAATACCCTCTACCTTTCCCAGCATCAAGGCTTTCTCAAGTGATTCCTCTCTTCTCATTTGATATCCAAAATACTTTAGCTTCATTTTTACTATTTGACCTTCTAAGGAGCAGCCAGGGTTAATTTCTTCTAAGATTGAACTATTTGTTCTCCTCACTGTCCAGGGGACTCTTACAACTCTCCTCCGATCTTAAAGTTATATTTACTGTTAGTTCAATGGGTTGGGTTGGCTGGAGCCAGCTGTTGGAAGACTGAATGCCTAACCAGTGGCGTCGCGTGGGGGGGCGGGGGGGGCGGATGCCCCGGGCAGCGGATTTCAGGGGGCGGCAAAATGTCCCCACCAGTTTGGCCTCCCTCTGCCTGGGGCCGGGCTTAGGAAGCAGGACTTCCCAGGCGGAGGGCGGCCGTTTTGCTGGCGAGCGCTGCTCGCCTCCATCCACCTGGCTGGCCGTCGGGGGCGAGGAGGAGAAAAAGGGGGTTTTTTTTAGGCGGACAATTCAAGGAGGGGGCCCGCCCGCCCGGCTAGCCGTCGGGGGCTCTCCTGGAGGGCGGCCCGCGTGCGCGCGCACGGTGCTCGCCTCCGCCCGCCCAGCCACCCACCCAGCTTGCCGTCAGACGGGGCGCTCGTCGGGGGTGGGTGGCGCCGTGGCGGGGAGCCCCTGGCGGCTGGCTGGGCAGGAGGAGGTGAGTAGTGTGCGCGCGCACGCGGGCCGCCCGCCAGGAGAGCCCCCGACGGCCAGCCGGGCGAGCGAGTTGCCGGAGGTGGAGGTGCGCTAGTTGAAGGTGGGTGACGGAGGGCCCCTGGAGGGCGAGTGGGCGGAGGTGTGCGGCACGCGCGCGCGCAAGCGTGCACGCGCCGCTATTCAGCAGGGGGGTGCCTTCTGCCTGGGTCCGGGGGGCGGCGGCGGCAGCGGGGAGCTGGGGGCGGCGGCGATTTTCTTCTTCGCCCCAGGCGGCTGAACACTGCGCGACGCCACTGTGCCTAACGTGCCTCCTGGGAAAAGGACCACTGCCTGGAACAGCATCAGACTGTTGTACCTTCTAGCTCATTATTGTCAGTTCTAACTGGTAGCAATAGCTTTCTAGTGTCAGTCACACACACGTGTGCATGTGCACATGCACACGCACGCACGCACGCACACGCACTCTCTCTCTCTCTCTCTCTCTCTCTCTCTCTCACACACACACACACACACACACACACACACCTAGAGAAGCCAGGGATTGAACTTGGGACCTTCTGCATGTGGTGTGTTTCTATTGAAGGAACCCTATATTGCAAATGTAGGCAAGCTGCTGGGATTTGGGGATGCCAAGGACCTAGTCTGCTTCATGAACATGGGCACTTCAAGTTGCAAGAAGCAACACCTCCTCGTTTTTTACTCAGATGAAGTTCTGAATTCTTTTCTAGCCCATAAGAATAAAGACCTGAAAGCAAAGGGTTAATCTTAAAACAGCAGAAAAAGAGACTTATCTACACTGAATGCATCATTCTCCTCTAGTTTCCAAAACTGGTTGTGACCAGTCTTGGTTAGCACTTGGTTGAAGATGACTAAAGATCTCCAGATTAGGGCTACGCAAGAATTCTGCCTGAATCCTTGGAAAGTCACAGGCATGGGAAACTTGACAATATTGGGCAAGATAAACTAATGATCTGGTTTGGCATAAAACAGTTTCATGTGCTCCTAAGTAGCTGGCTTTATGGAAGCTTTCCATGGCAAATTGAGACAGGACTGTCCTCACAGAGAAAGCTAACGTGAAGAGACCAGTGGTCTAACCTACCAAACAGTGCATTCTTCATTCCTGTTGACCACACAGTTGTGTATAAGCTTGGACTTTATATCAGTTGTCTTCTTCTTGCTAAATCCTGATGGGCTTTTTTTTTACCATCATCTGTTTCAAACTTGGATTTTGAAATCCTTATTCTGAACAAATTGCTCATTGGTAGTATTTGGTTTTGACCTAATTGCATCCTGGTTGAGCCTCTGACTTGCTCTTTTTCTGAAATAGTCTTGAGCTGCCAATCTCATTGACTTGGAAATACACAGACTGCACAGACTGCAACACAGACTTTCACCTGCCAGGAAGCAGAATATGTTTTACCACTGAGATATGGCTCCTCCTTTGAATTGTGGTTAAGAAATTAAGTTAAGGGTTGAATGGGAAAGATGAGTTATAAAGAGTGGTTCATAGCAACTTAAATAGAAATTTCAAAGAAGAATAAGCACCCCAATTCAGAGAACCATAGAAACAACAGAAAGCTGAAGACCAGGGACAGCTCCTTCCATAGGGAGTAGTAGTAGATGGACCAGATGTCTGTTGGTGATTGTGAGAGACCCTCCTCTAGTGTGGAGTCCATAAAGTCAAGACTCCCAGAGCTCCTGGAACTTGATTTTATTAATGTAAAGGAACAAAGTAAATAAAGGGTTGAGTTCTGATGTCACTCTATTCCTCCAGGTTTCTGGATGGCTCAGTAGACTGCGCTAGCTTTGTCCAGTCTGGTTTGTGCCCAAAACTACGTTCCACTCACTGGGTTCAAGCTGTCCTCAGTCTGTAAGTGGTGGTAGGTCTTCAGCACAACATCAGGACAACTGACACTTTTAAAGAAGGGTTTGTAGTGCTGGCTATCCAGCAATGTCCTGGTCCTTCTTGCTGCTGCCTCTGTTGTTTCTGTCTTCAGCACCTTGACTGGTATGGGATGGGGGACAGGTTCCCCACTGGTCACCATAGTCTGGACAGAGGGCAGGAGCCAGAGACATCAGTGGGCTGAAGATTGGAATGCCATCACCGTGTCCTCTTCCCTTGGCCACAGATGCCTGACTAGCAATTCTGGACCTCTGTATTCTCCTCTTCTCCCAGGGTACAGAAGACTAGGACCAGTTCTTCTCCAGCTTCACTCCTCCTTTTCCCCCTTTTGATTCAGAAATGCAGGGATGTGAGCCCTCTTCTCTTCCCCTGCTTTTCTTATAGTTGTCTTCTGCCAGCTGGGCCTTTCCCCTGACCATCTCCTGGCCCCTGTGTGACCTGTCAACCCCCAGTTCCACTCCACTTTTTGCTCCCTTTCATTTGTAATCTGTATTGCTATACAATCAGAAATTTTAACTAGTCTGGAAGTTTTGGGTAGAAGTAAGTCACAACTCAGTTTATTTTGCTTGCTGTAGTTCTACATGCAATAGCTACTCATTTGGAGTGTTAATGTAGTTAGTTACATACTGCATTCATTTAGTAAGCTTTAGCAAGAAAGGGAATGTACAGTAGTCTAGTTTGTCTGACATAATCTTTGTGTATTAATCAATTTGTTGTATCATGTTTGTTTACAATGATGGGTGGCTTGTGGAGCAAGGAAGAGGACACAGGATTCAGGGTAAGGTAACCTTCTGCTTCATCCACAAACTCCCAATGAGTTTAATTGCATTTGTCTTTGTAAATCACTGCATGTTTCACATTTTATTCCTACATATAATGCCATTTTGCATATATTAATTCCTTTGATGTTTCTAATTAGCATGATTCAACTTCAGCTGTTTTTGCTGCTTGGAATTTAAAATGAATTGTTCACATTTACTTCAACTAAAAATAGCCTCTGGCAATATCTGTTTATCTGTTGCCTACTGGGCTAAATAGAGAACCTCATTTCCACCACTGAGTTTAGTGTAACATACTCCCAATTAAGTATGCTTTCCTAATAACAGTTTTGAACTCAGAATGCTGAAAAAAGTCACATTAACCTAGAATCCTTAGTAAGCCAGCTCAAAGGCCACAAAATTTTATGAAAACTTTCAAGCTTTTCAGAACTTTGTCAGATGTAGGAATGGTTGATGCTCAAGCAACTATTTTTACTTTCTCCCTTTGCTGAAGGAAAACTATACAACATTTTTGCGAGAATATTAAATATAATAATACAGATTTTTCCATATTACTTTTGGCCAAGAACCAACCTTCATTTTTTTTGTGTGTGTTCCTATTTTATTAACACACTATTGTAAAGGAGAAATTGTACTTTCTTTTACCTACATTTTATTTTTAGCTTGATTTACATTAGCTTAAAAATCACTTTTCAAGTTAGAGTTCCAAATCTGTACTATCTAAGCATACCCATATAACAGGGGTGTCCAAAATTTCCAAGCCACAGGCTGGTTACATGGTTGAGCATGCTGGTCACGTGGTTCCTCCCACCTGGAAGCAGAAGTAAAACACACCTGCACATGCGCAGAACGCTGCCGCAAATGTTTACGACTGTTGCAGGTCATTTACAGCAGTATTCTGTGCATGATCAGCCACATTCAACGTCTGCACATGCACATTTTACTTCCAGGAGCAGCAAGGGTGGTGCGGGCCGGATTAATTGGCACCACGGGCTGTAGCTTGGGCACCCCTGCCAGGTAAGATTATGTGTAATATCCTACAAATATATTGTTGTGTTTTCTTCAGCATAGAGTATTGAACATCAAACAATAAAACATTGGTTCCAATTTACAAATGGCTACCTGTTGCATGATCTCACAAATCTCACTTCAATAGCTACATGCAAGTTCACTGCAATATCCATAGAAAGACTGGTCTTGTCATTGGGCTTAGTGATGTGGTTGCATCAGATCCTGGAAGTACAAACTGATTTTATTGAGCACCATAGTTGATCACACTTCTTGTCTTGTTTGTTTTTGACATGGACTTATAGGCTGACTCAGCTAGGTTCCCCCCAGGATGCTACAAAAAAAGTGAATGAATGACACTGATTGAAACAAACAAACATTACACATGTGCCTGCATTGATTTGTTTGCAAGTCTGGTAGTAGAAATGTGACAGGGTTATAATACTGTTTGAGCACCCCAGTTAATAGGTGTAAGATGGAATACTAAGATGTGGGAACTAATACTTGGGACAGAAGTATGTGTGCCTCATATAGTCTGGCCTGCTCCCAGAGCCATAAGTAACAGGGAACAACTAGGGATTTGCCCCAAGAACCAAAATTTAGAGTCACAGCCATTCCCTCAGACTTCCTTGATGGGCTTGTCAGACTAGTCCACCACTGTTGGACAAGTCAACGGTAGATCAGGTCCTTGTAGCATAGGCTTCTGGTTCAGTAGCTTGGTTGGCCATGCTCCTGGCCAGGACCTGGAACAGGAGGTAATGTACAGATAGGACTCTTCTAATCCTATTGTGTGAGTACATCAGGACTCTCCTTTTGGAAAACAGTTACTGTATACCCAAGCATTGATATACTGTACCTGGAATCCGGCCCAGACCTGACACAGAAGGTAGCATCCAGAGAGGTCTGGTCTAACAGTATCATGGGTATAGAAGGCATCTCTTGTTGGTGAGCATATCTACCCAGTTCTCAGAAGGCAAAGCCTCTGGGCTGGACACAGAAAGTGAGTTTATTAACATACCTGTATATAGTTTGCTAAATTATATTCTTATCAATATCAGTACCCAAATAGATATATTTACGCATATACTTTGTACAGGTAATGAGTTCTAAAGAGATGAGATCACTACTGAAAAAGTCCAGTTTCTCATTAATGTCTTCCACACTTCATTCCGTGTAGGTACCTGTAATATTGAGATCTGACATTGCTCCTGATACCCTGTGGAAAAAGATGCTGACAAGATGTTCAGTGCTATAATTATGTTCACTTTGTGCATTACAGTGTTGAATGAGTGTGTTTTTGTGCTAGTTCTTCCAGATGTCAAAATACAAGTTACAGCTCTGCCTGTGTCTGTGAGCTAGCCTTTTGTGGTTTTTAGTCCTCCTTTTGGCAATATTGAAATAAAGGATTGCCCAGCTGGTCGGTTTTTGTCATCTTGTCCTTCAGTGTTGTGGAATGACTTAATCTCTAGTGAACTCAACAGGGCTTACTTTTAAATCAGGGACTGTGTTAGACACAAGCATTCTGTTCATCTGAAGAATGTGCTTGGATATAACAAAAGTTTGTGGAAAAGCAAAAGCTAATTAGTCTTACTGGTGCTGTATGATTATTTCAGGCATTTATATGTTGTGCTAGCCATGCACAGAAGGGCTTGTAACTTTTTATTCTAGATTTGAAATGACTTAAACAATAATTTTTAAAAAAATGTGTACCAACAAAGTCAGAGAGAAGGGAGTAAAGACAATAAAACCTTGAAAATGCTCCCTGCTATCTTGTTTAATAAAAATATGGGCCCTCTGTGAAAAACAGTATCACAGGAGTCCTTGAAGCAATTGCTGGAAAATAGCTTTTCTGTTACTTAAAAGACAGCTCTAAAGTAGCATGAAATTCACAGCTTTGGATTTTACCATGGCATATTTTATTTCTATCTGAAAACACACTCTTCTCTATACCTTATTTTTAATAGCTATTGTTGTAGGGCAAACCCAATATAATTAAGGATATATCATTATATGTTAACCAATGTTCCAAATATTGTGGCTTTTCATCCACCATAATCTGTCAGATAAGGGGCACTTAGTAATTTAATTAAATGTTCAGGTCATAACTCATCATTGAGTACATTAAATGTGCATATCTCTATACTACATTTAAGGAAGAAAGTTGTAAATTTAATGAACCCAATGGAAGCTCAGTTTTCATGTCACCATAAATTTAATCCTTTGCATGCTTACCTAACAGGAAATATTACTGAACTCAATAGAAAGTATAAATATATATGGAAAGGATCTAGCCACATGTTTTCAAAGCTACAAATGATTTTAGATCATTTTTTTCTGGTGAATAACCATAGGCATCCATTGATTTTTTCCTGTTTATTTTCTAATGTTTATAAACTACCAAATTATCGTTGCCTTCAGAAAGAAATCAAGTATTAAAACAACACATATTTTACAATTAAAAACAAACAGCAAAAGAAAGTGTGTCAAAATTAGAAGTTAATGTCTTAAGCCCTGTTCTACAGTTACACAAATAATGTAACTTTTGGAAGCAATATGTCATAGGTTAAGATATCTCCATAAATATATCTCCCTAAATGTTGTCTGTTGCGGACCGAATTGTGCAGATTGGTGTGTAACAGAGAATGTCTAAGGAGATTTCTTAACTTATAGCAATTGGCCTCTAAAAGTTATGCCATTTGTGTAAATATGAAACAAAATTGGAGCCTTTATTCATTTTCTTGTCAATAGTTATGGATAGTCTTTAAAGTGACAAAGTTATACTTTACATTGTTTGAACATCTTAATTTGAACACGGCTCTCTCTATATTGGGTCATCATTACATATAAAATTTCATATTTGCCATGCTTTGTTTTGCTATGAAGTTTAGTTTTACTTTTGCAATCAAACTGAAGCAAGAGGTAAAACATGACATGGATGTTGATAATAATTTCGTGTCAGCGATTACTCTGGGTTGAAAGGATTTTTGCTGGAGAAACCCTGCTCAGGGGACACCCAGATTAGGCTCCTTTCATGATGGACATTGATTAGAACCAGAGTTTTCCTGGCAACCAAGATCTTTGTCCATAAACTGTATGTAACAGCATTCATACCCAGAATGCAGTTATAGTTGATGCTGCCAAGAAACCATCTGCTAAGTTTTATATACTATAAGTAGGTGTATGTATTTGTAAAACTCATGTCATTTTAGGTGGCCTAAATGTCTGAGGAAAGTAAAGGAGAAATATGTATATGAACTTTCTAGGGGAGGGGTATGAATCAGTAGGAGTTCTTATACACAGCACAGCTTAAGATAACCACAGCAGCCATACATTTTAGTCTTTTGCTGAGCTGGGATAAATTTTTAGACATTTAAAGATCAGGAGAAAATATTTTGGGTTCAGTAAGTGACTGAAACCTGTATTGACATCCTGCTGTCCCAGGTTAATGTGACAAAAAATATAAACCTTATTGAGTACAGTACTTTGATACTTGACACTGAGCTGTGGGAAGGAGGGGGAGAATAAGGTCAGCATGTTTTAATGCATTTTATATTATTTAATTAATTTACGGATTTGTGTTGTGGGTGGGTGGGTAGGTGGGTTGAGGGGTGTGTATGTGTGTGCTTATTTTTAATTTTTATTTTTAAATTATTATTATTATTATTATTTCTTTGGCCCCACCACAACGTCATGACATCATGATGTCATGATGTTGGCTCCGCCCATGATGTCATGATGTTAGCTCCCCCCACACTGTGATGACATCACAGTGGGGTAGTAAAATTTTTGACATCCCACCACTGAATATAGCCATTACTTACTTGGGACATGCATCTCTCTAAACACATTTGAAGTTTTGCTCAAGGAATTAATCCTGATAGAACACAAATTATTGGAAAGGTGATAGCTAAACTTCTTGACTCTTCAGCCCTGTCTTTTTTTCTGCCAGTGTCTGGCTTACGGGGAGTAGCCCATCTCTGGAAAATGAAACACAAAAGAGTAGATTATTGAAGCATCCTTCTAGAGGTAGGACAAGAGAGCAGGAGTGCCAGAAATGCTAGAAAACACATCCATTATATGTTACCCATGAAGGAAGAGGAAGTAGTGGCCGTGGCCATAGAGTTGCCATAATGTTCTCCCACAAAACTGGAACAGAAGTATACTTGACAAAAATGGGCATGTTATCTACAAAATAGCCTTTTTAAAAACAAACATAATATGACAGCTATAAAACACTTTCACATTAAATATATCAATACATAAAATAATTTATTTACAACAGTTAATTCTTACTGTAAGATGATCTGGTGTACTTTTGAGAAGTCTTGTCGTGGTCAACTCTTAATGTCCTCAGTTCCAGGAAACACACTGGTCATACTTATTGGGCAGTGGTATGAGGCGAGGACATTAAGACTTGTCTCCAGGTATACTCCAACTCCAGTGTTGCAGGAAATTGCTCATTTGATGGCAAGAGTTTGAATTTATTTTAATGGTGTGTTATAATACACAATCAGTAAGTTTTAAAAATCCGGGACATTATTTTTTTTTATTTTATT
Source organism: Furcifer pardalis (assembly GCA_030440675.1). Taxonomy (NCBI): domain Eukaryota; kingdom Metazoa; phylum Chordata; class Lepidosauria; order Squamata; family Chamaeleonidae; genus Furcifer; species Furcifer pardalis. Next base: position 98,343,843 of record CP126890.1, read on the forward strand.
TCCAACTTGTTATCCCGCCCCAATCAGGTCGAAACCCAACTCTGGGCGGCTTACATAAACAAATTCGAGAAATACTTGGTTAAAAACCACGATTAAAAACATGATTTTTATTGAACTGGCCAGGACAATTTTTCCAACCTTGAATCCGGGACCATCCCAGTTTTCTGGGACGTATGGCAACCCTACATGACCATCCCCTCTGGGCATATCTGCCATTGGTTACATTGCCTGAGGGTGATGAATTGTATGGCAACACATTTGGAAGGTGGGAAATTGGGGGTTTCTGGTAAAGTGTGAAAATCTTCAACCAGGATTGTGCTTAGTTTTTGAGAACAATTTCAGGAGTGATATAGAGTGAACTAAATTGTGTTTGGTGAAAAGCATAGTTCATCCCCATTCCTTCTTTGACAAGTACCATTAAGCCTGAGAGACATATTTCTCACAAAGAAATTCCTTGAAGCTAAAAGAACGGGGAAAGTTCAAAATTCTTTGAAGGCTATATAATACTTCCCCTAAGACCCACAAGAACAACTTTATATAATTCAGACCAATAGTCCATTTAGATCAAGACAGTCAACAGCTACCTGGGGAGGGGTCTTGGGAAGCAGGCCTTTCTGGGCCTACTACCTGAGATTTTTCAACTAGAAATGGCAATGATTTAACCTGAGGTGGCATAAATGAGGGGCTTGATGGGAATTAAAAAGTTTTTTTTAATCACCGATAACTCCTCCTTAGTTAGACACTAAGACAGCCTGCATTACCATCTGCTACAACATTACCAGTAAAAACTATAGGCAAGTTTTTTATGAAAATTGTTGCAAATGTTGCCATGGACATCAGTCACTTTATATGCAAACAAAAGTCCAATCTGAGCAGTGACCTATGAAAATCAGGGCAAAAACTATATAAAGAGAGAAATCAATAGCAATAGGGAATGGGAATAACTTTCTCAAAATAATGTATTTCAAAGAAGCAGAATCACCTTGTTTTATGACAACCCAGTAATCTCACGGTTCACGTTTTAAGCCTTTTTTTCTTCTTTATTAAAGAAAGATCCAGAAGTCATATAAAATACTTTAACCTGTTAAAACAACCTACTGATAAGGCCTATTTTAAAGAATTATGTTGTAAATCATGACTCCTGCCGTACAGAAAATTAATCTTTTCTACTGATATATTCTTTTTATGGCCTTCTTTTTCATTCATTAGATTGTTTTACTGCTCATTTCTACAACTGGGTTTGAGCCATTCTTTTACCTTTTTTACTTGCATATAGTGACATAATCTGTTTTATAGCAGTGGAAGGTGAAAGGTATAAAGGGGATTAAAGAGAAGCCCATTAATCTTATCCCTCTGAGCAGTATGCCACCCATGCAACAGGTTAAACTATTGTGCAGATATAAAGTGCTATTCTTACATGTTTTCCCAGCATTTACATACTACTGCTATACCCTTGGAGGTCTGCCAATATATCATCCATGTTACAATGCAGTCTTCTACAGGTGGGAGGTAAAAGGATGTCCATGAGGCATACTAAATTTTACATCATCTGTGTGTAAGATTTTTTTTTTTTTGCTGGGGTGGGGGGTGGGGGTGGAGAGTGAAAGCCTGTTTGAATTATACCTGTACCTAGTTTCACATTGCAGGTCTGGGTAGATAAGATTCTAGGCTTTCTGTGACCTGGATATATGGTGTACTAAATTTATTATGAATTTCTTCTCCTTTGCAATTGTGGATTGTGGGAATCAGAAAGTACAGTTGTACCTCGCTTAAAGAGCATAATGTGTTCCACAAGATTGCTCTTTAAGCGAGTTTGCTCTTTAAGCGAAACCATTGTAAGTGACCAATTGTGACTTCTGGTGGGGGGGATTGCGAACCCCGATTTATTTGTTAAGCGAGTTTTTGTTGGTTTTATTTGTTAAGCAAAGCAAACATTCAGATAAAATTCTGCTCTTTAAGTGAGTTGCTCTTTAAGAAAGGTGCTCTTTATGCCAGGTTTTACTGTACATTGCATCCATCTCTGACTCTACCAGATTTCCTGGTAGGCATTATGATTATTTATTTACTTGTGGAATGCAGTGGTTTAATGTTGAGCCTATAAAATGAGTAATTACCTTGTAAACAAGTTTGAAGAAGAGGAGGAGGAGGAGGACTGTTAGTTGTTTAAAAAACCCATCTAAGAATAGTACAGGAAGGAAAAGGTCCCAAGAGTTAGAGAAACCTCTGCAGCCAGCTTTAATGCATGCAGTTCTGCTAACAATCATCTTTTGCACCTTCCTAACTCAATACAGCGGGAAAAGAAAAATGGGAAGTTACTTCAGGAAGAGAAAGAAGAAATAAACCTGTGTCCCATGTAGAAAAGTAAATAGACAAAAAGGATTATGAGAAATTTTTCAGTAAGAGTTAAAAAGCAGAATTATAAGATGTTGTGGAGATAGTACTTAACTCCAGTGCAGTTAAATTAAATGGATAATATGAAAACAAAATATTGTTGGAGATGTCAGAATATATTGGGAACATATCAGCATATGTGGTGGAGATGTATAAAGATATCTGACTTTTGGGGAGAAATAGAAAAAGAAATAGGGGAAATAATGGGTTTTGACTTTAAACTGGAGTCAAGGACTGCCTTATAGACTGATTTGGATGAAATAAAGATAGATAAAAATATGAAAGATTTGTTATCTATCTTCTTAACAATAGCAAGACAACATACTATATTGCAAAGAAATGGGAAAATAATTTAAAGTTAGAGGTGAATGACTGGTATAAAGGAATATGTGAAATAGCTCTAAATGATAAACTTACATGGGAGATGCATTTGAAAAAAGGTATAATTAAGGAGAAAAATATTTGGAATATCTGGAAGCCTTTTTTGGAATATGTATTGGTTAAAAATAAAGGTAGCAGCCCAGTACCAGACCAAATGAGTTTTTGGAAATAACAATAGATTGTATGACAGTTACGGCTTTTTCCAGGGCATTGTAAATAACACTGGGGTGAAATTGTTGCTTTGTATTAATATGAGAGATTAAGAAATAAGAATTGGGTAAATGACTAATATGTTTTTATATATGATTGAAGAAAATGTTTAGAAATAATAGATTTTAATATAGATTACAGGAGTAAAATATGAATCATACTCATTATAACTGAGACAATATTTTGTATTATGTATTGTTTTGTTTTTATTTTGTTTTGTATTATGTTTATTAAAACTATAATAAAAATTAATTTAAAAAGAAGAAATCCCATGTAGATCTAGCAAAGACATGAAGGAAGAACTTCTTGTCTGCTTAGCTGCCTGTTACCATGTCTGATAGTTTGCTAAATATGGTGATACTCCATTTGAACAGTGATTTACTCAAAGATTTTGCCTATTCCTTATTTAGACATAGTAAATGTGTGTGTATTTGTGTGAGAGACAGAAAGAGGGAGAAAATCAGTCCACAGTCCATTTCATTAGGTGGCCTGAAAACTGATATCATGTCACATTATGGGGAACTGTCCACTGAGATATGGATAGCTACTGGAAGAAGTGCAATGAAATCCCATGGGAACCAGTGGCTCTTTCTTATATGTTTGTTCCAGATTAAGTATTTAAAGACTCAAATGGTAAGGCAAGGAGGTTTATCTGATGTTTGGCTACCAAATCTATTGGTAATGGCAAAGGCAAACCCATTACCTATGATATCCCAATTTCTGCCAGAAAATGGAAATGAATAAATTAGAGGTCAGAGTCATAAAACAGTCTGTGCAAAGAAGATGTTTTGCTTTCCTAATATTCAGAGTAAAGGTAAAGGTCACCTTTACTCGAAAGCCAGTCATATCTGACTCTAGAGCAGGCATGCCCAAACCACGGCCCGCGGGCCGGATCCGGCCCGCCAGGCCATTTCATCCGGCCCCCGACATGGTATAGGAATTCTTATTATTTTATTTTATTTTTTTAAATTTTTTTTTGCGGACTTTTTTTTTTGCGGAGGGATCACAAATCAGTGCCTAGTTCCTTCCTTCTGCTGCTTAGTACTAGGACTTCTGCCGAATCTAATTTAGAATTGCTGAATCCCTCCGCCTAGCTGATTTGGCTGTTAAGAGTGGAGAGAGAGACTGAGCCTGAGGCCATCCGGGAGCTAAAAGTAAGCGTCCACCATTTTGTCTTAGCCTTCCGCTTATTCAGGGCTGAGGGGGGGAGAATGGTTTCCTCTGGGAGAGGGAGAAAGAGGTGTGTGTGTGTGAGAGAGAGAGAGAGAGAGAGAGAGATGTGTGTGTGTGTGTGTCCAGGATTACAAGCAGTTTCTTCTGGGAGAGGGAGAAAGAGGTGTGGGGGGGGGGAGAGAGAAAGAGGTGTGTGGGGGGAGAGAAAGAGGTGTGTGTGTGTGTGTGTGTGTGTGTGTGTGTGTGTGTGTGTGTGTGTGTGTGTGTGTGTGTGTGTGTGTGTGTCCTGACCTCCCTAGAGCTGATGCGCGCTACTTTTGAACTTCCCCCACCCTCTTTTATGCTGCAGCAAGCCAGAATGTCGGGATTCGAATCCTGACATTTTGCCTTGCTGCAGCCTCCAGGGAGGTGGGAGAACTTTGGAAACAGCTTGGATCGGGTCCCCACACCTCCCTGGACCCGCCCGGGGGGGGGGGTCAGAAACCCCAAAATTAGTAAAAAAAAAAAAAAAAGTCCGTTTTTTTTACTAATTTTGGGGTTTCTGACCCCCCCCCCCGGGCTGGGTCCAGAGAGGTGTGGGGACCTGATACAAGCTGTTTGTGGGCATCCCCGACGTCCTCAACCAGTGCAGCAAGCCAGAATGTCGGGATTCGAACCCTGACATTCTGGCTTGCTGCACTGGCTCAGGACGTCGGGGAATCCCAGAAACAGCTTGGATCGTGTCCCCTGCCTGCTCCAGAGAGATCAGAGGACCCTATCTACAGCTGCAGGGTGGCTGGGAAAGCTGACGGGGACTCCCTGTCGGCTTCCCTAGCCACCCGCCCTTGCCTCCATAGCTGCAGGGTGGCTGGGAAGCTGAACAGAGAACCCCGTTCAGCTTTCCACCCACCCTGCTGCTAAGAACGACTGTATCGGATAACGTTAAAATCGTGTTATTCGATACAAGATTTTTCCGAAAATCTTGTAACGTTATACGATTTTAGCGCTATATGATACTCACGTTATACGGGGTATTACTGTATTGGTATAAGTTGGAAGTCAAAATTGATTTACAGTATTATGGCTGTGCATTGTGTAATTCCTGATTTTAAATTGATTGAGAGACCCAATGCGCGCTAATTTTGAAGTTCCCCCACCCTCTGATGCTGCAGGAAGCCAGGCAGGACATGATGTCAGGAAGCAGATCTTTTCTAAGGCTAATGACTTTTCATTGCTAATTAAAATCTAAAGTTTCAGGTAGGTGGGGTTTTAATTGGCAATGAAAAGTCATTAGCCTTAGAAAAGATCCGCTTCCTGTCAGGAAGCGGATCTCTTATAAGGCTAATGACTTTTCATTGCTAATTAAAATCCAGAGTTCCAGGTATGTGGGGTTTTAATTGGCAATGAAAAATCATTAGCCTTATAAAAGATCTGCTTCCTGACATGATGTCAGAAGCAGATCTTTTCTAAGGCTAATGATTTTTCATTGCTAATTAAAATCCAAAGTTTCAGGTAGGTGGGGTTTTAATTGGCAATGAAAAGTCATTAGCCTTAGAAAAGATCTGCTTCAGGAAGCGGATCTTTTCTAAGGCTAATGACTTTTCATTGCCAATTAAAATCCAAAGTTTCAGGTTGGTGGGGTTTTAATTGGCAATGAAAAGTCATTAGCCTTATGAAAGATCTGCTTCCTGACATGATGTCAGAAGCAGATCTTTTCTAAGGCTAATGACTTTTCATTGCTAACTAAAATCCAAAGTTTCAGGTAGGTGGGGTTTTAATTGGCAATGAAAAGTCATTAGCCTTAGAAAAGATCCGCTTCCTGATATGATGTCAGGAAGCGGATCTTTTCTAAGGCTAATGACTTTTCATTGCTAATTAAAATCCCACCTACCTGAAGCTTTGGAACACAACAACAGCTCCTTGGATGCCACAATGACCAAGCTGGATGTGAGTTTCTAGGATCTGTCATATTTTTTTAAAAGGACATTTTTAAAGGACACCGCGAAGGTGGCGAAGGAGGAGCCGGTGAAAGAGGAGCCGACGGCAGAGGACGGCAGTGGCGGCAGAGGAGGCGGCGGCAAGGCTGGGTGGATGTAGGTACCATGGAGAGATAGTTCGGCCCTCGGAGCCTCTGATAAAATGTTATCCGGCTCCCGGGCCGAAACGTTTGGGCACCCTTGCTCTAGAGTTTTGTGCTCACCTCCCTTTACGGCTAAAGAGCCAGTGCTGTCTGCATATGTTTCCATAATCATGTGGCAAGCATGCCTAGATGCTGGAGCACACAGAATGCTGTTACCTTTCCACCGAAGTGGTAACTATTTATCTACTTGCAATTTCTTGCTTTCAAACTGCTAGGTGCTGGGGCAGAGACGGGAGGTCACCCCATTGAAGAGCACTTGGGTCTCAAACTGCTGACCCTCCAACCTTCCTATCATCAAGTTCAGCATCTTTTTTTTTAATTTTTATTTTTATCAGGTATATAAAAGAAAAGACAAATACAGATATACATAAAATCATAAAAATCACAAAATAGAAAAGTAACAGTATAACATTAGAAAAGAAAATCCAATGCCCATAAAATAAGTGTAAATGAATTTCTCACAGTTTCAATAACTAATACATAATATTCTCCTACCCTGTTACATTTTACATCATTATTATCACCCTTGTACTATGTACACTGTCCAGGGATTTATGTAACCTCATAATTTCCAAAAGTCATTTTGTTCTTGGACAGGGGCCGTGCCTTTCTTCTTAACCAACGTGTGATCAATAAATGGTTTCCAGATCCTCCAGAAACTATTCCCTTGCCTTTTACCTTTTCTAATATTTAATTCCCAGGTAAGTTTTTCATTCAAGGCCAGATCCCACATTTGTTTATACCATTCCTGAATACTTAACTTTTCATTATTCTTCCAATTTTTAGCTATACACTGTCTAGCCACTGATAACATAATGGCCATCAGTTCCTTATTGTTATTATTCATTTCATATTTATCAACCTCAGTTAGCAAAATTGTCTCCAACCCCAGTTCGAGTTGCATATCCAATATTTTCTTAATCTCATTTTCTATCTTTCCCCAGAAATTTTTTAAACATTCACAGCTCCACCACATATGCTCATAAGTTCCTCTTACTTTTTTACATCTCCAACATTTCTCGCTCAGACTGTTATACATTTTGTGCAACCCCACTGGAGTCCTGTACCACCTCCATATCAACTTATAGTTATGTTCTTTTACTCTAACTGACATGGTTCTCATTATTCTCCTCTTCCACATTTTCTGCCATTTTTTTTCTGTGATTGTTACATTAAGCTCATGCTCCCAGCTTTGTCTCAATATCTCCTGTATTCTTCCACTTTTATTTAGAATTTTATAAATTTTATTTACTATTCCCTTAATTCCAATATCTCCATTTCTAACTTTGATCAGAAGTGTCTCAACTTCCGTGCAAGTTCAGCATCTTAATCACTAAGCCACCACCTCCCTTGGCAAATCTATATGTTATTACAAAAATGAGGAGGGAAGAATTTCCAGCCATTGAATTGTCTTCTATACTGAGACCAAGATGTGCTGACAAGACTTCAACTCTATAACTTCTCTGGGAATTCTGTTAGTTTGTTCCAAAATACTATTGCTTATCTATTTTTCAAGCACTAGATTTATTTGTTTTTCTAATACTTACCTTGTACATTTCCACATTCATAAAAAAGTGAGGATACTTAAACAGTAGTACCACACGTAACGAAAAAGCTCTGTTCCAAGGAGCTTTTTGTTATGTGGTGTTTTTTTGTTGTGCAGATTCAATTGGTGATACCCCGAATAACAAAAAGAAAATGTTCGTTATATGGGAATTACATTAAGTGGCTTATACCCCGTTAACAAAAAACCGTGTATAACAAATATTTTTGTTATGCAGGGTATCACCATTGTCTAACAAATGCTTCATTGTATGGATTTGTTATATGACATGTTCTTTACCACTGTATTCTACGACTTCTAATGGAGAGTGTGGTCCTATCGCATAGTTGGGCGGTCAGAGCACTTACAGGGGAAATTGGGATGAATGCGTGTTATTTGTATCTCTGTTTAGGTAAATAAATCACTGTTTTTGATTTGTAAAAATTGGGAATCGCCCTGGGTCCCTCCGGGGAGGAGGGTGATAAACAAATTTAAATAAATAAATATTTACTAGTTATGGCTAGGGAAAAATACAGTTTGGTGCCAACCTGAAAGCCAGTTTGAAAGCTATAATTGATGGGGGCTTGCTCCCCCCCTTTTAGAACTTATTTAATTTGCTCTGCTGCACAATATCATTGTTGCTCTCTTATGCAGCTATACTGCCATCAATATTTTATACCTGTGATGCCCTATTAATGACACTGAAGTAGTCTGAGTGGTCATTGGATCACGGTTATTTAAGAGCTCTGTTGATCCAACTGCATTAATTACTCAAATGTTATGATGCTTGGGGAAAGGGGGGGTTATGAAATTCTTGAGTAAACCCACATGAGGCGCACTGAAATTCAGCCAGCACAGTAAGTGTAATTTATGCAAACAGCAAATCCCAACTGTGTACCATTTTACCAGAACAACAAGCACAACTTTAATTAATTGAGGGTCTGAGACCCTGTGCCAAGTTTCTTTCAAAGCTGATTTTACAGTTCAACGAACAACATCCCTGTGCCTCACCTCTACACTAGATTCTTGTTAACCCAGCAAGAACCTGCCTATAGAGTTTGGATATAACATTGTGCAAGGAAAGTTCTTTCTCCTTTCCATCTGCAGCTGCATTATGTGTGTGCGTCTCTCTGTGTCAGTGTGTGTGTGCATCTATCTGTGTTGGGGTGTGTGTGCATCTGTGTGCACATGTGTGTGTGCATGTGTGTGTGTGTGAGAGAGAGAGAGAGAGTGAGAGAGAGTTAGCATAGATCATCCCAAATAAATCTCCTTTTGATATTGGGAATGGTAGGATCCTTGTTTTCTATACCACAGGCAGTGATTTACACAACACTATTGGTTCACTGTCAGAACCTAAGCCAGTAACATTATTGCCAGGTACCACTTAGATTAAAAGATTATACATAGGTTGCCCTAACAGCACCTAAGAGATTTGGACGTGCAATATGGTCACATAACTCAAGATGGAAACTCTCATTGAACCATGCAGTATTTCTAATTTAATGGAACAATTGATCCTAAAAGACAAGATTAATTTTTTTTTTGCTGCCTGTGGCAAAAGACAGGCTGGTGTCTCTTCCCCATTCCATGTACAGAGGCCTGCTTAAAGGATCCAGGGTCGGCTGCATAGCATATTCATTTTGTGTTATATAATGAGTATACCAGGGATTCTCAACCTGCGAGCCTTAGGCCAGATGCGGCCCATGGCACCATTTCATGTGGCCCCATCACCACTTCTACCACATCAGGAAGTGCCATGTGGTGGAGGAAGGGCAAAATGGCTGTCCATCCCCCAAAGCTATCTTAGGGAGTATGACCCGGACCGGGGAGAGCGAGAACAGCTGCGTTCGGGGCTGGCGGATTTAAGAACCGCCGCCGCCGCCCCGCCGGACACTGACGCCTCTCTCCCCCGACCTCGGACCGGGGAGAGCGAGAACAGCTGCATTCGGGGCTGGCGGATTTAAGAACTGCCGCCACCGCGCCGCCGGACACTGACGCCTCTCTCCCCCGACCTCGGACCGGGGAGAGCGAGAACAGCTGCGTTTGGGGCTGGCGGATTTAAGAACCGCCGCCGCCGCCCCGCCGGACACTGATGCCTCTCTCCCCCGACCTCGGACCGGGGAGAGCGAGAACAGCTGCGTTCGGGGCTGGCGGATTTAAGAACCGCCGCCGTCGCGCCGCCGGACACTGACGCCGCTCTCCCCCGACCTCGGACCAGGAAGAGCTATGTGGGTCTTACCTCCTCCATCCCAAATTTGGCCACTCTCTCAGCCAAGTTTGGTTGAGGGGAAAGAAGTCGCAGGGAAACGGACGTAGTGGGCTTAGTAAGTGGGGCTGAGTTCGAGATTTTTGTGGACTCGGCCCCCGGGACTCGTCCACCTGTCCCGGAGGCTACGCCCGCCCAGCAGGGCTCAAAAGCCGCCGCGGCAGCTGGACTCTCGCGCCGCCGCCAATGACAACACCTGCGGCTGGAGCGAAGCCGCCTCCTCACTCGTTGACTGTGCGGTGGACGGAGAGGCTCGTTACTTGTCGTGGTGCTGCCTAGTTTTGTTTCTTTGTATGGAAATTTTTTAACTACTGCTGTTATTGATGTTTATTGAACTTTTTGTTACTGTTTATTGAATTGCTTTTACTGTAATGATGTTTATATGCTGACGTTCTGTGATACTGATACTGACTATTTATTGACTATTTTTGTTGGATATTGACTATTGATTTATTGATATGTTGTGACTGTAACTATACATGTGTGTAAACCGCCCTGAGTTGGCTCTGCCAAGTAGGGCGGTATAGAAACCCAAATATAATAATAATAATAATAATAATAATAATAACATATTTTCACTAATGTTCTCAAAGCTTGAGGTTGTAGTTTGACTAGGCCTAAAAATCCTTTCCTCTCTGTCTCACAAGACTAAGTGTCACGAGACAGTTTGTTTTCAAGTCAGTGTTCCTATTTCTTATCTCTGTAGCTTGCTGAGTTCCCTGATGTTGTGACTACATGTTATAGCATTGAATGTACACGTGTGTCAACAATCCTATGTTATGAGAAAGTTTTCTCTGTTCCCTGGTTGGTTAAAGGTACCCCACCTGACTAGAGAATCTCCATCTTGGAGAGGGGAGAAGGAGTTTGTGTTTTGGATGTCTATGAGCTAACACCTATACCTGGAGACTATTCCTTTGTTTTCATCATGATTACCTAATGAACCTGTGGATTGTTACTGGACTGATCTATATGCTATTGACCTTTTATTTACGTTTTTCTATGGACTATGCTTTAAGAAACCTACTACAATAAATCAACTGTTTTTCTTTGAAGATTGTTTCTTTCATCATCAAAAGACAGCACACACACACCAGGCCTAGCTACCGTACCTCCCTTGTTTGCTCCATTGCCTGAGCATAGTAAGAGTTCTCTTTAAAGCAGCCCGGCTCTCTCAGAAGCAGGTAAGGGCTTGAAAGTTCCTGTAATGAGATAGAGATCTCAGGAACTGGAAGAGAGGGGCCCTTAACTGGGACGGCCGGAGTCTGACACCCGGCCCCTGGCTTTAAAAGGTTGAAAACTCCTGAAGTATACAGTCAATTCCCACATCCACAGAGTATACATTCCAAGATCTTCCATGGATACATGAAACTGCAGGAAACAGCAAACCCTGTATTAGAGCCCATATACCTGCGAACCATTCTTCCTAAAATATATTTCATAATTTATTCTGCAGTATATGTGGCAATAAACTATGCCGCTGTTTTATCTTAAAACATGTTGAAATTCAAACATTTTTCATTTTCTGTTATGCAAAAATACTTTCATCTGTCTCCTGTATCTTCATGAGTTTTGCCTTGGACCCCTTTATTGGGAGCATGGTAGCATGTTTCTAAAAAGATTATGAATAAATCAGCCAGAGCTCTTCAAATCAAATATGGATGTATTTAGCACAAAATGTTACTGAAGGCAGTTCACATTGAAATAAGTGAACCACAATACACATAGTAACATAAAATGAACAAAAACACAATATACCAACAAACTGACCCCCCCAGTCAATAATAAAGACAAACTTATAGCACTAGTATAATAAGAGTTAGATCTGATTTGACTGCAATTGGCATGCCTAGTGTGTGAACCAGATTGAGACCATTGCTCCCCAATGGAGGAACATGGAGTTTTGTGTTCCCTGCATCTGGCCACAAAGGAAAGTTGATGTTTCATTGAGAAATAAATGTCTGGTTTCCTGTGGGGGGTGGGGTGATGCTCCAAAAAGCCTTTTACTGTTGTTCTACATGCATTTCTAAGATTTGTACCTGGCAAGAAGACATCATGCCACGCCTGAAGAAGAGATTTTGGATCTCAGAAGCTTGCAACATTTTAATTTTCAATGATCCAATAAAGCTATTGCCTTCCTCCTGCAAATTTTGCATTTTTTTGTAATTTGAATACTGATCTGAAATTCAGTTACTTCAAACTGATGAAAGCTCCCTAGAGTCATCATTCACTATGAACATTTATTTGGTTGATACTTCAGTAAATAAAAAGGTCTTTAGAATTTTATGGAAGACAGATAGAGCAGGGGCTGTTCTAATATCAAAGGGCAAAGAATTCCGTAACTGAGGGGGCACAGCTGAAAAAGCACTATTTCTAGTAGATCCCCCCTCCCATTTCTTTCACTGTATGCACCTGGAATTTCATTACAGTATTTGTGTGCTCCAGATAGAAAGTCCCAGGAAAAGGAACTCCTGGAGATATTGTGGCCCTAAACCATTAAGGATTTTGTAAATCATTACCAACACCTGAAACCTGGCATGAAACACCACAGGCTACCAATGCAAATCAGCTAAGACCAGAGTGTTATGATCAATGTGACCAATATCCACAGTCAGTATGGCCACTGGATTTTATATCCACTGGAGCTTCTGTGTCAGGCTCAAGGTCAGCCTCCCTTAGTGGGTATTACATAGTCAATCTTGGAGTTTACCAACACATAAGTCAACATTAACAGAGAACTCCTATCCAAGAATGGGCAAAACTTGCAAAGCGGTGTACTTGGTAAAACTCACGCTTAAATACCGAAGCCATCTGCTGTTCCGTAGAGGTCCCCAGGTCAAGATACACCCCCAGATTATGCACTCCCTCCCCTCAACTTGAGGGAAATTCTCCCCACCTGAGGCAGATAGCATTGGGGAGATAGCCAAACCCAAGGGTCCAACAATTCCTCCGTGAGCTGCACTCTCTGGACCTGACCCTTGATAAAGGACCAAAGGCAAGCCAAAGCCTAGCCACCAATGCCCAACTCTGATGTTGAGACAACCCCCTGATCCTCAGATACCTAGGAAACCAAATTCTCACATGACTCCATACTTGATTGGAAAGGCTGCAACATTTTGAAACAATACATTTGTTTCCATTTGTCACAACAACTTATTAACAAAAACCTCCATTCTGATCATCACCCTGCTTTGGTTGGGGGGGAGGGGGCAAAGTAGGATGATGCACCAATGAAGACTTAAGTTTGGCCAATGGCAAAGCCAAGAATGTGGTTTCATTCTGGCAGTCTGGGGTTTGGACAGGACATGAAAGAAGAATCATCATCCTGCTTTTAACACAGTTATTGGGTTAAAATCTTGCTTCTATTTTTTTTAATTCAAAACACCATTTTAGATAAAGTATATAAAACCTTCAAATCTCAGAGCAATTCCAAATTAAAACCCTGAGAATCTAAATGTTCATTCAAAAATAATCAGCTCTTCCCCATTCTCACTGGAAACTGAATGCTGGCAACATCTGATTTCAGCTAAATCTAGCCTTTCCTCAGCCTGATATTTTCATTTTGTATAAAAGTAATATGGAGCTGATGATCCCTAGGCTGCTTCCAATGACATCATTCCATGCTGTCTTCCATGTTGTATATAAATCAAGATGGTAGCAAAAACATTTCATAAATATTAGCACTTTTTGATGTCCCCACTTCCACTCCCAAAATTAATGCTGACCATCAGTGTTATTTTACACATATGGCATTTTTTTGTTTCTGAAACAATATATGTTCTTTTTCCCCAGTCATTGAGGGGGGGGGACTATTCCTGTTACCTTTAACCTTCAGTATAATATGGAATTTGCATTAGCATAAATATTAAGCAAATCCCATTTCTGCTCTATATAGGGTCTCCTTTTGCTAATCAGTTTTTCATGCATTTAAATAGGAACATTAGGATGATGGTAATTACTCCAGTTTTGCCATTATACTATTGACTTTCATAGAATATTGTTATCCAGCACAATGAGAACAGAATTAAATTATTACCAATGCCTGGTGTAGCCTGGTGCTTTGTGGACAGCATTTATTCTTCATGGTGTATTAAAAAACAGAGATATACACTTAGAATGGAAAAGACCTTATATGAGAAAGGGAGCATATAGAAGTTGGGGAAATTACAAATAGCAGATGCATTTAAACAACACATTAGTTCACGGTCCCAAGGAACAAAATACAGCTGCAAAGTCAAGGGCAAAATGCAAGGAGGTACAGGTGGGTAAATATTTCAAGAAATGATATGAGGTATTTAGAATTATGTTTATCAAGGAGGTTTGAAGAGTGACATCAGTATAGCAGACACTTCCTGGTTGGCTGAATAAAGAATGTCTGTGTTGTATTTTTGAGGAATGATACCTGAGATTTATGAAACATGGTGGGACAATGTGTCCACACCTTTCAACTACTAGTGTAGTCTTTCCAGAACACTTTTTTTGGCCATGTTAAAGAAACAATAGCTACAAATGTATGAGTATGGCACCGTAAAGATTAACTCCTGTATTTAAATGTGAGTTTTTGTGGATCAATATCTCTTCACACAATGGAGAGTTAAACTGTAAAATTAACTGAAATGGAAGGCTTCAAAAGGAGACTGGACACATTACATGGAGGAGGAGACAGTTGGTGGTTAGTTTGATGTGTAAATCTTTCTTGCAGGAACAAAGGTAGTATGCCCTGCCCTACTGGCATCTGGTTGGCCACTATGTGAACTGAATGCTCCTCTAGAAGGACTTTGGTTTGATCCAGGAGGGCTCCCCTTATGTTCCTCCCCAAAATCATCTGCTTGGAAATTCACCACCACCTTTAAATGAAAAGAGATCTCTTTAGTGATCAAAGCTATTTCTCATATAATAAAAGCATCTCTAAGCTTAGGCTTTTATCTCCTAGATATTATTTTTACATACATTTTGATTTACCTGTTATAACAAATCTTAGTGCAATGATATGAAACACGATAATCACACACCATAAAGTCAGAGTTTAAAGGCATATTTAGCAGCAAATGACAAATAGAGCCTGAAAAGTGAAAAACAGTGTTACAAGGACTTTCTAAGGTCATCAACTGTTTTTTATATATATATTATATTCTCTTCTTTTAAAGAATAACTTGCAAAAGCCCTTAGGTAGCTCAGAGCCATTTCATGAGAATGCACTATTAAGATCCTAAGAAAACCATGTAATATCTAAAAAATTGTATTTGTGATCTTGGATCTTCATTTTGGATTGGGGGCAAATGCAACTTCCAGAATCAGCTCTGTGCCCATTGTCTCTACAATACCATCTAGCCATCTCATCTTGGGCCGCCCCCTTCTTCTTTTGCCCTCGACCCTTCCAAGCATCAAAGCTTTCTCAAGTGAATCCTCTCTTCTCATTTGATGTCCAAAGTACTTTAGCTTCATCTTTATTATTTGACCTTCTAAGGAGCAGTCAGGGTTGATTTCTTCTAAGATTGACCTATTTGTTCTCCTCGCTGTCCAGGGGACTCTCAAAACTCTCCTCCAACACCACATCTCAAAGGCGTCTATTTTTCTCGCTCAGCTTTCCTAATGGTCCAGCTCTCACAACCATACATTGCCACAGGGAATACCATTGCTTTGACTATGCGAATCTTTGTTTGCAATTTAATGCCTCTACTTTTCACTATGTTCCCCAGGTTTCTCATTGCTTGCCTCCCAAGAATCAGTCGCCTTTTTATTTCATGGCTGCAATCACCATCTGCAGTGAGCTTAGGAAAGTAAAATCTGTCACTGCTTCTACTTCTTCCCCATCTATTTTCCATGGACTGATAGGGCCTGTTGCCATGATCTTGGTTTTCTTGATATTGAGTCTCAAGCCAGCTTTTTCACTTTCTTCTTTCAACCTAATCAGGAGCTTCTTTAGGTCCTCCTCACTTTCTGCCATTAGGGTGGTATCATCTGCATATCTCAAATTGTTGATGTTTCTCCCAGCAATTTTGATCCCAAATTGTGATTCCTCCATTCCTGCATTGCGCATTATGTGTTCTGTGTATAAGTTGAATAAGCAGGGTGACAAAATGCAGCCTTGTCTTACTCCTTTTCCTATTCCAAACCACTCCGTCATTCCATTTTCTGTTCCTATTTCCATCTAAGTCCATGTTGCAGTTGTCATAATGTACTTTTCCCATCTTCACCACAAGGCAGACAGACTGTCTGTACTGTATTAATTGTGTTATATTAAGTCAAATCTAATTTATGGTGATCTTTTCCACAGTTTCCTATTCACTTCCTCTGGGGATATCATCAGATTGCGCAGCTTGCTCATGGCCACACAGGCTGGCTCTTCTGGGATGCAGAGTGGGAAATCAATCTCCCACCTTCTGGCTCTGCAGCCAGATACCTAAACCACTGAAATTTTTTGTTATGTAGATATTAAACTACATAAGGAAGGCAAATTCTGATGAAAATGTTTGTAGCATTTGTTCCTAACTTTGTTTGTACACTTCACACTTTACATAGTTGTTCCCAGGTTTTTTAAAACATGCAGTAGAACTAAGTAGCAATTTTTCTTTTCTTGGTCCTTAGCATTTCAAGCTATTAGGTTCTGTGACTGCTGCATGTTTGAATATTATCCCGGCAAGTGAGAAAGAGAAAAATAGCATATTTAGGGATAAGATTAGGCTGTACCCAATTGCTCAGAGATTACCACATTTTACATGTGGAAACGTCCACAGAAGCAGACAGCGCTGGCTCTTCAGCTTTGAAACAGAGATGAGCACTGAACCCTAGAGTCGGATACGACTGGCTTTCGAGCAAGGGAAACCTTTACATTCACCTTTACATGCAAGAAATGTTTTTAAAGGGGATACCGAGATTTGCCTGCAGACTGAAGTCAGAGAAATGTTTTGTTATTTCACACATAAACCAATTTTGGCAGGCTGGATTTTAGTATACCGTACTATGTTTCTTTCCCCCCCCCCCTTTACAGGCATTTTGAAGAGCTACAACTAGCAAACTTTTCAAGATGTTTCTTACATACCGCAAGTCTAGATGCTTTGCCTATTAACTTCACTAAAGTGGATAGCGAACTACATTCTAGCTATCTCTGCCAAACAGGCATTGCACCAGTTTGCCATTAAAAGGATGCAGTGAAAGAGAGAATGAAGCACATGCATTATTTCTATAAAGCCAGCACTCAGATGTAGCTGTAATTTAAGACAAAGAATTAAAATAAAAATCTATCATTGCGATGATGCACTTGCCAGATTTTGAATATATTACTGGAAAACACCAAAACAACCCCAATGCAAGACCTTAATTGTTGATTGTGATAAGGTATTGTAACAGGAGCTTTCAAAACAAAAGCTATTCATCTGATGCCAGAACCAGTGAAAGGTTCAGTTATTCTTGCTTTACTGAGCATGAAATGGAATTTGAAAGGCAATATTAAATGGGTTATTAAACTTAAGACATGGCATTTGTGATCCTTCCCTGCATCTTTCTACTTGCATGTATAATGTGTTTGGTATATTCTCTGTGGAATCACACATCTCCTGTAGGTTTCAAACACTACTGTAGGTTTCAGTAAATTTTAGCATTTCACTTGTCTAGTAGTCCTTACATGATAAACTAAAAATATGGGTCCTCAAGGATTCAGATTTCTATTATCTCCATTGCCTATGCATGCCTACACATATCACATTACACAAATCATTCTTGGGAAATGAATATTCATATTTAGTAATAAAAGCATCAAAGCTTTAAAGCAAGGTTTTCAGTTTTGCCAAGTAAGCTTTTTTGTCAAGCATAATTTCTAATCTCTTAAATTCTGGAGTTTTTTTCTGCTCCATTTCACAAACCATAGCTTTACTGTCTTCCTGAGGCTGGTTTTCAAGGATACCTACATATTCCGATTTTTCAAAAGAGGTAATAACCACACATTAGAACTCCATTCAAGTCAAAAAGAAAGTTTCTGTTAAAAGCTATTAGTAAACCCAAGGCCTTCTTAAGAGGATGTTAAACTTCTGCCAGTATCACTTTGCTTCTCTGCTATCTCTAATCAAACCTGTTGACAGCTAGAAAGTAATGAAAGCTTAGGCAAAATGTATACTTTATAAGATAATAAAGTCACAAATGGGGCAAATGGATACACTGTTTAAAGAATGCTTGAGGAATCTGATCTTTGTCAATGCTAATATGAACTGATCTGATCTACATAGTTATTTGTCAGCTTTCGCATTTGGGGAATATACCAATGTTGCTTTTGGTCACAGAGTCTATGAAAAACATGGACACATCTGCATTTTTAAAGAAAATGCATTTAAAATCATAATTATGACCCTTCAAGTTGATTTCAACTACAGTGGTACCTTGCTTAAAGAGCATAATGCATTCCATTGGATTGCTCTTTAAGCAAGTTTGCTCTTTAAGCAAAACACCATTGTAAATGACCAATTGTGACTTCTGGCGGGGGGGGGGGGGGATTGCAAACCCCAATTTATTTGTTAAGCAAGTTTTTGTTGGTTTTATTTGTTAAGCGAAGTGGACATTCAGAGAAAATTCTGCTCTTTAAGGTAGAAAATACTGTACTCAAAAATAGTACCAAGTACATTCTCTTCTTCTAAAATTTAGAATTGTGTATGAGATACAAAATATTTTAATACTTTCGATCTACCCATTTTGACATATTGACCTACATCCAATTGTAATTCCAACTAGTGTAAGCCCACTGAGTAAATGAGAGTTATATAAGTGTTGACTTGCCATTCAGCAATTGATTCAGTGGGTCAACTGCTCACATTGTGTGTTCAGTTCTGACAGGATCAAGATTCACTCATTTTTCCAAGGTCAGTAAAAGGAGTACCCAGCATGTACATTGTGACCCACCAAGAAAGTGCTCTAAGTACTACAGGGCAGTATATGAGTGCAATTGCTATTGCTAAATGACCTTTTTATAACTTGTCACAGAAAGCATGTAAATCACATCCTGATTTTTTTTAAAAAAAATAGATTATATTTTGGCCTGTAGTGTTGTTAAACAACAGAGACAGGAAGTTCTTCAATATGTTTTAACTGTGCACTATGGCTGAAATCCACTTTTAAGTCACAATGAGAGTGTGCCTATTGAATCAGTGGGGATTTGATGAGTCAGCTTCCCCACAGTTTCCATATAATCCACAAACCTGCTTTAGCTGCAGTTTATTGCTGCATTTCAGCCTATATCTGGAAGTATAGGACTCGCTACTTATAGCCTTCTTTCATCCCCTACCTACCCTATGACATGATCTCCAGCGATAAACTAACTAACCCTATGAACTAGCTACTTCTCACTTACCTTTTGTCTTCCCCCTACCATGGGAGATTTAATACAAACTGGCCCCAAGGAAGTAATTGACAATCTTAAGATTTTACTCACAAGGTGACATGCAGTAATTTATTCCAGAAGTTCTCACCCTTTTAAAGCCAGGGGCTGGGTCACTCTCCCTCAGACAGCTTTGGGGGACGGATGACCATTTTGCCCTTTCTCCACCACATTGGGGGGGGGGGGAGAGATATGAAATGGTGCCACAGGCCGCAAGTTGAGAATCCATGCTTTATTTAGTAACTTGCAGCAGACCATGTCAATCCGACACAGTTCAGCACCTGAGGCCCCAACCTTGTGGGAGAAACAAAAGCAAACTTTATACATTTTTACTGTTTATTCTTAACAAGCCACAACTGGGTTCGTAATTACTGTAGTTGCCTGTTTAAATGTTCCTTATAGGCAATAGCTCTAACATGCTTGTTAGCAACAGTCAATTAGGCACAGCTGCCATCTCCAAGGGCTGTGCTTCCCAAAACATAGCTTAACACACCCATTGACTGTACAAAACACAAAATGGATGTCAGCAAACCAAAATGGAAGCCTTGAATGACATCAATACACCTTCCTATCTGTACCCAGAAATACAGTCTTTTAGATGTTTGCCTCCCCATGAACATTTACCTTCCCAGACTTTCAAAAGCTTCTTGTTTGTATAGATATGAATGTGCATTTCACGCTAATAAAATCATGAAATTCTTTTTAGGTGTTTCATAATCTGATCCAGTCTTCACAGCCCTATGGAAAAAAAGTACCATAATTTGCAGCAAGTGATTAATTGACATTGCTTATTGGCCCACCAGTTATCCAAAATCATCCGTCCTTCCACATGGAATCTTGTTCAAAGCTTAATCTGCATAAATTAATTTAATACTGAATCTTTTTACTCAGCTCTGGCAATTAATTTTGGCATTGTGTTTGGGGATTTATTGCTCAACGTCTTCTATATTTAGCCTTGAGAAAAGGAGACTGAGAGAGTTATGATAGCTCTCTTCAAATACCTGAAAGATAATAGATAGAGACTGAATATCAGGCAACATTTCTAATGGTTAGAGCAGTATGGCAATGGAACTAACTACCTCAAGAGGTGCTGACAGCTCCAACACTGGAAGCATTTAAGAAAGAATCGGATAACCTTCTGTCAGATCTGCTTTGATTCGGATTCCGACATTGAGCATTGGGTTGGACTCAATGGCTAAAAGGTCCCTTCCAACTCAGTGAACCTGTGGTTCTATGGTTCTATATAATTTTCCAATTGTTTCAAAGCATTTTTTAAAATATGTGAAGGATTCTGCCTGCCACATTTCACAGTGCTGTATATGATATTCCAGCAGTAGTTGCTGGAGTTCTTACAGAACAATAATCCCCAGTTCCAACAGACAACATTGAATCAATATTCCATTAAGCAAATAGCAAGTTTTCCATTTGCAAAATGCACTAATAACCAATAAACATGCTTTCCCCCCTGTCCCTTCTTTGCTTATTAGTGGTACTGTACTTCTCTTTGGCAGAAATATTACTGTTTTTCTGTAGCAATAATTGCTTATACATAATCTTGCACTAACAATAATGAGTACCTAAATAAGTGGATCCTTGAACAAATCAAGACAGGATTATACATTGAAAATGAAATGGCTAATCTGAAGTTATCATACATTGGGTATATTATTAAAATGCAAAATATATCTGTGAAAAATGAAATAATACTGGGGAAAATTGAAGGGAGCCAGAAAAAAAGGAAGAGCAAATGAGAGATGGTTAGACTCTATAAGGAAGCCTTGGGCGTAGCTATGGAAGAGCTGTCAATGACAGAATATTTTGCTGATTAGTATTTATAGGGTTGTCATGTATTGGAAGCAACATGACACATGTAATAAAATAGATTTCCTGTTTAGGAAAAGATGAAGAGCCTTTGGACAGTGGAGAAGGCCTTGTGCATGCAAAATGACACCTTGCTCATAAATTTCATTATCACATTGAATTACCATTAATACCTTGTCGCATTGATTGGACAGTCTCATGGCAAGAAGGCCCTGCCTTTTACAAATGGAAAAGAATATTTGAGCTCAGGAAAAAAAACTTGTAACCTGTTTCAGTATAAGGAATGACTGACTGGTTAGGTTTCGGCTCCTTAATTAGAGTGAGGCACAAAATGAATGTGAAATTGCTTTTTCAGAAATGCAAGGTAATTAGCTCTGAAAAGTCATTGAAACACACTGAAAGAAACAAAATGCAGAAAGACTATTGTATTGAGGGGGGGGGGGAGTGCTAGATATTTTTCAGTAAGTAATGCCTTAATTAAATATCCCTGAGCCAAATGTATTTAATTAGACAAGAAAGCATGGCTCCTCAAGGTTGTGTTTGAGCCCATGTTAGTCCTCTTCCTTCCTGCTGCCATGTTTGCCAAGGATTTTTAAAAACAGAGATGGGAAGGCAGAATTCATTTTGTTTCAAAAGCAGAATCATGCTTTCAGAAGACTTCTAGAAATGTTATACTGCTTCAAAACAAGGTCTGTGCTCCTGCATTCCTATTCTCAATAATAATTTCATGTCAGAAATTATTCTGGGGTGAAAGGATTTTTGCAGAAGAAACTCCACTCAGGGAATGCACAAATGAGGCTCCTTTCATGTCCCTAAGAGCTGGGATAAAGACAGGTGCTCAATCCATCATGCAGTACCCTGGTCTTGAACTGCTGACTTGCCAGCTTTCCAGCTAACAAAACAAGCTTCTTAATAGGAATGTCAGGGGAAAAAACATTGCAGCACTTTAAAGATTAACTGCTATATTTTATGATTTATGTACACCTGATGCAGGGGTCAAAATGTCACAAGGAAAAAAGGATCACAAAGCAATGAGGTAAAGAGTTTCACTCCTTTGTCTGAAGAAGTGGACTTGATCCAGAAAGCTAACAGTAAAAATATAGTAATTAGTCTTTAAAGTGCTGCAGTGTTTTTGTTTTATTATTTTTTTGTTTTTGTTTTCTGATATGCCTGAACGACAGACTAACATGGCTACTATTCCAAAAATTTTAATAGGAATGCAGCTTTTTGCTGCTCCCCATTTCTATCCAAAATTCAGAGATGTGGTGGCAAATTTGGCAGTGGCATTGAGGTGCAAACAAATTGAGACCTGGATGCAATCCTATGCAAACCAAGAATGTGTCTTACTTTGAAGGACTTTTTTGTCATGAATAAACATGCCCTGGATTTCACTTCTATTGCTCTCTCAGTCTTTATTTTAATAAAAATAATCAGGTTAGTGATTTTCCTATTAAATCACAGATCTCGTATAGATTATTATGAGCGATAATGCTGTAAAAGAAAAAAGAACTGGCTAAAATGTATGCTGTGTTATAAGCAGCCTGTAAACAAGAACAAATACTTCAAATTAAATTATAGAAGTTGCCATCTGTGTTACTTTCAGAAGCATTCCTATTTTTGTGATTGCATCATTGCAAACAAAGAGACCTATCTAGTGTTTCAGCTTCATCCCCAGGTATTCAAAATTCATGTCCAAAACCACAGAAGCACTATAATTACTGTGAAAATGGCATCTCTAGTTCAAAAACTAACATGTCAGCTCCAGCAAAAGTCTGGAACGATAGAAGGCAGACAAGCATACAGAAGCGTCTGGGAGGTCATAGTTGACTGTCTATAGCAGTGTTTATCAACCTTTGGGTTTCAATTCCCAGAAGCCTAAGCAGTGGTAGGCTCCAAAAATGTTACTACCACACTGTGGGCGTGGTATGGTGAGTGCGGCCAGGGGAAAAGCCCTGTGTTGCACCCGAATTAGGACTACTTTATTTCAAAACTTGGATGGGTGGAGCCAGCGAGAATTTCTGCTACCGGTTCTGGAGAAGTGGTGTGAACCTGCTGATGCCCACCACTGAGCCTAAGTCAATTCCCCAAAGCACTGGTCAGCCAATGTACTGACTCAGGCTTCTGGGAATCGAAGCCCCCCCTGTGGGGCATGCGTCCCACGTTGGGAACTGCTGGTCTATTGGCTGATTTTGGCATGGATGTGTTAGAAATTTTGCACACCTGTAAAAAGTGGCTGCAGTGGCTTAGCGGTTAAGACGCTGAATTTGATGACTGGAAGGTCAACAGGTCAGCAGTTCAAGACCTGACTCCTGCACAATGAAGTGAGTTCCCATCTCTGTCCCAGCTCCTGCCAAGCCTGAAAGCAAGAAATTGCAAGTAGATAGGTACCACTTCAGCGGGAAAGGTAACAGTATCTAGTCATGCTTGCCACTTGACCATGGAAACATCTGCAGCCTTTTTGGCTGTAAATGGAGATGAGCACCAATCCCTGGAGTCAAATGCAACTGGCTTTTGAGCAAGGGAGACCTTTACCTTAAAAGCGAGGGGGTTCATAGGACTTCATCATCATAGTTTTAAAAGCCAGAATCCTAAACTGAGTTAGGGGACTGTGTCTATTGTTCTTTCTGTCGGGATCCCTTAATCATGCCCTTGTTTACACATTTGAGGCAGTGTCTCAGAGGGACAATCTTTTGCCACTGTTCTTGCCTCTTTGTTGGACTGCCCTGTACTGAGCAGCTGCTGCCTTTAGCTCACCAAAGACGGAATCTCTAAAAAGTGAAACGCCTGGCTAGGCACAATGGAAGAGACGGAATGTAAATCAACATTAGACACCCATATGTTGTTGTTAGAGGAATATCTGCTGCTAGGAAGCTGCCTATTCATTTGGTGCCTTCCTTGGTAGGCTATACGAATGCTAAAAGTCTAGATAAGCACAATTTATCTAGACTTGCACAGTTGTTGTATCTATGGCCTGGAAGCATGGGTGCCCAAACTTTTCGGGCCGTATGCCAGTCACATGGTTCCTCCCACTGTAAGCGGAAGTAAAACGCCCCTTGCAATATGTTTTGCAACAGGATGAGATAGATTTTAAGGTGCCATTTTCTCTGATTAAACCAAGGGTGCCTAAACTACGCCCCATGGGCCAGATCTGGCCCCTGATGCCAGTTCATCTTCCCCACACTGCCCCTGTTGCTCCCGGAAGCGGAAGTAAAATTTGCCTGTACAGGCATGTCTTGCTTCCGCTTCCGGGAGCGACAAGGGTGGCGTGAGCTGGATGAATGTTCCTGTTGTTCATAATATTTTTGTAACCTTATGATGTATATTGGGGCTTTATTTTATTGTATGGTATTTTATGATATTTTATTGTTTTGAATTATTGATGTATAATATCTGATTATACTGTGACATTATGCTGTTTTATTGAATTGTAACATTGTATTCGATTGTTGTGAGCCGTCCTGAGTCGGTTTTACCGAGTAGGGCGGCATATAAATAAAAAATGATGATGATGATGATGAATGGAGAAAAAATGCTATGGCTTCCTCATGTCAAAGGGCTAAACTGCAAAATTAGCAAGGCAGTCACTCCTGCCCATTGCCAAGACACTTGGCGTTGCCTTGAACTGTGAAGAAAAGACAAAGACTGATGAAGCAGATGGTGCATGGCTGTCTATATGTATGTGTGTACCGTATGTTTGTGTGTGTGTGTGTATGCTCGTGTTGTACCTGTGTTTAGTCTGTCTGCCTCCTAAATAGAATAATCAATGTTATTATCTCTTCTTCTCTTATCTAAATCACATCAGGATTCTACAGTAGATCAATAGCTACAACAAAGAAGGCCAGAGCTTTCATTCCACTGGGACTCATTACTTCTGCTGCCTAAGATCTCGATATAGATTCTTGGTAAGGTTATCTAGTGTTCTATAGTAGTTAACAACAACTGGCAGTTATTAATACTGCACTGCGACCCCAGCTTTACAGTAAAGCAGCTGATAACAGGGCATGTCTAACAAAATGAAAAAGTCTTTACTTTTTTGCCATCAGCTTTCCCCCTTTCTTTTCTTTCCACCCCACCCGCTATTCTAATAAATCTTCCTTGTATTCTCCAGTTCTATTCTAATGTGGCATCTAAAACTGGCACTTCATTGAAATTCTTAGCAAGCTCAGGTACATCTTTAAACAGACTAACATCTGCTGCACCATTACAATGCCTAACTAAAATAAATTTAGATCTTAAATTAGCTTTTTCAGTAACGGTTGTTACAAAAAGCCACTGGAAGATAAAATACATACTATAGCTGTATGGAAAACATTGTTTTTATTGTTATTTTCTATCCAGTTCAACTCTCCCCCACCCAGTTGAAAAGGAAGAGAAATGCTGAAATTTGTTGTTGGGAAACTTTAATCTAGACTAGCCATAAATCATTTAGCAGTTTTCTCATTGTTAAGTTCTTTTTAGGAAGATAGTATTATGTGAGGTAAAAACATGTTTTTCTCGTCACTGTGGACAGCTCTAATCTTTCTTGTCAAAAATAGACAGACAATTTGCATTGGCTAGGTAAATACTATGGCAGATAATTTACATGTCATGGCATAAAATCTTTCCTTCATTTCACCTTTCCTCAGAAATATATTATCAGTGGAACTGTGCATTCCCTTAGTAAGAATTTTTAAAATGCACACAGATGCATGCACACAAAGAATCTCCTGTGGCATAAAGACCTTCCTGTAATATAAAACAGGCTGGCAATATACTTAAAGGTAAAAAAAGACATACAAAAACATGAGGATCTGCGAAAAAGATACATAGAAGTGTAATATGTATTGAATTTCTTGAAATGTCTGTCAAATTCTGTATAGAATCAATGCATGGTTACCCATCTGGATAATTTTCTTGTGGCTTAGACCACAGATAAATCTGTGAATAACCCCAAGATCAATCCTCAGTTTTCAAACATTTAACCCTGTACGACATGGTAGGAGGCAGCTATAATTTGGTTTGGAAGGCATAATCCAAGAAGAAATTTAAAATAGTTTTCTGGAGAACAAAAAGAAAAGCAAAACAAATGGGACCAATGTGGAGAAACCATTTGGAGAAGCTTTTTTTTAATG
Organism: Furcifer pardalis; assembly: GCA_030440675.1. NCBI lineage: Eukaryota > Metazoa > Chordata > Lepidosauria > Squamata > Chamaeleonidae > Furcifer > Furcifer pardalis. Next base: position 98,370,219 of record CP126890.1, read on the forward strand.
GATTACAGAAGACAATGTTGTTCAATAAGTATACAGTATTCTGAAATTTTCCAAGCATCCAAGTATTGGGTGTTTGTTTGTTTGTTTTGCCTTCTGACATTTGGAAAACAGGGAGTCCAGTCCAGTCCACCTTTCTTTTGTTATAGCTCCCCTCTGCTGCTGTATGAGAGCTTTGTGGAGAGAGGGAATCAGAGGCCAAGACTTAAGGAATTTGCTAAGGGTTTCCATATTTTTACATCAGCTCCATTTTTCTGTTAAATCCTGCACTGATGTACCTATATACAAACATATGCTGAGAGTTCTCATCCATTCACCAATGGCTCTGTGTTGTTGTTTTTTAAATTTTCCAATTTTTTATCTATTAATTTGCTTAATTTTATCTTTTGGGCTGGGAGAGGGGATAATAATTAGAAAGGATCAGCAGTTGGAGCAGAACTAGGCAAGATAGCCAATACCAGCTGGCAGGAAGATGCAGAAGAATTAATTGGATATCTAGACTTTGAGCTAAATTCTACTTAGTATAAATTCATCATCGGGTTTTAAAGATATAAAAATTCCAGAGGAATAGATTATTGGCTTCTTCTGTGCAATGTTAGTTTGAATGTCACAAATGTTGTCTGTGAAGGATCCTTTAACAGTACAGTATTCACTTTCACTGCTGCTGGTGCATCTTCAAAAATTTATCCATTCCCCTTCACCACTGAAACTGTAATTCCCCCCCCCCCTGTTCATGAAACTGGTTGTTTCAGGTGTGTGCATGTTAATCAGGTGGTTGAAGAAATCTTACTAGGAAAAGTGAAATGTAGGAGATAAAATGGAATATCAGAGAGGCAGATTGACTCACTACAGCAGTGTTTTCCAACCTAAGTCAATTTCCCAAAGCACTGACCAGCTAGTGTACTGACTTACGCTTCTGAGAATGAAATCCCCCTCTGGGGCGTGGGCCCCATATTGGGAACCACTGCACTAGAGAAAGGCACAGCCCTTAGTTTTGAAAACCTGAACAGAGCTTTCAATGTTGGGACCTTTTCAAGGTTATTAATGCTTCAAGTCACTGTAAGGAAAAAAACAACTTACCAGTGCATAACAGCAGTATATATATACCCAATGCAATGAATGAAACTTATTCTTCACAACTAGCAAAATCTCAGTTATTTGAATGGATTTACTCTAGGCAGAATTAATGTTGGGCAATTGCTATGTTTCAACTTTAGAGCAAAAGTAGGTGCCAGGAAAGAAACTTTTGGGAAATATGGAAGCTCTAAAACCACAGGAATTCCAAGCTGATGTTACAGACTATGGTCAAGACTTCACAGCTAAAATGTGACTGAGATGCTCATCACAAGAAAGTGACTTTATTGTACTCCAAAAGCCAAATTGCACTTCTTTTTTTGCTTGCTTTCTTTATTCTTTATTCCTTTATTCACGTGAGTAGTGGATTGATTGAACTAAAAATCACATTATGTAATCAAATCGACTTCTGGAAATGACACAGTACATTTGGGTATTCAGGATGTCACAGGAACTGCCAAATGAACAGCTTGCTTGATGCCCCTGTACACAGAGCATCTGAAGGTTTCATCAAAAATCATCTCTTTTTTGTTTGTCAAACACAAACTTCTTAAAAGGCAATATGTTAGATCTATATATTACTCCTATTTATAGAATTATGAATTTTGAATCTGTCATCCCTGCTGATGAAATAATAATGCCATTAAAGTACATTCTTGCCAACCTTTTAAGTGTTTCAACTTTTCACGCATTTTTTCCACAGAAATATTATCGTTAGAGTTTGAAAAATGTCCATATTATTGTCCTGTTTTTATATTTGTAATTTTTGAAATTGTAGTCATTTTAGTCTGTGTTTCAAGCATATCAGAGAGTAAACAAAACAAAATGACAAAAAAAAACAGGTGGTACTATAAAGACTAACTGCTGTATTTTAATGTTTTCTTTCATGGAACAAGTCCACTTCGTGAGACATAGGTTTCAGACTTCATGGCATCAATCTCAAACCATAAAACATCTTTATATTGTATTGATTTTAGCTATAGAATTTATTGCCAAAAATGCAAATATGTAGCTATATTTGGGTCAGCTGATATAGAGCAGGGATGCGCACACTATGGCCCATGGGCCGGATCTGGCCCATGCCATTTAATAATCCCACTCATGCTGCCCTCGCCACTCCCAGAAGCAGAAGTTAAATGCAACTGTACATGTGCAAAATACCATAAAGCACCCACGGCTGTCATAAATGCATTTATGGTAGTGTTTTGCACATGCATGGGCACATTTTACTTCCGCTTCCAGTGGGAGGGACCACATGACTGGCTCGCTCAACCACGTGACCAACCGGCGGCCCAAAAAGTTTGGGTACCCCTGGGCTAGAAATTAGTTTTCACCTGAATTATTGTCTAACAGTGCTAGATTTTGAATATAATCCTTCAATTACATAATAAAGGAAATGTTAAAGGTAAGTTACAGTTTAATGATTACTATCTGTATACAAAATTGGGCTATTTACATTAAATTTTTGTAATGGTTTCTTCTTTAAAATATTGCAATAGCTGTTTTACTTCATTCCTTCAACTCTTTACTCCAGTGGTCCGGTATCAGATGCTGCTGATCAGGTTCTAGAAGTTGTTGCCTTCTGTTCCAGACCAATGTATTTTACAAATACAGTAATACCTCGGATAACGTTTACCTCGGATAACGCTAAAATCGCATAACGTTAAGTAATCTGGGGAGGAGCATTGGATCGAATAACGTTAAGGTCGTATGGGATGGATCAGATAACAACCGCTAAAGCCTGTGCGGTTACAATGTATCTCTATGGAGCTTTAACGTTATCCGATACATCCCATAGGATTTTAACATGCATCGGATAACACTAAAAATCGGATAACACCAAGACTTGTGGAACCAAGTCTTAGCGTTATCCGAGGTATTACTGTATTGACAAGCAGAAGAGGAGCAAAGCAGTAACATTTCTATTGAAACCCATCTTCTAGCCATACCCTGGAATGAGAGCCATTAAATTGACAAGGGGGCGGGGGAGGAATGTAATAAATATCATAACTAGAAATAATGGGATAAAATTGGGTAAGAGGAAAAAAGGTAGGCCATTTCCTATAGTGAGATCTAATAGAGGGTGAAATGGACAAGTCTCCCTGGGGAAATGGTAGATGACATCCCAGCATTTCAATCAGGTAAAAGCCTATGCAGATATGAGTTCTCAGGAGTGTAGTGAAGGAAAATACAGAATCTAGCATCAATAATGAGGGGGCAGGGAGTTAAATCGTGTGTGTGTGTTAGGATGTATAAAGCAGTTTCGACAGAATAAAATGTATACTAGTTAATACATGCCACGGACATCAAATTGAATCCAGAGAATGATAGGGGGGAAAGAGCATAGTTAGGTTCCAAATCACTCTCACTAAGAGCATATAAATGAAATGTGGGTGTGGGTTGGTTGGTTGGTTAATTAGTTCTTTCTGCATCAGTTCATAGAATTCACAAGTAGAAAGGTCTCTGGTATGGAGAAAAAAACCTACAGATTGAGGCAGTGGGACTCCCTTCCAATTCACATTTCTCCTTGCATCATGTAGTCAACAGAAAGAAAATGGAAATAAACCTGCCCCAGACATGTAGTATTTTCTGGACAATGACTATGACGATGATAAGAATTTTGCTATACTGTATAGTCAAAAATCAAGGAGAAAATTATTTACCTCTCCTCACTATTTTCCAATTATTTATTTAATATATTTTAGTCCCTGGAAAATAGATGGGGAAGAAGTAGAAGCAGTGACAGATTTTACTTTCCTAGGATCTAAGCTCACTGCAGATGGTGATTGCAGCCATGAAATAAAAAGGCGACTGATTCTTGGGAGGCAAGCGATGAGAAACCTGGGGAGCATAGTGAAAAGTAGAGACATCACATTGCAAACAAAAATTCGCATGTCAAAGCAATGGTATTCCCTGTGGCAATGTATGGTTGTGAGAGCTGGACCATTAGGAAAGCTGAGCACAGAAGAATAGACGCCTTTGAGATGTGGTGTTGGAGGAGAGTTTTGAGAGTCCCCTGGACAGCGAGGAGAACAAATAGGTCAATCTTAGAAGAAATCAACCCTGACTGCTCCTTAGAAGGTCAAATAATAAAGATGAAGCTAAAGTACTTTGGACATCAAATGAGAAGAGAGGATTCACTTGAGAAAGCCTTGATGCTTGGAAGGGTCGAGGGCAAAAGAAGAAGGGGACGGCCCAAGATGAGATGACTAGATGGTATTGTGGAAGCAGTGGGCACAGAGCTGGGCGAGTTGAGGGGGATGGTGGAAGACAGGAATGCCTGGCGGATGGTGGTTCATGGGGTTGCAGAGGGTCGGAATCGACTGTGCGACTGAACAACAAAATACTATGTTTCATATTGCCTTGGATTTTATGTTGGAACATGAAGTCGTATAAAACAAAACTTCAAAAATAATACAATAAAATACACATCAAAATACCAGTAACAATTTCAACTGCATTTTGTTGCTACTGCCACTTTCACAGGAGCAGCAACAAAAAAGCTGTTGAAATTGTTACTTTGATATATATTTTGTTGTATTATTTTTGTAGCTCTATTTTATAGGACTTAATAATCTAGCCTGAAATCTTATACAGGATAAAAGAGACCACTTCACTTTTTCAGTCAGTTCCCACTGCAAAGAGCTTCATAAACCTTGGAAAAGTTGTAAATGTAGTTTAATGGTTTTGTGGCTCAGGGATCTATTGATCATTGAAATTGAAAAGTAAGATACTGTATAGTAATTCAATTTTTTGAATTGCCACCCTTGTTTTTCATGCTTGAGCAAAGAAAATCAGTAACTTGCATAGAGGGAAATTACCAAGTCTAACATCTACCTGGAGCCTGTAATATCTGCATATCATCCTATCATCTCATGTGGGCAGTGTTGTCTACGCTGCTTTAACTGGCAAGCCTAGAAAGTCTTCCTTCTAGCAAAAATTGTTGAAGGAATCCAATTTTAGTAAACCTTGTTGGAGCAGCCAGTTTTAGAACAGAACTCGTACCAGCTTCTCCATGTCACAAATAATCCTGGATTTATTTCATTAAGTTTATGTAGTTATAAAATCAGGTGTTGCTCAGTCCTCTGGGAAATGCTAATAATAAATGTTAACTGAAAACTATTTATATCGCAGTTTACATATTTCTTTTGCAATGTTTGAAATGATTGTTGAAACCTTATATTCTCTTTGCATGAATTACTATGTATGGATCGACCAAGGATCGTAGCTGATTGCTCTTGACTTTATAATTTTTGCTACATGTACAAGAGACGGGAAGCAAGGTGACCAAATGGCACAATGTAAAAGATTCTTTTCTCATCTCTCCCTTTAATTTGTGGAAGCTCTCTGTGAATGTTGGATGAAAAGACATTTAAAAACATGCAATTTTATTAACATTCAGTTTGATTCTTGGTTGAACCTCTTAACTAAATCAAAATAGTCTGTCTATGATACTTTTCTCACATGTGATGTAATGATCACCTTTGCACAGGAGCCCTGAAGTAAATTAGAGGCAAATTTTACATACCGTATTTGCCGGCGTACAAGACGACTGGGTGTATAAGATGACCCACCAACATTTCCACTCAAAATATAGAGTTTGCTATATACTCGCTGTATAAGACTACCCCCTCTTCCGCATATCTTCCACACACCAAATAAAACGTAAAAGAACATCAGATTTGATTTCAACATGTTAATTTATATTCAAATGCTTATGACATGCAGAAAAACTGTCACGAGGCTGTATGTTATCAGACATGCACAGTAAACATAAAACAGTGCAAGTTTATTAAACATTATTCACCAAAGACAATTCACTAAAGCTGAATGAAACAATAAACCTATGGGAGCTGCCATGCTGTTTGTTTTCTAATCTGTTAACCAAACTGGAACTGACAATGATAGAAGGAAGATAACAAATAGAGGGAGAGAGCAAGTGCCAGGCTAGTCCCTAGCAAGTTTGCTGGCATGACAGTTTCCCTTTAAAAGCCTTCTAACTCCTGTTCGTCATCTGATATTAAAAGTTGTTATCCGATCCATCCCATAGGACCTTAACGTTATTCGATGCAATTCTTCTCCCCAGATTGCTTAACATTATGTGAGGTAAACGTTATCCGAGGAAAACGTTATCCAAGGGAAACGTTATCTGAGGTATTACTGTATTTTATTCAACTAAAGTGTACCCGGCGTACAAGACGACCCCCCACTTGGAGGCATGTTTTTCAGGGGTAAAAAGTCATCTTATACGCCAGCAAATACGGTATTTAAAACACAGTAAGAATTACATTTTCATAAAAATGAATGAATATTTCAGAGTTGTTTGTATCCTTCATTTATTTGGAATAAATTGTATTGCGGTGATGATTTCTTTCCTTCTCTGTCTATTATTGTTTAACTCCGCAAGCACATAGTTTAAAGGGTTTTGATATTATGCCCTAAAATAGGACATTAGATTAGTCTGCATTTTATGTAGGCAATGTTTCTCCATAAATTATTGTTAGGAAATATAATTTCATCAAATGACACATATGTTCATTTTCAACAGCCTTCAGTTAAATCTGAAATACTGTTCATGAGGTGACATGCAATACTGAGATATAATACAACCAGGGGGGAATGGCTGTAATTATACCTGTTCTTCAGTTTTGACAAGATGTATTTAGAGCTTGACTCTTCTTTCCCTTCTTTATGATACCTTAAATAAGACAGGGTGTCTTCATTGTTTAAATAATTGATTATTTATCCAAAACAGCAATTTTAATCCACATCAGCTTTGTATGCAGATTATTTTAACTTTAAAAGCAAATAAATGTAAGCAGCAGCCATGAAGTCTGACTTAGTAGCCAGAGCTGCAGAAGAATACAAGTTCTTACATAGCTTAATTATTTATGTAATTAAAAGGAACATGCCTACAGAAAACATGGCCATCTTAAGACCCATTTGTGAATATCCACACTGACATCAACTGCTTAAAATGCCATTTTAATGTAATTGATCGTAGAATTTTTTCTGCACTGTGATTTTCTATGTGTAGCATCATGGACAAGAGAAGTGAGGATGCCACCATCTCACAAGATTTGGTACAAACCATTATATTATTTATTTATTTATTTATTTATTTTATTTTATTTTATTTTATTTTATTTTATTTTATTTTATTTTATTTTATTTTATTTTTTAGATTTCTATACCGCCCTACTTGATGCACCCAACTCAGGGTGGTGTACAAGCAAAATAGCATACAATCAATCAATAAGGTACAACAATAAGGACAATGCTATGATAGGACACCACACAGTAAAACAGCAACAATGTGGCAACGCAATCAAGCAACAATATAACTGTACAAATCAGAAATACAAAGTAGAAATACAATCCCAAGGTACAATATAACATACAGTGTAACAATATAACAATATAATGACAAAAAATCCAATCTAACAGTAGACAACAGTATATCAAATGTCATAATTACAAAGTGCGCCCGCTGCCGCCTGGTCTTTTATCGACCTCCGGGCCAAGGTGGAAAGGGCCCGGAGGGAAGGCGTCGGCGTTGCCTCACCAGCCTCAGCTGCGTCGGCTTCATCGTCTCCGGCCATGGTGGAAAGGACCCAGAGGGAGAGCGGGAGCGTCCTCTCACTGCCCGCTGCCGCCTGGTCTTTTATCAACCTTCGGGCCAAGGTGGAAATGGCCCGGAGGGAAGGTGTGGGCATCGCCTCACCGGCCTCAGCTGTGCCGGCTTCATCGTCTCTGGCCATGGTGGAAAGGGCCCGGAGGGAGGGCGGGAGTGTCCTTTCGCCATCCGCTGCCTCCCGGTCTTTTATCAACCTACAGGCCGAGGTGGAAAGGACCCGGAGGGAAGGCAGGAGCATCGCCTCACCGGCCTCAGCTGCGCCAGCTTTATCATCTCTGGCCATGGTGGAAAGGGCCTGGTAGAAAGGGCCCTATTCTAGAAAGCTATATTAGTGGTGACAAATCTATGTCATGCGTGCCAGACAGGGCACTCAGAGCTCTCTCTATGGGCACCCATTCCAATGCCCCAGCACAGAGTCCACCCCACCCCTCTGCCCAGCAACCCAATGGGAGGGCGTACTCCCTCCCCCCAGCACAGAATTTGTCCTGCCCCTTTGCAGCACAGACAGCAGCCTGTTAAGTTTGGGCACTCGGTCTCTAAAAAGTTCACCATCTATATTATGGTTGCTCATCATGGGAGGAAGGGCATCATGCATTTCTTGTTCCTTACTGAGATATGGAATGCTACTGACTAAATAATTGAAATCATTTTTAGTTTATTAAAATGGTTTTAAGAAATTGATATCAATTAATTAGCTAAACTTTGCTTTTGTCCCCAGAGCTTAATTAAGGGACTCTGTCTAAGCTGGGTTAAGCAATGTTGGTCCACAGTTCCATCTCTCAAGTAGCTGAGTGATGGAACAGTAACCTTGTTCATGTTAGCCATGCATCGTGTCTGATGTGTTCATGGAAATCTTGCACATGAAGGGTCTTCCTCACTGACCTTCAGAAGCGTCTCTGACTCTGTGCTTCCATTGCATATGGCTTCAAAACTAAAACCCTTGAGTGATCATAGTGTGTGAAATGGAGCATGTTTAGAGATCTGGATCAAAGCCACAGTGCAAATTTAGTACGTACCCATAGATAATACAATCTAAAATGAAGATGAAAATCCAGTGATGAGGGGGTGAAATATTTGTTAGATTATTATTTTTAGGTTGGAACAGCAAAACTAGGTCAGCACAGGAGACATATAGCCCCAATTTAACAATTTGTATTTTTCTATTATTGCTACAAAACTGTTTCCCGTAAGGGACAGATGAGATTATATGACTGTTCTCATTATGGTAGTGATAATGGCATCCAATCTGCAGAAAAGTCTCTTGCCTTCTAGTAGCAATCTCTCAATGTGGGATTTGCTAGACAGGTGTAAACTGGCAATGTGTAACAATATAAAAATGGTTTCAAATATTCTAGTGATAATGTAGTAGGATTCACACCAGTATGTTCAATGGCTATCATGCTGTTATAATTAAGCAGCAGCAGCAAAAAAATTAATTGGCTCTGCAAAGTTGTGGTGTGTCTTTGAAACACTACTAAATGTTAAACTGCAGTATTATCTTTACCATTTGCAAGATTATCAATCTGAAAATACAGAACCATGCACATTATCTGTAATTTTGTAAATGTTCTGATCTGTAACTGTTCAAAAGTAGTACCATGCATTTCCATAAAATTACTCAACTGTAAGCAGACTAGCACCCCCAAAACATTCTGGAGTTCTGCACTTCACTTAAAAAGAAAGCTCTGTTTGTCTTGTGCTGTTTTTTATAAGACAAACATAACAATGGCTTGAATAGAGAGGCTGCTTTGCGTGAATACAAGGAATCCTTCTGCCACAAGTGGCTTTTGAACCAGCATAAGAATCCTGCTATTAGAGTGAGGGAGAATATGATTTCCATCAGTTTCATGTTCCCCTGAAGTCCCTTTTTAAAATCCTCTCTGGAGATTGGATAAAATGGTGCTGGGAGTTATAGGAAAGGAGCAGGAATTGATTTTTTAAAAATCTGCTGATTGGAGTGGTCTGAATGGAACACCCAAAAGGAAGTTTTTCAAAAGCTTCAATCCCATTGATATTCCCTTCTAAAGCAGGTCCATTGGCCAAAATCCTGTTGCATAACTCATACCTGCAGAAGATTACGCTGTGCACAGCAGGGGAGATGTTGGAGGTTTGTTCAGCCATCCGTTTTATTACATAGAGGTCATGGGACAGATGGAAGATAATTACCCGAATCTCCTTGCTAGTGATCGGCAGATGTATACAATAGAACCCCGAATAACGTTATGACTAAAAGAGGGTGGGGTAACTTCAAAATTAGCGTGCATCGGGTCTCCCGACCTCCCTAGAGCTGATGCACGCTAATTTTGAAGTTACCCCACCCTCTTTTAGGCTGCAGCAAGCCAGAATGTCGGGATTCGAATCCTGACATTTTGCCTTGCTGCAGCCTCCAGGGAGGTGGGGGAACTTTGGAAACAGCTTGGATTGGGTCTGCCCACCTCCCTGGACCCGGTGGGGGGGGGGGTCAGAGCCCCCAAAATTGGTAAAAAAAAATCCGGTTTTTTTACCAATTTTGGGGTGTCTGACCCCCCCCCCCCCGCTGGGTCCAGGGAGGTGTGGGGATCCAATCCAAGCTGTTTCTGGGCTTCCCCGACGTCCTGAGCCAGTGCAGCAAGCCAGAATGTCGGGATTCGAACTCTGACATTCTGGCTTGCTGCACTGGTTCAGGACGTCGGGGAAGCCCAGAAACAGCTTGGATCATGTCTGCCCACCTCCCTGGACCCAGCGGGGGGGGGGTCAGAAACCCCAAAATTGGTAAAAAAAAAAACAGACTTTTTTTTTTTACCAATTTGGGGGTTTCTGACCCCCCGGCTGGGTCCAGGGAGGTGTGGAGACCCGATCCAAGCTGTTTCTGGGCTTCCCCGATGTCCTCAACCAGTGCAGCAAGCCAGAATGTCGGGATTCGAACCCTGACATTCTGGCTTGCTGCACTGGCTGAGGACGTCGGGGAAGCCCAGAAACAGCTTGGATCGTGTCCCCTGCCTGCCCCAGAGAGATCAGAGGACCCGATCTACAGCTGCAGGGTGGCTGGGGAAGCTGACGGGGGAGCCCCCCATCAGCTTTCCAGCCTCCCCACCCCTGCCTCCGTAGCTGCAGGGTGGCTGGGAAGCTGAACAGAGAACCCCGTTCAGCTTTCCACCCACCCTGCTGCTAAGAACGACTGTATCGTATAACGTTAAAATCGTGTTATTTGAAACAAGATTTTTCCAAAAATCTTGTCACGTTATACGGTTTTAGCGCTATATGATACTCACGTTATACGGGGTATTACTTGTATTACATAACAAGATTTTGACAGTTGAATCAACGGAATTTACATTAGTGGCAATTCGCCGTTCAGCAGTTGACTCAATAGACCTACTCTAGCCACTGTATTTATGCTGAATTTTGTATCCAACATTACATGAAGAAACAATTTAATGTGGGTCAATAAATACATTTAATAGAAATATTAATATAGTACAGCATCTGTTTGGAATGGTGATGTGCAGTATTAATACGCAGATGGATGCACACAAATTTATATAAACACACTCAAAAGTGTAACTTTGAAATGGCCTGCTTTTAAATCAGTAAGCTTGGAAGGATACCAGATGCCTCTCAGGAATTGTGCTGTAGAAAAAATGTATCATGAAGCAAATAAGAACAGAAAGATTACACTACTATTTGCAAGCTAAAAAAGGGTCTCTTAAAATAAAATAATTTTATATAATTGTTGCAGACAAATTTAAAGTCCACATAAGGTATAGATCAGGAGTTCTCAACCTTTTTTGAGTGGGAGCCGGGTCACGTTCCCTCAGACAGCGTGACAGTCACCGGAAAAACTGCATTCAGTTCTGATCTTACTTCTTTCATCTCATACTTCTGCTTCTCACTTCTTTTACAATTTTTTTCCATGAGTTATCTAGGTTTCTCTCTCTCTCTTTTTGATAGAGGAATTGTATTTTTGCATTCTTTCCTAATAATATCTCTGGTTAGAATCCAGAATTTTTCTGGTTCATGGCCAATTGACTTTAGTGATCCAAAGGTCTGTGGGTTTTTTTTTTTATCTCCAGAACCAATAGAAGAAATTCTGGCTGGCCCCACCCATTCAAGTTTTGAAATAAAGTAGTCCTAATACGGGTGCAACGTGGGGCTTTCCCCCTGGCCATGCCCACCATACCATGCCCACAGAGCAGGTAGTAAAAAATTGGAATCCCACCACTGGTGCCCTTGGATGGTGCAATTTGCCTTATGACTACAAGGCTGGCTCATCTCCTGTGAGGCACAGTGGGGAATTAAACTCCCAACTTCTGGCTCCCCAACCAGATACCTAAACCACTGAGCTACCTAGCCAATTACAAAAGAAGATACAGTATAAGCATCCAAAGAAATATTTATTTCATTCTTTTTGCTAACTGCTTTATTCTAACTACTGTATTTGCTGGCGTATAAGACTACTTTCCCCCCCTGAAAAACATGCCTCCAAGTGGGGGGGGGGGTCATCTTATACGCTGGGTCCACTTCAGTTGGGATAGACATAGCTGCCCATAGTGGCCTCCCGATGCTCGTCCGGTGCCCATAGTAGCCTCCCGATGCCCGCCCGGTGTCCATAGTGGCCTCCCAATGCCCACCCACCTCATTCTACATACCATCCAGTATCGCGCGGTATCCAGCGTGGCTGTGGCGACAGTGATGGGATGACAAAAATTCTACTACCACGCCATGACGTCACGGACGTCATGGGCGTGGCCAATGGCATGACGTCATGACGTCATGGCCGACGTCATGACGTCATGACGTTGTGGGCGGGGCCAAAATAAAAATAAATAAAAAATAAAAATAAACATACACACACACCCCTCCCTCTCAGCCCACCCACCCAGACACAAATAAATAAATAAAATAAAAACAACCACCCACCCAAAACACAAATAAATTACCCACCCACCCCAAATAAAAACCCCTCGCTTACCTTTCTTGGGACCCGGCACCCCGATTGCTGTCCACAGCCGCCGCCGCCGCCGGAGCTGCCTGCACCCCTGTGGCGTCCTCCATGGGCCGGTACCTTTTTAGCCCGGCTCCGGCCATGGCGAGGGGCGACGGGCAGCCACGGCTGCCACGCCTCCCTGGGCCGTCCCCATGCCGCACCGCCGCCGCCTACAGCTTCCTCCTCCGCAGCGCGCGGCAGCCGAGCTCAAAAGGGACCGACCCAAGAAGGAGTCCACAGGGATTCAGGCAGCGGCAGCTCCGGCGGCGGTGGGCGGCGGCTGTGGACGGCGGGTGCAGGCACCCGGCCCACAGGCGCCCGGCGGAGGAGGCGGCAGCGGTGTACCCCGCCGGGCGTCCCCAGGGCATGGGGCTTGTCAGCAGCGGACGGCCGAGGCAGCCCTCAACGTGCCGCGGGGAGGCGCCCCCCTCAGAGGGCTGCTGCCGCCGCCGCTGCCCTGAAAGTTCTAAATGTTTTGAAAATCGGAGCGAAAATGGCTCTAATTGACTGCGCATGCGCAGAAACTCAATCTGACGCATGTGCAATGCGTCAGATTGAGTTTCTGCGCATGCGCAGTCAATTAGAGCCATTTTCGCTCCGATTTTATTTTATTTTTTTCTTTCGGTCAGGCGTCCGGAACCGGACGCCCCAAAAGTGGACTTCCCCTCACGGAGAACCCTCCGGGATTGGTCTTACCGGTTCCAGAGATCCGTCTGGAACCGGTGACATCCCATCACTGTGTGGCGAGCATCAGCAGTGAGACGGGGTGCCAGCCTTTTTGGCGTGACCGGCCCGTTCTACTCGGCGGGAAGCAACGGCGCTCTGCCCCGCCCCTTGTCTAAGCAGAGCTTGCACATGGGCACTTGCACACTAGTGCCGGCCACAGGGAGATGTTGAAATCAAATCTGATGTTCTTTTATGTTTTATTTGGTGTGTGGAAGGTGTGCGGAAGAGGGGGTAGTCTTATACGGCGAGTATATAACAAACTCTATATTTTGAGTGGAAATGTTGGGGGGTCGTCTTATTATTTATTTATTTATTTATTTGTCCAATTTGTTATCCCGCCCCAATTAGGTAAACCCAACTCTGGGCGGCTATATGCCCAGTCGTCTTATACGCCGGCAAATACGGTAGTTATCCTATGGTCTTTTACTGTCCCTGTCATTTTCTTTCTCTTTGATCCCTAGAGCCTTGAAGATAACATCATAACACACCTAATCTGGGAGTTTGATCTACTTATCTGCTATCCATTGTGGCACAATAACTATCTCATCTATCTGTTTAAACAAGATAACTCAGAAGAATTGATTGATAGCGAAGTGAGTTACCTTAGCTGTGAATGCTTATGTAGGGGGGATTTGAATATCTGTCTTGCTTTGATGCTTTCTATATGCTTCTAAGTGGTTGTTACTAGCCACTTGGATTTAGAGTATCTGTGCCTGATGATCCAGTTTAAGTCAGCATGAGGAGTTTGGCCTTTGGTGTCATGGAATATCTTGCTCTGTTATCAGAAGATATTAACTATCAATTCTGTTGTCCCCTGGACAAAATTTTTAACACCTATAAAGTATTAAAGACTGTCACTGATCCATCAAGAGCAATCCATGTACTGTATACAAATATGCATTGACTGCCTTTCTCTCCATGTATCCCAAACATAAGAAAAGAAATGCATTCAGGCCCTGCTTGCACAGTGATCCTGCCTAGCACAGATAGACAATGAGCATAATTGTTTTTAATTACACAAATTACTTGGCTGGCTTAAATTTATGGCTGAAATCCTTCTGTGCAGCTCTGCGTGCGCAACAGGAATGATGCCATCAACTGTAGTAAATTGTATTGTGTATCACAAGCATGCCCCCTATTCTACATTTCTAAAGGAAGCCTTTAGTCAGGGGCAATTTGCTGCTTGTAGTGACATCATTCCCACTGTGTGGGGGCAGATTAGATATTATGTAGCATACAGATGGTGTGATCAGCTAGAGAGAAAGGATCATGCTCAAACGCACTGGAAAGGATTGCTTTGCTGGAAGCAGTTTCATTCGAAGAGATCCTTCTGTCCACATGGAAATCACTCTAACCAAGCCCAAACAATGACTACCCTATCACTGGACCAAAATAGTCCAACTTGGGCAGAAATCAGGGTTGGTTTAGCTGTGATTTTCCATGTATTTTGTGATTATTCTGAAACAGCTCTCATCAAACTGTGCCACAAGCAAATCAGAATGCAAGCTATTTCTTCTTCTGATCTCATCCAGATATAGTTATGTGTATTTGCTTAAAAGAGAAGGCGTAATGGTGAACACTACTTCAATATATTGACATGGCTACATTAGGTAGTGCTGAATACAGTAGAATTTGATTTAAAAAATTGGGCACCTGTTGTGCCCTGGGGTCCTGGGTGTGAGGAGGAGGACAGTCAGCTGGCCCAGTTGCCTGATGCTGGCTCTGATCTGGAGCCTGAGGAGGACCTCCCGCCAGTCCCTCAGGCCATTGCCAGACCAGATCAAGGTACTGAGCAGCAGGACATGGACTGGCACCAACCTTGCAGCCAGCTGTCACTTAGGAGCCAATCCATCAGGGCCAAGCCAGGCCAGAGGATCAGAGCTTGACAGCTTGGCCAGGTGCCAGCAATCAGGAGCAGGCCAGCACATCTGCCCATTGCAAATACTCATTAAGACAACAGTTACAGCTTAGGCGAAGGAAGGCCAGGGCACACCGCCTGAACCAGCTGTGGAGTCTGACTCTCCTTAAAGGAGGGGGAGTACTGGCAGGCTCTTGTCGAATCAATTCTTTATTGTGGACCCGACACTGGGCACCTAGCTTCTTGACTCTGAATACTGGATTTTGGACCCCCTTCTCATGACCTCAACTATACTTCCGGA
This sequence comes from Furcifer pardalis, assembly GCA_030440675.1. Taxonomy (NCBI): domain Eukaryota; kingdom Metazoa; phylum Chordata; class Lepidosauria; order Squamata; family Chamaeleonidae; genus Furcifer; species Furcifer pardalis. Next base: position 98,385,778 of record CP126890.1, read on the forward strand.
AGACCCTTACATCCTTGGTACAACTCAACCGGCTTCTGAACCCCTGGATATTCGATGATGGCTCTGCTTTGCCCCTTTTGAACTCAAGTAAGGAAACTCTCCCTTACCTCTACTGCAGCAATTGCCAGCTGCAGAGCTCTGTTGGGCCAGGCCACAACAGCACCACACATTAGTATACAGAGAATAAGAACCAGATTGATATTTGGGTTGGGAAGGAAAACGTGTCAGAGGACAAAATATGACACTGACACTTCAGGAGTCATTTAATGCTGGAATTGAGGTAGAAAATGGACAAATCTGATTTAAATTCTCTGAACTGAACTTTTGGTTATTTTCCCCTAGCTGGTGTCCACTTGATGGGCCAGCACTGAGAGCTGTTATTTCTTTCAGGTTATTCCACACTTTTCTTTTTTTCTGAAATATGGCATTGCAATTGAAATTAAGAATCAGCCATACAGTTGGATCCTGACCTATGTCTGATCCCAGTGGCAAGATTTTTTTAAACAAAGTTCCACTTAACAGGGTTCTGTCATCAGTAGAAGCAAGATATGGCTCTCATCAACTCCCACCTTAGCTCCTTGTGCCCTCCCCCCAAATTTGTTCAGGAAGGTAGAATATCCTCTGGAATTGAGGGTATATTGAAAAATGTTTCCATTTCTAAGTGTCATCCTCCCCTAGGACTAGGTGAAAAAGGTGAAAAACTGATGCATTGTAAAAAAAAAAAAAATTGAACTGCCAGGAACATTATTTTGATTGGTCTTAATTCAGAAGCAAGGGAGTAATTGGAGATTTCTAAGTTGTATGCCAGGTGCCCTTATCTATTCACTTTCCCTGCTGTGTAAACTTTATTTCCTTCCTAACCTCTGTTTTGTACATTCACAACTTACTTACAATAAATATATAATGGTGAGAAAATGTGTTCATATGAATGTAAATCTGTAGAGCTCTTCCCCAGACAAGCTTTCACATGAAACAGACGATCAATGTGTAGAAAGGCACAGGGGGTGTGATCATGATCAAAAGACAAGGTACGCTGCATCTGCCAAGTCTCCTGAAATAGATGGAAGGCTTTCACATTTTCGACCACATTTTGTCTTTGTTTGCCACTTTCAAATATGAAATCACAATAAAGCATCAATCTACCTGACATTCTTTTATGTTCAAATTCAATCACGGGCCACAGAATGTTTCTTTTCTGGTTTCCCCTGATTTGGCAGCTCTGTTATTGCCTATCATTTTACAACAGTTGAAAAGGAAGTGATTTCATTTACACTCAGCCTGCAATTTCACTGAGTAGCTTGTTTGTTTTAAAAACAACAATACAGTACTTTCTTTGCATTTCACAAAAGTCGATAATGATGTCTTTAACTGTCAAATGAAGGAATTGAAATGGATCACCTGGTTTTGGCTTAGGGTGAGTCTTTTTGCTGAAAAGACCTTGCATGAACATGCATGAACATGCAATTGATAGTGTATTGAGTATTGACTCAAAAAACAAAGACTTCCAAACAATGCCAGAACCTTAATGTGAAAAGAAAGAACTACCTGCCTCTTAAAATGGATGGAATCCCATGAAGGTCTGGTCCCTAGTCACATGGAGAACTGCATTACCTAGGAGTTACTTAACAGGCTACAGACTTGAGTTGAAAGAGCCAAAGTGAATTTAAGAAAATAGGGGGTTTGCACTAACACAGTCCTTCCAGAGGATTGAGAACAGTCATCTATGTCAGCATTCTCTATCCCAGGGGTGCTCGAACTAGGGCCCAGATCCGGCCCCGATGCCATTTCATCCGGCCCACGAAGCCCTCGTCGCTCCCGGAAGTGGACGTAAAATGTGCCCATACATGCCCTTCCAGGAGTGACAAGGGCTTTGTGGCCCAGATAAATTGGCATTGGGGGCTGGATCCTGCTCCCAGGCCTTAGTCACCAGCCCCCTGAACCACGTCACCAGCCCACAGCCCAAAAAGTTTGGACACCCCTGCTTTATCCCCACTATGGAAGACTCAGCTGCCCCGAATGCTTCTTCCTACTGGGTGAAAATTATCTGAGATATTTGTTCTGTACTGTGGTGCTTCTGACACAAAGAAAGAAAGATCAAATTAAATAGATCATTTTTTTTAATTACCTGAAGACCTATATCCTCGTGGGAATGTTATTCCATTACTTGAGCCTGCTGTAGATTCCCATAATAAAGTTTCTTAGTTTTGTTCATTCATAGCAGTTTGCCACATTAAATTATTGAATAGCTATTTTAATGTATATCACTGAATTATTATTGGTATTTATTTAGATGTAATTAGTGCTACTAAAAAACCAGTATGATTTATGGTGCTGACAATTACACTGTTGCAAATTTAGTTTGCAGCATTATTCACATGACTGTCCAGAGGATCCACAACTCTTTTTAGTGTACAAACCCAGATGACAATAAAGAACTTTGTTTGACAGATTACTCTGAGGAGAACAATGTAAGATTATCAGGATTTCCCTTATTACAACTGCTTTGATCCTGTTGTGGTCTAGTAATTCACATTTTCTATCAGTCCATCTCACTGCAGTTTGGAATCAAGCAGACCATTCTAGGTGTTACAGAGCACAGACAGAAAGATTGGTAATAGTGGACAAAAGGGCAGATAAACATCTTCAGTTCATAGAGCTATGGTGACAGGCTGCTCGGTAAAAGATTTGTTGCTGAATGTCCTGCCATTGAACTAATAAGGATGTGAGGTTGGATAAGCATACCAACCTGGCTTGCTTCTTAGAGACATTGCTGAATGAGACCAGGTGATGAGGGGGGAGCAATTCTATCTATCTATCTATCTATCTATCTATCTATCTATCTATCTATCTATCTATCTATCTATCTATCTAAATCATCGAATATTGCAAGCAACACAAAAATTTTAAAACATTTTTAATTAGCATAATCAGATACTCTGAAATTATTCCGCCTATAATCTCTCACAAGACATTGATAAAAGACAATGCATTATTTATCTATGGTTTTCCAAAAGAATAATTAGGAACTTTATCAAAAAGTAACCCTTTTCACATTGCTTTTTCCTTTCATTTATTTAAGAAAGAAAGAAAGCAACACACAACATTGCTTCTAGCTAAAGCAGTGATACTGCTATGTTCTCAGAAAGAAAGCGGCTTGTTAATAAAACATCAATAGAAGTCCTTGGCATAAAGAAAGTGTTACATCTTCATAAAGTCAGCTACAGGATGCCACAGCATTAGAGATTAATCACTCAGCATTTCTGAAGTCTTTTGTGGTGGTTGGTTTTTTTAAAAAAAAATGTTTCAGGAAGTCTTAACATTCCTGAAGGCTATTTTAAAATTAATAATAAATCCTCTTTTAATTAATCTTGATCCTGAGGGCAACAATAAAATGAGCCCAAAAGGTAACAAGGTGGGGGAACTGAAGTGAGCATGTTTATTTTCTTCCTTTCCAGGTACAAAGCAGTGAGAAAAGAAAATATTTTGTGGGTAATAATGCCAGGGAGACTTAGCTAAGCTACAGTTTGGTACGGCATGCAGATGGTTGAAGGTGTACATTGTTAAACTGAAATCCTATTCACATCCACTCCTTCACATGAAGTTTAATGCAACCTGGTGCATAGGAGCTGGACACATAGGGATGATTGACTTTCTAATGGTAAAGATTTCTGAAGCACTATAATATTTGTAGACCATTAGCCTTCATAGGCAGGCAGGCAACCAGAAAAGGAAGGAGGGAAAATTCACCAATGGAACAGAGAGTAAATGGACACATTAATTTTTTAGAAAGCCAGGGATCAGTGCACAAGGATATTGTAGTTCAATGTTGTGGAAAAGAAAAGAAAAGCCCACCTTTTTTATTTTATGTTATGTTTAAATCCTACCCTTTCTCTAATCAGCTTAAGGTTCTAATATGGTTCACCTTCTCCCCATTTTATCCCCATCATAAGTCTGAGAGAGAGGTCAGACTGTGAGAGAGAGAGAATGGCAACTCCAGTATCAGCCAGAGAGAGTTTCATGCCTCACTTGGGACTAGTACTGGGTCTCCCAGGTCCCACTCCAACCTTTTGAGTAGTTCTTCTTCTTCTTCTGTATCTAGGCCAGATGTGAAACTGCCAAAATGAAGGCATCTTCTGGTGAGTTCATTCTGCAGTTATTTTCACCTGACCTAGTGTGAGAAAGATTAGCCAGCAAAAACAAGGTTGCCATTACCAGGGTATGCCAGACTGTGGTTCAAAAATACCACAATCTTCGAGGAGGCTGTTTCGGTGTCCCCTATCTTTTGAGTAGTTTGACTGGCTCAGCGAACAGATTTTAAACTGAGGAACTTTCAGCAGAATTTGCCGGTCACTCACTCAACCAGCCCACCAGAAGCTGAAGCTCAGATTTTCTGAATAGGATGAATTGAGAATTGTGTGTGAAGATGAAATCCAGCAGAGTTACTAGCTGCACAACCAAAAATAGGCCTTTCATCTTTACAAGTCGTCTTATCCCTTTACAAGTTTAAATTGCTGTTGCTGGTCGCAGGATTTCTTCTCAAAGAAGCTTGCTTGCTGGCTGCACTGTTGTTTTTTGAAGCCAAGACTTTAAAAAAATCATTCCAGGTCTTTAAAAATTTTGTAATACATTTAACAAATCCATCCAATTTTCTTGGTGTTGCTGGAGAGGAGTGGGAATCAATGTTATTTTCTACTGTTTTGTTTTTCTTATGAAGCGTTCTGTTTTAATTTGAATAGCTATTAATCGTGATTCGAACAGGGATGCTGCCCAAAGAACCGTGTTATAGAGTGGCATCTAATGTGGTAAATAAATCATAGCAAATATAATCTAACATGCAGTGGAACTAGTATTTGCATTTTCAAAATCTTTGGACTTTCTGGGTAACATAGGCTATGACATAATCCTCTACTCCCCTCAATCTCCTTGGGTCCCTTTGAGTTAATCCATTATCCTCCCAGTGGGAGCAGTATTTTGCTACGAGTTGTATGCGAAGTATTTGGAAGTGATTCTTCTTCCCTGTCTGGGCTGGACATGAAACTGTCAAAATTAAGGCACCTTTTGGTGAGTACATTCTGTGGATCTTTTACCTGACCTAGTGTGAGCCAACAACACAAGATTGCCGTTACCAGAGCATGCTGGATTATGGTTCAAGGAGGCTCTTTCTGTGGTGACTAAATTAAATAAATAGGCAATTAAGAACCATTAACTTTACAAAAACCTGCTCTTCATTTGTCTGACAGTAGCTCCCCATGGTCCCAGACAATTAATTTGCCTCACTTATTATAATCTGATATTTTTCAATTGTGATGCCAGGAATTGTACTTTAGGCCTATTCCCCCCACACAGATATATAATATAAACTGTTTAAGGATAATTTAATGCTCATGTTTTCACACACCAATTTAATTGTTCATACGTTTTTTTATTTCAGTTACTAGAGTAAACCAGGCAATGAAGAATTGGCACACTCTACCTTAGAACCAGTATACAGTACTGATACTTGTGTTGGATCATTAGTCACTTCATTGTGGAAAAATGGGAAGATAAATGCAAGAACTACAGATTAAAAATAGCTTAGAAATAAGGGTAACGCATTTTCTCACTAACTAATTTTCTGATAAGCCGTGACATTTCTTTATAATTATTGATTCATGACATATCAGAAATGATTAATCATGTAGCTGTATGTTCTTACAGATATGAAATGCATATTTTATAAATACTGTCCTGTACTATCTTTTCCCCATATCTTTTCCTCTCTTAGGATTTCTGGTTTAGTAGTTATTATGGGTCAGACAATGTAATGATATACTACAGGAATATTAATTAATTTCTGACTGACTGCCCATGCATTTAAAAATGACAGAAAATCTACATTTTAAAAGCTATATAGCATTTTCTTTTAAGGCTTCTTATGTCAGTTTTGAGATGGATATGCTTTACAGGACTCGTTCCAGAGAGTGATTTCATGTTAACTTTGGCTTCAGGAGGTTTGAATTACTACCATTTCAATTTTACCTGTTGAAAAAGGGGGAGAATAATAAACTCATCACTGAGGTTTCTAATTCCATATTTTTATTTTCTGCCATCACAATATACAGTACCACACAAATATCTAGTATATCCTGTCAAAGAAAGGATATAATCTTACCAAATTATGTAATCTGACTCAATTCAGTTACACTTCATTGAACAAAAGATATTTCATCAATAGGCCTAAATCTGAAATAGCGCTCTAGTCCAGGAGAGGACACTCAAGCTCTTTAGCAGAAAAATCTTAAATACCTCACTGAACTACAGAACCCAAGATTCCATAGGCAGTTAAACAGTGATGGGATGTAACAGGTTCTCACCAGTTCGCCAGAACCGGTAGTAATTTTTCCCAGTGTTCCAGAGAACCAGTAGCAGCTTTTGAGGGGAACCACCTTCGGGGCTTACCTTTTCACTGGTTCCCCCACTGTGCATGCGCGCCAGGCACTTGGTGTGCATGCATGCCTACAGTGCTTGGTGCATATGCACGACCTCCTTGCTGTCCTCCTTGCTGTCCTTGTATTGTGGGTGGGTGGGTGTGTTGAGGTGTGTGTGTGTGCTTATTTTTATTTTATTTTATTATTATTTTATTATTTTATTTTATTTCTTTGGCTCCGCCCACAATGCCATGACATCATGATGTTAGCTCCACCCATACTGTGACGACATCACGGTGGGGTAGTAAAAATTTTGACATCCCAACACTGCAGTTAAAGTGTTATTAGCTTGCTATAAGGGCACACAGAAAGAGGCTCCTCAAAGATTGTGGTATTTTTGAACCACAATCAGGAAGGAGGAGGAGCTTGCTGTAGATGTAAGGTAAAGGTTGCCCTTGCTCGAAAGTCAGTTGTATCCAATTTTAGGATTCAGTACACATCTCTTGTTTATAGGCAAAGAGCCAACACTGTCTGCATCTGCAGACATTTCCGTGGACATGTGGCAGGCATGCCTCAACACCAGAGTGCATGGAACACTGTTTACCTTCCCACCCAAGTGGTCCTCATTTATCTACTTGCAATTTTTTGCTTTCGAACTGCTAGCTGTACCATGTCAATAAAGTCCTACCTGTATCTTTCTAGAGATATCTTTCTAGATATGAAAGGCTCTTGATTTCTATAACTTTGTTAACAAGAACAAAGACTTGATCACTTTTGCTACTACAAGTGTAGTATTTCACTAATAAATAGAACTCTTCATATTTCCTAGAATGAGCAAGATTGCTTTACAAAGGGGAAATTGTGCTCAGGTATGCATTCTGAGCCTTCATGGCACAGAGGTTAACCTGCAGCAAAAATCTGTTCATAATCTGAGTTCAATCCTAACAGGCACAAGGTTAACTCAATTGTATATCCTTTCAAGGTCAGTAAAATGAATATCCAGCATATTGGGAGCAAAAATGCGAGTTACCTTGTGAACTCCTCAGAGAGTAATCCAAGCACTACTGGGCAGTGTAGAAGTGTAATTGCTATTCTAGGTTTCAAAGGGATGAATTCAAAATTTAATATCGCTCTTGTGTCACTACATTCATACTGGATGTTCACGTACATACATGAACATATACAGTTGTACCTTGCTTAAAAAGCATAATGTGTTCCACAGGATTGCTCTTTAAGCGAATTTGCTCTTTAAGCGAAACACCATTGTAAGTGACCAATTGTGTGTGTGGGGGGGGGATTGCGAACCCCAATTTATTTGTTAAGCGAGTTTTTAGTTGGTTTCATTTGTCAAGCGAAGCGAACATTCAGAGAAAATTCTGCTCTTTAAGTGAATTACTCTTTAAGCGAAGTGCTCTTTATGCGAGGTTTGACTGTATGAATGTTCATATTCCTTTCAAAATTTAGAGTCTGAACTGCCCTTAATTAGCAGGGCATTGAGAGTAAGAGATTTTTTTCCCACTCTGCAGGTATGTCAAGAAAAACCTGGGGGATGGAACATCCGAATAGATGAGAGGGAGGCAACAAAGCACATAGGGCAAGCAACAAAGAGATTAAAAAGTAGCGGAAAGAAAATTTCAAAGGTGAAGGGAAGAATTTATGAAATGGTTTGTTTGATAAAGAGATTGACAAAACAATGGGCAGCAAATCAAACAAGATAAGATTTTTTATTAAATCTTTAAGACTATATGTTGTTGAAATTCCAGGTATGCAGACAGTTCTTACAGTTTATTCTTTATGCCCAGTTTTGAGCTAATAAGATCATTTCATTTTGATGCGCAGCAGTTCCATCCCAGCATTTCTTTTTCATTTCAGGAAGATACTCGTTTGGGTCTGATTTTCAAGCCCATTAATATGTAAGTTGGAGACAGTCGTTACACCTGAAATAAACATCAGATTTACAATATGCACGAGGATGTGAGATTATGATTAATTCATTCCCCTAGATTACAACAGTGTGCTAAAAGTTACCTTGAGGCTTTTCTTTGGGTGTGAAATATTAAAGATTCAGCAGCTCACATTATTCATATTGCAAATCCCATGAGCTTGAAAAGAAGCTTACATATATTAAGCAATCTCTAAATATGGTTGGTTAAACATTTATTACAGCTTCCTCTCTATTTAGAGAGTTTTGGAATACAAAGAAACTCATTTTTGGAAAATGCCTGTGGAACTTATTTTTGTCACTTAATAGAAAACATCAAGGAGGAAAACCAGCCATGTAAACGAATAAATGAATTTATTTTTAAGACTCTAGGAGAGACAGATGGATCAGATGTTTATAAATGATTTTTCTGCTAATCATGACAGAGCTTTTCCAAGGAATATGTAGTACTGTATAGCAATTGCTACAAAACTGACCAGAATACTGTTTTGTGGGCTCTTGGCTGTCTCAAGGGAAGTCAAGACCAATGGCGTTAGCTTAAGATAAGTAATATGAAACCATGGTAGAAAAAAATCTGGCAAGTAGGTCCAGACAAGCTGGACAAAGTCAAGTCAAATATTTTCTTGTGTTTGTCTTATACCAGTGATGGTGAACCTTGGCACTCCAGGTGTTTTTGGACTTCAATTTCCAGAAGCCCAGGTCAGCACTCATTCTGATCATGGCTTCTGGGAATTGAAGTTCAAGAATGCCTGGAGTGCCAAGGTTTGCCATCACTGGCTTAGGCAAAAGCTATATCTTGAACAAATCTAAGCCCTGCTAGGGCAGGGGCAGCAGCTGCTACTTGTGTCTGAGTATACATTCTTTCCTAAAAATCATTTTCACAGTTGATGGATGAAAAAAGAATGACAAACAGGGAAAATGACAAACAGACGTAAATTTGTTTAAACTGCATCCCATGAAGTGACCCACAAACTATCATCATGGAGCCATCTCCTGTGGCACACATAGAGGATTTAACACCAGGACTGCAAATGGACTGCCACAACCTCGAGGATATTATCAAGTTGTGCCTTCACAGCCAGTCCATCTGACATGGGCTCTTCCGCCTCAATGACCATTGGGAATCAGAATGGTTCCTCCTCCACTCATTTTGCCCTTGGGCCCAATATGATGGTTTCCAGTGGCATTTCCTCCACTGAGGGGGACCATAACCCCACCTAAGGTAGCTGTTGGCACCTTTAGGGAGTCATGTTATTTACCACGACCCAATACTTGGCATTGAGTCGCTGGTTGTATGGTCTACTCCATTACCATGTTTGGCCAGACAGTATCTGTCGGGTAAAGGTACCTTTTACTGAAAAAAAATGTCAGCATAAGTCCAAAAAATTGTCTGACATGGGAAGAGAAATGACCCACCACATTGCCAGTGTCACACTGGCCCATTCCTCACTCACTGGCATGGTGCCATGGCCATGGCAAAAGATGATGAAAAGTGCTAGTGGCAGTGGCAGTGCTTTCTTTTACCTAGATGGCTTTCTGCCTCTACAGCATGGCTAGGTTTTTTTGGGGGGAAGCTCCTGTCTGTATAATGCTTGCCCCAAACCAAGACATTTTGGAGAGAAATGGCTGTGAACTGTTCATCTGGCTCTGGATTTGTGGTGGCTAGAGGCTAGTGGAAGTAGCCAGTAGAGACAGGGAGGCTGCTTTAAGTGATCACTTCATCCTGGCTAACAGTTGGCCTGATTCTACTATAGGTCAGTGCTAGTTCAACAAGGGTCTGCATTCAGCTGTAGCTGCCTCCATGACTTTAGTGTGGTCTGCTCCATGAGTTATAAAAAGGCCCTTCAAATTGTTTTGTACACTCTGACTTCTTCAAAACTGGGGAGACTGTGAGACTTGGGGGGATGTATCCTCTGAGACATTCGTCTACTTCAAAAGCAGACCTTTCTGTAGTTTGTTGCATAATTTTTGCCCACAATTCCATACTCTGAATATCTGCTTAAGTTAACTGTTAGCAAAGGAGGAAAGGAAATACAGTAATACCTCATATAACATTAGTATCGAATAACACTAAAATCGCATAACATCAAGGAATCTGGGGGGAAGAATTGCATCAGATAACATTAAGATCCTATGGGATGCTTCAGATAACAACCGCGAAAGCCTGTGTGGTTACAATGTATCTCTATGGATCCCATAGAGGATCAGATAACACTAAAAATCATATAACACCAAGACTTGTGGAACCAGGTTTTAGTGTTATATGAGGTTTTACTGTACTGTATATACTTGAGTAGAAGTCTAGTTTTTTAGGCCCCAAAATGAGATCCAAAAAGGGGACTCAACCACAGTGGTGCAAATTTAAACATACAGTTTTTTAAAAAGCACTAACACTGCCGTAAAAACTCAAAAACATACCCACACAAATGTCTAAATTAATTAATTTTACCACATTTTCATGTATTTTAATTATTGAAACTCACTAGCAGCTGCTGCATTTTCCACTCCAGACTTATTCTCGGGTCAATCTATTTCCCTAGTTTTAGAGGTACAAATTAGGTACCTCAATTTATATTCGGGACAACCTATAGTCGAGTATATACGGCAATGCTATATTTCAGCAAACAAAGGAAAATTTTAAAAACACATTGAGGTGTGTGCCCCCCCCCCCCGGTGGGGAACTTTCCCCCCAAAAGTGATGTGGTTGGTAGGGTTCACCCACCCACACATTCCTACTATAAATTATGCTACATCCTGTCCTGGCTGAGTCTTGTGAGCAAAGACAAACACTTTTCAGTCAGCAAGGTGGGAGCTTCCTAATACCTCATAGCCATTCACCTTGAAAACATTTCTATTTATATTCTAGTCTGCTGTTTAACTGTCATGCAGAAGGGATTGTGTTATTATCTTTGATTATGCAGCTGTATGTAGCATCTAACTTCTCCTTCTCCTTTTTCAGTGTCATTATGATTTCAGCTTCTATGCTCTTGTTTCAAACACAGGATTATAGATGTTGAGACAAGATAACACTGAACTGCATGATCTTTCCATGCGTCTGCTTCATATTTTCCAGATTCCAGTGAGCCCTGAGAATGTTAGATTCAATTATTAATTTAGATACAGGGATGATACAGTAATTACACAACTCTGCCCAAATGTGGCAACATGATCTTTTTAAAAATCCTACTGACTGAAATTCAGTCAACAAGCAGCCATACAATTTGTTCAGGAGCTGGTATTAAAACAATTCATTTATCTTCATACAACTTGAATTTTACCCTTCTCCCCTCCACCCCTTTTTCCAGGGAATCAAGCCTCAAGATTGTATTACAAATTAGAATTTTCTTTCTTTTTTGTATCAGAGATTCACACAATTTTAAATTATGAGGTACTGTATATGAAATATCGGTAAATTTTGAAACAATTTAAAACTTAAAATTATGAAATTGTTTTTGAACAGAAGCACCACTAGCATTATCTCAGTCATTTATTTTATTTACTTTTGTATATATAGGGCATAAAATTGGTTGCACATTATCAATACATTGATTGAATTTCTCCATGTTCACAGACCATTTGTCCTGTATCCAAGTAGCCAATTTTACTTGATTAGTCTTTGATCTTTCTACTTTACTTCAAAGTCTATTAAGTGACAGCCAGATAGCCCAGCCAGATGTTTTTCTTAGTAGGATACACTCTTTGAAGTGTATTAATTTTGGTTTCCATATGTGTAACCTTTTCTGGTTAAATATTTAGAGTTTCTGAGGTGTGAAAAAAAATTTTGCTCAATTTTAGCCAGCATCTAGGAAACTGATGTTTATAATGTGGATGAGTTTGGTACTATATTACCTTATTTTGTACATTATTTGCTAGCACCTCTTCACATACTTCTGGTGAGACAATGCCAACGAAATACAGTAGTAGACTTTTTCAGTGGGGAGAGGCTTCAGGCAGCCAGTAATAATCCTGAATAATTAATTACAAATGTCATTAAGTAAAGGTAAAGGTTTCCCTTGCTTGAAAATCAGTCATATCCGACTCTAGGGTTCAGTGCTCATCTCTATTTCAAAGCCAAAGAACCAGCGCTGTCTGCTTCTGCAGATGTTTCTGTGGTCATGTGGAAGGCAATACTAGACACCGGAGTGCACGGAACACTGTTTACCTTCTCACTGAAGTGGTCCCTATTTATCTATTTGCAATTTCTTGCTTTCAAACTGATAGATTGGCAGGAGTGAGAAAAAAGTCAGGAGCTCATTCCGTCCTGCAGTTCTTGGGAAGAACTGCTAACCTGCCGCCTTCCAGTCAGCATCTTAGCCACATGAGCCACTGCAGTCCCAAACTGCATTACTTTGAGATAAAACAATGTTTCAAAAATCTTGCCTTCCCACCTAACTCAGAGCTTCTCTGCTTCTCTGTTGTTTTCAACTGGTTGCTTTTATAATACAGTTACAAAAAACTCGAGATATGAAAGGATTATTTGCGTAAATCAGTGTCCTGATTTACGCAAATAACCTGACTTACAACCGGGTGGATGGGGCAGTGGCAGCATGGAGACATCGTAAAAAATGTCCCCGTGGGTGTTTCTGCCTCTGCCATTGCTCCATCCATTGGGTCCGCCGGGTCTGCCATGGTCAGGGGGGGAGATCCCCTTGGTCCTCCCCATTCTGCATAGCTCAGAGCCTTTGCTGCAGCTGGAAAAGTCCCCCCCCCCCGACTTTTCCATCTGCAGCAAAGGCTCTGGGCTTTGCAGAATGGCAGGGACCGAGGGGATCTTTCCCCCGACCCTGGTGGACATGGCGGAACATAAAAAATGTCACCATGGCTGTTGATGCCCCGTCCACCCCATCTGCCAGGGTCAGGGGAAAAGATCCCCTCGGTCCCTGCCATTCTGCAAAGCCCAGAGTCTTTGCTGCACCCAGAAAAGTCCCCCCAACTTTTCCGGACCCAGCTAAGGCTCTGAGCTACACAGAATGGCAAGGGCCGAGGAGATCTCTCTCCCCTCACCCTGACGGACCCAGTGGAATCAGCGGCAGTGGCAGCAACACCCATGGTGACATTTTTTATGATGTCCCTCTGGGTGTTGCTGCCGCTGCCCCATCCTCTGGATCTGCCAGGGTCAGGGGGGGAGATCCCCTCTTTCTGCAACTTTTTGCATAGCTCAGAGACTTTGCTGCAGCTGGAAAAGTCAGGCTGGGAATGAGCTGCGGGGTGAATTGGAGCCCAAGAGGAAGAGCAAATCAGCTACGAAGCCATTCCACTCTTCTTCTTGGGCTCCAATTCACCTTGCATCTCCCCCTATGGCGATGCCTTGAGTCAGGGGCGTAGCTACCGCCGTATCTGCCGTATCAATTATACGGAGGCCCCGGGCCACGGGGCCCCCCAACGTGAGTAAGCAAAACAAATCTTTACCCTTCCTAAGGGCCCCCAAACAAATTTTTATACGGGGCCCCACCAAGGCACGCTACGCTTCTGCCTTGAGTTATGAAAAAATCAACTTACAAAAGAGGCAACGGTTCGGAACCGATGTTTTTCACCTCATAACTTGGGGGTTTACTGTACAATATTTTCTTTACATGGATAATTGGCAGGGTTATCAATATTACTAGACATGCAGACTGGTTCCCAAATGTCTGAATCACTAACAAATCTTGGGATGGCTCACACTTAAATTTGTTTTGTTTCACATACTTTGATTCAAGCATGTCCCAAAACTCTGTAAATGAATCTGATTCAGTTTGGAATCCGGGCAAATATGAAGCCAGCCCTCACAGTACAAAGATAAACATAAAATTAAAAAATGAATATTTCTTGCAAACTTGGCATCTTCTTGCTAGTATAATAACATTACAGTATAGGGTTTTATGAGCAGCATCAGATGGAGCTTGCCTTTTTAAAGCATTTAGGCATTGTTTACTTTAGTTTCATTTACATGTTCATTTCATAGACTATGTACAATAAAGTAATTATTCTTTTATAAACTGAGCCAGAGGGTATATGAGCCCTCAATTCCTTCAGGGCCTCTTAGAAATAATTAATATGAATTCTCCAGCTCCTGTTTTCCTGTATGCTGCTTTTATTAAAAGTAGTTTGAAACAGCTCCTGTGGCACCATTTCTACTTAAATTCACTGTGTGTAAAATATCTCCTTATATTTGGAACTGACTATTCTACAGTGGAATGTATGCTTGGTAAAGATTGATGCAGCCCTCTTGCCAACGATGGTTTTTTATTTAAATCCTTCTCCCCTGTGAGGCAATGGCTGTATCATCCTCTCTAAGGTCTGTTAAGAGACCTTTCTTTTTGTGGAGAGAGAAAATAGCTTTACTGTTATGCAGCGGTGGGATGTCAAAATTTTACTACCCCACCGTGATTTCATCACAGTGTGGGCGGAGCTAACATCATGATGTCATGATGTCATGGGCAGGGCCAAATAAAAAAATCCAAAAATACAAAATAACAATAATAAAATTAAATAAGTGTGCACACGCACACAGACCCCCTCAACCCACCCACAACACAAGCCCGTAAATAAAATAAATAAATAATACATTAAAATACACCCACCCAACCCAAACACAAATCAACCAGAGCTTTTAAACCAGAGCTTAAAGCTTATTCTGACTAATCTTTCATATACTAGGTCAGATGGAAGGAACTACAGAATGAACTCACCACAAGATGGCTTCATTTTGGCACTTTTCAACTTTTCAACAGCTAAAGAAGTTAGGTACTAAATCTTTGCATAACCAGTTCTCTAGGATGATATGCCTTAATGTAAATGTAAAACAGCTGTACCTCCTTAAGGGTTCTCCAATTGGAACAGCAATTGGAACAGCACAGGTGTAGTTTATTGATGAGGTAACTCCAAGACTTTGCTTAAAAACCCCAAGCCAGGCCGCCAGGCCTTTTTAAGGAACTGTGGTAGTATGTCAATATAGGTAAAGGTATTAAATACACATTAAAATACACACAGACACACCACAGCCAAAGGTGAGTCACTTACCCTGGGGAGAAGGCTATAGGGAGCTTCAGGCTAGGAGCTTCTCTTCCTCCTCCACGCTTGGGAGGACAGCAAGGAGGCCGTGCATACATGCCAAGCACCTTAGGCATGCATGTACACTGCTTGGAGCACATGTGCAGTGGGGGAACCAGTGAAAAGGTAAGCCCCGAAGGTGGCTCCCCCAAAAAAACTGCTACCAGTTCTCTGGGACACTAGGAAAAGTTACTACCAGTTCTGGAGAACTGGTGAGAACCTGTTACATCCCATCACTGCTGTTATGATTGTCACAGTTGCCTCATAAATAAGTTCAAATTAAACCTAGCCTGCCATATACACAGAAGCATACTTTTTTTTATTTTATCCCAGTTTTTCTGAGTACTAAAGTTATTATTCTGAAATTTAGAGGAAACTCTTACCTAATACGGCAGTGGAAATTTGCTCATTTTTGCTTAAATATGGTTACTATAGTTTTCTACTGTATATTTTATTTCATTTAAATGTATACTTTCCACCATACCATTTAGCTTTGGGATAGTAGCCAGATGCGATTTTGGAAGCTGTAGCGGTGTATAGGGAGAATCTAAGTTTTGTGCGCCCCCTGAAACATACCTCCCCTGTCTGCCATCTCTTCATCATAGTTCATATTGTTCAGAACAGTTTCACAACACTTATGATCAACTAGAATGGGCAGGGATTAGAGCTACCAGCATAAGCTAAGTCTGTTATTCAATGTACTAATATTTCATGCATTATAGTATACCTGCAGTTCAGATTTCCTTTGCTTGGAGAAATTCTTTTCCAGTGGTTCCTAACCATGCCCCACCTAAGCATCTCTAAAATCTTGATGCCCCGCCCTCATGACATATAATTCTTATATAAGTGTAAGTATAATTTTTAAAATTTAATTTTAACTTAATTTTAACTGAATTTTTAACATTTAATTAATTGTAGTCTTCATTGTAACGGATGAATTGAATTTTAATATGTACGAGGCATGTCGGAGTGCCAGATTGGCTGGATATTTACTATGTACTGTTGTTTTAAGTCATGTCTTTTTTGTAGTGTTGTAAGCCGCCCAGAGCTGACTTTACCTAATTGGGGCGGGATAACAAATTGGACAAAATAAAATAAATAATAAATAATAATTATTCAAAAGTGAATTCCTGTTCACGTGGAGGAAGCCTAAAAGACCACTAACTTGATCTAACTCGTCCTCAAATTGCTCCCCTTGAAAATCAAATCCCCCCTTATACAGTATGGGTGTTTGGTAATTCTCCCTGCACCTCCCATCTGCAGTCTTTTGGGTTCTAAAGTCTTCTCAGGTTCAAGACCAATTTGAAGGAAAATAATCTCCCCTTCCCCACCATCACTTTTGCATGGGGACTTTTGAACTACATTGAAAAATTCTGGTTGCAGTGGACATTGACTTCAACATTTTCTGTTTTTTATCCAGCAAGGTGCTAAAATGAAAAGTCTTGCTGCCTGAAATTTGCCCCTAGGACAAAACTGGGGGACTCGCATCCTCAATGTGGTTATAAAAGCATAAGAGGTTTTGTTGTTGCATTTTGTCACAGTTGTAAATGTTTTAAGCTTTGTATTATCAGTATAGTGAGGAAAATACTGGTATAAAGAGTGCACAAGAAATGTAGCAAATGCTCCATCTGAGTGACTTATCATACTTTACAAGTGTTTCTACAGCCTCTGGTGTTTCCATGTAGACCAGGGGTGCCAGTCAGGTGGTTCAGTGGGCCAGTCACATGATTCCTCCCACCGGAAGTGGAAGTAAAACATGCCCACACACGTGCAAAACGCCGCCACAGAAGCACCCATGGCTGTCATAAATGCATTCATGACAGCCACAGGTGTATTTTACAGCTGTGTTTTGCACATGCATGGGCACAATTTACTTCTGCTTCCGGGAGCAGCACAGGCAGTGTGGGCCAGATGATTTGGCTCCACAGGCCAGATCTGGCCCATGGGCCATAGTTTGGGCACTTCTGGTGTAGACTCTGTAAAGTTTTAATTTAGCAAAATGTACTGACCACTGCTTTTTCCCTGCTTCTTTTAACATACCTCATTTAAATGAGCCAATGGTCTAACATCTATATTCTTCACATGAACTAGACTAATATTAATCAGATTTGCTCTTTGTGTATCTTTGGAATTTTATATATGCCCTTTTCTAAGGGCACCATCATGCAATTTTCACACAATATGCTATGTGTAAGGTTTCCATTTCAGTCTATAATTCATATCAAAATCTTCCACTGTGGGAGAGCTAGCAAAACATCCAATTGGCGGAAAATAAAACCCGGAGCATTCAAAGATCCTTTGCCAAATTGGATGCAAGGCTTTCCTCAATGCTTTAGTGAACTTGGAAATTGAATTCTCTCTGGAAACTACAGCTGAGTAAAATTTTAATAATCTAATGAAATTTAGATTTGTGAAAGTCTGGTTTTGATTGTTGTGGTTGTTGAAATGTTACTGAGATACTTGATATAACTGGAACTCATACTCTTTTTGTTACTAGGAACACAAGGTGGTTTAAAACTATTCATGTTCCCTTGCTCGCTTATTGTCACATGATGTGAGGTCCTCTAAACATGTCTCTCTAAAGCTAAAATCTTTAAATGCACTTCCTAGTAAGAGAAACAGAATATAATGGGACTTACTGCTGAATAAATGTTTCTAGGATTACACTAAACTGTCCACTGGGAGAACATCTGAATAGCAGCACTCAACAATTTCTATCTGGCTCAAATGTTGCTTGCTGTGGCTGCTAGGGAACCATAATATGAATGCATGACTCAGTGCATTCCTGTCAGCAGGACATCACATCAACCATTTTACCTGATAATCTCTTCTTCTGCCATATCCGAATCCGATAGCACTCAGCCTTGAAGACTGTCCTGAGAATATAATGCAGTGGCCTTTCATCTGTCTTCTGCATCGCAGCATGACTCCTGTACCACTGATCCAGTTCTATCCAGTCATTTTCTGGTCCTGAGCTCTTTTGGCATACAAAGTCCTCATCATCCCCAGACCAGCATTGATGAAGCTGCTGCCCTCCATCAAGATGGATTCAAGTGGGATTTAATCTATTTGGGGACCACTGTCCTTCCCTGTGGACTTTGCCACCCAGGGCAATTAGTTCTCAGGTTAGTTAAACACTTCCTGACACTCAGTGTTGAGTCGCTGGCAGTATGGCCTACTCTATTACCACAGCAGGATAACCTGGACAGACTATTATCTAGAGGTTGGGAAATGCTTCTATTTTATTGCCATTCCTTTCAGTGGTGACGTAAATGAAATTTAGTTGTGTAGAAAGGACGTGGGATCAGCCTGGCACCTGAACACATTAAAGGCCACTGAACATTTTCCTTTCAAAATACCTTTATAAAGGTCAAACATAAACGAACATGCTTCCTTGAGAGATGAAAAACAGAAAAAAATGAACTTTTCTGGGAGATCAAACACAAACACTTCCAATTTTTTGTTTTCAATAATAATCTCAAACAACATTTCTGTATTTCTTTTCCACAGTATAATTAGATAAGGATCAAGACAGAATATTCCACAAGTTGCCTTTTAAAATATAAAAAGTGAATGACTCCATAATTCTGGCAAAAATACCATCATCATTTTTCTAAAAACTAAGTTGGTTTATTTACAATTTAGTCCTAGATGTGTTTACTCATTGAGTTCAGTGGGAATTATTTCTGGATA
This sequence comes from Furcifer pardalis, assembly GCA_030440675.1. Classification (NCBI taxonomy): domain Eukaryota; kingdom Metazoa; phylum Chordata; class Lepidosauria; order Squamata; family Chamaeleonidae; genus Furcifer; species Furcifer pardalis. The sequence goes on from CP126890.1 coordinate 98,404,852, forward strand.
AATATGCTTAGGACTGCAGTTTGAGATAATTAAAGTTAAAAACCGTGTCAGATATATGCAAGCAGAATGCTTGCATTGGAAATCAGAATATAAGCAGCGGCAATTGTGAAGTCAATTTCTATTCAAATACTTTGAAATTAGTTTTAACCATAATTATTTATTACTTTAGAAGAATAAAATCCTCCCCCTCCCCTAAGTAAGGATTGAGATAGCACTGAGTGTCGTTTAATGTTCTATAACAAAGATAAAAAGAGAGCAAGGCAGACTTTAAGGGAAATGTTAATTATCTGAAACTTAATTACACTAAAGTACATGATAAGAATATATTAAAAGCTTGAAATGCAGCACAAATAGTTCTCAAGTCTTATTTTAAATCTTTTTTGCATTCTAATAACAAGTTGCATAAATAAAATTGAACTAAGACAGTAGTGTTCATGTTGTACTGATTTTTTGCATATATCAGCTCCACTGTTCTGGAACAATCCCCTTTTCCAGACCATAGTGATGTGAAATGTGAACTCATACCTGAAGCTAGAACCCTATAAGCTAATCTTAGAACCAGTAGTCCCAGAAATTTCAAGTCTACATGGGCAATGACCATCCTTCCCAGGCTCTGGATAACCCGTTTAAAAAGGTGAACTTGAGGCCAACCTGAAGTTGTTGCTCAGGCGGAGGAACAAAATGTTGTTTGGTGCTATCCCTGTGTCTGAACAGTGTTTTGTTCTTCAGCAGCAGTCGAGCTTCACTGCTGCTGATTGGGCTGCATCAACACCAGCAGCCATAGCTGATGGGGAGAGCGCTGTCCTTTAGTAAAGGTAAAGCTCACCCTTGCTTGAAAGCCAGTCGTGTCTGACTCTAGGGTTCAGTGTTCATCTCTGTTTAAAGCCAAACAACCAGCGCTGTCTGCGTCTACAGATATTTCCGTGGACATGTGGCAGGCATTTATTATCTATTTGTTTATTTAGTCAAATTTAATATCCCGCCCCAATCAGGTGAACCCGACTCTGGGCGGCAAGTCTCAACACCGGAGTAGACAGAACATGGTTTACCTTCCCACCGAAGTGGTACCTATTCATCTACTTGCCATTTCTTGCTTTTGAACTGCTAGGTTGCCAGGAGTTAGGTCAGAGAAGAAAGGTTATTCCATCATGCAGCACGTAGGTCTCAAACTGCTAACCTGCTGAACTTCCAGTCGTGCTCTAATTTATCCTATCCCCAGGATATGCATATACTGGGGTTGGGATAAAATACAGTGGAGCAATTTGATAGAATCCCCTGATGGTATCTCAAAATGGATCAGGTTGGGGCTGATTGGCCCAATCCAGCACACAACGTATGCACATGCACTTGGACTAACCATCCCAACCCACTTCAGAACCATCACAAAGAGTGGGCTTAGCCTGAATTCAGCATGTTGATTCTTCCTACACAGAAACAATCCACAGTGTATTGTATTGAGCCTATTTGTGTGGTTTGTCAATGTATCTTCCCAGAAGGTTAACATCTGTGTTTGTAAAGATACTTCCTTGTTGTGGGAGAGTTGGTATTTACAATAAGTCACCACGGTGAGTGGGCGGCAATATAAATTTGAAATATAATAATAATAATAATAATAAGTCAATAAGTGAGCACATGTTACACATCCCAAAGGTCCCAGGTTCATTCCCTGGACTCTTTAGATGAAACAAGGAAATAATATTTCCTGAAATCCTAGGGGAGCCACCCAAAGGCCTATTGGTGTCTGAAAAATCCCTCCAGCTTTGCTGGATGTGTAGGGGGTTGAGGAATTTTCTCCATCATTCCTTATGGAATGAGAGACCATGCATTCATAAATACATATGTGTAGCCCTGTGCATGAAAAATCACATCAGGGCTCCTCCTTTAGCCCTTATGCCTGTGACCTTTAGTGGAGTGGAGCAGGGAATAAACAACAACTCCATTTTGTAGCTGACCGCTGTTTGCTAGTGTCATGCCAGACATGCAAAAAGTGATTTGGACTATACCCCAGCTCCCTACTCCTTTCTGTGCTCAGATTCTTGACTACTGCTTCCCAGTCAATGTAGTGAGCCTTTGGAGGCTGCTGTCACCAGTTTCTCTCTGTGGCTCCATGCCCTGGACCACCTGCTTATGTTGGGCAATTTGAACAAAGAGTCTTTCCCTTCTTTTAATGCTTCTCAAGCCTTTGCTGCAGGAGACCTTTTTATGCTATTTCAGACCTCAGTATGAGGGAATTGTGTAGGGTTTTTTTTGCTGTGTGGGTTCTCTAACTTTTTCTTTGTCTGCTGGGATGTAAACTCTGTGAGGGGCATAATGGATTTGAGCTTCTAAGACAGTGATGGCGAACCTTTTAGAGACCGAGTGCCCAAACAGAGGGGTGGGATGAACTCTGTGCTGGGAGGAGGGAGGAAGAGCTCCCATTGGGCTGCTGGGCAGAGGGTTGGGGTGAACTCTGTGCTAGGGTGATAGTGTGTGTGCCAACAGAGAAGGCTGGGAGTGCCACGTCTGGCATGCATGCCATAGGTTTGCCACCACTGTTTTAGGACCACCTGATGACAGGAGGAGATGTCATTGTACATTGTGTACTATAATGCACAATATATGCTAGAGATAAGTTCCTACCACTGTAATTCCCTGGTTGCCTCAGTTGTGGATCATTCCCTGACTTTGGGCTTCTTTCATTTTTCTAGGAACATGACTGGATTCCCATCCAGTCCTGGGATAAACTCACAAAGACATAGTAACTGTTCTTCTTTTGTAGTGGTAACTTCACTCCATTAGCATAATTAAAGTACTCTATAGGATTACTGTACACTAGTACCTTGGATAACGTTATGACTTGGTTCCACAAGTCATAACGTTGTCCAGTTTAATGTGCGATGCATTGATTGCACAATGTTAAAAAAAAGCCCTGTTCCCTTTCTGCCCAACCCCAGGGCTGATCCCAAGCTGGCATCAGCACTGAGATTGGGGGAAAGAATGGGCTTAGTGATCGGGGGGGGGGCATTCTGAAAAGAGGCTGGGGACACCACCATCCCTGCCTGTATGGCTAAGTCCCAGAGGGTAGTGAAAATTTTTCCTAGCCTCTCTTCAGAAGCCCCTGCCTGGATCGCTATGGGGCTTATTGATGGGGGGGGCGTTCTGAAGAGAGTCTAAGGACCCTTTCCCCAGTCTCTATTCAGAAGCCCCCCCCCCCGCCTGGATGGCTAAGCCCCTTAGCAACCTCTGCCTGGATCGTTCAGCAACCCCTGCCTGGATCGCTCTGGGTCCCTTCGGGGAGGAGGGTGATAAACAAGTATGAATGAATGAATGAATGAATGAATGAATGAATGAATAAATAAATAAGGGGCTTAATGATCCAGGTGGGGGGCATTCTGAAGAGAGGCTGTGAATCCTTTTTCTAGCTTTTCTTCAGAAGGCCCCACACACACACACACATACACACACCTGGATGGCTAAGTCTCTTAACAATCCAGGCCGGGGGGGATTGTTTCTGAATAGAAGTTGGGAAAAGTTTTTCCTAGCCTCTCTTCAGAAACCCCTGTGCATGCCTCCGGTTCTTTCACTCACCCAACCGGCTACTACATGCTGTGATGGGCGCTTGGGTTGAGGGAAAGAACCAGGGCACGCGCACCCAACCCAAGCACCGATTGCAGTAGCGGTGCATTGGGGAAGCCAAATGGGGGCTCCCTGGTCAGCTTCCCAAACATGCCACCGCTGCCAAGGGTGCAGCAGTGGTGTGGCTGGGAAGCCAACTGGGGAGCTCCCGTTCTGCTTCCAGCCACACCACTGCTGCGAGCTTCATAGCGCCGGTTTGGTTGGAGGGAGATTGGGAGTGTGTCCGAACTCCCCCCCCCCAACCAAACCAGCAATGTTTGCCTCAGTAGATCTCCGCCCCAAAGCCCACAGGGCTGGTCTCCAGCCCTGCGGGCTTTGGGGCAGAGATCAACATCAGAGAATTTGAGGCAAACATTTGCATCACACAATGTTATGTTAATTAGCGTTATCCGAGGTATTACTGTACTTTGTAAAGTGTTGCTTATGGCTGCAAACTGTTAAATTATTCTTGCGTAGGTTCCACTGAACACAATTCAGCTTTAGTATACCTATGTGTAAGATTCAACATTATATTACAGTATATGGGGTTGCATTCTTATAGCAGTCTTAATTGGATTTTCAAGATGTATGAGATATTTAAGGTGTGGGTTTACCAATGCCATCCCCCAGTGAGTTTTTATGGATGTGCAGGGATTTGGACTCTGATCTCCTGCATCTTAGTTCATCACTCTATCCATTATTCCCCAGTGGTTGTTTCATAAGATTTAACATTTAAGTTTAACTTCATTTTAAGGTCATCTCCAAAATCATCTAATAAGAGCAGAACAATACAATAGCAGGACCAAATTTAGGAGTAAGAAGGAAAGGTTTCAGGTGAAGTCTTCTTTGATTTTCCATGCATGGTGAGAACCGTATTTGAATTTAACCCAGCACAGAAAGGGGAACCAAGGGAACTAGATTAGCATAACTGGGTTGCCAACAAAGTCCAAATGTTCCACTGTGTCTTTCCTCATTGTTTTAATCGGTTCATTATATTTTTAGCCAATGCAGAAAACATTGCAGCTATGCAACAGATGGTGATGCTTTGACTAGGGCATGAGACAACAGAGATTATAGAATGGCAACCAGCAGATATGAATGGACTCAGCATAACACATGAAAAAGAAAGCTGAGTACATAGACATAAATTGGAAGTTTAGAGTAGAAAATGAGATATTTAGTGCTGTTAGCCTTGTGTATTAGTTGAAGTGCTATTTATGCAGCTTTTGTGCTATTTGAAGGGAACATGATGACCATGGCAGCACAAGCACAATAAGAAGCGAGCAATGCACAGTCAGACAAAGTCTTGTATTTGCAGTTGAAAAACAAATCATGTTTTCTTTCTAGGCATACACAGGAGGAGTATTACAAAGTTTGTACCTGTGAGTACAAAATTTACCTTGCAGTGGTAAAAACTATTAATGAATAGTATATGGTATATTATATGTGTGAATCTAGACACAGTGTAAATATAAGTTTATTAATGTTATCAGTGTTCCAAGCATCAACTTCAGAAATAAATGTTAAATCAATAGACCTACTACAGTGGGACATGGCAAATTACTACAGAAATACAGAAAATATCGTCCCCATGTATATCCTTTACAATAGTTTAGAAGCTGTTATCACATTCTATTGGAATTGTATATTCCTACAGAAAATAAACATTAAAACATAGATGTGTGCACATTTTTGCTAATCATGATAATATGTAGTAAGTTCTCCAAAGTCATACCCTTGAACTATCCATAGTAAATCAATGACACACTGGGGCCTCTGAGCTGCACCTAGAACACAGAGAACCATTGAGTGTCTACTTGGCTACAATACAGTAGTTTGAGACAGAGAAAGATGAGTTGAGTCCTGTCCTGTTTAATCAAAATCCAGAACTTCTGTTTACTTCTGCTGTTGAAATTGACAATTGTCTGCAGTGGCTCAAGTCACTAAGACGCTGACTGGGAGGCGGAAGGTCAGCAGTTCGATTCCCGAGTACTGCAGGATGGAATGAGTTTCCGTCTCCGTCCCAGCTCCTGCCAACCTAGCAGTTCGAAAGCAAGAAATTGCAAGTAGATAAATAGGGACCACTTCAGTGGGAAGGTAACAGCATTCCATGTGCTCAGGTGTCTAGTCATGCCTGCCACATGACCATGGAAACGTCTGCAGAAGTAGACAGTGCTGGCTCTTCGGCTTAGAAACAGAGATTAGCACTGACCCCTAAAGTCGGCTACGACTGGCTTTCGAGCAAGGGAAACCTTTACCTTTACCTTTACCTTTACCTTTACCTTTACCTTTACCTTTACCTTTACCTTTACCTTTACCTTTACCTTTACTAAGAGGGTTAGGCAGCATCTTTAGTAGTACCAGACAGGCTAGTTCAAATCTGAAGCTTTGTTCCCCATGGCCAAATAAAGCTTGGCCAACTGGGTGGAGGAAGTCATAAATGCTTCTATATGACAAGATAGCTTACTTTCCAGTCCCTGGAATATTTGAGAGCAGGATGTAGATTTCTAAATGTAGAAGTGTTGCACTGGATGGATAAAGAACAAGAACTATTTAAGACCACTAAGCAAAGAAAGTTCCAATACCTTGCCCATATCATGAGGAACAGCATAAAGTATATTCCAACTCGCTCTGCAAGGAAAGATCCCTGGGAAGAGAGGCCCTGGGCGTAGACAGGCATCATGGCTGAAGTACCTGAGAGACTGGTGTGGCACATCCTCTGAAGAACTGTTCTGAGGAGTTAAGAACCAGAAGACTATTGCCATGACAATAGCCAATATCCAGAAACATACTGCACCTGAAGAAGGGGGAGAAGGAGGATGAAGACCAGGGATTCTCAACCTGGAGCCCACGGGCCAGATGTTGTGGCCCCTGGCACTATTTCATGTGGCCTCCCACTGCCTCCACCACACCAGAAAGTGCCATGTGGTGGAGGAAGGGCAAGAAAATGGCCCTAAAGCTGTCTGAAAGAGTGTGATCCGGCTCCCGGCTTAAAAAGGTTGAGAACTCCTGATGTAGACTAACCAAAAACTACTACATAGAAGATACAGATGCTCTTAGTTAGTGATTCACAGCATGGGAGTGTTTCTGCATTGTTCAAGGACAGTTGCAGAGCTGCAGTGGTCTGGATTGCTTTTGCGCAGTTTTGGCTGGTATGATGTGACAGCTGCAGCTTTTAGTGGACAAGACAGGCCTAGCCATTTTTGCACTAGTGTTGGTTACATTCATTTGTTGAAATGGACTGTGGTGGCTTAGTGGTTAAGATGCTGAGCTGCACTTGATGACTAGAAGGTTGTTAGGTCAGCAGTTCGAGACCCAAGTGTTGCATAACGGAGCTCCCATCTTTGTCTCAGCTCCTGCCAACCTAGCAGTTCAAAAGCATGAAATTTATTTATTTATTTATTGTTCGTATTTGATACCCCGCTCCAATCGGGCAAGCCCGACTCAGAGCGGCTTACAGACTAAATATCGACATCCTAAGACTTGATGTTACAAACTTTAAAAAATTCATAAAAACATTAAAATCACACCAAATGAACCGAAGGGTGGCTGTCACTAGATCAGCCACCCTATATGGGACCCCACGATCCTCTGTCCCCACACTTGCTTAGCCAGCCAGGTTTTTAAACCTTTCCGGAAGGGTAGGAGCTCTGTCTGTAGGCGCAACTCGATTGGCAGGAGGTTCCAAAGGGCTGGGGCGGACATGGAGAAGGCCCTCCTACTAGTACTAGAGAGGTGTGCCTCTCTAGCCGATGGAACAACAAGGGAGCCCCTCCGATCCGCCCTGGTGGGGCGGACAGATGCACTGGTACTGCTTTAGTGGGATAGTAACAGCATTCTGTGCACTCTGGTGTCTAGTCATGCCTGCCACATGACCACCACAGAAATGTCTGCAGATGCAGACAGCACTGGCTCTTTGGCCTAGAGTCAGATAGAAATGGCTTTCGAGTAAGGGAAACCTTTGCCCAGAAATGCCTTTGAGGAATGCTCAGAAACTAATGCTGCCAGTTTGTTATCAGCATAAAGTGTTCAGAGCATTTTGTGTAATCACTCTTTGATCTGCAAGGGTCGCTAATATGTTTTTGAACCCAATATGGCACTAAGGAGTTACACAAAAGGTTTCATAGGAAAAGGCAGCTTTTAGAGAGGATCTTTAAGGAAGAGAGAGGAATGGCATCACATCTCTCATTGGCAACAGATCTCCAAGCATAATGGGTCAGCACATGGGAAAAGATGTGGGCCATTGGAAGACAATGAGATGTTTGAAGAGCTGCAGGTGGTAGATTTAAATCAGGGATTCGCAACCTACAGCCTGCAGGCTGAATCCAGCCTGGGGTGCCATTTAATCCGGCCTGTGGCGAGGATCCCCAGAGCCATCACTGCCACTGGAAGCACCAAAAACACAGCAAAAAATCGCTTAAAAAACTGAAAATGGAGCGAAAATGCACCGCCTTCGCTTCCACCACAACGGGAAGTGGCGGAAGCAGCAAAAACAGCCTAGATTGCACCATGAATGTATCCACCGTTGCTGCAACCGGAAGTAGCAGAAGTGGTGGGAGGAACCACACCTCCAGCCCACTCACCTGCCTGAATGGGCGTAGTCCAGCTCATAGCACAGAAAGGCTGCAAACTCCTGATCTAAATGGGCAAAGTAGTATGGGGACAGAAGGGTGGAAATAGAGAGAGAAGGTGGGCAAGGCACTGGAGAGTCATTATAATAATAATGGAAACCTAGTACTGACAACATAAGCCAGTGAAAGGATTTAAGTAGGGTAACATAGTTTGAGCTGAGAGATGGTAATTATTTTGACAGGGCATTTCTGAGTGACTGAAGCACAACAACAGAAGGTCAAAGAGGAAAAAGCTGCAATAGTCAAGTTAGTGCATAGGGCAACTTCTATTTTAACAAATGTGTAGTTACCATTTTGGAAGAAATATAGTTAAAATACCTTCCAATGTAATAAATGCACAGTGAACAATTTTGGAAGAACTATGATAAAGTCAGTTCCTGACATGACAAGGATTTTCTTAAGTAATCTTTCTTTTTTGTGAATCCATCATTTACATATCCCATAGGAAAGACTGAATAGCAATTCCAAGGGCAGGAAAGCGAAAGCACATTTCATATGACTCTGGTTCTGAAAGGTCTCACTGTATTATGATGTATTTCTAGCTGAAAATAAGGTGTGAGATTTTCATTCCATGTGTGACAATTAAAGTAACACTGGGAAGCAACCCATCTGTTCAGTGACTGGCATCAGCTGCTGGAAAGGTGTAAATAGACTTCTGAAACTCAAACCACAAAATAATCTAGTATTGGAATATAGGTTTTGAAATGTCAGTTTTTGAATATCAGCTTGTCTTACTTGTTGATTGCTTACTAATTTTTAAAATCACTCCTAGCTGACTTAATTCTGTGAGTTTTATGATAGCGTTAACTATCTGATGTCATCTTAATCCAAATCTCTGCAGGACTCCCATCTGTCCAGAGGAGTTTTCCCCCACCTCCACATGCAGAGATGCATCATACATAGTGGACTGTATTATACCTTGGACTGAGCACATGTATTCAGTTCTAGCTGATTTAAAGGTTTAAAAGACAATGTTTACATCAGAATTACTCTTCTCTGTCATTTTATATACACCCAGTTGAAGAGCCAACCTATGTAGTCTTGAGTAAGCTGCAGATTCCCAGAGTTCCCCCAGGAAAAGTGAATGGTAAACTACTTCTGACTATTCTGTAACTCGAAAATCTGGAAAAGGTCACCAAGTGAGAACATGTAATTACTGACTATTACATACACTTAGCTGATTAAGGTTACATTTTACTCTTTCAAGTAAGTGATCATGATTTTGTACAAATGGGATTCAGTTCCTTTGGTTTGATCCGGTGTTAGAAAGATTAGCCAGCAAGGTTCCCACCCAGGGTACACCCGATTGTATTCACAATCTTCATGGAGGCTCTTTCTGTGACTCCCCCAGGAAATTTACTGGTCTTCTTATTACTGCCAGAAACATGCGCTGATAAGGACTTAAGTTTGGCCAATGACAAAGCCAAGAAAGTGTCTTCATTTTGGCAGTCCAAGGTTTAATTGGAACATGAAAGAAGAAGAACCAATGGGATTGAGATTTGTTTCTATCAAAAACCATCTGAGTCACTGATATTGCTCTACCATCTGTAGAGATGGGGCTCTACAAAAGAAGATACTAGAGTGACAAAAAGTGCACGTTCCTAGTTTGCTCAAAAGATCAAATATATTTAGCAGGGTAGCACAATTCTGTGTATGTCTTGCTGAAACGGACATGTCTTGCCAATTTTGAATCACCAGATGGGATAGTTGACCCAACAAATGACAAAGAAAATCTGTCTTGCTTTGGGTTTTTCCCTATTTTTTAAACGTGCAATTTTGCAAACCATACTGAAAACAAATATTGAGATGCAGTATATCATAAAATGTATAGAAACCTGCTTCTCATGTCAGTGAGAACAGTGAAAAAAAATTCATCAGGGAGAGAACAATCAAGAATTTAATCAGATACCACAGTATGTAAGACAGCTTTCAGCCAAGAGATCTCTCACTCTTTAGCTGTCCTCAATGTGGTACCCTCAATGTACACTGGAGTGCATGTCCCATAACACACAGCAAATTATGATTTGTAAGGCTGCCCTTTTCCCAATAAGGGGATTCAAGGCATCTTGCAATTTTAAACCAAATACAGTGGTACCTCGCTTAAAGAGCATAATGCGTTCCACAGGATTGCTCTTTAAGCGAGTTTGTTCTTTAAGCGAAACACCATTGTAAATGACCAATTGTGGGGGGGATTGCGAACCCCAATTTATTTGTTAAGCGAGTTTTTGGTTGGTTTTATTTGTTAAGCGAAGTGAACATTCAGAGAAAATCCTGCTCTTTAAGCGAGTTACTCTTTAAGCGAGTCGCTCTTTATACGAGGTTTGACTCTAATGCTACAAGCATAATAAACAGTGTTTGTAATTATGGAATGCTCTACTTGATATTATGGATGTAGCTACATTGACAAATACTTCAGGATTTGCCCTAGATCTAGAAGTACCACAGTTCAATGTGAAGTGTTGTTTTTTTACTGATCACATGACACAAAAGCCGATGTGAATCAGCCCAACCCTTCCTGGTACTAATTTGAAGACTTTTCCCTGCCACTGGGTGTCCTTCTTTTTTCAAGATGGAACAATTCAAACCATATTTTTCCCATGTGATCAATTGTTTTGTTCTACAAAAGGGCAGGCATGTGTGACTTTGCCTGATGTTTTGGTGACATACTAAGCTGGGCATGATGGAGTGGCCGGGAACAACCACTTCTGTTATTTGTCTCCTTAGTGTCCCAAAACTGTTCTTAATTTTTTTGAAAACTAAACAAGCGGGTCTAGTGCTGACTTACTACATTGATATATTCATCACTGGATCACCTGTACATAGCCCAAAGAGAGAGTGAAAGAATTGAGACTCACAGATCAGACAGTGGCGGGTATCAAAAGAAGGGGGACTGAGAGCTATGGTTGCAGATTAAGTAGCATCAGATTGAGGACCCGGTGTAAACAAACAATCCAGGGTCTCTTTCTGACCATCTAAACTAGGGGTGCCCAACCTTTTTGGCCCAGGAGCCGGTCACGTGGTTCAGGGGGCTTGTCACTATGGCCTGGGTACCAGATCTGGGCCCTGACACCAATTCATCCAGCCTGCAGCAGCCTCATTGCTCCCAGACACATTTTACTTTCATTTCCGGAAGTGTCGAGGGCATTGTGAGCTGGATGAATTGGCACTGTGGCCAGATCCGGCCCTCAGGCCATAGTTTGGGTCCCAATTTTGAGGCCTCAGATGTTCATGGAGTAAAACTTCCAGAAAACATGACCAGCACAAGCTATAGTGAAGGCTTTTGGGAGCAAACATTTGGAGATCCAGGGTTGGAAACCATTGACCTAAACCAAATACAAGTGTAAAAGAGACTGTAAATCCAACCACAGCAAAGCTGGATCACTACAGTTCAGTTTACCAGTGTAGTTGCAGCTTGAGCCTGCTATCCCTCAACACTTTTAAATTATGTTGGTTCTCCACCTTCCAGTCTTTGATTATTACAGTAAAACCCCATTTTATGGAAGCCTCGTTTTACAGAAAACTCATTTTACAGAAAGGAATTTTGCTGAAAACTCATCCCGTTTTACAGAAAAACACCATTTTACGAAACACGATTTCCCAGATTTCTTGAACAGTGGAAAAGGTAGGAAGCTTATCTTTGTCTTACTTTACTGTGTTTTAGGTTGGTTTTTTTAAAATTGTATTATTGGGGGAGGGGGGAGGAACATTTTCTTTTTTTTTTCAATGCATTATTAAGGGAATTGCTTTATTTTACAGGGAAAAACATATTACAGAAAAACTGTGGAACAGATTTTTTCCATAAAGCAGGGTTTAACTTATGACTGAGCTGCTTAAATAGTTCTTCTTTCATATCTGATCAAACCCTGGACTGTCAAAATGAAGCCACCTTCTTGACTTTGTCGTTAGTCAATCTTAAATCCTCATCAGTACATGTTTCTGTTAGTAATTGGTAGACTAGCAAATGTGCCAGCTTCTGTATCTCTCCACATTTACGGCATATGTTGTTTTCTGTCAGCAGCCCACACTCAAGCATGTTGGTCTTATATTTAGGGACTCCAACCTTTGGCCTATTCAAGGTCCTCCAAGTGACATAAGGGAGGTGGAGCTCCAAAAGCCATATCCTTCTTTAATGCTATTCTTTGTTCAATGAGCTTCTTTCTCCATCTTCTAATTTGATTTTGCTCCTGTGTACCCTCAAGAACAGTGATCGGATGTAATAGGTTCTCACCAGTTCGTCAGAACCGGTAGTAGCTGCTACAGGTACCTGGAGAACTGCTACAGGTTCCTGGAGAACCTGTAGCAGCTTTTTGTGGGGAACCACCTTCGGGGCTTACCTTTTCACTGTTTCTCCCACTGGGTGGGTGTATTTTAATTTATTTATTTATTTATTTATTTATTTATTTATTTATTTTACAGGTTTGGGTTATGGGTGGGTGGGTTGAGGGGTTTGTTTGTGTGTGTGCTTATTTTTATTATTATTTTGTATTTTTAAAAAAAAATTCTTTGGCCCCACCCACAACATCATGATGTTAGCTCCGCCCACACTGTGATGACATCATGGTAGGGTAGTAAGAATTTTGACATCCCACCACAGCTCAAGAATGTTTGATTTTGCCATAAAACTCTTTCTGGATTTAACCCAGCAGACTTGAGGTACGTATCCATTCAGAGGATGTCAAGGGCCACCAAATGCAAATTTTAGTTTTAATTAACTGGACAATTTTATATACAGTATGGTCAAATAAATTTTGTTATTGGAGATTTTAATTCTCACATTGAGGCTTGGGGAGATAACCAGGATTGTGCATCGCTTGTTTAAATAGTAAATATCTCCCTTGCTTGAAAGCTGGTCACATCGAACTCTAGGGATTAGTGCTCATCTCTGTTTACAACCAAAGAACCACCGCTGCATTTGCAGATGTTTCTGTGGTCATATGGCAGGCATGACTAGACACTGAAACACATGGAACACCGTTACCTTTCCTGTCTAAGCAGTATCTATTTATCTACTTGAAATTTCTTTATTTCAAACTGCTAGGTTGGCAGGAGCTGGGACTGAAGGGGAGCTCACTCCGTTGTGAAGTACTCTGGTCTCAAACCGCTGACCTACAAACCTTCTGGTCATCAAGCTTAACAACCAAGCCACCGTGGCCCTTTGCTTAAATAGTACTTCGGTCTAATTAAGTGAAGTACCTAATGCCTAAATGGACAAAGTCAATCGACTTCTGCTTCACACTGTGTTTTGGTGCTTGTGGCTCATTATTGCCAAAACTGGGCACTAGGATCACAATCCACTCCTCCCACACACTCATCATTATGAAGTGCTGCCTCAGTCAAGATCAGGATAGTGTTTTAAAATATCAATTTGCACTTCCCAATGTGTCTTTCTATAAGATTTCTATCTGTCAGCTCACAAATAAGGTTGGAGTTTCATTTATTTGTATAGTACACCACTTTCCCTATTTTTAATTAGGATCAATGATCAGACTTTGCATATTTTAATCAAAAAGTAATCTTTACTTTTCAAAAAAAGATGAGAATCAATAATCAAATCAAATGAACAGAATTTAAAATGTATGTTCATTCTTAGTTTTGGACTTTATCATAGCTGCAGCTTTAGAGATATGAAAAGTGCTGGCTTGCCAGTGCTAGAGATAGAAATAATTATCCACAGAGGCAATATATAGCACATGCAAAATAAGTGTCAATTATTATCCCATCATTTCCCAGCCACCTCAGACTTGCTGGGGACGAATGTGTGCTCATCTTGGACATAAAGAAGGGGTCACAGCATGTCACATAACAGTCAATTATTCTTAGCTGGAAGGCTCTTGCTAATATAAAAAAAGCAAGTCCGTTGGCTTTTAGAACAAGCATTAATGTTTTAAGGGAATCCGTTTACAACATTCATGAAATATGTTGAAGACATGGCACTTTGGTATGTTTTAAAGCTGAGAAAGTAAATCAATGTCCACTTTTTAGAAGGCAAAGTTATGAAATTTATATGTTGTACTGCAGGCCTAGCTGGAGATATGTCCAGTAGTTACTTACTGAAGTTGTCAACAATCAATAGGGGCAGACTGCTAGCCAACACTGCCAGGAACTCCCCGGGCCAGTCCTGCCTGGGAGTGAAATTGGACACAGTTGGGCAGCCCAGCGAGCCTTAAAAGTAGTGCTGTGGCAGCCACCGTCCCCTGCCAACACTGCCGGGAGCTCCCTGGGCCAGTCTGGGACCAGGGCTCAAAAGCCGCTACGGCGGCAGGACTCCACCGTCCTCCTGGGACTCCCATGCAGACAGGGCGGGGAGGCTGTTCCGCCACCAGACGCCAAGGCCTCCACCTGCTCCAGCGGCCGCTGCAGCTGGACGGCAGGACTTCACCATGAGGAGGAGAGGCTGGGGTATTGTTGTGTTGATGCTCTGTTTATGTATTTTTGAAATGTTTTGTCTGATGTATTGATATAGTATTTTATAATTGTTTTATTATCTGATATTTAGTTATATGATATTTGTAGCTGTGATATATTGTTTCATTGTGGAACTTTGATTGGAGATTCCTAGAAATGATCTTGTTTTTTATACTTTGTTATTTAATATTGTAACTGTGATGTATTCTTTCATTGTGAGCCACCCAGAGTTGCTATAAGCAATTGGGGTGGCATATAAATCAAACAATAAAATAAAATAAATAAAAATGTTACCTACAATGAGACATTCCACACATTGCAGGAGAAGAGAACCAAGACAGAACGCCTCAACCTATGAGTGGGAGGTGTCTCCAGAAAAGTTCAGGACATATGCAGCTGCTGGGGCTGTGTACATGTAGAACCGCTTGCAACCCAAAACACAAGTTGTTCTTCTCACATGGAGGCAAAGGGAAAGAGCCACTAAGAGACAACTTTATGATGTGATGTACCCAGAAGAACTTTGTCTCTACCCTTCAGTATCTTTACTACTCAGAGTCATAGTAGGACCATACTAAGACAAACCTACACCATACTAATAACACCATAGTGTTTTCATAGCTGGAATGCAATAACATGTCAATTTTTTCTTAGTTTGGAGCTGTTGAGGGTGGTCGTTAGGTATCTTGGGTCGAACACCATATTCCCCCATGTATTAGAATTAGAAAGAAAGACACCTTTGCATTGTATGAATTATCAACTATTTTCTGTACCAACCTGTTGTTCCTCAAATGGTGCCAATCTATTGAAAAAGGAAGGAGGTACCTTTTGGTTTGCTGCACTATGGGTTATCAATAAATAGCATGGGGTGGCAAAGGTGTTTTTCAGTGTTTTTATAGATACCTCTCTTGCCCTAAGCAGTTTTTGTTTCTAGCAGAGGAACCCTAACAGAGGTGCATGGCTATAATTGGAAGATACAGTAATACCTCGGATAACGCTAAGACTTGGTTCCACAAGTCTTGGTGTTATTCGATTTTTAGTGTTATCCGATGCATGTTAAAATCCTATGGGATGTATTGGATAACGATAAAGCTCCATAGAGATACATTGTAACCGCACAGGCGTTAGCGGTTGTTATCCGATCCATCCCATAGGACCTTAATGTTATTCGATCCAATTCTCCACCCCAGATTACTTAACGTTATGCGATTTTAGCGTTATCCGAGGTAAACGTTATCCGAGGTATTACTGTACTGTACTACTGCTGGCAGTTCAAACGCCAAAGTTTCAGAATGCCTATGTTGTAGTCTGGGTTCTGGTAGAGAACGTGACTTGGGAGGACTCGCTTGCTTTGTAGGTGACATTTATTTTTATTTTACTGCAGCCATGTTGTAAGGTAATATTTTGATCCAAACTGAGTAAAGTGCAAAAAATAGTAGTAATAAAACTGCATGCTTAGTCTTTTGATTATGTTGGCCTATCAGACAAAGCAATGTGATTTGAACAGATACAACCTGCAGTTGAGCTGAGAGCTGGGATTGAAGAGAGAATCCTATATCCACCTCTTTTGCATATTTATATATTACCAGATAGGAGCACAGGAAGAGGAAATGAATACCCAAGGAGGGGAAGGTGTAATCAAGAGAAGCAGCCTGTTCCCAAGCCCTTCACCTCTCTCCTATTTATCTGCATAATGAGCTCTGAGATAAGGAATATGTCACTTGCAAAATTATTACATGCCTCCCTCCCAACTAGAGGACAATGCAAGGAATGCTCACTTCTCATACAATCCGCTTTCCCCACCTGCCTTCCCACTGATCACAACAACAGATTTGAACTGAGTTGCTATTCAGAGGCAGCCAGTGAGAAGAAAGAGCAAGGAACACTAGTAAGATGTCCTATTTGACCTTCAAGAGAATTATAGTTTTGCTGATTTCTTCCCTACCCACCCATCCCCACATTTCCTTTGACAGGAATATATAACCGCTTTCCATTTTAAAAATAGGTGTGTAACTGGGATTTGTCTGCTGCAGACTTGTGATGGATTGAAGACAACAGTCCCCTTAACCCCAACGGGCCTTTTAGTGTAATTTTGTATGAGTGGATAGAAAAATGGCTATTGCTGTCCCTTCACCTATTTTTAAGAAAAGAGTTTAGGAAATGTTGCACTTTACACAGCCGCGTGTGCATACAGGAATTGGTTGGGAGCAAGGCACACCGTTTCTGTACATTTCCACCAGCTCTGTCCTTCTTGTTCGCCTTATCTGGCAAAAATCAGAAATGTATCACTATACGTGCAGTCAATGCATGTACAATGGTTCTTTATGTTTGTTTGTTTGTTTACTTGAATACTTTCCCTGCACAATTTCTGCTTCCATAAATAAATTAATTGTATCAAAATGGTACTTATTAATTTAGTTTTCACCATCTCTTTCCAGGAATATTTAGATTCCTAATTGAATCAAGTCTTACTTATTCTGGGTGAAAGAAAACTGGGTGTTCCTGAAAGTAAGATGTAAGTCATGGGTTTAGAGATTAAACTTACTGTCACCCCTATGCAAATGACTGTCACCCTGTACATGATTTTCAAATTAGCATTGAATTGCCCATGGGCTGAGGCAGTATTGCTTTTGGAATAATCAGTGTTGAATGCAATCGACATGCCGCAACTGTTTCCTAAAATGAGCACATCATTCTTATAAAACACAGTCAGCCCTTTACATTTCATCTGAGCAAAAATAGATCAGTTTTACCATGGATGGGAATATCCAAGGATTTCTCAATATATAAACTGCCAGTTTCTTATCCTCTAGACAAACTGGTCTAATTGTCTGCCATGCTTGTCATTATGGATTAGTGTGGAGTTAAGAAACCAAAATCATACTCTCTCTCTCTCTCTCTCTCTCTCTCTCTCACACACACACACACACACACACACACACACACACACACACACAGTCCACAATACTTTGAGACAAAAGCGGGGGGGAGAGTCATAACAGAGTCTAATATTAGTGCTGGGTGGAGTATTTATTAATTGCATCTCTTGATCACTTTACCAAAGATGCAGCTGGGTTTTTGCAGATTTTTCCATTACTAGAGCTGGAATTGGAAATATGCTGATAGAATGGAATAAAAAAAAAAGAAATGATTGTTCTATTTGTTACAGCTTTGAGATTGAATATTGTTAAAAATGGAAAGTAGACCAGGAATTGAACTGGATGATTGGTACAAAGAGATATATGCAACATAGCAATAAGTGATCAATTAACATGTGATTTAAAGATAAAAAAGGGATTAATTAAAAACCTGATTTTAGAGAAATATGGGGAGAATTTTTTAGATTAATAAAAGGGAAAGAAATAAAGCCAGAGCAAGATGTATTATCTTTTTGGAACAAGGGGAAAATTGAATAAAAATATAATGATATTGAGATTAGTTAATCAAGAAAGGTTATAATGTCCCACTGGTGGTGTGTGCACATAGTAGTTATAAGTACTTTTGTTAAGATTCCTGTCTTTCCTGTAGTTGTGTTTTTTGTTTATTTTGTGTGTGTGGGGGGGGGGGTTATATTTTTAATTAAATACAATTTAAAAAAAGAAAGAACTAACCCAGACTAATGATTCCATATTCTGGTAACATACAACTTGCCATGAGGACTGCCACAAGAGAACACTGGGGGGCAGGGGGAGGCATGGAAATGACGGTCCCAGAGCCTCCATTTTGTCTCCCAGCTTCAGAATAACTGGACAAAGATGGAAGAAGGGTTTTTTTGGAAGCAGAAGGAAAAGACAGCCCATATGAACTAATATCTGCCTACTAACATTTATGAACAGAGTTTAGTGAAGCATATATATCCTGCTCTAACTACTACACTCTGTTATACCAGCCCGCCTGGCCTCTCTCTTGCTCTCATTTTTTGCTGCCGGCAGAAGAAATGAAGTAGCTAACTATAGATCAGTGATGGCGAACCTTTTCAAGACTGAGTGCCCAAACTGCAACCAAAAACCTTCTTATTTTTTTTTTTGCAAAGTGCCAACAGGCAACTGGGGAGGAAGGAAACGCTCCCATTGGGCTGCTGGGCAGAGGGGCAGGGTGAACTCTGTGCTGGGGGAGTGTACAGTTGCCACATGGCAGCGCTACACAGAGAGTCTATTCAAGGAGAGTCCAGATATCAAAATCCAAAACGCAAGCCGAGGTCTGTTTACCGGCAGTCTGAGCAACCATCTACCTTAATCCAAAGGGTATCCAGGGTTGGCAGAGAAGTCAGGGTCATGGCAAGCAGGTCAGGGTCTAGGCAGGCAGTCTGGAGTTGAGCAGGGGGTCAATCTTCGCACGAGAGTTGTACCAATGCTGGCAGGCTGCAACACGCCTTCTTTGGTACTTCACTCTAACCTGCCTGTGTCTCAGGTGTAGCTTCTTTCTGGACCTCTTTCTGACTGAGGGCTGATCCCTGTCAGAGCCAGACCCCTGATCTGACAGATCAGCTGCCTAGGGAAACAGACATGGGCCAGGCGCAGGCTGAGATCCTTGGCTCAGGACATCCTCAGGTTTGGGTGCTGGCAAAACTTGGCTGGGCATAGGGAGAGCCCACTGATCCAGGACATCCTCAGAGTCTGACAAGGACTGGATCACAACAGGGAAACACTCCCATTGGGCTGCTGGGCAGAGAAGTTGGGTGAACTCTGTGCCGGAGGAAGGGAAGAAGCATTCCCATTAAGCGGCTGGGCATTGGGGTGGGGCAACCCCTGTGCTTGGGTGACCATACAGGTGCCCACAGAGAGGACTCCAAGTGCCACCTATGGCTCTAGTGACATAGGTTCACCATCACTGCTATACAGTGGTGGGATGTCAAAAATTTTACTACCCCACCGTGATCACAGAGTGGGCGGAGCTAATGTCATGATGTCATGACATCGTGGGTGGGGCCAAAGAAAAAAATTAACAATTAAAATAAAAATATGCACGCGCCCACACACGTGCGCGTGCGCGCGCGCCCACACACACACACACACACACCTCAACCCACCCACCTACCCACAACACAAACCCGTAAATAAAATAAATAAATAAATTAATTAAATAAAAATTACATTAAAATACACCCACCCACCCACCCCAAACACAAATCAACCCACCCACCCACGCCAAACACAAACCCATCACCTGTTAGTATAAATGCCTGGGCAGCACCATGTTGCAAGATGGATATGGTCATCATACCAATTCTCTAGAACAATATGCCTTAATTTAAATGTAAAACAGCTGTACCTCCTTAAGGGTTCTCCAATTGGAATAGCAACTGGAACAGCACAGGTGTAGTTTGTTGATGAGGTAACTCCAAGACTTTACTTAAAAACCCCAAGCTAGGCCACCAGGCCTTTTTAGGAACTGTGGTAGTAAATCAATATAGGTAAAGGTATTAAATACATATTAAAATACACACAGACACACCACATCCAAAGGTGAGTCACTTACCCTGGGGAGCAGGCTATAGGGAGCTTCAGGCTAGCAGCTTCTCTTCCTCCTCCCCGCTTGGGAGGACAGCAAGGAGGCCGTGCATAAACGCCAAGCACTGTAGGCATGCATGCACACCAAGTGCTTGGTGCGCATGCGCAGTGGGAGAACCAGTGAAAAAGTAAGCCCTGAAGGTGGTTTTTTTTCCCCAAAAAAAGCTGCTACCGGTTCTTCGGGACACTGGGGAAAGTTACTACCGGTTCTGGCGAACTGGTGAGAACCTGTTACATCTCATCACTGCTGCTATAGATCAAATGCCATCTAGATCCCAAGCAAATATTTAAACTGGGTTGCTGTGTCTAGTCGGGCCTGCCACATGACCACGGAAACATCTGCAGAAGCAAACAGCACTGGATCTTTGGCTTTGAAACATAGATGAGCACTGAATCCTAGAGTTGGATACGACTGGCTTTTGAGCAAGGGAAACCTTTACCTTTAACCTATATATATATATATATATATATATATCAGTCTTTCTTAGCGCTGCCATGTGGCGTGGGTTGATCTATAGCAGTACTGAATATAATATTTTGAATAAGTATATGTTTTATAATTCATTCTGTAATATTTTGCAAAGTATTACATTTGACTTTGATCTATTTGATGTATTTTGCTATAAATTGTCATTACTTTTAATGATACTGCATTTTGATATAAAAATCCCCATAGAAATTTAAACTAAACTAGATTACATTTGTGTACAGTATTCTGTAGTCCTCTGGTTGGTTGTTTAAACTAAATGATGCAGCAATTAATTTTACTTATAATAATCCCTTCCATGGATCTGTTTTTATGACTGGATGATTTAAAGTCTTATGTTCACATTTTAGGAGCTTAAAGTTTAATGCCTAATGGGATGTAATGTTTGTTCAATCATAACTAATAAGTTCAAAACTCATCTATAGAGTTATTTCAACTGGCCACTCTATTGTTTTAAACATTTAAAGGCAAAAGCAGTATAAGTTTATATGCTGATAAAGGACCATAGCTACTTAATGACATATTAAAGTTAGTGATGTCCATCATAACTCTGGCCAGGTTATCCTGCTATGGTAATAGAGTCAACCATACTATCAGTGACTCAATACCGATCATCAGGTGGTGGTTAACTAACTAGACAACCCTGAGGACTAACGGCCTTGGGTGGCAAAATCCACAGAGAAGGGTGATGGTCCCTAAATGAAATGAAGCAAAGCAAAGCAATCACACTTCTATACCGCTCCATAGTGCTTAGTGCACTGCCCGACTGGTTCACAAGTTAATTAGCATTTTGCCCCAAACATACTGGGTACTCATTTTACTGACCTTGGAAGGATGGAAGCCTGAGTCAACCTTGAGCCCTGGTCAGAATTGAACTCACAGCCTTTTGGTTGCAGGACAGCAGTTTAACCACTGCACCACCAGGGCTCATGAATTAAATCCCCCTTGAATCCCCCTTGAATCCATCTTGATGGAGGGCAGAGCTTCATCAATACTGGTCTGGGTTTGAGGAGGACTTTGTGTGCCAAAAGGGCTCAGGACCAGAAAGTGACCTGGATCAGTGGTATGGGTGTCACATTGCGATGCAGAAGTCAAATGAAAGACCACTTCATTATATTGTTCCCAGGACAATCTTCATGGCTGATCATCATAGCCAGTGTTTGGAATCAGTACGGCATTTAAAGAAGAATGTCTATCATATTATTTGATGGCAAGGTTGCAAAAATAAAATAAAAGTTCCCTCACTGCATGCCCTCTAAACCAGGGGTCAGCATCCTTTTTAAGTTGGGGGCCCGGTCATGCTCCCTCAGACAGTTGAGAGGGGCAGACTGATGGTCCCCCCCCCGTAAATGCTGGTATAAATTGTGTTGTGTTGTGTTGTGTTGTGTTGTGTTGTGTTGTGTTGTGTTGTGTTGTGCTGTGTTTTCGACTTATATGCCGCCCCACTCGCATAGCAACTCTGGGCGGCTTACAGAAGAAACAGTTACAGTACATAGCACATTCCATAGCATAAAAACAATTTCAAATATCACATAGTAAATTACAAATATCACATATACAGTATATATATCTCCAATAACAATTGCAATTACAAAACATCAGGACATCCTAAGAAATAAATAACAGATACAGTACTATAATGAATCAATAAAGCATCAAAATCCATGCATCCATGCATCCATGGGTGTTATAAACACACCTGCAGCTGCTGTAAACGCATCCGTGGCCACTTGCAGCATCAGTGCCGGCGGTGACAGCAGCGGCAGTTGGAGTGAGGACAGGGGACGGATGATTTAGTGCTACGGGCTGGATTCGGCCCATCGGCCATCGGTTGCCGCCCCCTGTTCTAAACAAACAATGATCTGTAGTAATAATAATCTTTGTGGAAAGGGATAACTCTAATGCATTTCCATAAGAACACCTCTGAAATTTCTGCCCTTTTGGCAGAGCTTTCCTTTCTTGGATTTTTTTTAAACTGGTAATTTTACTTCTTCTTGTGGTGCAGAAACATAGGTGAGAACAGGTATTACATTCCAGCTGGCTAAAGAGTATGAGTGTGACTCGGCCTTCCTGGCAGGAATGAGACTTGGGCTGCAATTCCCTCACTCATCAATGAGTCTAACTTCAGAGTAGACTTGTAAAATATTACACTTTCAAGTATACCTTAGAACGGCAGCCCTACTGATTTAAAGCATGGGTCTGGGAGCCAATTATCTATCTTCTGATCCAATGACAAGAGGCTACACAGTGCCCTCCCCCCTTTTCAATGATAAAACTGAAAACGGTATAGCCAGAATACCTCTTCCAGATATTTTTTTGGGGGTAGGGGGGGCAGTGGTGGGCTCAAAAAAAATTACTACCACACTGTGGGCATGGTATGGTGGGCATGGCCAGGGGGAAAGCCCTGCATTGTACCTGAATTAGGACTTCTTTATTTCAAAACTTGGATGGGCGGGGCCAGCCAAAATTTCTCCTACCGGTTCTGGAGAACTGGTGCGAACCTGCTGATGCCCATCACTGGGGGGAGTATTTTGTGGCATTAAACAGTGAAGATGAATTCACCTTTTTTTTAAGTCAGAAAAAGGAGGGGCCTTGAAGAAATTGGATGCAGAGAGTAATACATAAGAACCCTCCCAGACCGAATACTGAAGTATGTGTAATGTTCTGCTAGTGTCAGATTTTTCTGTCCAAAATAACTGACGTGGGATATAATACACACTGGCCATTGCCCCTTTACAAATATTCCAGTCCAGATTGTCCTTGCCCTACATACTTTGTTTGATGGGAGCTTCCTCCCCCACCTACTCTGCTAACTTCGTAACATTATCGAGAGAGAACATGCTGTAAGGAGGCACCTTCTGTTGAATTGCTTAAAGGTCAGGCAGATCTACTCGCTGAGCTCTAGCAAAATGTGGAGTCCATGGTTTAGGATTAGGGGAGAAATGGCAGAAAGTCCATGAGTGGGTCTGTTGTATTAGTGTAAATCAGGGGTGCCCAAACTTTTTGGGTCGTGGGCCGACCATGTGGTTCAGGGAGACGGTCACTAGGGGACGGGTGCAGGCCCTGGCCCTTAGTTTGGGCACCACTGGTGTAAATATATGCAAAGTAACATACACACACTTGATGTATTCCCTAACATTGATTTTGATTTCCAGTGCAGGAATTGAGATGTGCACAGATTAAATTTTAATACATATTGGCAGGCTCAAACACCTGTCTTTTCACTGGTTCTCATTATCTGTTTTACACCTGTCAGAATGTTATATTTTCTCAAGTAATATTTTTTCTAACGTCTCTCTCGTTCTTAGCAGTATGAATTGAGATTAAAGTTGGCTGAATTTAACTTTGCAGCCAAAATTAATGAAGTCTGATGGATAAACAGATGGCACATATCATTGCAGAGCACATGTAAGGAAAGCAGGCATTGTCAGACTGACTCACAGTTCCAGAACACACAAAAATGTTGTGATACTAAAAATACTCCATGAATAATTCTAAAATTTGCATTCAGTTGAGATTTCCAAAGCAGCAGTACAGAACATTTTTTATCTTTGAGGCCACATACAAAGCCTTGACATACATGCACACACATATGCACCCACAAGCACACACTCTCCAATTTCCTTTCCGCTCCCTCTCCCAGTGATATTGCTACAAATCACATTTTTCTTACTGCTGGAGCAGAAGGAAAAGGCCATTCATGCAAGGTTTGAGATGTTAGGATGTTGGCCAAAATCTCAGCCCAAAGGGGTAAGTATGTATGTTATGTTGATGTAGAGTTGGTGCGCAAAAAGCCAGAAGCTAGGGGAGGGGAGAGAGTCCTAGGAGGAATGGTAACATCTGTTGCACTTGCTAAGAGCATATTGTAGCCCACCTGGACACCAAATAATAGGTTTTCCCTGGCTTTCTCTTCCCAATTACCAAATTCATTATGTTTTATCCATGTTCTGAGCCCCTTAAAGCAGATTCTCCTGGTGCCTATTTCCACAATCAGCTGATCAGCCCAGAAGTACAGTACTTCTGTCTTGCCAATCCTTGTTACCCTAGCCCAGTGACCTCTGATGGTTGGGCCTGAAATATCAAGGAATTTGAAGCTGATGCCCTGGTCTGACCTACAGCTGTATGAGTTTGACAGGACATCAAGCAGTGATGGCAAACCTTTGCACTTCAGATGTTTTTGAACTTCAATTCCCAGAAGCCCTGATCAGCAGGATTGTTGACTTGAGCTCCTGGGAATTGAAGTCCAAGAACACCTGGAGTGCCAAGGTTCACCCCCAGATGTATAGGGTATGTGTGAATTCATTAACTACAAGAGGAAATGAGACCATTCTTCTTTGTCCATTCTTCAGGCCTTGCCCACTCCAGTTCTAAGGCACAGATGCCAAAAGAGAGGGCACAGATGCCAAACTAATGGCAACATTGTTAGGAAATACTCACCCAGGAACAATGGCAAAACATCAACATTTAAGGAAAAATTGTGCAATGTCTTTGTTTTCCATGTGAATTCACTGAGGGATTATCAAGGTAGTTATGGAAACAATATAATATTAATTGTGCAATAATTAGCTCTTCCTCTTTGATAAAAATAGGAACTAAGAAAATTAACTTCAGGTTTGTAAACAAGAACAGTATCACAAAGTCCATAATAAAATGGCAGTTTTTTAAAGATTAGTTTTTCTCAAGCTACTATGACGTAACTCTCAAAATATGTGCACCGAACCCAATGAGGGGTTTTTCTGTTGCTGATTACCAGACTAAAGCTCCCTGCATATTATTGCCAGTTGCTGCATTTTTGTAATCTATTGCAAAATTAAGTCATGCTGCTTCAGATTTTCTAATGGTAAGCTACTTTCCACATATATTTATCATACAAATTATAGCCCCACTTTCTTTAGCTTAATCCTCTAGTCTGACTCATACTTGTTACCAATAGTTTCTGGTTTTAAAAGACTTCTGCATACTCCAAGGATCATTTTGTAGTCATAAATATGAGGGGAAAGCAAGTAGTGCTTTCTTTAAAACCCACACATGACCACAGAAGAATCTTAACTAATCTCCAGGGATATATATTGGTTCATTGGTTGTATTTAACTCAGTTTTTAAAACAGATATTATCTGGTGACAAAGCCAACATTTTCTCACCTTTGTACAAACAGTGTTAGCCATCAGCACCGAAAACAAATGTAAATATTCAAGAGTCTTGACAGAAAGGAAAAACTTTCCTGAAATTTCTATTTTGTTTTATCAAATTACTAGATTTCCATATACAGTACTTTTAAGAAGTTGCAAATACATTAAATATGGCATTCTGGATTTTCTCTTCAGATGCATGTATAGGTGCCTAATATAGTTACGTGTGGGGAATTATATGAGTTTATAATTCATAAATAAAAATCTGCACATCTCTAATTGGCACACACTCTAAGACCCCTACATAATGGGCATCTTCTAGCTTTGACTACAGCACACTGTAGAGAATTTCTCCAAATATCAAATGCTCACACAATTTCTGAAAGCAGAGACAAGCCAACTATGGTGGTGATGCGAAGAAGCACTGGAGCTTCCACTGTCACTTGAGATGCCAATCAAACCTGTACAAGCACTCCTTTGATCAGGCACCCAAGCTTCTCCTCACGACCAATTGAACATGCTCTCAGGCTTCCTATAGGCTACCACCTTGAACGTGTGGAAGTTTGGTATGTATGTGGGAATGAGGTTCATATATGTGCCCCTATTCCTTTCCACAATTATAGTCTTCTGCCGTTTCAGACAAAATATCTGAAGGGTTATCCAGAGGATGGGATGGGGAAATGTGGCTCTCCAGAGGTTTTTGATTGAAAGTCCCACAATCTCCTACTTGGTATGGCTGATGGGAGCTTTAGGCCAAACATATGGAAGGCCAAATATGTGTGGTTGGTGTCTAATAGGGAATTACTTAACTTAAAGGCAAATAAGCATAAAATAACCTCTCTTCTTAGTTCTTTCTCATGCTGTGCAGGCCCGTCTTTTCCATTACAGCATTTCAGGAGCTGAGGCTCCTCATTTCTTCTTCAGCAATAAAGTTTCATAGGGCTGGGATGCTAACCTGATACCCAAACCTCCTCCTTCCTCATCCAGACTTTGGACCAGCAATGGCAGAGTTCAGAGGCGTAGCTACCGCCGTATCTGCCGTATCAATTATACGGGGGCCCCGGGCCATAGGGGCCCCCAACGTGCGTAAGCAAAACAAATCTTTACCCTTCCTAAGGGCCCCCAAACAAATTTTATACGGGGCCCCGCCAAGGCACGCTACTCTTCTGGCAGAGTTATAAATTAACTAGGATGGTCATATTTGTAAAGGCTGTTCTGTAGTATAAGCAAAATAAAATATTGTACAGTTAGCCTGAAGCTGCCCAAGATTAGAACAGAAGTTACCCGTCTTGAACATCTTCTCCACTATAGAATAAAATAATGGTCAGTTGCTGGTATAGAACTGGGGATTCCAGGTTCGGTCTTGACAGTGGTCAAATTCTTCTTCTTTATCTTTTTTGTTCCAATCAAACTTTGGTCTGCCAAAATAAAGCCACTTTCTTTCATTTGTCACTGGCAAAACTTCAATCCTGATCTGTACATTTTCTAGTAGTAATCAGCAGACTAGCAAATAAGGGGAGTTCTGTATCTCTCCACATTTACATAGCGTGTTGTTGTCTGTAAGCAGCCTCCATTTGAGCATGTTGGTCTTACATTAAGGGGCTCCAACCCTCAGCCTATTTAGAATCCTCCAAGTGACATAGGGCAGGTTGAATTCCTCACCCATATCCTCCTTTAATGTGGTTCCTTATCCAGTGAGCTCATTCCTCCATCTTCCAATTGGATTTCTATGCTAGCCTTGGACCGTAATAAAGATAGGTTGAAAATTTGATTTTGCTCTTGTGCAACCTCAAGAATGTTTGTTCTTGCCATAAAGCTCTTCCTGGATCTGAGCTGGCGGACTTGAGGCACATAACTATTCAGAGGATGTTGAGGGTCGGAGAGGCTCTCTTATCATACCATCGGCTAGAGAGGCGCATCTCTCTGGCACTAGGAGGAGGGCCTTCTCTGTGTCCGCCCGGCCCTTTGGAACCTCCTGCCAACGGAACTACGCTTACAAACAGAGCTTCTGCCCTTCCGGGAGGGCCTAAAAACCTGGCTGGCAGGGCAAGTTTGGGGATCCAGGGATAGGGGATCCCATGTTGGGTGGCTGATTTGATTAGACAGCCACCCTCTTGCCTCTCGTTGTTTTAACCTCTTTTAATTTTTTAGCCTTAAATTTTAAATTTTTTTAGTATCCGGTAGATTGTAGTCGATATTTTTAAGCTAATTTTTAAACTAAGTATAATTCTCCCCATATGATTCTGTACCAGAATTTGTGTCTTTTTTGTATTGATGGATATTTAGTATGTCTTATGATGTTTAATTGTATAGATGGTTATTATTTACTGAATGTTTTTATATTGTATGATATTGTATTGACATGTTTGTAAGCCGCCCAGAGTCGCACTTCGCGATTGGGGCAGGATATAAATCGAATATAGAATAGAATAGAATAGAATAGAATAGAATACAGTAATACCTCATATAACATTAGTATCGAATAACACGAAAATCGCATAACATCAAGGAATCTGGGGGGAAGAATTGCATCAGATAACATTAAGATCCTATGGGATGCTTCAGATAACAACCGCGAAAGCCTGTGTGGTTACAATGTATCTCTATGGATCCCATAGAGGATCAGATAACACGAAAAATCATATAACATGAAGACTTGTGGAACCAGGTTTTAGCGTTATATGAGGTTTTACTGTAGTTCTTTTGGTGCCTGCTGCTACCTTTCTCCTTATCTTAGGTGGAGCAATACCAACAAGAGGATATAATTTCTCATCCTGTCACAATACACATTGTTTCATTAACAACAGTATCAACTTGTTCTGCATTTGTGGATGTGCTCTGTACTGGAACAGCATACTCTACTGCAGAGAGGCTCAGGACCAAACCTGGTGTATGCATTCAAGAAAAGAATCAAATCAAGATTTCTTGCCATGAGCAGAGTAGTATGGAAATAATTAAGTTGCTTCCAGAAAACTCGGCTGTGCCATTATAGTTGTTCTATCTAAACCATCAGATCATTTCTAGCTGAAAGCAACCCTATGGATTAAGAAATTTGAAAATTAATTCAATAATAAATAGCTCTCTATTCAGGTCTTGACAAAGTCAAGCTATGATCTGCTTTATTGGCCTGATTCTTATCTCATGTTCCATCTTCCTCTTTTCCTTCTGCCTTCAACCTCCTCCCAACATTTTTATCTTTTCCAGTGAATATTTTTAGCACTTTTTGTCTGCCTTTTGCCGAATGTCTTCTTTCTGCCTAATCTAATGCAAAGGAGCACTCGCAGGGCCGGGGGTGTCCATTCCCATCAGCCAAGTGCCTGTTGTTCAAAATGATTTTTTAATTCTTCCCAACATATTAGGGGTTTCATTTCCTTAAAACTGGGGGGGGGGGGGAGCAAAGACACATTTTCACAAACATATGTTTCATCATGTTCTCATTGCAGCAGATCAAAAAGATTGTCCTGCATCCCATATTATTAGACAAGCAAGAGAGGCTGCTTAGATTAACACTCTGTGGGTCTGAGGGCGATGCAGTCAACCCTGTCTCAACAATCTTTGGGAAAAGCAATTTGGACTTGCTTCTTACTAAGGAGATTCTGATCTGTGGGTGTCCCCCTCACCACCAACTAATTGCACCATCACAGAAAGACCCAAGAGCACACTGAATATTTGTCAGAATGACTGTGGCAATTTCACTGGCAGAAACCAGCAGGGATTTGATTTCAAAATCTTTGAACTAAAGTGTTGGGTTCTTTCCCACTGAATATTTGTGCACACTTAGATGCAGTGCAATGGGATACATTCAGTGGTGGGATGTCAAAAATTTTACTACCTCACCGTGATGTCATCACAGTGTGGGCAGAGCTAACATCATGATGTAATGATGTGGGCGGGGCCAAAGAAAAAATAAAATAAAAATAAGCACACGCACACACCTCAACCCACCCACCCACCCACAACACAAACCAATAAATAAATTAAATTAAAAAAATTACATTAAAATACACCCACCCACCCACCCCAAACATAAATCAACACAAACCCATCACTTACCTGTTAGTATAAGTGCCTGGGCAGGACCATGTTGCAAGATGGATATGGTCATCGTACCAGTTCTCTAGGATAATATGCCTTAATGTAACTGTAAAACAGCTGTACCTCCTTAAGGGTTCTCCAATTGGAACAGCAATTGGAACAGCACAGGTGTAGCTTATTGATGAGGTAACTGCAAGACTTTGCTTAAAAACCCCAAGCCAAGCTGCCAGGCCTTTTTTGGTAGTACATCAATATGGGTAAAGGTATTAAATACACATTAAAATACACACAGACACACCACATCCAAAGGTGAGTCACTTACCCTGGGGAGCAGGCTATAGGGAGCTTCAGGCTAGCAGCTTCTCTTCCTCGTCCCCACTTGGGAGGACAGCAAGGAGGCCATGCATACGTGCCAAGCACTGTAGGCATGCATGCACACCAAGTGCTTGGCGACATGCGCAGTGAAAAGGTAAGCCCCGAAGGTGGTTCCCCCCAAAAGCTCCTACCAGTTCTCCAGGACACTGGGAAAAGTTACTACCGGTTCTGGCGAACTGGTGAGAACCTGTTACATCCCATCACTGGATACATTGCCATACCCAAGACTCCAAGTACTGAAAGTGTATCTTACAGGAAGAGATAATCAATTTCTCTTATTCTTCTCCTTCTCCTTTTCTTTTGACCATTTTGCTTCCTCAGATGAACACTCCACCTATCAGCGATACACACGTGGTCCCTCTCCAAGGAGGCTCAGTGGAAGTTTGAACCCCTGGCCCCTGGCTCTGCAGCCAAGTACAGTACTCCAACCCACTAATAGCAGCTTAAGTTCACATTAAAATGTCTGTGAACTTTCATGTGGATTGCTTCTTGGAGCAGCCGTTTACTTGACCTTGGCTTGAAGAGGAGGAGGTTGGAATGAGCATCTGAATGCAGTATACATTTATAAGAGTAAAATGGAAAGGTCTGTGTATAGTTTTAAATACACTTACTTGACTATATCAGTCAGAGCTCAGACTATATAGTATTTTACAAGACAGGCTTTCTGTTATCTGCCCAGCTAGAGTCAGCCTCAATTGTTTCTAAAAAACAAAGCCTCAGTCAAACAGGAGGTTTCTTAAAACCCACTTTGATGCATGTGAGATTTTACAGCCTGCTGTAAATCCAGATTTACCATCACCACCATTGTTTGTTAGTACCAAGGTTAATAGAAACCGATGACATTCAGATGGCTGATAATGCGATTTCATAACAACTGGACAAGTCTTTTCTGTAAAAGTTATGTTACTCACAGACACACAACATGTTTCAGCAGAAGCATACATCAAAGACTTCTGGCTATGTCTATCCTATCTACGGATGGTGCTAAAAGGAAAGAGTCTCTGATTGTTATCTGATGGTCCAAATATACATGTGTAAATAAACTGAATGCTTATACCTTATATATATTTTTTATTTTCTTTGAAAAATCTTTTTGAAAAATAATCAACATTGACTACTTTCAGAAGAATTTTAATAGTAATGGTTGAAGGCAAGGAAATTTTTACAGCAGCGTTCAATCTTTATATTGTTTTTTTAAACCACCCAGTCAATTTATGGGCTTTATTCTTAGATGCACAATGAAGTTAATCAACCATTTTCTATAGCCTCAATCTGAAGACATTAAGAGCAGTAAATATGCATCCAGTTATAAGAGTTAAAAACAGAATGGATTTTAGTATTTCTTGCATGTTCATGTTAATGGAGCCAAATAAATATAGTTATAATTCATAACCCAGAATGATGGAATTAGCCATGCTTGAATAAACCTCTAGCAGATATATGATGGCTTCTGCACAATTCAGTAAAAGAAATAAAGAATCTTTAATAACTAACTCTATTATAACTTTTTATGGATTATTTGGGCATCACTCTGGATTGAACCTGGCCAATAAAAAAACATTGTCAAAACAAAGTAGCCACCAGAGAAATGAAATATTTAGGAAACTGGCTAGATCAGAAACAGGTGCACACCATAAACAACTAGAACAATAGCTGGTGGACTTCAGTTACCAGAAGCCCTAATCAACAAATACGCTGACTTGGGCTTCTAGTAATTGAAGCCCTAGACAATGGCTAAAACTGAGGGAAAGTGTTGTGCACACCTCTCTTAGGTTATAAATATTTAAGCAGAAGAGGCTAAGCTAGACTTTTGAAGAGCAAAAACAATGCACCTTGCCAATGGACTGCTGAAGAGTGTCTCCCACCAGGAAATGATTCTGCTGGACCATCTGAAAATCACTTACAGACTTCAAAACAAAGTAGAAAGATAAAAGAATAATCAAGTAAAATGAGGCTACTAGGATACAGGACACATTTTCTGTGAATGTGGCGAAATGTAATCAATTCTGTATTTGTGTGCACGCAATATATACTTCTTCATGTGTACAAAAGAAGATCAAGTAAAGGGCCAAGATAACACTATTGAAGTAGCCTGCTTCTTGTAAAAAAAAAAGTCTAATTATTTTAACATTTCAGTGTGTTTTAATTTTATCTATATTTTCTATATGTACCTAATTTTAAATTGTGCAAACCTCTGACATTTGCTGGAAAATATGTTTAATGTATTCTTTGAGTTAAAGTAAGAAGAGCATCAGAACATTCAGAATGTGCAGAAGCCATCAAATACAGTTGTACCTCGCTTTATTTATTTATTTATTTATTGTTTATTATTTATTTATTGTTCGCATTTAGTATCCCGCCTCAATCGGGAAGACCCGACTCTGGGCGGCTTACAACATACATTACCATCATAGGTAATGGTCATAACAGTATATAAAAAACCTTAAAAGTTCGTAATGATTCATAAAAATTTTAAAACATTAAGACAATAAATTAAGACAATATGCTTTAAGAGCATAATGTGTTCCACAGGATTGCTCTTTAAGCGAAACACCGTTGTCAGTGACCAAATGTGACTTGGGGGGGGGGAGATTGTGAACCCTTATTTATTTGTTAAGCAAGGTTTTTTTTGTTAAGCGAAGCAAACATTCAGAGAAAATGCTGCTCTTTAAGTGAGTTACTCTTTAAACATGGTGCTCTTTATGCAAGGTTTGACTATAATCATAATCCCATCTGCACATAATTCTTCGAGGTGTTGACCAAGTCAGTTATTATCTGAATTTGTAAACATCAGATCTTTCAAGCATCCTTAGTTAAAGCCCACTCTGTCAAATGGATAAATTCATCCTTGAGAGCATGTGAACCTTGCAAACAATTCAAACAATTCAAGCAATTCCCCTTACTGTATTTGTATGCAGCTCCATATTCCCACAGGAGGTGAGACAATTTATTATTGTGCCAGTCTTATTATGCTACGTTATGGGTTAGGTGGACTTATATATAGGTGGCCTTTCAAATACCACGTGACCTAAAATAGGCCACTTTTTGATCCCCCTTGCCCCTGTGGCTTTCTGTGACCTTTGACTGATCCCCCCCCCCGCCTCCCAAATCACATGGTTTCTCTGTTTTCCCTGATTTGAAGAGAAACGGCAGGACACAGAGCCTGAGGATACCTCCCCCCCCATCCCTAAACTCCAACCTGGCTGGGAGGTTAAAAAGCCACACTGGCTCGAGCAGCAGAGGATGGTCCACCCAGAGCCCGAGGGAAGAATGTACTGTGTTTGTGGTGGATGGGATTTTTCTGGGGACAGATGGCTGTATTTGCACACAGGCTTTGAAGTGAAACCCACTGCTTTCCCCAATGATATGGGGTCATGTGCCTAAATGCAAATGCAAACAGTCCTACAAATTGGAAGTGCAATATTTACAGTTTTATAGTTACATGCAAAGTAAACACAATTTAATAACCCATTAACCTTTAAAGATTGTGAAGAACAAATTCTGTTTTGTACTTTTTATGGTCACTATTTTATTAAAAAAAACCTTAACGTTTACTGCCACCTAGTGGAGAGCAATAAATGTGTGCTATCCATTGGAAAGGCAGTCATGGAGCATACTTGCATGCCTCTGGTGGCCTTATGAGCACACTGGTCACATTCACTATAATTAGCTAAATAAAATTTATTATGATGTACTAACAGAACTGGTCAACCTACATGTACAGGGGTGCCTTCATCTTATTTTTCTCTTTTTTTGAATGTGAAAAAGTTTATTAAAGATTTATATATAAATTGTTATTATTTTTGCACTTATAACTTGAATGTAGTAGATAACACAACAGCTAGTACCAGTCTGGCCAGGTTATCCTGCTATGGTAATAGAGTAGACCCTACTGCCAGTGACTCAACTTCAAGTGTCAGGGTGCAGTTTACTAACCTAACAACCCTGAGGACTAACGGCCTTGGGTGTCGAAGTCCATAGGGAAGGGTGATGGTCCCCAAGTGGATTAAATCCTACTTTAGTCCATCTTGATGAAGGGCAGCAGCTTCATCATCAGTACTGGCTTGGCGCTGATGAGGACTTTGTGTGCTAAAATGGCTCTAGACCAGAAGTGACTCACAGAATTGGATCAGTGCTACAGGGATCATGCAGCAATGCAGAAGGCCTCTGTATTATATTCTCAGGACAGACTTCATGGCCAACCGCCATGATGATAGCCTATATTCAGATACAGCAGGATCTGAATATATTCAGATTTGGATATGACAGAAGAAGAAGAGATTATCAGGTAAAATGGTTGATGTGGTGTCCTGCTGACAGGAATGCACTGAGTCATGCATTCATATTATGGTTCCTAGGAGAGACAACAAACAGGTACAGGTACACAGAAAGAGCCTCCTTGAAGATTGTGTTATTTATGAACACAATTGGGGATACCCTGGTAATGGTAACCTTGTGTTGCCAGCTAATCCTTCTCACACTAGGTCAGGTGACAGGAGCTGCAGAATTTGACTCATCAAAAGGTGGCTTTGTTTTGGCAGTTTCAAGTCTGGCCTAGAAGAAGAAGAAGAAGAAGAAGAAGAAGAAGAAGAAGAAGAAGAAGAAGAAGAAGAAGAAGAAGAAGAAGAAGAAGAAGAAGAAGAGAAGAAGAAGAAGAAGAAGAAGAAGAAGAAGAAGAAGAAGAAGAAGAAGAAGAAGAAGAAGAAGAAGAAGAAGAAGAAGAAGAAGAAGAAGAAGAAGAAGAAGAGAAGAAGAAGAAGAAGAAGAAAGAAGAAGAAGAAGAAGAAGAAGAAGAAGAAGAAGAAGAAGAAGAAGAAGAAGAAGAAGAAGAAGAAGAAGAAGAAGAAGAAGAAGAAGAAGAAGAAGAAGAAGAAGAAGAAGAAGAAGAAGAAGAAGAAGAAGAAGAAAGAAGAAGAAGAAGAAGAAGAAGAAGAAGAAGAAGAAGAAGAAGAAGAAGAAGAAGAAGAAGAAGAAGAAGAAGAAGAAGAAGAAGAAGAGAAGAAGAAATGACAGCTAGTACAAAACACAGCAGTTTAATTACAAAAGACCTTGAATTGCTAAAAACGTTGAATATTTGAGAAGATGCCATCTGCTCTACCTTCCAAGTTAACCTTGAATTATGATGTAGACAGGAGTTGCACCAAAAGTTTCCTCGTCTTTCAGACATTGTATGAAATTGGGCAACTGTGGCCCAGTTGATTTTTAAAAGTTTTGTTTCGTTTCGTTTAGCTACAAAATCCATCTGACCTCACCAGCATGGCTAATGTTAAGAAATGATGATAATAATAATAATAATTTCGTGTCAGAAATTATTCTGGGTTGAAATATTTTTGGGGGAGAAACTCCACTCAGGGAATTCCCAAATGAGGCTCCATTCATGTCCCCAAGAGCTCAATCTGTCATGCATTACCTTGCTCAGTGGTTAAGAAGCTCACCTTGTTAGCTGGAAGGCTGGCAAGTCAGCATTTTGAGACCCAGGATTCAGGATGATCTTAGAAGATTGTAGAATGGGACCAATACAAATAAAATGAGTTTTAATAGGGAAAATGTACATACAGTATCTGCGTTTTGCACAAACGTCAGATGCAACTAGTGTGTGCAAGAAGAATCAATGGTAGACTAGATGCTAAATATCATTATAGAGTGCAGCATCTAGGGTGCAGCATCAAAAATACAGTGTCTAGGTCAAGGAAGACAAAAGTACCACTATTCTGGTTTGATTCAGACTCATCTGAATAATGTGTCCAATTTTGGCCACTACTATTTTGGAAGGATATTGACATGCTGCTGTGTGTCCAGAGGAGGGCAGGCAGGGTGATAGAAGGTCAGGAAAGCAAGCCCAATAAGGAATGCTTGTGGGAGTTGTGTATGTTTAGATTAGAGAAGCAATATGATAGCCATATTCTGGTATTTGATGAGCAGTCACGTATCTTCAAATGGAAGGTGGAATCAAAGATGGAGCAAGCTTATTTTCTGCAGTTTTAGAGGGTAGGACCTGAAGTATTTGACCCAATGTACAAAAAAAGAAGATCTTGACTAAACATTAGGAACAATTTATTGGCAATAAGACTAGTTAGGTAATAGATTGGAATACCTCAAAGGTGGTGGATGGTTCGGTGAACACTCTCAATAATTTTGCTTTTGAAGTGTATAACTCATCCTCTTTTGGACAGGACAACATCACCCAGTCTTCCTTCCTTGTTTGACACTGTAGCATAGACGTGTTGCCATTCTGCTTTATATCTATGTTAACGTGATCTCAGCATGTTTCTACTACACATGTCTGATAAAATAACATTTTAATGCAAAGATGACAAATGAAAAGAGGCTGAGAGCAAAAATCAAGTTGGCTCCTCTTTATT
This sequence comes from Furcifer pardalis, assembly GCA_030440675.1. Classification (NCBI taxonomy): domain Eukaryota; kingdom Metazoa; phylum Chordata; class Lepidosauria; order Squamata; family Chamaeleonidae; genus Furcifer; species Furcifer pardalis. The sequence goes on from CP126890.1 coordinate 98,441,378, forward strand.
TATTTTTGAAACATTTTGTTCCAAAGTCAGATGAACCTCTTTATATTATCTGTCAGATAAATGTCATCTTATGAACTGGTTCCTGCCAGGCACAGACTGGGCATCTTAATTATAATAATTGTGTGCAGTATGTAGTTAATGACTGTGAAAAGATGCAGTTGATTGAGAGAGCTTGAGCAAAACTGGTTGCACAGAGATGCTGCAGCTTAATGTCAATGAAAAGGGCAGCTGTTGCTTTACTGGGGTATCTTTGCACAGAACTTGTAGATGATAACTCTAAGAAGCAAAGATCAATGGAGTTTGCTTTGCCATTAAATGTTTTCCAGTAGTAGTAAAAATAATGTCCTATCTTTAAGTGGACAGGTACTACAAGATACTGCAAAAGATGGATTAAGGTATTTTCTGGTGTCTTAGAATTCTGTACTGCTAAAAAGCCTTCAAAAATACATTCAGAAAACAGTATGTCATGTACCAGGTGGCCCTCAGTTCTGGGAAACCCCCAAAACCAAAACAAACAAAAGGGCGGGCTGGACGGCAAAACAGAGTTACAGCTCTCAGCTGCTTATCAGCCAAAAGGGGTTTTAATTGGGTAGCGTGTTCAAATATTTGTGTGTGAAATGCAGTGCTTCTCTTACCCTTTTAGTCCAATGAAGACACGTTCAGGAAAATGATGAAGATTTATTGATCAGGTTCATGAAGAATAAAAGTCAGTAACATAAGTCAGTCCAATACAGTCCACAGGTAATCTAGGTAACCATTTTTAAGGAGCAAAAATGCATAGCTCCTAGGCTAAGGATGTTAGCCCATAGAGATCCAGAAACAAAAGCTCTCAAATCAAAACAGGTCTTAACTCAAGGAGAAACAGACACGAACTCCTACTCCTCTCCAAAATGGAGAATTTGCAGTCCGGTGGTTTAGCTTTAGCCAATCAGGTAACAGAGAAAACTTTCTCAAAACAATACATTGTTTACACACGTGCACAAAGAGTGTTCTGGCACATAGACAAAACAGTGGATCTCAGCTAGCTTAGAAAGATAAGACGGGTACACCGACACTGAAAACATGGTTAAAAAACATGCTGTCCAAGAGACAGAGAGAAGACATAGGATTTCTATGAGGCCAATAATGGGGCCTAACTGAAAAATAGCAATTTCAAGCCTTGGGAGACATTAGGAAATGGGTCTTTTCCTGACACAGTACTTATGCTACTGGAATGAATTATAAAGATTAATCACTTTTGCAAATGCACACAGTTGTTGTGAGATTTCTACTTTTATATCTAGGAATATTGCATTTGTGTTTTCAAAGAGTCTAAATATTAATTGGTCATCGAGGCGGGAAATAGGCCATCTCAGAGGATCATCTGAATTATCTGAATTAGTCTTCTGTTTGTGTTGAAAGGAACTTCCCCTTCTTCAGTTTTGGGGGAAAGAGCATGCATGCATGCTAGTTTAAGCAGCTCTGTATCCTATGGGTTTTAAGAATCTCTGAATTCCGTGTGATCAAGGATGTTCAGTTGTTGTGTAAAGCGTCCAGGCTCCTTTCTGTGAAAATAGTGATATATATTTTTAAAGTACTGTAATATAGAAATGGTGCGTAAAGATGACTTATTCTTCATCCTTTGCTAGCTTTCTGCGAAAGGCTGCAACTGAACTTCAGACTTTTTGCTGAATTGCTTTGCCTCATTCTAAGTAAACATAAAAGGATGTTTGATAGATAGTCACCATGATCTTGAGGAAATAACCCTTTTCCTCATCAGAGAAATGGGAAAGTTTTGGAGTTTACTGAGAGTTTTTCTTTATCTACAGTTGAAATTTGTCACATCTCTGGTAAGGGCATTGTGTGCTCAGACATGTTACTAGTGCCAACATCTGCCACAATTGTCTACATGTTTGCATGGAAGTACAGTAAATCCAGCTGTGCTTAATAAGGCTTACTCTAATTAAGAGTGAGTAAAATTGCAGGTTGGCAATTTTGATTTATTTTCATTATCTACACACGCGCACACACACAAACTATGTACAGCCTTAGCATATTACTCACAGCAAACAAAGCACAGATTCCTTTTATTCCTTATAATAGATAAATTGCTCCTGTTTAAAGTACATATCTATATGTTTACATTTCTAAATATAATTATTGATGCTATGCAGAAAGTCAATACTCTGGTCAATTAAAGAACAGAACACAAGGGACAATACAAGAACTATTGTTCTTTTCATATACAGAGATGGGAAAATACAAATTACCAAAGACTTGGCCAAAGAGCCGAGTTTAAGGAAATATTTGAAACTCTTTCCCCTATATTCACTCAGTTCTGAACAATAAATAAAGCACTGGAGACATCCTGACTGTAATTAGCAAGGCCAGAGGGTTCACAATTCCTTACAAAGAGACAATGTTGTCTGTGTTTTAGAAAATTTGAAGGCTAATAAGAGAGATTCAGTAGCTAGATCATGGATTTCAAAGGAGGAACAAAAAAAAAAGAATAAAGATGTATTTCCTGATACTGTAAGATGAAATTCCACATTTTATTTTATTTTTCAAATAGAGAACTTATAGACAAGCTAAATCTCTCCGTTTCAAACAAGTGTCTTGCTGTTCACAATGAACAATTAGGAGACTTATAGCCTGATCATATCGTCTCTTGGAGCTGCTTCAGAGCAAGCAGTGGCATGTGCTGCTTCTAGTATAATAATCCTGTCCCATACATGTGGGCCAAAGTTCATCTGCAATGACCTACGTTAAAGTCCCCGGAGTAGCACAATGTAGCTCAGTGTCATGATATTGCTAAGGGCCAGTTGCAAGTCTTACAAGCCTTTGGCTACTATGGAAGATGATGGCTTTATTACATTACATTCGATCTTCCTTCAGGTGCTTAAGAGCTTCTATCTGTGGGAGGGCCAAGGATCCCTTCCAGCACTACCCTCAAGAAGTAGTTTCTTCCTGTAACCATACTTGGTTCATATACCCAACATTATACTTTACAGAAATCACATAGTTTGCAATCTGAAGACTAAGAAAGTTGGTATCTTTATTAAAGCATGAATAATAATAACTGTGTGCCATTAAATCAGCTCTGATGTATTGTGACCAATACTCAGAAGTGCTTTAACATTCCCTTCTTCTGAGAGCATCCTAGGACAGCACAGTTTGCCCAAGGTCACACAAGCTGACCGTACCCAATGGATATTCAAACTGTCAACCTCTGGCTCCACTGCCAGATACCTAAGCCTAAACTGAGCTATCCAGCTATATTAAATCATGAAAACAATACAAAAAGGTGGTGTATGTGTGTGTGTGTGAGAGAGAGAGATATTTGCTGTAGCCAGCCAAAACAGAACCATGTGTTTTGATTTATGACATGGTGGAGGGGGTGTTGAGTGATTGACACTGTCTTGTTTGTGTCACAAGACTTTGAGGAACATCCTAATCTACATCACTGGAGGTGAAACCTCTCCACTTCCAGTCCACATGGCCAGATTGATTTTGGTGGAAACATGCTGGGGTCTTGAAAGGGGTGGGGTCACTTCATTGCTCGTTCGTAGCCCTTCACTGCTGAAACCTGCCACTTCTGGACTGAGATTGCATTCCTCATTTTGGAACTTGCTTTAAAACACTGGAATATGCCCTGGACATCTGGCAATGGATTTGAAACTCTTATGTTTCTTGTGTACCTGCCCCATCTCTGCAACATCCAGCCTGCAGGAGTCAAAAGGTAGATTCCATTTGTGATCTTTTTTAATGGTTTAATAAATGTATCACCTTCCTTTTTTTAAAAAAAATTGTGAACTAGGACCACACAGTTTTCTTTATTCACAAACATATTTTGTAAGTTACACTGATTTCAGCAACTGCTATTTCTGCTATAGCATCAGAAGTGGGTAATACAGTTGTACCTCGTGCTTGGTTTGAAGTCTATGCATCCAGTCGACATCTAGAATTAAGGGGATGCAGTTCAGAAGCTCACCTTGTTAGCTGGAAGGCCAGTAAGTCAGCAGTTCAAGACCTGGGTACTGCATGACGGATTGAGCACCCGTCTCTGTCCCAGCTCTTGGGGACATGAAAGGAGCCTCATTTGGGCATTCCCTGAGTGGAGTTTCTCCTGCAAAAAAACCTTTCAACCCAGAATAATTTCTGACATGAAATTATTATTATTATTGCAGCTGTTCTTGTGGCTTAGTGGTTAAGATGCTGATCTGCAGACTGGAAGGTCGGGTTTCGATACCCGAGAGCTGCACTTGGGGACATGAAAAGAGCCTCATTCCAGCGTCCCCTGAGCAGAGGTTCTCCAGCAAAAATCCTGTCAAGCCAGAGTAATCTCTGACACAAAATTATTATTATTATTATTATCTGGAACTAGATGCTGTAGGAACTGTAGTCCAAAACAGAACTTCAACTCTTCGTTGCACACTCAGTCCTAGTCCAGAGGCTACAGCTAACACATATTAGTGATATAAAACCTCCTGCTCATCTGCCTCCCTGCTGTAAACAAGGCTTTTCAAGAAGTTGAATTTTAACGTGGGACAGTATTTTGCAAAGTGTGACCAATGCAGCTCCTGTGACCATGCAGCCCTGTGTCGATAGAGGACAGAGGAAGGAGTTAAAGATGTCCTGAATGCTGCAACAGCCCCCCCCCCCAAATCTGCCATTGGCTGAAATTGGGCCTTTACAATGTCCTCCAAAATAGCCTTTAAACATGCTGATTTTAGTGGTAAAAGTTTGGTGGAGTGGGGAGAGAATAGGATCAGGGCAGTGAGGGGCTGCATGCAAGCAATGATGTGACCTCACCACTTTTGGACAGATTGTAGACCCCAACATGTTTTCCCAAAACCAATCTGGCCCTGTTATGTGGAGGTGGAGATGAGGGGTTTTTTTTGGGGGGGGGTGTAAGATTAGTGAAAGCTGTTCTAGCCCACTGTTTCCCAGCCTTTGGTTTTTTGGACTTCAGTTCCCAGAAGCCTAAGTCAATTTCCCAAAGCACTGATCAGCCAATGTACTGATTGAAGTCCACCAGTGTTCTGTGGAACATAGTTTGGGAAACACTGTGCATAAAAGGCAAACATGACTCTTTCATGTAGAAGTCTGCATTAAATAATTAACGATCCTTCAAAGCTTTCATCAAAAGCTTGAGAATAATTGCACACTCCTGAACAACTTCATCCTGTTTTGGAGAGATTCAGACAGATAATAAAAATTAATCTGAAAAGCCCTCATGATTGCAAACTGGAAGGGCAAGCCCAAAGTGATAACCCTTCATTTGGTTATGTATATTCTTATAAAACTGTTCTGTGCCCAAATCAGTCTTAGGGTACCTAAAATATGCTCACTTATTGTTGTGTTATTGATCTAAAATAATCAAGAAGATTCAGTGTCCAGTAACCTATCTCTCTGAGGAGCAAACCAGCCACAGTAAAGAGATTTCCTGCTAGCACCCATAGTCAGTGTCCAGCACCCTCAATCTATACTTGAGGGTGCTGGATGCCAGTGCTATACTGGTGCTATATTTGAGGGTGCTGGATACTATATAGAAAAATAGTAAAATAATATTAAAACCCTCCAAGCCAAATTCCTCATAGCAATATCAATTACACTTACAGTAATACCTCGGATAACGCTAAGACTTGGTTCTACAAGTCATGGTGTTATCCAATTTTAGAGGTAAACGTTATCTGAGGTATTACTGTATATACTACTCCAGTGATGGTGAACCTTTTAGAGATTGAATGCCCAAACTGAAATCCAAAACTAACTTATTTATTGCAAAGTGCCAACACGGTAAGCAGGGAGGGAGGAAAACCTCCCATTGGGCTGCTGGGCATAGGGGTGGGGTGAACTCTGTGCTGGGGGAAGGGAGGAAGTGCTCCCATTGAGCTGCTGGGCAGAGGGGTGGGGCAAACGCTGTGCTGGGACAACCATACGGGTGACCACAGAGAGGGCTCTGAGTGCCACCCCTGGCACTAGTGCTGTAGGTTTGCCATCACTGTACTACCCCATAATACTTAGTGCACCCTCTGAGCGGTTCACAAGGTAATTAGCATTTTAGCCTCAACATGCTGGGTACTCACTGTACCGACCTCAGAAGGATGTGTCAACCTTGATCCCTGTCAAGATTGAACTTATAACACCAGCAGTGGTTTCGACTGCAGTACAGCAGTTTAACCACTGCAGCACCAGGGCTCATCCTGATCCATGTGTGTCACTTCATTGCTGATTATTTAGTTCAGGGACCATGGGCCAGTCATGTGGTTCAGGGATCTGGTCACTATGGCCTGGGGGCCGGATCCAGCCCCCGATGCCAATTCATCCAGCCCGCAAAGCCCTTGTCGCTCCTGGAAGCGGAAGTAAAATGTGCGTACAGGCGCATTTTACTTCCACTTCCAAGAGCGACAAGGGCTTCGTGGGCTGGATGAATTGACATTGGGGGCCACATCTGGCCCCCAAACCGAAGTTTGAGCTTCCCTTATTTAGTTCATAAAGGAATATCAACCACACAAAGGCAATCAGGATGACAAACATCATGTTTCATTTGCCTTTCATATAATTACAGAAAGGCTGGTTAAAAAATAGTTCTTCCAAGTAAGTTAGGACAAGGTACAAAACTGGATGGAGTTTTTATGCAAGCAAATTTACAGGATATGAAGAGAGAGAGAGATTAAGTTTGCTAATTACTGTTGCCATGATTTACAGCAGGAATCTTCCCTCAATTTTTCATCTAAGATTCAAAAACTACAAGGTGTCCCATAAGTCACCACACATAACAACAGGTTTATGTTTCTGTTAGACAGTTTCACTCATATTAAAGGTTTATACGAAGCCAGCTTCTAACTGCAACCTTATTACTGTAAAGCTTGTTTTCTTTCCATTTCCTTTCTTCAACCACCCCTCAGGAGGCTGGACTTGGCAGCTGATGTATCCTTAGGAGCGGCTGAATTGAGTGACACATGGTAACTTGAGCTGCAGATTTTCAATTCAAATAAGAATAATGCTGTGGTGACGAGTATCCCTTTCCTTCTTCCCCTGTTACATGTTCTGCAAGCATTCAGTCAAGTGAGAAACACTTTTGAATCATAAAATTAAATGCCACAGCCCAAATCATTCTGAACTCAACTGCTAATGAGCCTTTCTGTATCCAGAAGTGCCCACCAGATTGTGTTCATAATTCTTTTTACAGCAGAAAAAATGTTTCCTTTCTAAGAAGGGAAAGATAAATTACAGTCTCGCTTTATTATGGATCATTTTGCAGCCAAGATTGTATTTGAGGAGGAAATGGTAAGTAAAATGGATGCTGCCAGCGGTCGGTTGTTGTTTTTTTCATTCTCACTCTTTGACAAGTTTTAGAAATTTTAAATGAATGTGCTAATGGTATTTAAATGTTATAAGGCATTGGCAAATAGCTGGATTGGTCTGACTGTGTAATTTTATCACAGATGAGCAGCTTTTGCTGGTTTCATTTGCAAAATGACAACTGTAACTAACTTTTCCCTCCATCCCAAACCCTTAGGTGCTTCTTCTTATCTGCTGTTTTGTTCACTTCTAAGATTGGAATATAAAATGATTGAAGATGTGGCTTTTGTGCTGCAATATATCTGTGTTGTTGAAATGGCATTCCTTCCTCAGTTTTCAGCAGCTGGAATGAAATTGTCTTTTTTGGGCAAAACAACACAGTAAATTCAGTTCTTCAAAACAAGTGAACAAAACTGTTAAAACTTGCTTTTCCAGTACTGTATTTGACGTCTGTGACTGATACAACAGTAAACACTATGAAATGTTAAGACAATAGTTAATTGTTATCTTTTTTAAAAAAAATCTGGAGAAAGAAAATGGTTTATAAAATAAAATAGGATGCTTATAGAGCTTGGAAAGTTCCCTTTTAAAATAATTTAAAGTCTTGAAACACATTTATTGTCATAAATGAAACCAAAAATAAACATGCTTTTCCCCCCTGGATTCTTATGTGGCTTATATTTATTGCTTTTCCTTATTTACTTAAAAATAAATCTTAGAATTGATAGGTGTGTGGCATAGTACAGTACAGTAATACCTTGGATAACGTTTACCTCGGATAACACTAAAATCGCATAACGTTAAGCAATCTGGGGTGGAGAATTGTATCAAATAACGTTAAGGTCGTATGAGATGGATCGGATAACAACCACTAAAGCCTGTGCGGTTACAATGTATCTCTATGGAGCTTTAACGTTATCCGATCAATCCCATAGGATTTTAACATGTATCGGATAACACTAAAAATCGGATAACACCAAGACTTGTGGAACCAAGTCTTATCGTTATCTGAGGTATTACTGTATTTGGAAAATGTCTCTAAACATATATTTGGGGGGGGGGGGATTAGAAAAATTTACTCCTTATAAACCAATCTACCATCATTCCTGCTTGCCTTTCTTTTGAAATGTTCTTTTATTACATTCTTGTTAGCCCCCAGTAACTTGTCAGGTTCTAGATACTTATGAAATTTACCGTCTCTTATTAAAACTCCATCAATCATTTTGCTTAGTAACTCACAGATGAGTTCTCAACTTTAACATCGTTGTCTTGGTTTGTGTTTTATTTTAAAAATAATGTACAGTCATATAAAAATGCAAATCTAAGAGGATAAAGCCATGGTTCCCAATGTGGGGCACATGCCCCACAAGGGGGGGCAATTTGATTTTTAAGGAGGGCAATTCTAGACTGAGTTAGACAAAGTTAATGACCTTTTAGTCTTCCTCCATATGAATATCGTAGTTTACTTTTTGAATAATAAGAAGTATGTGTCACGGAGAAGGGGATCAGGAGTTTAGAGATGTTTAGGTGGGGCTTGGCCAAAATAAGGTTGGGAAATACTGGGATAAACTCATGCTTCATTTTAGGAGGAAAGAAAAGAAAAGTTGAGCCATTACTTGATACATAATTCGGTTGTACGCAGCAGTAGCTCTGGATTAGCTGAAGGCTGTTCCTTGCAAAGAACCTGCATGTGTGATTATACCTCTGTCCTGAGAAGTTGTTTCTTAGGATTATAGAACTCTCCATATCAAAATAATAGTAATAATTGCATGCCGTCAAGTCAGTTCTGTACAGCTTGCCCAATACTGTACAGGCTGGTTCTTCTCCTGGGAGTCACAGTGCCAATCAAACTCCCGCCCAGATAACTAAACCACTGAACTATCCAGTCAGTTCCTATAGGAGAATAGGAGCCGAAAAGATGTTTCAGTAGAGAGTCCCCTGAGTGACCATTGGAGGGCTGACTTGTGAAAGCAAAAAGCAGTAAGAATTTCTGTTAAAGCAAACCCGTCACTGAATCCAATGCAGTAAATATATTTCTGATTGCTTAAGAGGGTGTATGGTGATGGTGAAACATGACTTACTGATTTTTAAGGCTTTTGACTAGACAAAAATGAGAAACATTACGTTGCCCAGATTTTTGAGCAGGACTCTATGGAAGCTACAAGTCAAAGCTCTTCGGTATTGTTTCATCATTAATTGTCTGTGCAACAACATATTTGCTTAATTTCTGCTGAGAGGATTTCTTCAGGTACAGGGACATAACTACAGGGACAGCAGCTGGATTACTCAAAATAATTCATGAGTAATCCTTTCAAAAGTGCGCAGACATACTTGTCTTTCCACCATTTGCAAATTCCACTGTGGTGCTTCATCTATGACTCCTCTGCAGTAATCAGCACTTTTTTGTATAAAAAAAAGTTGCCATATTAACACATACTGAGAGGAAATATGAGTTCTTATAAAATGAGTAAGCAAAATGGCTTGGTATTTAGTATGAGAAGAATGCATCTTGGGTTGAACTGAGTTGCTTCTAAGATTCCATTCAAAAGTTTGAAGAAATTCATTTCCTTCTGTCATCTGGTTCCCAGGCCCAATGAGGAAACAGCCAAACCTGGAACTGGAAATAGTTCCTTCTTGTGTCATAAGACTGAGTCCTTATGAGGTCATAGGAAAGAAAACAAACACAACACACACAAAAACACGTTTGCTATGACTCTTGGCACAAGTTGGGAAAGGATGGAGTTGGGTGCCCAGGCTTTAAAGACATCTCTCCAACTATCTATTCCTCTAGTGCTGTTTGCCCTGAGATTTGTCTTTTCATCTTGGGATGCAGAGAAGAGTAACAATTTCCTGAGCCTTCTGCAAATGCCCTGATACTAGTATGTGTTAATATGGTAACCCTGGGGACAGATGCCTGAATATGTGGCCAAAGCAGATTTGTCAAATCTGTTGGACCCTCAACTGTTTGAAAAGCAGAATTATTAGTGGAAGGAAGGGTACTCTATAAATATTTATCCCACTTGCCAAGGACTATTCACTCTCTGCTACCTTGGTAAACAGTGCTGGAATCTGTAGTAATAATACTATCACAGCAAGACAGGCTAGAGTGATGAGTTTAGGAAGAATCGCTGGGATTGGAGAAGCCTTGTGGTAAGATAAAAAAAGTTACACATAATGTTCTTAATAAAATGAGAAACCCAATAAACTGAGTAATGAAAACAGGATGGGAAAAGCTAAAACTAGACTTCAGTACAGAAGCTACTAGGGGTGGTTTCCATGAATCCTTGGTACTTTGAGATGGCTATTGTGGAGACAAAGGATCACATCCAGTGCAAACAAGGAGAATATAGAACTGTGGTTCCCAATGAGGGACATACGCACCACATGGGAGCAATTTGATTTTTCAGAGGGAGCAATTTGAGAATGAGTTATTAACAGTTAATGAACTTTTAGATATCCTCTACTAAAATAGTTCACTTTTTGAATAATAAGAATTATATGGCATGGGAGTGGTGGTTTGCCAATTTGGAATTGAGATACTTAGGTGGGTCATAGTAAAAAAAGGTTGGGAACAACTGATATAGAACAAACTAAATTCTTTGAGGACAGGAGAGGTGTATAAGAGTAATGAATGATCACGTAAGGAAAGCCAAGGAAGGTCAAAATGCTAAATACAACCTGTCATGCACTAGCATAATTCAACATAGGCAGGTAGAAGGCATCCATCTTCTTTTGTGTCTAGGTCAGACTTTAAACTGCCAAAATGAAGACATCTTTTGGTGAATTCATTCCATAATTCTTTTCGCCTGAACTAGTGTGAGAAAGATTAGTCAGCACAACAAGGTTGCAGTTGCCTGGGGCATGCCTGACTGTGGTTCAAAAATACCAGGTAGAAGGCAGTGAAGGAGACATTTAAACAGAATTGAGGCAGATGCTTGTTAATAATGGATTGTATCTGCCTTAAATATTCTCTTCATTTTGATCTTGGTCCATCCAATCTCTAACTTTTTGGCTGCTCCCTATATAGTCCATTCATTTCATGTCCTTGTCCAATGGGAGCTGCTCTGTCTAATGTCTTAAGCTACCATGATCCACATCAGGTCTGTCCACAATTATGGACATTTGTACAGATTTCTCTAACTTTCCCATTCTGTCCATGATTCTGGTCATATCCTATTATACAGGTACAGTATTCATTTCAGTTTTGAGAAAAAATGTTTTCTCTGCTATCAGGGCCATGAAGAAAACGACATGAATGTTCTCATTCATGGCTGATCCTGAACTCATATTTTGTAATCATTCAGGAAGGGCTTTGTGCATGTAGAACATGCCGTGCTGGCTGCAAATGATGGAAATAAGATACACTACTATAGGCAACTCTGACTTTTCATCTAGAATCATTAATTCATATACAGTACAGTATAATAAAGTTTTAAGTTTGCTCATGACACCTTCTAGGTAGCATTGATTTTGTATTATTTTGGGACTCATTGTGAAGTTTTGTACAGTTGTACCTCATTTAAAGAGCATAATGCGTTCCATGGGATTGCTCTTTAAGCGAGTTTGCTCTTTAAGCGAAACACCATTGTAAGTGACCCATTGTGGGGGGGATTGCGAACCCTGATTTATTTGTTAAGCGAGTTTTTAGTTGGTTTTATTTGTTAAGCGAAGCAAAGATTCAGAGAAAATTCTGCTCTTTAAGCGAGTTACTCTTTAAGCGAGGCGCTCTTTATCCAAGGTTTGACTGTATTGTGTAGTGTCTAGTGTAGACTTGTTTGTCTATAGGTATAGGTATAGGTCACCTTTTCTCGAAAGCCAGTCATATCTGACTCTAGGTTTCAGTGCTCATCTCTGTTTCATAGCCAAAGAGCCAGTGCTGTCTGCTTCTGTAGATGTTTCTGTGATCATGTGGCAGGCAGGACTAGACACACAGAATGCTGTTTACCACTGAAGTGGTCCCTATTTATCTACTTGCAATTTCTTGCTTCCGAATTGCTAGCTGGGACAAAGACAGGAACTCATACCGTCCTGCAGTATTCGGGTTTGTCTACAGTCACCTTTAAAAAATGTTCACATGTCTAAGAGATCAACCTTGCCCACTTTGTTTCTATTGGCTGATACAGCTTAAGAAAATTGCATTTTAGAATGACTTCATAAAGACAACAATGGAGGAGTGGAAAAAGGTTAAAATATATATGGTACCGGGTTTTTCACCAATTTTAGAAATTGAGGACTTTAACAACTTCCCGATAAGAATAGATGAAAGGGTCAGAAATATATTAATAGATAAAAAAGCATCACTACTTAAAGATTGGGCAAAAATATGTAAAGATAATGATGAAAGAAAAGAACTTTTCGCACAATTGGAATTAAATTGGTTCCAAACTCTTCAGATAAACAAATGGAATAAGAAGATTATCTATGAAAGGGGTTTAGAAAGAGATTTGACAGATTTCGAAGACATTTTAGATAAGAGAAGAGAAGAGAAGAAGGGTATAAAAGGAGTTATTAGTAAATTATATAAAATGTTAAATAAAACAGGAAATATACAAAAAATATTAAAAAAACACTTGGGAGCAAGAATTAATATAATAATTCCTGGAAAAAAATGGCAAGAAATCTGGTGAAGAAGAATAATGAGAACTATGTCAGTACGTGTCAAAGAACATAATTATAAGTTGTTATGGTGCTGGTATCTGACCCCAGTCAAGCTGCATCAAATAGACAATAAGACAAGTAATGTTTGTTGGAGATGTAAGCAAGTAATGGGGACATATACACACATGTGGTGGAACTGCAATAAGTTGAGAAAATTTTGGGGTGAAATCGAAAAAGAAATTAGTTGCATTTTTGAACAGAAGCTTGACTTGGGGCCAGAGCCAGGCCTGCTGACAATTAGTGAAAAACCTATGATGTGTAATGATGATAAGGAATTATTGTTAATAATGATGTCAGTAGCTAGACAATGTATAGCAAAAAAATGGAAGAATGAACTAACTATAAAAATAAAAGATTGGTACAAAGAAATGTGGCAATTGGCACTAAATGATAAATTGACATGGGAGTTGAATATCAGAAAAGGCATAGTTCACGAAAATAGATTCTGGAGAGTTTGGAAAAGATTTGTGGAATATGTGGCTGTAAAAAATCAAGGGATCAAACCTGTACCAGCCAGTTTTTGGGAAAAATGAATTGAAGTAATTCCTGGACAATGTACATAGCACTCGGGTGAAATTTAGGTTGAGCTGATAGAATGGAAAAATTGAAAAGGGTTTAAACGGTAATTAAGAAGAGATACAAATGGATGTAGAAGAAGTTTTAGTAAATTAAGTTTTCCCTTTTTCAACAATTTTTGTATGAATATATTTTGTCTCTATTTTGTTTTAGTTAATGTATTACTAGTAAGATTGTAACAGGATTTGGAATACTATACAAGGTTTGATTTTTTGTAGCTGTAATGTTGTTTCTTTTTGTTTGAAAATTATAAATAAATAAAAAAGAATGATTTCATTATGGGAAAGCATGAGTGGTATCAAAAGCAATCCTGTTAATTCCGCATCTCATACACCTTACAGAATCTCTGTATGCTAGTTGGATAATAAAGGAGAAAAACCTGCTCCGAATACAATGTATTTTTGGCAGAATGATTGAGTTGTAAAAGGAGTGGCTGGTAGACTCAAGGACTATAGTGCACTGGGTGGTAGGAACCATGTACAAAATAATAAAGTTGTAATATGGTGGTTAAAGAGGAGAATAGACATAAAGGTGAAAATATACAGTATAGTAAATGTATTAAAAATAATGTCTGACTACATTATATTATATTGATATGTATTTTTTTCTCCCTCTTCTCATCTTTTAACGCTGTAGGATGTACGTGGGAACTACTTTTTTTTCTTTGTTTGTATGTAATTGTTTCTTTTATGTTTTGTAGATTGTTTTGTTAGTTTGTTTTTAATATTGTAAAAACCTTAAAATAAAAATTATTTTAAAAATCTTTAAAAAAAAAAAAAGAATCTCTGTATGCTAGTTGATATTGGAAACGAGGTCATACTTTGATATCAGATCTCCCTATAGTAAGGATATTGTTCTGTTCAGTCATGGGAGCATCCACTGAAAATGTGCAGGTAAGATTTGGGTGGGGAGAGCCGTACTGTGACAGTGAATGGGTCAGAAGGCTTAGCACACTTCTCTTTAATTAGCTTCAATAGTAAATTATAGGCAATCATATCATATATTCTCATTAAATATGCATTGCAGAATTAATTTTCCATGGTGAGGTCTCTAGGCGCTTAGTAAGAGAAGAAGCTATTTTAAGCAAGAAATATGCAGGAAAGATGGTGCTGTATTTTCTGTGTTTACTCTTTTACTTTCAGCTAGATATTGTACTTCAAACACAAAACTTCAAATAGATAGTTTTTAAATAAAAAATATTCCTAGAGTTATTCAAGAACTAAAGCCACAAATAATCTCTTTATTTCATTTCATTTCATTTTATAAGTGCCACCTTTCCCCCCATATACTGTATTCTCTTTAGAGTAGATTCAGAATTTTTGGACAGAATGGACAAACTCTTCAATTTGCTTTCCCTGTTCATTGTTCTGACCTTAACATTATTTTATTTCTTTTTCACATCATGCTGAAATGCTTTTTAAGACCTCATGAGAATTTTTTATGCTTTCTCTTGATATATTCATTTTATGTACAGTACATTATTTTGCCCACTAAATGCACGTGTGTTAGCATTCTCATAAATTCACCAATGTGCTCCTGTTTTTAGTATACATTTTCTTAATATACACATTTTTTTTCTTTACGGTTTTTAAGTACTGTACAACCTTTTCAGAAATAACACTAAAGCATACCTTCATTTCAGTTTTGTATTAGTTTAGAGGAAGTATGAATTAGGTAAAGGTAAAGGTCGCCCTTGCTCAAAAGCCAGTTGTATTCGACTCTAGGGTATGGTGCTCATCTCTGTTTACAGCCAGAGCCAGCGCTATCTGCATCTGCAGACATTTCCATGGTCATGTGCCAGGCATGACTAGACACCAGAGTGCACGGAATGCTGTTACCTTCCCACTGAAGTAGTACCTATTTATCTACTTGTAGTTTCTTGCTTTTGAACTACTAGGTTGGTAGGAGCTGGTACAGTGATATTAAAAGGAAAACCAAACAAATCCTGTCTCCTCTCCCTCAATTTTGGTATGCTAGGTTAATGTCTACATTAGCAGGTGGCAAAGTAGCTGACAGTTAAATCTTACAATTATGCTGGTAATGGAACATCATCTTCCCTCGCATGCAGGGAGTAGTAGGCTGTTGTAATTGGTGCACAGAAGATGGTCTGTCACACACATTTTTCAAAAGAGGGGAATGCCCATGGCGCTCCGCCACCTGACAATACCACATCCCGATATCTGCCTCTGGCAGGCATCGGCTCACTCTGACTGATGGTCAGGACAGCTCTGGAAAATGTCCAAGCCTAGCCTCCACATTATTAGGCTGCCAGTTTCTGCATCATATATAACACTGCAATAGTAAGCTTGTGAGTGACTGATGTACGCACAGCTCTGAGAAATGTCTGGAGAAAACAATGACAAGCTCACTGCCATTGCTGTCAATAGATGGCTCTTTCAGTCTGGCCGTTGGCTTGAATCCCTTCTATGCATCATGAAAAGCCTATTCTTCTGCTTTCTGCCAAAACTGGGTACACAGAAAATTCTCAGAACATCTTACCAGCTACTCAGCAGTGCCTTGAAGATACAGTACCATTTATTCTTTCCTAAGAACTTAAACATATCTGCAACTTTCTATTGTATAGTTTGGCTGCGCTAGGCTTCTTCCAAACCCCGTGTGGGCTGTGAATGACTTCAGGGACAAACCTCTTGGTTTGCCCCCGAGTCAAGCTCACTCTAGGCTAGCAATCACTAGCCTAGGGTCAGTTTGACTTGAGGGACAAACCGCATGGTTTGTCCCTGATGTCAGGGCTTTTTTTTTAGCGTTGTTCGATGCATGCATCGGACAACGCTAAAAACCGAATAACGACATGACTTGTGGAACCAAGTCATAACGTTATTCGGCGTATTACTATATATAGCAGCATATATCAACCTGTTAGTTGTGGTGTGTCAAATTTGATATCTAGTAAAATATAGTACAGTAGTTAGTCTTTAAGTTGCCACAACATTTTAGTTTTACTTTAATTGTTTTATTTTATTTATTATCTGATATGCTTGCACAGACTAAGTTGGCTACCGCTTCAAAAACCTGTTCTTCTTTTTACCTAAACCTAATCTCTTCCCACTTTTGTTGTGTAACTATCAAAAACCCAATATTGACCTCTAGTTGAATCTTCTTCAGATGCAAGTATAGCTTTCAGTAGAGAGAACTAAGGCAGCTGCATCAAGTGGGTGACTTTGGTTGACATGAAAAGACAGACAATTTGTATTTGTATGGGGGGGGGGTGTTTAACCCAGAAGGAGAGATGCTTATGGGATTTTCTGTCTCAGGGACAAAAGAATTCAATGATAGGTATATCAGTGCAGGGGGGGATGGGAGGAGGGTGGGAAATGCCTTATCTGTTCCATGGTCCATTCCTATGCATAGCAAAATCTTCACCACTTTGCTCCTGGTTCACCTTCTCATCCATGTTGCTGCCTTCACATTCTACACAAGGCTCACTTCCTCATGCCTCACGGCTTACTATATAGATTAGGATTATCAACTGGTGGCCCACAGGCCAGATGCAGCCCATGGCACCATTTCATGTGCCCCCCACTGCTTCCACCACGCCAGGAAGTGTTGCGTGGTGGAGAAAGGGCAAAATGGCCATCCGGTCCCTGAAGCTGTCTGAGGGATCCTGAACTGGCCCCTGGCTGTAAAAGGTTGAGAACTCCTGATATAGATGTATCCTCTATTTGCACCCTAAGATCTATGCAGAAACTGTTCTGTATTTCACTAGATGGTGTGGAGACTTGCCTGAAGACAAAAGTAAGAGCTCTCTTTGTGATGATAAGAAAAGTGTGAAATTCCTTGCCCCATGAATCTTGCCCTCCATTTCTCATCACATTTCAGACAGTAGTGAAAAGAAAGCTACTCTGTTTTGACAGCTTTTTGTCTTACCACATTTATACATTATATTTCCTCTCCAGTGCCTTTTTTAGATTGCTTAACCTACCCTTCTTTTCTTGCTATCTTATAGGTTGTAATTATATATATATATAGACACACAGACACACACACTATGTTTTTATCATTCTTAGCGGCCCTGACTGATAAGCCAGCAATACAAAGGCATAATATAAATCTTAATACAAGTAAATATATTTGATCTCTGTCCCTAATGCAATTCTGAACCTGCAGACCTGCATGTAGAATACGTTCCAAGAGTCTTTATCTGGCTGAGGCAATTTCCTTCCCTAATGCAGGGTTGCCCAAACTTTTCGGGCTGCAGGCCGGTCACATAGTTCACTGGGCCAGTCTCGTGGTTCAGTGGGCCGGACACATGGTTTCTCCCACCAGACCCGGAAGTAAAACATGCCTTGTGTAACAAAATGAATTATACCCTATGCTTTAGCCTAATCCAAGATGCGGAATTTGGTGTGTAGGAGTCCCTTCATACCAGGTTTGGAATGTAAACAATGTTGGCCTTGTGAGTTGGAAGAGATGGAGCCTAATGTGTGATGGACATGTCATGCTGTAAAATCATTGGTTGGAATCCCTGCAAAAATGTAGAGGCTTGAGAGAAAGGGGGCCCTGGGCAACCCCTTGAATAACCAGCTTTCTTTATTTCTTTGTTTTGAAATGTTTTCTAAGCTTCTCATCTTTACTCTGATTTCAATATACAGTAATACCTCGGATAACGTTTACCTCGGATAACGCTAAAATCGCATAACGTTAAGTAATCTGGGGAGGAGAATTTCATCAGATAACGTAAAGGTCCTATGGGATGGATCAGATAACAACCGCTAAAGCCTGTGCGGTTACAATGTATCTCTATGGAGCTTTAACGTTATCCGATACATCCCATAGGATTTTAACATGGATCGGATAACACTAAAAATCGGGTAACACCAAGACTTGTGGAACCAAGTCTTAGCATTATCTGAGGTATTACTGTACTGTACTTTAAAATACCTGAAGAGACTGGAGTGGTTATTTGGCTCAACGCTACCATATCTACACATATCTAGATGCCTGGGTTGTCCAGCCAGGGAGCTGCAACTCAGAAGAATGATAGGGCCTACTTGAGAGTAAGGCATCCTATTGTTACACCTTGCAATCTGTTTTACAACAGGATGAGATAGATTTTTAAGCTGCCATTTTCTCTGCTTAAATCAGGGGTGGCTAAACTACAGCCCATGGGCCAGATCCGGCCCCCAACAACAGTTCATCTAGCCCTTGCCACTCCTGGAAGCAGAAATAAAATGTGCCCACAAGGGCATGTTTTACTTCCGGTTCCAGGAGTGGCAAGGGTGCAAAGGCCTGGATAGTTTGGGCACCTCTGCCCAAATGGATGCCTGAGACTTCTTAGTTATTAATTCTAGCTAGACTGATTAGCATGATCAATGTATCATTCTGAAACTAAAACATGTTTATTTTGAAAACTACCCCTTTCTGACAGCCACATAAATTCCTTTTCAGGCACCTGGGACACTAGGAAGCAAGTAGTATTTTTAAAATTAGGCTGAAGTCTTTACACTAGTCCAGAGAATAGTCAATATAGCATGTATTTATCTTCTGCAATAATAATATTTGTCCATGTGAGAATATATATGGGGGCTTCTTGCCACACCATATGGCTTATTACCATTCTCAAACCCAAAACAGTAACAGCTGCTGCAGTTATGTTTCTCAAATTGGAGATAAGTCTGGGAGATGGTGGAGTCGGTGTCTGTCAATGTATTCTATTCCAAACCTCTAAATTTCTGACTACAGTACAGGTATAATGTTATTCTTGTGAGTGGGTGTTGTTTTTTCCTCTTTTTGTGTATTTCTACAAAAAAAAGCTTGTGAAAAAGATAAAGTACTGAATGGATACTACAAAGAGCAGAACACACATAGGATGACACACTCCTGTCAAAACGAAACAGGTGATCAGAGGGAAACTATAGGATACGTTATTTTATTTTTTGCTGAATCCTGACTCTAGGCAGTTGCAACATGCTGTATATGTAGCTGGCTTTTGCAGATGGTTGAACCTCCAACTAGCACAGTGTACAGCAGACTGGATGCTGGTTAGTCAATATCTCTGAAACTCTGAATGGTTTGGTATGTATTATTTATCATTTCTATTTATATCCTGCTCATCTAACTATAATAGTTACTCAGGTGGTAACAATACAAAGAATGTAAACACAAGTAGGGGTGTGGATTAATTCATCATTCTGGTTGATTCAAGGTTTCTTGACATAGTAACATACTCTGATGAAAAACTGTAAAGCCCTGCAAGGGAACAAGAAGATTTTTTCTCTCTCTCTCCATGTTTCTGCAGTTTGCACAAAATGTTTCTGTGCAAATCTTGCTTTCTGAAGGATCCAAAGGGCTCTTTGACTTGTCAGAAAGACACAAACAACTTTTTCAGTACTTCTGATCTATAAAAAGGCAACAGCTAGTGCAGTTTACCTTTGTAACTCACATAAGTTACATAAAAATCATTCTAAAAATATAGAAATTGTATCACTTTTTTTATTTCCTTTTTTTTTTTTTTTTTGCTTATACACCAAACATGGAGTTATGCCCCTCTAAACAACAAAAATCACTTCCTTTATTGTTCTTCATGGGGAGGGGAAACTGGAATCAGAAGAGGTCCACTGAAAACCAAGGTACCCAGTTATCTGAACAGTGTTATCTTAAAGCATTAGAAACATTGTGCATTAAGAGATGTTACCAAGAGCCTGTTTATTTCATTGGTTGGTTGGTTGGGCGGAGAGTATACAGTATAGTCTCTGTTTCCCTCTAGTGGCTAGTTCTGGTAATCATTCAGATTGCCCCCATATCTGCTGTTTCAGTACTGTATTTACAATTTCAATTAACAACAGGTCTAAAATTATTCAATTGAAAAAAATGGAAAATATGTATTTCTATGGCACATTACTAGAACTGAACACTAGAGGCTACTGTCAGCAATGTAAAACATAACGTTTACTGTTATCCACAATTTCAGGTATCCGTGGTAAGTCTCAGAGCCCTCTCTGTGGGTATGCATGCCGTCGCTCCAACAGAGAGTATGCCATTGGGAGCACTCCCTTCCTCTCCCCAGCACAGAGTTCACCCTGCCCCTCTGCCCAGCAGCCCAATTGGAGCACTTTCTCCCTCCCCTAGCACAGAGTTCACTCCACCCCTCTGTCCAGAAGCCCAATGAGAGTGTTTCCTCCCTCCCACCAACAGAGCTCTCCCGCCCCTCTGTGGCACAGATGGCAGACAGTTGAGTTTGGGCACTCAGTCTCTAAAAGGTTCACCATCACTGCACTAGGCTCTTTCACTCCTTTTGTTTATGAAATTAATAAAAACTGAATTATTCAAAGCTGCCTTCAAAATGGAGTCTCTCAAATGCTATTAATTTTATTATTTTTCTTTTCCATTTTTTTACCAATTTTGTGTATTCCATTTTAACCTGTAAACTGCTCAGAATAATGCTTACACTAATGGAACAATATAGAAATCAAATTAATATAATAAATAAGGAAAAGATAATTGCCTTCCCAGTATTCAGCTTTTTGTGTCATCCTATAATCAGTGGTGGGCTAAAAAAAATACTACCATACTGCGGGCGTGGTATGGTGGGTGTGGTCAGGAGGAAAGCTCTGCATTGCACCCGAATTAGGACTACAGTACTTTATTTCAAAACTTGGATGGGCTGGGCCAGCCAGAATTTCTGCTACCGGTTCTGGTGATCTGGTGCGAGCCTGCTGATGCCCACCACTGCCTATAATATACAATTCTTAGTAATGTAAAAAAGAGAGCACTTGAAATAAAATGTACTTGTTTCAAAATTTACAATGGTATGGTTTTAAAATTTCAGATAAAACTATTGGTTTACACAAATTTAAAGGAGGCATGAGATTTTTATGTTTATCAAAGGGGACATGGATTATAAAAGGATGAGAAACACTATTTTAATTGATCTTTCTATTTTGCCTTTGATGGAAGAATCATATATACCACCTGCTTCTTGGAGGACAATAGAAAGAAAAAGAAAGATTAAATTAGAGACATCTGTTATTTCTCAATTTCTGCAATCACCAATTTCTAGCTTACTGACATTTGTGAGGCATTTTCTGTTGCCTCTTCTGGTATTTAAGTGGACATTTCAGTTAATACTTGAATTCTAGTATTATACATTTGAAAGAAAGATTTATCAATGCCACTCAGTTCTTTCAACATCAGAGAGCACCCACATAGTATTAAAAAAACTAATTTGCATACTTGGACTTTAAAGTCATGTCTCGTACTAGAAGTGATATTTAAAACCTCTGTCATTTCGGCAATTCTGAGAGGTTCTCTGGGGCTATATTCCTCTTATTTTTGTTGTTGTTCAGACATCTGCACTTTCACAGAGTCAGATGACAGAAACACTGCATTCATTAGGATTTATCTCACTAAAGCACATGTAGAGGATGGTGCCATGTTTGTCAAGAGCACTGCTAGAAGGGCTCATTAGTCAGCCCCTCACCCCACCCAGAAATGAAATGGAGCACTTGACTTCTCTGGCAAGTGAAACATCCAAAAGGGTTTGTTTTGTTTTCAATGGGACTTCTGCCTTTTGTTTTAAAATGTCTGGCATAATTTATGCCGCATAAAGTGCTTAGCAAAATGTGAAGAGATAGCTCTCCAAATGGAAACAGTTGCCACCATGACCAGTTTAAAATGGGCTGGATCCAATTGTTGTACAAATGAAATTTTGTGTGTGTTATAGTGCAATTTTGTGTCCCTAGCAAGTTTTTCCCTTCAAAGACCAGGAGTTATCCTATACTTTTTATTTTATTTTAGCACACTGATTTTTGTTACTGTGTCACATCCCATTGCATTCTGAAGTGTCTCACAACATTCACCAGTAGCTACAGTGGTGGAAATAAAGCCCTGATGCATAGAAGGAATTCACTGTGGCTGCCCTGGATTTAATGCCCAGCATGTGGAGTATGTAATGTGACCACTAAGTTGTGGAGCTGATAATGAACTAGGGCAGGGTTCCTCAAACTTGGCTCTCCAGGTGTTCTTGGACTTCAATTCCCAGAAGCCCAAGTCAGTACACCTGCTGATCAGGGCTTCTGGGAATTGAAGTTCAAGAACACCTGGAGAGCCAAGTTTGCTGATCCTTGAAGTAGGAATAAGTTTTTCATCTGCAGGGAAAGTAAAAAACCTCATTCTCCTTTAAAAATAGCAGCTACCTATATGAGCAGAAGCATAATAATATATACTCGCAAATCCAATTTATCCACATATACTCGCACACCCAATTTAATATACCATTTGGGATTTGAATCATAAGACACTCTAGTTCCATAGGACAAGTCATGATTTAGGGGGAAATCTTGGGAAATTTTGATTATTTCTTTATAACGAGGATTCTCAACCTGAGGCCCGTAGGCAAGATGCGGCCCACGGCAACATTTCAGGTGGTCCCGACACCACTTCCACCACACCAGGAAGTGCCATGTGGTGGAGGAAGGGCAAAGTGGCCGTCCAGCCACTGAAGCTGTCTGAGGGAGCGTGACCCAGCCCCCGGTTTAAAAGGGTTGATAACTCCTGCTTTATATTTTTAGCAGAGTGTGAGGTAACAACAAAAGCACAGAGAAATGTGGCAGAATAGCTCAAGTTGCAATATTACCCCACAGTGGTGGCGAATTTTGGCACTCCAGTTGTTCTTGGACTTCAATTACCAGAAGCCTAAGACAGTACACATGCTGATCAGGGCTTCTGGGAATTTTGAAGTCCAAGAATAGCTGGAGTGCCAAGGTTTGCCACCACGGACAGTGGCTAACACTTTATATAATAAATAGCTCTCTAGAAGCATTTAAGAAGAAAAAGTATCTTTACTTACAGTTATGATTAGCAGTTACAGTAAAAATATTAATAAAAATGAAGTCTGCACTATGTGGGGACCTCTTACACTTCCCACATGGTCAGTGAGTCATGGGAGAAGAGCAGTGATGGGATGTCCCCGGTTCCAGACAGTTCCCTGGAACCGGTAGGACCAATTCCGGAGGGTTTTCCGGGAGGGGAGTCCACTTTTGAGGCGTCCGGTTCCGGACGCCTCACCGAAAGAATTTTTTTTTAAAATTGGAGCTAAAATGGCTCCAATTGACTGCGCATGCGCAGAAACTCAATCTGACGTATTGCGCATGCGTCAGATTGAGTTTCTCCGCATGCGCAGTCAATTGGAACCATTTTAGCTCCAATTTAAAAAAAATTGTTTTAGAGTTTTCAGGGCGGCGGCGGCGGCACCAGCCCTCTGAAGAGGGCACCTCCCCCGCGGCACGTTGAGGGCTGCCTGGGCCGTCCGCTGCCGACAAGCCCCATGCCCTGGGGACGCGCGGCGCACTGCTGCCACCGCCTCCTCCGCCGGGTGCCTGTGGACTGGGTGCCTGTATCTGCCGCCCCCCGCCACCGGACCTGCTGCTGCCTGCATCCCTGTGGCCTCCTCCTTGGGCTGGTCCCTTTTTAGCCCGGCTGCGGCGCCTGGCAGAGGAGGAAGCTGCAGGCGGTGCAGCATGCATGGGGACGGCCCAGGGAGGCTCGGCAGCCGCGGCTGGAGCCACCGCCAGAGTCACTGCTGCCCGCCGCCCCTGGCCGTGGCCGGAGCCGGGCTAAAAAGGTACTGGCCCGAGGAGGACGCCACAGGAGTGCAGGCAGCTCCGGCGGTGGTGGCGGCTGTGGACGCAGTCGGTGTGCCGGGTCCCAAGAAAGGTAAGCAAGGGGTTTTTATTTGGGGTGGGTGGGTAATTTATTTGTGTTTTGGGTGGGTGGTTGTTTTTATTTTATTTATTTATTTATTTGTGTCTGGGTGGGTGGGCTGAGAGGGAGGGGTGTGTGTGTGTATGTTTATTTTTATTTTTTATTTATTTTTATTTTTGGCCCCGCCCACAACGTCATGATGTCATGACGTCGGCTTCGGCCATGACGTCATGACGTCATGACATTGGCCACGCCCATTACATCTGTGATGTCATGGCGTGGTAGTAGAATTTTTGTCATCCCATCACTGGAGAAGAGGTAGAACAATGGAACCAAAGCAACCAAATAAAAAGAGAGTAGGGGCAAGACAGATGCATAAAAAAGAACACCAATGGATTGGAGGTAAACTACAATCATGTTAGGTTGTAGAGGTCCCCTCCCATTTACACTCAGTGTCACTGCATGCAAGATTTTTGCTGTTTTAACACCAGTTCCCAAGATTACACACATTACCCCACTAGTCCCATTTTGTCAGGATATTTGGTGTCATCTCTGCAGTCAAACATTAGATCATCTGCATCTACATGCTGCAGTTTACACATGTGATACAATTTATTTAACCTAGAATGCTTGTCACATCCCACTTTGAAAAGTCTCTAAGGGATAATTGTTTAAACTACTCTTTAAAGAACTGATCTTGCAGTTCTGCTGAGGTGTTGCCCTACAGCTGTTATAAAGATCTAAAACCTCTCGTTTTTAAAAGATCTATTTTGCTCATAATTTAACAGTTGCCTTAGCTATTATATCAAAACATAATGTTGCCTATTTTTTATATTCATGAGTTGAGTTCAGTGTAGTGATAAATTGATCTCAGGAGAGAAAGTGACTGAACATGATGAACACAAAAAAATGTGTTCATTTAAAAAAATCCAGACAGAACATAATTTCACTTTCAGAAAACCAGGAGGCTGAAAACTGATTTTTCCACCTTAAGATGATTACCTTTATGACACATCTGTTTGGTGACTCAAAAAGAAATTGATACAGCGGCATCTTTTCCTCCTGTTTCAGGAGAGAATTGATAGCACTGAGACATAAGATTAAAATATTCTCTGCATGCTCAGTTTCTGCTATAAACCAGGGGAGGAGACTGAGACGCAGTAATGCTTAGAGTAAACCATTTGAAGTCAGTGGCACAAGTTATAACTAAAATTGCATTGAGTTTGGTGAGCCTTTGCATTGGAGACAATTTTGAATCCTTGGGTGGGTAACATGAACAACAACAGATTTCCAGCTTTGTCATGCGGAACTAGCTTTGTTTCTCCTTTCTCCCCCTTCTCTGAGATTACGGGCTCACATAAAGTGACTATTATTATATCACCAACAAGGAAACCAGGATCACCAAAATGGAATAGAGGAAATATATTTGTTAAACATTTGCATTATATAATATGTAAATTAAATTAATGTCTGGAAATATAGTAATAATTATAGATTATTATTAATATATAAAATACAATGGTACCTCACGTAACGAATGCTTCGTGTAACAAAAAAAATCGCATAATGAAGCGTTCGTTAGGCAATGGCGATATCCCACATAACAAAAACATTATGCACGGTTTTTTGGTAACTGGGGTATACTCAGGGTATACCTGGGAACCCGGATAATGAACATTTTTCATTTGTTATCTGGGGCATCTCCCATTAGTTTTGCATAATGAAAAAACCCGCATAGCGAAGAGCTCCGTGGAACTGAGTTTTTTCGTTATACAGGATTCTACTGTAATAGCTATAATAACTACAGTAGAACCCTGCATAACGAAGAAAACTCCATTCCACAGAGCTCTTCGCTATGCAGTTTTTATCGTTATGTGAAGCTAATGGGAGATGCCCTGGATAACGAACAAAAAATGTTTGTTATCTGGATGTTGCTTCAAAAGCTAAAGAGACTACAGTGGCTCAAGTGGTTAAGACACTGAATTTGAAGACTGGAAGGTCGGAGATTGATACCTGAGTATTATATGACAGAATGAGCTTCTATCTCTGTCCTAGGTCCTGCCAACCTAACAGTTCGAAAACAAGAAATTGCAAGTAGATAAATAGGGACCACTTTAGTGGGAAGGTAAACAGCATTTCGTGCACTCCAGTGTCTAGGCATGCCTGCCACGTGTCCATGGAAATGTCTGCAGACGCAGTCAGCATCGGCTCTTTGGCTATAAACAGAGATGAGCACTGAACCCTAGAATCAGATATGACTGGCTTTCAAGCAAGGGTACCTTTACCTTCACCTCAAAAGCCAAAATATCCTCCATCAGCACCATGTTTTTCCTTTCCAATATCCTTTCCTTTTAAACATCCCCACATTTGTGTTGGTTGCCATGGACCATGCAGTTATTCTATTTATTTATTTTATCCGTAGGTTAATTTTGCTCTTGTAAATGTGACCTCAATTTTTTCTTAAAATAAAAATAAAATATTGTATATAGTATAGGCTGCTTTTTATCTATCCAATGAAGTATAATGAAATGACTTTCCGTGAAAAGTACTTCTCAAGTGTGGTTCTCTTCTTGAAGTATATTTAAAACTAACAGAAATAGCTGTACCTATAGCATCTGCTGAAGTATTAGTAATTTTAACTAAGTTCAAGTTAAGCATTGAGATTTTATAAAGTCACCCAGGAGAGATGCTATTAAGTTTGACATAATAGCAGCTAATATTGATTTGTGATCAATATGATCTTGCAGGCTGGGTAACTATTCATCTGATGCAAATAACCATTCCTTCTAACCTCAAGTATCATTAGGTTCTCTTCTGCTAGTATGTGACAAGGTAGCTGCTGGTAACTGTGTGAGAGAAATTTTGTAATATTTTCTATATATCTTTAAGATTATACATTTAATCATATCTTCCTTCCACATGCATACTTGCTGTGGTAGAACACAAAAATGAATATATAATCTGATCTCATATTCTTCTTTAGTACGGTAAATGAAATGAGCAAAGAGTCGATGTGCAAAGATATTAAAATTCACATTTTGTATTTCTGGTGCATTTCCTTCACCTGAAGTGAGCTGTATGAACTGTATTTGCATTTGATGTTCATGCTGCTTACCCTCCACTTTGTCATTTCCCTAAATTGTAGAGTCAGCATCAATACTATTCACAGAAGTAAAGAGTTCAAACTACTGTATCATAGACTACATCTAAGGTAGACAAACTATATAAAACTGGTCTAACTGTTATGGTCAACATAGCTTGTAGCTAGAGCTGGAGTGTGTGTGGAAAAGTGTTTTTATATGCCATCAATTGGATGTTTAGCTGGAACAACATATAGCAACTCTATGAATTAATATCCATCAACTTTAGGGCTTGCAAACCGAAGGTCATAGCTTTGTTTTTTTAGTCAACCCATCTTCTGCCTGGTCTTCCTCTTTTCATACTGCCTTCCACTTTTCCCAATATTTTTTGTCTTTTCCAGTGAGTCTTGGCTTCTCACGATGAGTCTGAGTATGGTGGCCTAATTTGGGTAAGCCTCCTGCTCAGATGTTGACAGTTCTTTACGACTTGTAGAGTCTGCCTCTGTGCTGCTCTACCATCATTTTGGAGGCCTTAAAGAATATGCTTCAGATGTCAAACCCAGATAATTTGGTGCCATCAAGGCATGCATAAAGATTGTCTCTGACCTAGCTCCCCGACACCAACAACTGCTTGATTTTTCCCAAAAGGCCTTCTGAGCATCTGGCTTGTTTGTTTACTTCCTTCCCAACATTCATTCCTATGAGGACAGAAATACATAAAGCACTGACATATTTCTCATAAGTCAGAGTTCCCTTCCAGGGAGGAGGCCACAATTAGCTTATGTCCTCTGTCCTTAGACCTCTAGCCGAAATAAGTTCAGCTTGGATCCAGGGAGAATCTATTATTATTATTATTATTATTATTATTATTATTATTATTATTATTATTATTATTATTATTATTATTATTATTATTATTATTATTATTATTATTATTATTATTATTATTATTATTATTATTATTATTAAGCTTGCCTGCTTGTCTTTATAATCCTTACTTTGTAAGCCATTAAAAAAGAGGGCATGGTACTGGTGGACTTAAACTGACAAATCTGCTAAATAGCTTTATTATGAAATTGGTGCTTGCAGAATTTTCTCTGAATGGTCTCCTCGCTTAACAACTAAAACCAACCAAAAACTCGCTTAACAACTAAATCAGGGTTTGCAATCCTCCAGCCAGAAGTTACAATTGGTCACTGACAATGGTGTTTCGCTTAAAGAGCAAAATTGCTTAAAGAGCAATCCTGTGGAATGCATTATGGTCTTTAAGGGGGGTTTCCACTGTAGATAAATAGGGACCACTTTGGTGGGAAGGTAAATAGCATTCTGTGCACTTCAGTGTCTAGGCATGCCTGCCACATGTCCACAGAAACATCTGCAAATGCAGAAAGTGCATTTGGCTATAAACAAAGAACCCCAGAATCTGGTATGACTGGCTTTCAAGCAAGGGTGACCTTTACCTTTACTAGGGAAGCTCATAATGGCTATAACCCTTGTTTATCAGGACAAAGACATTCCCTTAATAAGCATTAGATTCCAGTGGTCTCCACTCCACTATCCTCTGACATGGCTGCAAGGAGGAAATGGGATATTTTGCTTCTGTGTTTGCTTACATTGGATCCTTAAATTGTACTTAATTGTAATTGCGGTTTGTGGCTTCTGAAGTTTGAAAACATAGAAGGTCATGGTTCCCGGATGGATTCTTCACAGGGTCAGCCTTTGTATACAATCCAGATGTTGCATATAACACTGGGGTTTCCTGTGGTAATTAAAACAGTCTGGATCCTTAATGTGCCTTCTGAAAGTGGTTTATGAGACTTTGGATGATGAAACAGGCTCTGTCCCATCTGTTTTTTATATGTGGTTTTATATGAAAAACATGGGCATAAAAGAAAGAAACAGCTCCTTAGCCCACGTTGTCTATTCCTGCTATTCATGAAGCACATGGGGGCTCAGGCAAAAAAGGAATTGTGGCAGATGATTCCCAGATCAGGTTCTAGAATTGAAAGTCTGGCTTCTTGGTCACTAGAGTGTTTGACCTGAGTTGGGAAACCTGGGACCATATCCTCGTTTGATTGTGAAACTCACCAGTTATATTTGGTCAGTCTAGTTAAGTCTGACTCTCCTCACAGAATTATTGGGATAAGAATTCTTGGGAAGAAAAAAGAGCCTTGATGTAAGGAGAACATACTTATGTCGAGCAACAGGATAAAATATTATCCTATCGATTTCAGGGGCACTGTGCAAAGAAGTCTATCCTCTTGGAACATTCTAGTAATTCTGCTGCTTCAATTGTTGTTTGTGGCCCAGACTTTGCTTCACTGATTTATTGAGGGCCTTCAACGGATAAGAGGTTAAGTCTGTGTGCTCATTTATGAAACATGCCCTCTATTGTATGACATTATGTGGTCCATAAAGGACATGATCAGTTTTAAGACATGTTGCCAATATGTACAATATTAAGGGAGATCTATACAGTAGTTAGTGCATGACACTGCAGATAATAGTATTAGTGGGGGAAATGCTTGTAATATCACACAAAAATGCTGAGAAATCAAACACAGCATAAGCAGTTTTTGCTATATTCATTGAGATCAGATTTGGCTAATTTTCCCCATATGACACCTTTTTTCTTTTAAAAAACTATACAGTGAAATCTTCTAGATACAATACAAAACACCAGGTCTATTTATTAGAATAATATTATACACAATATGAAGAAGAAGAAAAAATCCATGCCATATTTATAGACTTTCATATTAGTCCCCCATGATTTTATTCCTGGCAACCATAGAATGTATTTTTATCTCTATTAGTGCTATGATTGTTATTATCATTACCCTATGTGAGGTTATTGATTATGTACCGTATAATTTGAAAATAATGCATTCACAATTGGATTTATACTGCTAGTCTTAGAAGCGAGTGAGAAATCTCTGCTGTGTATAACAGGTCCAATCCCCTCTTCTCCTTTCCTCTTCCCAGCGCATGCATTTCATATTTTAAGGAGTCTACTACAGCTCTACAGAACTACTAATTTCAACTCACTTGTCCAAGGGGACAGGCAAAAACATGCAATTTCACAGCAATTATAATCAGAGAAGAATGCTTACTGGTAATGGTAGGCAAAAAAAAAATGAAGAAGAAGAGGAAGAAACTTGACAGTTTGGAATTTAAATTGTCATTTGCTACTTCTCCGGCTTCAGTTTCAATCAAGGAAAGCTTTGACAATCTCCATTAAATCTAGTTACCATTCATTCAGAACTGGTATGTTGCACGATGATACAGCCCACACAAGATACAAAAAGTTATATAATGTCCCATATTTAGCATGTGTGCTTGGCACATCCACTAATACATTCAATTCCATGTGTTTGCAGATATTTCTGTGGACATGTGGCAGGCATGACTAGACACCAGAGTGCCTGGAATGCTGTTTACCTTTCCACCGACATGGTACCTATTTATCTACTTGCATTTTCTTGCTTTCAAACTGCTAAATTGATAGGAGCTGGGACAGAGATGGAAGTTCACTCTGTCTTGCACTACTCAGGTCTCAAACTGCTGACCTGCCAGTCTTCCAGTCATCTTAACCACTAAGCCAGCACAGTCCTTTAGACCTCTTCCAAATCCCAAATCCAGATTCTAAGTCTCAGAATTCAGAAGTTTGTAAAAAACTGAGAAAGGACTGCCTTAATGAAAGTACCATGTTAATGAAATGAAGTCTATAATAGCAATCTGTGAAAAGCTTAATACTGCATTTTCACATGCTGTTCATATATTGAGTGCCTGTCTTATTTTGGGTTTTAGGGTTAAGGTCAAAGTAAATGCAAACCCATAAATAACATTTTTTGGCATAATTAGTGATTAGCATAATTATGTTCTAATGTAATTTCCTTAATTTATATCTGGACAGATTGGCAGAAAGTGGCTTTCTTCCTGAGCTGTTTAGAATTTGCTTATTAGATGAGGTTGTTGATCCACAATTAAGCCGTTTGTCTCTTGTAGCACTGCTATTGATGAAAATTTATGGAAAGACCGCCTTTGCTATGAGGTGGGAAGAAATGCAGTGGACATTCGCTTCCCTTTGGCTTCCTATAAAAAGACAGAATTAGATCACTGTCTCTCAGGTATCAATGAACTCAAAATCACTCCTGTCAGTGATGGGATGTAACAGGTTTGCACCAGTTCGCCAGAACCAGTAGTAACTTTCCCCAGTGTCCCGGAGAACCGGTAGCAGCTTTTGGGGGAAACCGCCTTTGAGGATTACCTTTTCACTGGTTCCCCCACTGAGCATGCGCGCCAAGCACTTGGTGTGCATGCATGCCTACAGTGCTTGGCGCATATGCATGGCCTCCTTGCTGTCCTCCCAAGCGGTGAGGAGGAAGAGAAGCTGCTAGCCTGAAGCTCCCTATAGCCTACTCCCTAGGGTAAGTCACTCACCTTTGGATGTGGTGTGTCTGTGTGTATTTTAATGTGTATTTAATACCTTTACCCATATTGATGTACTACCAAAAAAGGCCTAGCAGCTTGGCCTAGGGTTTTTAAGCAAAGTCTTGGAGTTACCTCATCAATAAGCTACACCTGTGCTGTTCCAATTTCTGTTCCAGTTGGAGAACCCTTAATTTGGTACAGCTGTTTTACATTTACATTAAGGCAAAGACTTAGTACCTAACTTCTTTAACTGTTGAAAAGTGCCAAAATGAAGCCATCTTGTGGTGAGTTCATTCTGTAGTTCCTTCCATCTGGCCTAGTGTGAGAAAGATTAGCCAGAATAAGCTTTAAGCACTGGTTTAAAAGCTCTGTTTGATTTGTGTTTTGGGTGGGTGGGTGTATTTTAATGTATTTTATTAATTTATTTAATTTATTTAATTTATTTACGGGTTTGTGTTGTGGGTGGGTGGGTGGGTGGGTGGATTGAGGTGTGTGCGTGTGTGTGTGTGTGCTTTTTAAATTATTTTTTAATTTATTTATTTTCTTTTGCCCCGCCCACAACATCATGACGTTGGCTCAGCCCATGACATCATGACGTTAGCTCCGCCCACACTGTGATGACATCACGGTGGGGTAGTAAAAATTTTGACATCCCACCACTGACTCCTGTGCTATGATGCTTCCCCCTCCTTGGCTTCAAATGTATCGGAATAGAAACACTGTTGGAATTTAGTGCCCAGTGTTGCTTTTTCTGCATAGCTCTCCTGCAGCGCTAAGGAGGGTAGCTTTTTATCCCTTCCATTCATCCTCCATGTTCTTCAGCTCTGGTGGCAGTTGGTTCAATGTTGTCCACACCTTTCATTGTAACTGTTCTATTATTTCTCCTTGCTTGAGTTTTGCTATCAATTAATTCTTGGCTTTTGTTTGATCTTCTTTTAATATTGGATTTAACATTTGCTGATAACTCCACAATCTTGGCAGGATCTTCAGCCAAATAAACTACTAGTTCCACAGCATAGGCTTCGTAATAGCTGTAACACTAATGATCTATGTACTAATTTTACTCTCCCTTAACTCTGAGCAGAAATGCTCCTTTTTAAGCACCCTCATTTTAACTTTTGTTTCTTGATATATTGTAGTACCCCCATCTTAACTTCTGTTCCCTTTGCTGTTCTATTCTAGTCTTGGACCATAATAAAGATTTGATCTTTAATGTTGATGTTCAAAAAAATCAACAATGTGAAATATTTTTTTCATACTGTAGTTTGATCATCAGTCAAAGTAGCAATGCAGGCAAGAAATCTGAAGGAGGCTGGGACTTAGAAGAGCAGCCATGAAGCAGTTATAAAAGATCCTTTCAGGAAATCAAGGCCTAGATCATCTCTATTGTGGTATTATTTGTTATTACTATGGATATGAAAGATAGATACAGTAATACCTCGATAACGTTTACCTCGGATAACGCTAAAATTGCATAACGTTAAGTAATCTGGGGAGGAGAATTGGATCGAATAACGTTAAGGCCCTTTGGGATGGATCGGATAACAACCGCTAAAGCCTGTGCGGTTACAATGTATCTCTATGGAGCTTTAACGTTATCCGATCCATCCCATAGGATTTTAACATGCATCGGATAACACTAAAAATCAGATAACACCAAGACTTGTGGAACCAAGTCTTAGCGTTATCCGAGGTATTACTGTACTAAAGAAAACTAAAAGGGAGAAAAGCAGTTCATTCAGAATACAATATCGAAGAAGAGCTTTACAGAAATCATGGGCTGCTAGTCAGACAAACAAATGGAATCCATTTTACTAAACTGAGGCTATACTTCTGCTATACGTGCAACATATCATAAAAAGACAAGGCTTACTGAAAAAGATAATAATGCCAGGAAAAATGGATGGCATAAAGAAAAGACTAAGGTCTAACAACAGATAAATCAGTTCAGCCATGGCTTTCAGTTTGCAAGAGCTAAGTAACTATAAGACCTTTTTCAAGTTATTAGTTCATAATGTTTCCCTTAGTCAGAAGTAACTTGATGGCATGTAACTAAAACTGCAACAAAAACATTTTTATTTTCTTAATGCCCGTTTCCATGTAAAATGGGGGATTAGATCCCAAAAGCTATGATTAGCAGGAGTGCAGACTTGGGCTTCTGCTAACTGAGTCCAATATCCAAGGACAATGGTGGAAGTTTTATTATAAGAAAAATTATTCATGTACAGTATTCTAACTGGCAGGCAGATTGCATCCATTTATGCAAAGTTGCTGAAGTAGATTTAAAAGCCCAGGGTGGCATGAGATGGGTCTATACACCCAGTGGTGGGCATGGGCCAGTTCGCCCCGGTTCACCCGAACCAGTAGTAACAATTCCGGGTGATCTCCTGGGAAGTAGTAACTTTTCCGCGAGACCACCCAGGGTTGTTACCTTTTTTTTTTTTTTTTTTGAGGTGGCTAGTTCGGCCACCTCTCCGACCGCCCAATAGTGCAGCACAAAATGGCTGCTTGGTCAGTGTGCATGCATGTTAAGATACCAATTTATGCATGCGCGCCTCCAGTGCTCAGCGCACAGGAACTGACAGTCGCTGTTGAGGCCCTCAGCAGCCTCCTTGGAGGTGCAGTGGCAACTGAGGCCTTTGCTCGAGTCACTGCGCCACCACCGCACCACCAGGCCGTGCCATGCTACTGCACCAGGCTGCGCCGCACCACCACCTTTCGCCCCACACCAGTGATGGGATGTCCCCGGTTCCAGACGGATCCCTGGAACCGGTAGGACCAATTCCGGAGGGTTCTCCGTGAGGGGAGTCCACTTTTGAGGCATCCGGTTCCGGACGCCTCACCGAAAGAAATTTTTTTAAAAAAAATCGGAGCTAAAATGGCTCCAATTGACTGCGCATGTGCAGAAACTCAATCTGACACATTGCGCATGCGTCAGATTGAGTTTCTGCACATGCGCAGTCAATTGGAGCCATTTTAGCTCCGATTTAAAAAAATTGTTTAGAGCTTTCAGGACGGTGGAGGCGGAGGCGGCACCAGCCCTCTGAGAAGGGCACCTCCCCCGCGGCACGTTGAGGGCTGCCTGGGCCGTCCACTGCCGACAAGCCCCATGCCCTGGGGACGCGCGGCGCACCGCTGACGCCTCCTCCTCCGCCGGGCGCGGCCTGTGGGCTGGGTGCCTGCAACCGCCGCCCGCCGCCGCGGGAGCTGCCGTTGGCTACATTCCTGTGGCCTCCTCCTTGGGCCGGTCCCTTTTTAGCCCGGCTGCGGCGCCTGGCGGAGGAGGAATGCAGGCGGCGGTGGTGCGGCATGGGGATGGCCCAGGGAGGCTTGGCAGCCGCGGCTGGAGCCACTGCTGCCCGCCGCCCCTGGCCATGGCCGGAGCCGGGCTAAAAAGGAGGAGGAGGAGGAGGCCACAGGGGTGCAGGCAGCTCTGACGGCGGCGGCGGCGGCTGTGGACGCAGTCGGGGTGCCGGGTCCCAAGAAAGGTAAGCGAGGGGTAATTTATTTGTGTTTTGGGTGGGTGGTTGTTTTTATTTTATTTATTTATTTATTTATATATTTGTGTCTGGGTGGGTGGGCTGAGAGGGAGGGGTGTGTGTGTGTATGTTTATTTTTATTTTTTATTTATTTTTATTTTTGGCCCCGCCCACAACGTCATGACGTCATGACGTCGGCTTCGGCCATGACGTCATGATGTCATGACATTGGCCACGCCCATGACGTCCATGACATCATGGCGTGGTAGTAGATTTTTTGTCATCCCATCACTGCCCCACACCCTGTGCCCCCACCCTGTCACCTGCTCCCCAAGATAAGTGACTCGCCTTTGGGTGTGGGGTGGGTGGGTGGGAGTATTTTAATGTGTATTTTATGTCTTTTTATGTGTATTTTATGTGTATTTTATATGTATTTTATGTATATTTTATGTGCATTTTATATGCATTTTAACGTGTATTCAATGTGTATTTTATGTGTATTTTATATGTATTTTATGTGTATTTTTATGTGTATTTTTATGTGTTTTTTTATGTGTATTTTTATGTGTAGTTTAATATGTATTTAATGTGTATTTTAATGTGAGCTTTTGTGGATCAAGTCCACTGGCTCTTTGGCTATAAACAGAGATGAGCACTGAACCCTAGAGTTGGTAACAACTGGCTTTTGAGCAAGGGCAACCTTTACCTAATAACAGAAGATCCCTGATTGGTATTCAAATTTGACATCAGGGTTTGTCCCTGCAAGTGGTTCAAGGTCTCCCTTGCTCAAAAGCCAGTCATATCTGACTCTAGGGTTCAGTGCTCATCTCCATTTGCAGCCAAAAGAGCCAGTGCTGCCTGTGTTTGAATATGTATACATGGCCATATGGCAGGGATTACTAGATCGCCCACGGCATTAGCTCCACCCACGATGTTGGCTCCACCCACAGTGTGGTAGTAAAAATTTGGCTGCCCATCACTATATACACCAAACTAACTCCCCATTGCAGACATTTCCCATGCAGTTTATGGAAGGAAACTGATTCCCACTTGCACAATTATATGCAACAAGAGTGAGTCAGTGTACTCCATCTGACATCAGACTCTGTGAATTATTCTGTTTTACTGAACAATCAGTCCTAAGAAAGAGAGAACACTCCACTCATATGAAACTGGCTGAATGGCCAGTGATAGTATCTACTCATGGCTAGAAATGAAAAGAGATTTTAGTAGTTAAATTTGCACATGGAAAAATTAATTTGCCATGCCTACAACTGTAATTAAGAGCATGTCCAGACTGTCCTTTGTAAGGTGGTCTGGGGAGCACTGATTCTGAAGTCGCTTCAGGAGGAGAAGGGGCTAATCATATTTAATCAGCTCCCCCATCCAAACAACCTGTGGAGGTATGGTAAAGTGGCTCACAAGCCATTTATTTATTTATTTATTTATTTATTTATTTATTTATTTAGATTTATTATCCCGCCCTAATCAGGCGAACCTGACTCTAGGCGGCTTACAGAAATTCATAAATTAAAACCTTAAGGTTCATAAACCTTAAGGTTCATAAATTTCATGATGTGGGGGAAAAAACCTACTCCTCTGCAGAGGGACAGAGAAGGTATAGTTATTGCTCACATCTGGGCTTTCACTACAGCAAAAAATGAAGAAAAACATTTTTAATTTTCCTAATTGACACAAGGCTGCAACAATCAGATAGGAAAAATTAATTACACCTTTCCTGGCCTTCTGCAAAGGAGTAGCAGACATGTTTAATGTCAATATCCTTCAGCATACCAGATGTTGATACCTGAGGCAGCCTTTGACAGGTGAAAAGCTTCCATGCAAATCTGGGAAATATGTGCATAAGGACACATACCCCCACCCCAAAATGTAGAACCTCCTTGATGGGGTTTCAAAATGAAGTTGGGGGGGGGAGGTTGAGGCACTCCAATGCCCCAAAAGAGACTATGAAGAATTCTAATTAGTCAACTATGTACCTTTTCTGAACAAGCTCTAAGTTGGTCAATTTATACTAGAGCTGAAACCTATTTGATCTCCAGGCTTTTCATAAAAATGTTCACATTATCTCTGCATTTTTGGGCTCTGAATTTGATACCCAATAATATACTATTTCTAAATTTGATGTCTATTTGGGAACCATTTGACCATTGATTTGGAATAGTATTCAGCAAATCAGATAGCTATATTAATATATATTAAATCACAGTATTTTCCAGATTTTCTATTTTTTAATGTATTAAGATGACCAATTAACATGCATGAAAGTACTGGCAGAATGTCCATATTAAGAAAATTTTGCAGGTGAAAATAATGCCCATAGAGTTATTTTTAAGCATGTTGAAAATGAGCTGAGGCATTGCATTTTTGTTCAGGGTCTCCCCCCCCCTTTTTTTTTTTTTTTTTAATTTGCTTTCAATGCGACTGTCTTTCACTTTCTCTCCAAGCTGACTGTCTATGTCAAGGGAAGCAGAAGGCTGTGCCTTGTTTTTGCTGAGCTGGAACAACATATTGATATACAGACCAGGGATCTGCTCTAAGAGTTATGCACTTGGCAATAAGTGGCGCCTTGGGTTCAGACAGAAAGCACATCTGTGCCTCATTGATAATGTAATAACCTTCATTACATTTTTGGCTGAGAGCACCTGTGCACAGCCCTAAGAAGTCAGCCTAGGGCAGCCATTTTGATTGAGGTGACATTAACACCTCTCATTAAAACTGACAGCTGTAGCCAATGCTCCTGTTGTAGAAGGCATCTGCTGGTATTTCTCTTACCAGCATCCATTTTCAGGTGTTCATAACTCAGCAATGAAAAGTTTGTTCAATTCTTGAGATGAAACTGCTATATTGATTTTATTTTGTAAGACTCAGATGATTTGATCAGAACTCTTCACACCCTATTTGTTACAGATAGGGTAGTTACATCATCCTAGGTCAGTGGTGGCAAACCTATGGCACACGTACCAGAGGTGGCACTTGAAGCCCTCTCTGTGAACACCTGTGCACTCTCCCCAGCACAGAGTTCACCCTGCTTCTCTGTCCAGCAGCCCAATGAGAATGCTTCTTCCCTCCCTCCAGCACAGAGTTCACCCCACCCCTCTGCCTAACAGCCCAATGGGAGTGCTTCCTCCCTCTCCTATTGGTGCACTGGCACGTTGAAGTAAATAATTGGGTTTTGGGTTGCAGTTTGGGTAGTTCTTCTCTAAAAGGTTTGCCATCACTGTCCTAGGTTTTTGTGACACAAAAATATAGGATAATGTTCTCTATCAGGCCTGATTTCTGATTACCTTAAGACTGCTGTTAATGAACAGGAAGTTGACTTGATTCATTCATTCATTGACTGAATTTTAAAACTGCCCACTAGCTGAAGCCCTGTGTGTTTCAGATTATAGCAATAACCTTCAGAATATAGCCATGCCCATAACGGGTCATAATCTTGATATTGGCGATTGGTTTATCACCTGTAGCGATGAGATATCCTCCCTGTTCTGTATTTAGACATAGAGGTCAGGCAGTAAAAACAAAATAAAGGCTGAAGAAGAAGGATGAGATAAAGCTGGACAAAGAAAGTCTTGTGGCCTTCTATTTGCTGGTCTGAGTAACTTGATAATAAATAAAATTACACATGGTATTCAACCAATTTGAAAGCTATGTTAGATAATCTGATGACTGAGATGCATCAGGGTTGGAGACATGCCTAACCGCAGTGATGTGATAAGATTTACTAGACACTCTCCCTGGTCTAATATCAGATGATCAAAGAGCACGTTTCTTTAGACTTGTCCTATCAGACTCCATTACAATGGAGGTCTGGGCAGACTGAAAAAGCTGTGTTGCATGACCACAACTCCCAGAACTATCTAACAAGCACAGACAGTCATCATGCTAACTGAGGATTCTGGGGCTTGTAATCCAATAAAGAAGCTTTCCCAGTCTCTGGATTTGGGTCAGAGTTTGGTACATTTTAAATGTTGGTGTGGGACTGCGGTGGTTTAGTGGTTAAGATTCTGAACTTGATGACTAAAAGATTGGCAGGTCAGCTGTTCAAGACCCA
This sequence comes from Furcifer pardalis, assembly GCA_030440675.1. Classification (NCBI taxonomy): domain Eukaryota; kingdom Metazoa; phylum Chordata; class Lepidosauria; order Squamata; family Chamaeleonidae; genus Furcifer; species Furcifer pardalis. The sequence continues at coordinate 98,480,623 of CP126890.1, forward strand.
AGTGCTGCTTGATGGAATGAGCTCCCATCTCTGTCCCAGTTCCTGCCAACCTCGCAGTTAAAAAGCAAGAAATCACAAGTAGATAAATAGGTACCACTTCGGTGGGAAAGTAAACAGTGTTCCGCGCACTCTGGTATTTAGTCATGCCTGCCACATGTCCATGGAAATGTCTGCAGACACAGACAGCACTGGCTCTTTGGCTATAAACAGAGATAAGCACTGAGTCAGATACAACTGGTTTTTGAGCAAGGGCAACCTTTACCTAAATGTTAGTGCTCTTGGATAAAGCGCCATTTTCTCCACCATAATTAAAGCCCTGTGCACAATAAAAGCAGCTTGAGGTACATTCTGGTCCACTTTCACAAACACCTTTTAAAGAAAGAGAATTAGAAAAAGACAGGTGAGAATGTGCCAGAGTATACATGTGAGAAAAATAGGTCTCTTCTCGGCCAAGAAGCATACTTTCTCCTTGTATAGCTGTCCTCCCCCCAACCCAACCCACCCAAAAAAGCTTTGAAACACCTAATAATGTTTTTGAAAATCATGGGGTAACTGAAAATAACAATCTAATTTCTTAAAAAATATTTATTGTGCAAAAACCAGTCCGGAAGGAATCAGATTATAATTCAATGCACCCTCTAAACTTTTATTTTGAGGTTTAACTTGTTTCATGAGCAGCTGACCTCCAGGAGGCAGTATAATTCATGAATTTCCTCAAATGGAGATGCTAATGCCCAGAAACAAGACAATTTTTTAACCTTTTATTCACATGTTTTGTGTTAAGACCTCTCAACATTAAAAAATACACATGAAGCAATAGAACAATAATCACTGAATGTGAAACTTTTTCAGATGTACAAATACACATATGGATAATGCATGATTAATATACATTTTTGAGACAATTGAAGAAAACATGAGGGAGTCTGCATGCTGGTATATGTGCAAAAATATTTATTTTATGAGCAATAATGCCTGGCTTCAGACATTACTGTTTTTAATAAAAATGCAAAAATTTGAAGTTTACTTCCAAGGTTTAACTGAAATACCTTTGTTTGGGGGGGAAGAAACCCTATGATAAGGATTCTCAACCTGCAGCTCGTGGGCCGGATGCGGCCCACAGCACCATTTCATGTGCCCCCCCACTGCCTCCCCAGCACCAGGAAGTGCCATGTGGTGGAGGAAGGGCAAAATGGCCATCCACCCCCCAAAGCTGTCGGAGGGACCATGAGAACTCCTGACCTTTGATGTAAAATATTGAATATGGCTAGAAGCCTGATCCAAATTATATTTGCTGAAAAATAAATGCTTTCGTTCTTATTGTTCTTGTGCTAAGACTAGTTGAGGACAAAGTAGAAGATGTGAACATCGATTTTTGTCCTCAGTCCAGAATTCAATTATGTAGTTTAGGAAACCAAAGCTGCTTCGGTTAACTTAATTCTGCATACATTTAGCCAGTGAAGTCACCTCATCAGACCAAGCCTATTGTCTGTCATGATTAGTTGACTGATTGATTAATATGGACTCTGCAGGCTAGCATTTAGAAAGTCTTGGGGTGATGTTTTGTGTGACCACTGAACTCAATAGGAGTTATGTTAGAATGTCACCTTTCAGAGGAATTGACAAAGAAATCAATGGGAATATTTGACCAGTTACTCACCTTTGTGAATGGTTGACCCCTTAATGTGCCTCTTCTTTTGCTTTTAGACTCTGCATTATTTTGCACACAAATAGTGATTGATTTATACTAATAACATTAAAAAGCAGGAATGTCTTGAAAGTGTTAATGACATAGGAGATATCTTTAGATTTTCCCCCTTCATTTCAAATTACCATGTTCTTTTGTGCATAACTATCAAATGAAGAAGGGGGCAGCCAAAAATGAGATGGCTAGATGGTATTGTGGACACAATGGGCACAAAGCTGAGCAAGTTGAGAAGGATGGTGGAGGACAGAAGTGCCTGGCGGACAGTGGTCCATGGGGTCGCAAAGGGTCAGAATCGACTGTGCGACTGAACAACAAAATCTATAGAATGCTTTTGTTTCCATTGATTTTATTGTACAGTCTGGAATCTGTCTTCTATATTCTTAACTAAACAGAAATGAATTATAAGTGCCTACAGACACATTTAGTAATCTTTAGTGATTTTTCTATTTAATAAATAACAGTATTTGTGAAATATTTCTATTACTTTACATGAAAAATGACTGCTTTTGTTAGAGAAGAATCACATATGATTGTTGTGTCTGCTGAAATCAGTGAGTGTTCAAGTGTAGTTCTTTTTTATCTGAATCTCCACTGGGTCAACAGATATTTATTAATTTAAAAGCTGCAGACAGACCATGGAATGTATCCTTTCTAAGATGATAAGAAAGCAGAAAGTAAAGGATGAAGGACATTCTTCAAAAAACTACTTAAACCACAAAGGCAATGAGAAACAGAATAGCCAGACATTCTTATTTGTATTTTTTTTTATCATTCTTTAGGTTTCATGTTTTTAAATGTATTCACAAACTGATTATTTAGGGCAGACCATTCTTATCATGTCTGAAAACCAAGGCCCCAAACACATGTTAATCTACATACAGTTTTTTTAATTGATTCCAGTGAAATCCCAATATGGTACAGAGATGCTTAATTAACTTGACACAAAGAAGAGCACTAATTACCGTCTGCCAGTAATAAGTATATGATAGTCTATAGCCGTGATGGCAAACCTTGGCACTCCAGATATTCTTGGATTTCAATTCCCAGAAGCCCAAGCCCCCTGTGAATCCACACAAATGGGTTTACTGCAATTCATCTGGCCCACGCCGCCCTTGTTGATCCCGGAAGCAGAAATAAAATGTGCCCATATGGGCACATTTTACTTCTGCTTCCGGGAGTGACGAGGGCGGCGTGGGCTGGATTAATCACAGTAAACCCATTTGTGTGGATTCACAGGGGGTTTGGGCTTCTGGGAATTGAAGTCCAAGAACATCTGGAGTGCCAAGGTTCACCATCACGGGCCTAACTGCTAGTCCTCTGGAAACTCCAGAATGTGTATGCATATCTTTGGTGAGGGGTGTGTGTGTTATTTTGAGATGTCAAGAGGTCAAAAATCCAAATTCCTGGAACATCTACTTTTCAGACCTCACTGACCAAATTTGAAGGATGGATGCTAAGGTCCCTCAAACATGACAAAAATGCCACCATACATATTTGTTCAAAGGATATTTTAAAACATTTTTAAATTTGAAAAATGGGAGTTTTGGGTGACATCTGGATCCCTGCAGGTTACACACCATCCATGTCAATCCATGGTATGTCTTTTCATTCTGGAAGCGGAAGTAAAATGTGCCTGTATGGACCGGATGAATCGCAGTAAACCCATTCATGCAGGTTCTTGGGGGCTTGGGCTTCTAGGAGTTGAAGTCCAAGAACATCTGGAGTGCCAAGGAAATCGCCCTGGGTCCCTTCGGGGAGGAGGGCGATAAATATAAATAAATAAATAAATAAATAAATAAATAAATAATGTGGCTCTCCAGATGTTCTTGGACTTCAATTCCCAGAAGCCCTGATCAGCACATTTGCTGATTTGGGTTTCTGGTAACTTACATCCAAGAACACCTGGAGAGCTGAGTTTGGTTTGATTAAGACAGTTGACTGACCTGATAGTTGAGAATGGATCAAGCCTAACTCATAGTCTAGCTTTGCAAATAGATCAAGCACAAACAGAAGCACACATGCAACACACTAAATCCAGTGTACAGTATTGCACTGAAGCACATACTGGAGCTAAATACAGTTTCCTCAAAAATTGTGTTGAATAAGATTTAATTATACCCCAAAAAATGTTCTTGATCTAAAAAGCAATGGATACTATAGAGTCCAGAATGATTCTACATCTATAGCCTTAAGAAATAGATCTGGTGGTAAGATTGTGGGATCTCATGCAGTGATGGGCAGCAGCCAGTTTACACCAATTCGCCAGAACCGGTAGTAGCTTTTCCCACTGTCCCGGAGAACCGGTAGTGGCTTTGGGGGAACCACCTTGGGGGCTTACCTTTTCGCCGGTTCCCCCACTGTGCATGTGCACTGCACTGTGCATGTGCAGTGTGCGACATTGGCTCTGCCCATGATGTCATGACATTGGCTCTGCCCATGACATTGGCTCCACCCACAGTGTGGTAGTAATTTTTTGGCTGCCCATCACTGATCTCATGCTGCAATGAAAGGATGCTGACCTGGGTCCAGCAGATCCAACCTAAATGCACTAGCCCCATAGGACAGCAGGGAGGCAAAAATGACCCCACAGTGCATGTCAGGACCACCAATATGATGCCCAGGGAAGCTTTTAGTTTGCTATGAATTTCTCATTATGTCACTGGGAAGTCACCTATAGGCAAAATTGCCCTGGTCAGTTTGCTTAATTTTCAGTGTTCACTGGATGGCCTCATTTGTAATGAGTTCAGCTTGGTATTAATCATAATGATAAAACCAGTCTGGATGGAAAATCCAGTGGATTACTTCAAAAGGGAATGAGGGAAGGGAGAATAAAACCTAATATTTGAAGAAAAACTATTGATCCTTATATATAAATTTTCATTGTATGGGGTATCACCAATAGTGATTCGTATAATGAACATTTTCTTTTCATCATACGGTACATTGCCCTTAGGGTTTTTTTTCTTTCATTATATGGATGTACAGTTGTACCTCACTTAAAGAGCATAATATGTACCACATGACTGCTCTTTAAGCGATTTTCCTCTTTAAGCGAAACACCATTGTAAATGACCAGTTATGGGGGGGATTGCGAACCCCAATTTATTTGTTAAGCGAGTTTTTGGTTGGTTTTATTTGTTAAGCGAAGCGAACATTCAGAGAAATTTCTGCTCTTTAAGCGAGTTACTCTTTAAGCAAGGCGCTCTTTATGCGAGGTTTGACTGTATAATGAAAAAACCGTATACAGAAGAGCTCTGTGGAAGAGTTTTTTCATTATATGGGGTTCTACTATGTGTGTGTGTTATATATGTGATTACTTTATACTGAGAAAACCCCGGAAAGAGTTCCCATGTCTGAACCTATGTGATAATGCACTCTATATATATAGAGTGTATATATAGTGTATTATCAAGTAGGTTCAGACTTATGGAAACTTGGATGTTGTTAGCCACACAGAGTAGTGGTTTTATATTAATTAATTAATGTATGCTTCATTATACCTAGTATACATCTGAGAGCAATACTTGTATTTAAAAACCACATGCATAGTATGATATACCTTGCAGAACACTCTCCCTTACTAAGCTATTTACATCAGATTGGATCCCAGTTTTGTTGTTATGATCAGCAGAACTTAAGTTTGTTAAACTTCACTGATTTCCAGGTATGAGTCAGATTTAAGTTTGGACTCAATATGTATCCATGGATTCAAAGTCACACTTCGTACTACACTCACAGTGTGATATAGCTGTCTTCTATTAACCATCATCACCTTCCTCCAGCAATCCACAGTATCATCCTAAAGGCAACCCCACCTGGCTTCCCAACTCTTTGCAAAAAACATTTTAGCTACAGGGAGTAGGAAAAATTGTTATTTCCAGTTAGAGAAGCAATTCTGCCTAATTGGAGCAATGTTTTAAGCATTTCTTGCACATTATATGAAACACTATAGTACATACAGTATACAAGTACGTGCTTTCTATAGCCTCTATAAACTATGAAACTATCATTATTCGGCAGTTTTCAGTGCTTTATGTTTGATTTCTTACTATTAATAGGGATTATAGATTTTCTTCTGAGTGAAAAAAGAATACAGTATACATTTGATTTTGTGGGATTTTCACTGCAGTGTTACTCTTGCCATAAACTTGATTTTGTTTTCCTCTTTTGGACATGGTTCGGTGCCTTTCTTTAAAATGAATGTGTAGTTTTATCATGTAGTCAGTGAATGTCAAAAAAACCAATGGCAAAAAACAAAAGCACTAAAGCTACATTTGTTTCTAAGACTTTGTCAAGAAACCCTCATGTGTCTGTTACCTTTGTGGCAGAATCTAAAATTTGTTATTCCATTGCTTCAGCCAATATAGTTGGCCAAATATTATTCACTGCTTGGTACATTTTGAGAGTGTGCACCTTCCCTCCCCCCTTCAAAATAGTCCTAAATATAATTTAAAATTGTGTATGTAGGTTGCTTCGATTCCATGTGATATATATTTGGGTTGGAGGAAAAAGTAGCCATGTTAAGATTTCTTTCCGGTGGAAAGCAAACCGTACAGTGGGCCAAGGCCCATGAATGCTTTACTGGTCGTAAATATTATGAGGTGAATCTGTTTTGCAAAAACCTTGCCAAAAATATGTTAAATCTTCCTAGTTCTACCTGTTGCAGCTATTTACAAACATGTCAGCTAGTTGTGTGCTTAAAAGTAAAAGTATTTTTCCCATAGAAGGAGTGTGTGTGTGAAAGAGAGAATGGAGAAGAACAGAAAGAGAGGCCTTAAAAGAAAGGATTGAATGTATATTCAGCTAATTTGGCCAAAGACACAGTGAGCCACTGAGAAGGAGTGTTTACCACTGTGTACCCTGGCATCATTCTTCTTCCTTTGCAGCTGCTATTTACTAGACAGTATTTGTACTGAATGTTGCTGGCAGGAAACATGGTCTACTAATGCTGAAGAGTGGGAAAAATTCACAGTAATCTTGCTGCTGGCTATTTAGAAGTATTTGAATCAACAATTATTCTACAATGGAACTGTAGTATGAGAAGCTCGGATTAAGAAGCATATTCATTTCAAATTTTTACTGCAGGAAAAAAAAAACAGGGAATGTTATGGACTAAATCTGTTATTACTCCTAACTAGAGTATCCCATTGAATCGATCAGTACGTGTTGACTTACTGAAGTCCCATCAGTCTAATTGGCCTGACCCAGTTGGAACTAGCCATTGCATTTAGTACAACATTCTAATTGGGTCGCCTTTCATTTATATAAAAATATGTGTGCTTCTTAATAATAATAATAATAATAATAATAATAATAATAATAATAATAATAATAATAATAATAATAATAATAATAATAATAATAATAATAATAATAATAATAGCGATAGCGATAGCGATAATGATAACAATTACTACTATCATTATCATTATCATTATTTCATGTCAGAGATTAATCTGAATTGAAAGGAATTTTGCTGGAGAAATTCTGCTCAGGGGACGCCTGAATGAGGCTCCTTTCATTTGAATGATGCAGTACTGTATTAGTACTAACTGCCTGTGTTTGGGGGTTCTGACACTCCTATGTTGGCTTGTCAAGAACCTAGAGGGAATTCTCAGAAGGGAGGGAAATGTGAGGCTTTAATAACAATAACAATAACAATAGCAACCGCCCCGTAGCACTTAGTGGACTCTCTGGGCGTTTCACAAGTTAATTAGTATTTTGCCCCCAGCACGCTAGTTCCTCATTTTACCAACCTCGGAAGGATGAGTCAGCCTTGATCCCTTCCAGGATCGAACTCACAGCCTTTTGGCTACAGAACAGCCATTTCTCAAGGAAAGACAGAACCTAGGAAAGCTATCTGGACCTAGTGGAATAAAATGGTTCCAGTCACAACCCAGAGATTATTGCAGATAGTTGCTCACTTGGAGTTTTCTGAGGTACTGTAATCCCTGTCTTTTTAGTGAAGGGCAGGACTGTTTCATTACCATATCTAGTCTTTTGGTATTTGTTTGCACCAAAAATGTAACAAAGGAAAGCAAGCCAGTCCTATCCGCTCATCTTAACTGGCACATCATGATGTGAGGAAATCCATCACGTCTTCCTTTCAATGCATCCATTCTGTGCTACCATGGAGGCAATTTGGGCTGGGCCACTGGATGTGCTGGTTGGGAAATTTCGGGAGTTGTGACCCCAAAACTAACTTTTCTAAACTCTCGTTTTTTCTGTGTGCGCATCATAGACACATCATGTGACCATGACATGTGAGATTGATTTCCCCTTCCCATGTGGTCCACAATTTTCCAGATACTGTGCTGACTTTGTGACTGACAACTGCACTGCCCTGAATAATTGCTTCTCTTGTTTAATCTTAAGTGTCTTATTCTTAAATTCAGAAGAAAGTCACAACATACAAATGATACAGTGAACTGAAGATGTGCCAAATGTGCTATATTGTAAGAAGTACTTGTTGCTACAACACAGCACAAAAGGGTGAAATCCAGTGTTTCTGGATAACATCCATGAGCCCTCTCAGGATTGCTGCTTTGTTTTTAGAGCTCCAAAACCAGTGTAGTCATGAAGCAGCTGAAGTAAACAAATGAACAATAATTGCATTTATTTATTTGTATACAGAATAGATTCATTCTTTTGCTTTCTGATAGCAAGATTCTGATTTGCTTGGCTTGAATTCTTCTTAGCACTGTTGCTTATTTTCAAAGATGCAGAAATTGGTATGTGGAATAGTGTAAATCTCACAGGCAGCGTATCTCTCATCTGGTAATACACTCATAAAAACCCCTTAATTCTCCAGATTTTACTAATATATAATATTGATTAAAATCCTGTTTCTTAGCATAGTAAGTCACACTAGAGTCGGCACATTGAATCATTTGAAATTTGGTGAGTCAGCATCTCTATAAGTTCCATTGATTCAAATGGGCCTACACTACTGGTGACTTGCTATGCTAACAGGATTTCGACCAATAAACATTTTGAGTCTGCAGATGTAGGAGGCAGGTTCAGCAGAAGATTACAACTGATAAACAACTTGTCGACACCTTGACAACAAATTGAGATTTTTTTAAAAAATAAGCAAATATCAAAATTTCCTCTTTTAAATGGCATTTTATTTTTCAGTATAAATCTTCCCACAGCAATACATTTTTTGTAATGTAAAAAAAATTCTCCATGTTGCCAGGTGAGATTTTGAGGCTTTCTTTTTTTTACATACAGTATTGCTTCACTGCTACCTTCATTACACTGACATCTGGGGGTCCTCTTGGACTCACGACTACTGCTCGAGGAGCAGGTGGCAGCCGTGGCCAGGAGGGCTTTTGCACAACTTCGTGTAATACGCCAGCTACGCCCACTCCTAGACCGGGATTCCTTGCTCATGATCACACATGCTTTGGTCACCTCCAGACTTGATTACTGTAATGCGCTCTACATGGGGCTGCCCTTGGTGACCATTCGGAGGCTGCAGCTGGTCCAGAATGCGGCTGCTCGGGTAGTGATGGGGTGCGGGCGTTATGCTCGTGCCTCACCACTGCTTCGGGAGCTGCACTGGTTGCCAGTATGTCTCCGGGTGCAATTCAAGGTGCTGGTTATTACCTTTAAAGCCCTACATGGTAGTGGGCCAGGATACTTAAGAGACCGCATCGTCCCAAGGACATCTGTCCGTCCCACCAGGGCGGATCGGAGAGGCTTTCTTATCATTCCATCGGCTAGAGAGGCGCATCTCTCTAGCACCAGGAGGAGGGCCTTCTCCGTGGCCGCCCCGGCCCTTTGGAACCTCCTGCCAACTGAGTTACGTCTACAGACAGAGCTCCTGCCCTTTCGGAAGGGCCTAAAAACCTGGCTGGCAGGGCAGGTGTGGGGGTCCAGGAACATGGGGTCCCATGTTGGGTGGCTGATATGATGGGACAGCCACCCCTCCCTCACTCTTTTAAACTTTTAAAATCTTTTTAAACCTTTTAACCTTTTTAAATCTTTTAGATTTTTATAAATTCATGGTTTAATTCTTTTTTAATTGACTTTTAAGTAATTTATGAACCTCAAGGTTTTAATTTATGAATTTTCTGTAAGCCGCCTAGAGTCAGGTTCGCCTGATTAGGGCGGGATAATAAATCTAAATAAATAAATAAATAAATAAATAAATAAATCTTCATAGGAGTTGCCTCTCACATTCCATTTCGTGTCTCCATGAAATGATCTTAAGAAGGTTAGGGTGAAGGCTGGAGTTAGGACTGGGGCTAGGGTTAGGGTGAAGGATGGTCAGAAAGGCATGCCTGAGTTGTACAGTGATCACTTGGAGTCAATATTCAGAGGTACTGTATCAACACACTTGCCACCATTATCAGCCTTCATTCAATGATAGGGACGTACAGTATTTCTTTTTTCTGCAGGTGAAAGTTCAGGAACAGCACACTGTTTATCTTACATTAACACACCTATATAGCACCCTTTTTAATGGCTGCTAATTGATAACTGAGTTGCAGGGGCCAGGGCAAATAGTAGTGTATGCTAACTAAGCCACTGAGGTAGGAGGCAACAACTTTTCAGCCCATGGTTGTAAGTCTACCAGGACAAAAACCTCAAAGACAGTAGTAGGAAGTATTTGGGAGTAAGTATGATTAGGATTTCAGTTTTTGTTACAGCAAACTAGCACTCTGGACTCTATCTTACTGCAAATCCTATAGTTTGTTGGTGTTGGCCATGCAGACCAGAGGTGGTGTGGGTTATAGTCTAATGCAAGGGTTCCCAACTTTTTTATACCATGGGCGTGACCATGCCCGCCCCGAACAGCTGAGTGGTCCTGACCATGCCCTCTGGAGGTGGATGCGGGTGCATTTAAAATAGCTGTAAATGCACCCAACCTCTGCATTTATGACAGTCATGGGCACATTTACACATGGCTGATGTAAACACATCCACTTCCAGGTGTGAGTGTAGTGGCAATGGGCCAGATGAAATAGTGCCATGGGCTGGGGCCGGCCCATGGGCTGTAGGTTGGGAACCCATGGTCTAATAACATCTGGAAAGGCTGATCCTACTTATGAAGAGAGAGAATTTTTCAACTCAAATTTTCATGTTACAGAATAAGCTTGAGTATTATAATAATTTCGTGTCAGACATTATTGGGGCTGCAGTGGCTCAGTGGTTAAGACCAACAAGTCAGCAGTTTGAGACCCAGGTACTGCATGATGGATTGAGTGCCCATCTCTGTCCCAGCTCCTGCCAACCTAGCAGTTTGAAAGCTGCTGTAGTGTTTTTTATGTGTATTTTAATGTGTGTTTATGTGTTTTTATGTCTATTTATTGTCTATTTAAGTTTTAATTTTTATGTGTTTTTATGTCTGTTTAATGTCTATTTAATTTTTATTTTTATGTGTTCTTTATGTGTATTTTTATTTGTACTGTATTTTTATGTATTTTTTTACTTTGGCTCCGCCCATGACTTTGGTTCCGCCCATGACTTCGTGATGTCAGCTCCGCCCATGACATCATAACATCATGACATCATGACATCATGATGTTAGCTCCGCCCACGATGTCAGCTCTGCCCACAGTGTGGTAGTAAAAATTTTGGCTGCCCATCGCTGCATACAACCCAAACAGACAGACCCACAATGTCCATAATGGAGCCCGGGCTCAACGTCCTTGATGGAGCCCAGAGCTCAACATCCGTGACGGAGCCCAAGGCTCAATTTCTGCAACAGAGCCCAGGGCTCGACGTCCATGACAGAGCCCAGGGCTCAGCCAGACCAGCTGGAACACCTCCAGCAACAAGGCAGCGGCAGCAACAGCAGTGCAGTTTTTAAAAGTCTGCCAGGCTGCCAGGTGTTCCTCCTCCTGCTCTCAGCCAGGCTGGCTGGAGCACATCCGGCAATGGGGTAGCGGCAGCATGAAAGTCCAACTACTGTGGCCGCTGTTGATGCCCCAGCCAGGGCGGGGTCCCAGGAGAAGGTGATGAGTGTCCCGGGGCCGATTGCTGAGATGGCCTCTCCATCTGGCTGGAGGGGAGGGGTAGAGCTCTCAGCTGGGTCCTCAGCTACCTAGGAACCCCGGCAGCCCTTTTATTCTCCTCCTCCAGCGATGTTGTGGCTGGAGGGAAGGGGCACGGCTGGAGGGGAGGGGTACTTATACTTAGATCCTCCCATGCTATGTAGCATATGGAACAGCAAGAGCTTTCCAACAGTTTCGGTCTTGGGCAAGTGCTTTGGCATCCTCCTACATCAGTGATATCAAACCTTGTAACTTCAGGTGTTCTTGGACTTCAATTTCCAGAAACCCAAGTTAGTACACCTGCTGATCAGGGCTTCTAGGAATTAAAGTTCAAGAACATCTGGAATGCCAATGTTGGCCATCACTGTCCTACATCATCCTTGGGGGTCTTTAAATCTTCCATGAAAGTTCTATCTAGAGGTAGAGTGGGTAAGATAACATACATTTGACTGGTGGTGAATGCAAAATTCATAGCACTGTTAAATTATAGACGTACAGAACCCCAAGCAGGCATCATATTTGTAAAAGGAGAAGGAATGAAAAACAGTACATTAGGTTGTAAAGAGACCTTCCTGTTAGTCTGGCAAACTGCTTGTGTTTGTTTGGCAGCAAGCTGCATTCAAAATGACCCTCAGTCCGCATAGGGTGGTGAGGGAAGAGACATGTATGGAAGGAAAGGCCAGAAGTTGAACTACTGCTGAGAGGCCTTGCCTTGCCTTTCTTTGAATTCACATCCAGAGAAAGAGGCAAATACTCGGCTACCCTTCAAATGGTATGGGTGTGTGTGTTTGTTTCTCTCCTTTTAATTGTTTTGGTATTTAATTTTTCTCTGGTCTGGATTATATGTATGGGATTCTCTGGTGGCATTTATCTTGCAAGTGGAGTCAATAAAATGACTTACAACTGTTGAAGAAGGTTGTATGTAATTGATTGGAAGTCTAAGGAAGGCCAGCTTTGAGGAAAATACTGATTTTACATTGACATGTTATGATAAGTGATGAAGGCATTTAGACCATGATGAGTTTAGTGTACATTTATTTAATCCTGTGAGGCAGGAAATAAAACAAAACAAAGACAAAATAAAGACAAAAATGCTATGGCACCTTAAAGGCTAACTGCTATATTTTCATATTAGCTTTCGTGAATCAGTTCTACCTGTTCAATTTATCCTGGGTTCTTTATATGGATGTGCTTTCAAATATGTGCACAAAATCAACTGAAGCTGAATTTAATGTTGATTGTGCATTTGAGAAACGTAATTGCCTTTTTTAAAAAAAACACCTAGTCTTGTGCACAGAAGTTATAAAGAAAATATATAGCTAGTTAAACATCTCCAGCTGCATTCTAAGGAATTTTAAAGTGTAGGTTATATTCATTATGCGAATTAGAGTCTCAAGGAAATGTCTAGGATGTAAAAGATCAGTAAATGTCACATGATTTCAACATACAGTACTGTACATTTACTGCTTTTTAAAGGTAACTTAATGAGAAGTTCCATAATGTGATGGAAGAAATAAAAGGAGATGTTCAACTATTTTCAAATTATTTTTCACAAAGGCATTACACTATATTTTGATTATTGTATATCCTGTTTAATTCTTACATTGAGAACAGATGCTTAGAAGTAAGTTTTTTTCTAAAGTAAATTAGCTTTCTCCAAGGTAATAGTATTTAGGCCTGAGTGTTGGTACTTTTAGAGTAGCCTAACACAAAAGGAAACAGGATTCCTGCAGCTTTATCAGTTACAGTATATGGAAGTTAGGAAACTACACTATGCTAGCATAGCTTCTTCTTCTTCTTCCATGTCTAGGCCAAACGTGAAAGTGCCAAAATGAAGGCACCTTTAGGTGAGTTCGTTCTGCAGTTCCTTTCACCTGACCTAGTGTGAGAAAGATTAGCTGGCAACACAAGGTTGTCAATATCATAATATGTCCAGTTGTGGTTCAAAAATACCACAGTCTTTGAGGTGGCTCTTTCTGTGTACCTTGCTAGCATAGCTATACACCAGCAAACATATAGGCAAAAATGAGATAGATTTAATTCAAAGAAACTCATACTTGTGGCTGCACAGATTGCTCAGAGAACACTTCACAGTACTTCAGTTCTTTTTGGGCACATCAGTATTTAGTAGTATTGCATTATCTTTCTAGAAATGACAATAGAAATAAGATCTCAGTTATCCATTTCACTTTAAACATATGCATGTTGTGTTCCATCGAGTAGGAATTGATTTATAGTGATTTTAATAGTATTTTCAAAGTACCTGTAAGTGTGATATTTAAGCATTTTGCTGGTCATCCCTCCCCTCATAACTTTCCTTAGCTGAATGGGGATTTCAATCCATATATCCTGGATCTGTCACTATAAACCAGGGGTGCCCAAACTTTTTTGGCCATGTGCTGATCATGTGGTTCTGGAAGCCAGTCACTAAGGCCCGGGGGCCGGGTGCGGCCCCCAACGCCAATACATCCAGCCCGTGAAGCCCTCGTCGCTCCTGGAAGAGGAAGTAAAACACGCCTGCACCTGGCCCCCGGGCCTTAGTTTGGGTACCACTGCTATAAACATATGGAAATCATGTCTTGCTTTGATTCCTGTCAGAATTGTCCATTTCCTTCTCAAATGGGAGAAAAATAGTTCACTTCAAAGTTAAGGGATGTGGGAAAGTTTAACACACAAAGCCTGTTTCTAGTGCGGCTTGATGTTATGGAGGGTGTAATCCTGAGATCACACAACACATTCAGTGGGATTTACTTCCGAGTAAATATTCTAGGATTCCACCAAGCTTTAGACTCTTCATACAGAGGGATACTCAGTTTAATATCCTCTTTCTTTCTCCTGGAACATTAAATATGTAGCCATTTAAAAACTACTTAAGAAGAGTCAACTTAAAGTATGTCTGCACATTTAGTTTGTTTACCTTAGCTAGTACACTATTTTGATCATAGTCACTCACTTCATTGCCGGATGTGAAGGATTTCTTGGATTTGGAGGATGACGAATGGAGAGTACTAACACAAATGAATAAAGACCGAGAAATCACAAGACAAAAAAATGCAGAATGTTTGATTACCTTGATCTTTTCTTGGAAAAGAAAAGTACAGATTTTACAGCCAATCATCCAAGTTAGGATATACTGTATGGGGAAAGAAATGCAAGGAAGAGAAATATCCTCCAACCATGGACGTTGGCCTGGTTTGAACTAATGTGTGCAAAGTTAAAATAGTCATGAGACGAATAATTTCCTTGGGGAGAAATAAGGCTTTTCTCACTTATTGTGTATACTGTATATACATATACGGTATTAGTTTATACCGCAAATCAGGTAATGCAAGATACTTCTTCTATATTGGCTCAGAAACATTTTCTTTATTATTTTCTTACCTATGTCCAGCATAATAAAGTACTATATACAACTCAGTACCTAATATGACACACTGTTGGTACTCAATGTAGTGTAGTGGATAGAGTAATAAACTGACTTGTGAAAGCTGGCTATAAATCCCCACTTGGCCATAGAAACTCAGAGGGAGAGAGCACTAGTAAAACTGCTTCTTAAATATTATACTTACCTTGAAAACTCTGTCAGTATCACTTTAAGTTAGATGCAACTCAGCAGCACATAACACTTACATACTGCCCTTGGGGATAGCTTTCCATTTGGTTGCTGAACAATTTTAGCTATATGCATTTAAACCAGGTGTGCTCAAACTACTGCCTAAGGGCTGGATCTACCCCCTGATGTCAATTCATCTGGCCCATGAAGTCCTCTGGATTAATTGGTGTCAGGGGCCAGATCCAGCCCCTTGGCTTCCTGAAGCATGTTACCAGCCTATGGGCCAAAAAGTTTGAGGACCCCTGATTTAGACCTTTTAAATAGTTAAAATCCAAACACCACAATACATAAAAACAAACAAAATATGACAAAGTTTGAACGTGCTTTTATGTTCTTCCTAAGCTTTTCCAGATTGGATATCATATGTGTTTTCCAGCTCCTGCCATCCTAGCTGATTTTGAAGAGGAAAAAATAGATAACAAAAGCCATTATGACTTTTTGACCACAATAACAATAGCAGTAGCAATTACACTTATATACCATCCCATAGCGTTTAGTGCACAAGATGGTTCCCAAGGTACTGTAATTAGCATTTTGTCTCCAATATGTTGGGTACTCATTTTACCAGCCTCCAAAGGATGGAAGAATGAATCAACCTTGAGCCCTGTCAAGATCAAACTTACAATGCCAGCAGTTTTGGCTATAGTACACCAGTTTAACCACTGCGCCAATAGGGCTCTGGTAAAGTGCAGAATTGAAGGTGTGTCTAGGAATCTGTTTAATACTTAGCAGCAAATGATTTAATTAAGTTTGCACAGTTTTTCTTCAACAGCATTTTAAGTCTTTTAATAGCCATAGGAATTGGAGCTTTAACATCCTGTTCTAACAACCTTCCCCCATACCCTTGCTTTCTTTAACATCCAGAATGAAGAATTCAACAGCTTACTTGCAACTGGTGATGTATCACTTGTCCCAAATAAAGATATTGACAGCCTATGGCTTCAGATTTTCTAACTGTTCAGCATAGTTATACTGTATTGTGTTAATACAGCAGTACCCACAGTACAATGAAAAGCATTCAGGTCATCAGGTGTTTCATTCATCAAGTCCAGAGGTACCCAAACTTTGCATGAGCACGTCTATGCCAAACCAGGAAGTAAATGTGGATGTTTCTGCACTGAACCAGGAGGTAAATATGGACACGTCCACACATGTGCAAAAGCGTCCATATTCACTTCTTGGTTTGCAAGGTAATCGCAGCCTGGATGAAATGGCTTCAGGGGCTGTATCCAGCCCATGGGCTGTAGTTTGGGGACCCCGATCTAGTTGCTTTGGGTCTAGAAGATATGCCTCCTTCTTCTCATCAGGTATTTTTAGCCTAGGATCATGGATAACTTAGAAAAGTTATTTTTTTTAAATACAACGACAAGAATCCCTTACTTTGACAACATGGTTGCCATCCTAAAAAGTGACATTTCTAAGCTCTGGTCACATTACTATTCACCTCTATGTGGCTCTTACATAATGAAAGTAACTCAACACCATACATTGCAGACATATACTGTAGATTGATTTCTGCACTCGTAATTTCAAGATTCAAGAGGTTGGACTGAATATTGGGAAGAACTTGCCGATAGTAACACCTTTTAAACAATGGAATGGACTACTCAAAAGGTGGTGGATCTGTCTTCACTTAATATTTTAAAACACAGGTTGGATGGCCATCAGCCAGGGATCTTTTAGCCATGGATTTCCAGCATTAATAGGAAGTTGGATTAGATGACCTTGGGTCTACAGTTCTATGAGTAGACATGAAAGCTGCTGTTATATTGGTAACTCCCACAGAAAACACGTCAAGTGTAAACATCCTACCCTTGTATTTAAATTGATGTGTAAATGTCTGAGCACTTGTCTTTGGCTGAAGAGTTCCCAATGCATGAAAACTGACACTAAGATAATAGAGAAAAGAGGCTGATATCATAAATTTAGCGTCAGAATAATACAGTGCTCCACCAATTTGGTTGTTGAACAGAAAACAAGAGAAAACTAGAGGGAAAGTCTTTCTTAGTGAGATTAGTTTTTCTATGTGTAGTAAAGCAGTTCGAAAGCAAGAAATTGCTAGTAGATAAATAGGGACCACTTCGGTGGGAAGGTAACAGCGTTCCGTGTGCTCCGGTGTCTAGTCATGCCTGCCACATGACCATGGAAACATCTGCAGAAGCAGACAGCGCTGGCTCTTCGGCTTAGAAACAGAGATGAGCACTGACCCCTAGAGTCGGATACGACTGGCTTTCGAGCAAGGGAAACCTTTACCTTTAGTAATTCCTACTATGTTTTCTTTGGTAATGATTCATTTTGAATCCAAGTATAATGTACAACACGAGTCTTATCTTTTAAAAAATATCCCAAGGGTTATTTACTAATAAAATACTCTAATTATGTATCTTCTCATTGCCAGAGTTTAACTCTGGCACAGGAAACACTCATTAACATTTGAACTGCTGTAGCTAAATCCAACTCAGAAATCTGGAACACTTGAAACATGTTATTGAATCTGAGTTTGGGAATTTCCTCAGCAATTTAGGTGTTTTTCTTGTACAGTATTTGTCTGTATAGTGAAGTTCCAAAGTCCTAACACAGTTTTAGTGGGTGAGGAAAGTGTGCAGGAGATACAAAATATTATTTTTGTGATTTCCCCCCAATTTTGAAACAGCTTGTTGAGAAAGTACCTGGTAGTTAGCCAGATTTAATCATTGGCAATTATTTAGTGTGTTTGAAAGCCAGCAACACTAGTAATTTTGGTGATGAAATTCAGTATATAGTTTCATAAGATGCTGCTGAGAGATGTTATTGTGATCACTTCATTCACAGGGAATAATTAAACTTTGCATTTAAAAATAAACCTCATCCCCAAACTTTTTCTTGAGAATCAAAAAGCACTATGAATCTCAAAAAGAATCAAATGCAGGGGAAAGTGTTGTGTATCATAAGTTCATTCAACTAATTGGCTGAGAAAAGCCAATCATGCTTATTAAACACAACAAACATTCACACAAGAGACTTGACAGGCTAGTTTTTCTTATGAGGCATGTGAGGTAATAGTTTCTTCCATTGATTAAATGTCCAGTATCCAACAAATAATGGAAATAGCTTCTCACGTAGAACGTTACAGCAACAACACCAGCACTGATGTTTTCTTGGTACTTAATCCTTCCCTTCATGCTTGGGTGTGGATGCCACAAATGCTTGTAGACCTTCTTCCTAAAGGCCAGTCTGGGTACTGAGGCTGCCAACTGAATTGTCTTTTGAAATTCCCTAGAACTGTGGTGGTGAACCTATGACATGCATGCCAGAGGAAGCAGTCAGGGTCCTCTTATGGGGACATGCGCCGTTGCTCCAGCACAGAGTTCATCCCACCCATCTGTCTAGCAGCCCAATGGGAGCACTTTTTCCCTTCTCCCAGTACAGAGTTCGCCCCGCCCATCTGCCCAGCATCCCAATGGTTGTGCTTCCTTCCTCCCCCAGCACAGAGTTCACCCCGCCCCTATTCCCAGAAGCCCAATGGGAGCTCTTTCTCCTCCCAACCAGGCCCGTGCTGGCCATTTGGGACACAGGGACAAGTTCCAGTGCATCCCAGTGACTGGCTCCCCCCAGAGGTGGGCAGAAGTATGTCACTTGGTGGCTACACTAGATTTCCACCAAGCTGGAACCTTCCAGGTGGTGGGGTACTGTTTCCATGGGGTGGGTATTGCCATGCACCAACCACCCCCACCCCCTGCCATGGCTGGTTGGTACATGTTGGGTATCGCTGTGCACCAACCACATCAACTTGGCACTGCCAATGTTGTTGCCGCTGACTCAAGCTGCAGAGAACCCCAGTGGGTCTTTCCCATCCCCTGAGACCATGGGGAGGTGGGGCTGCTTGGTGCACAGTGATATTCACCATGCACCAACCAGCCCCAGCCCCTCATGTCCTCGGTGGATGGGAAAGACCCCCTGGTTTTCTTCACAGCTTGTGGCAGTGGTGACAGCAGTGGCAGTGCCAGGTTAGATTCCAAGGGAGAAGGCAGGGGATGGGAGTCAGAGGCCCAGTGGTGTAGCATAGGGGGGGCCAGGGGGCGGCTCACCCCAGGTGGCACTTTTTGGGCTATGGGTGTTCTTGGACTACAATTCCCAGAAGCCCTAGTGGGAGCAGGCACCGGCATCCACCAGGGGGTGGCAAATTTGGCTTAAGGCCTGCACGGCTGAAATCCACATGGCACTACTTCAGAGGCCTCATCCTAGCAGCCATCCCAGTAGCCAGGGTCCACTGTGCCTGAACCAAAATGCCTGGGAGAGAGGGGGGTTGGTGTGAGAGGCAGCTGAAGCAGATTAAAGTTCTCTCTCTCTCCACAAGGTGCCAGCTCTTCCTTCTTCCCACCCCTCCCCATTGTCCAGCGGAGGTGGGGGAAGAGGAAGGTGAGGGAAACACCTTTCTCTCCAGTTCCCCTCCATCCATTACACTCCCCCTCCACGAGGAGCATGAATGAGGCTCCTTTCATGTCCCCATGATCTTTTCCAACAGAAGTGGTACCTATTGATCTACTTGTAATGTCTTGCTTTTGAACAGCTAGGTTGGCAGGAGCTGGGACCCGAGATGGGTGTTCAATCCATGATGTCATGCAGGGAACAGTCTCATGTCTAAGTTAATTTTGGATGTTTCGATGCCTTGTTGCCCGATATGCTGTAGTGGCAAAGGCAAGCAGTACAAAGCATGAGAAGGAACTGCTGCTGATGATGATGATTTTAGGAGGCTAGGTTACTTTTGTGAAGTTACAATGAGAATAAAGAGGCAACTGAATTACATAACACTGTTAGTT
The DNA here is from genome assembly GCA_030440675.1 of Furcifer pardalis. Classification (NCBI taxonomy): domain Eukaryota; kingdom Metazoa; phylum Chordata; class Lepidosauria; order Squamata; family Chamaeleonidae; genus Furcifer; species Furcifer pardalis. The sequence continues at coordinate 98,500,747 of CP126890.1, forward strand.
CCTCATGAAAAGACTATAAACACAGGATGCACAAGAGTCTGATGGGGAAAAAATGTTTCAGGTCTGTTGGGTGGCTGTCTGTTGTGATCCAGCCCTCCTCTGACTCCAAAGAGGACCTGGATCAGGGGGCACTCCCTATGCCCAGCCTAGTTCTGCCTGCAACAAAGCCCAAGGATGCTCTGAGCCAGGGATCTCAGTGTGCACCTGGCCCAAGTCTGTTTTCCCCAGAGTCTGGCTCTGACAGTGATCAGCCCTCAGTCAGGGAGAGGTCCAGGAAACAGCTACACCTGAGACTCAGGCAGGCTAGAGTGAAGCGCCAAAGAAGGCTCCCAGCTGATACCAATTAGCTGGGAGGCTTATAAGCAAGCTTCTTGCCGCTTGCCACCTTTGGTACAACTCTTGTGCGAAGACTGACATCCTGCTTGACTCTAAACTACCTGCCTAGACCCTGACCTGCCTGCCATGACCCTGACTTCTCTGACAACCCTGATGATGCCCCTGGATACCCTTTGGATTAGACTATTGACTCGGACTATGGGTAAACAGACCTTGGCTTGCCTTTTGGACTTTGATATCTGGACTATCCTTGAACAAGACTCTCTGTGTAGCGCCACCATGCAGTAACCGTGCCGGGTGGGTCAGTGCACTGTCTGGAGCAGGCGTTTCTGCCAATTGTGTACACCAGACTAGAAACCAAGATTTGTCATCCAAACAATGCTGGACTGGAATGTCCACAATCTCTTTGCTTTACACAGAAAGAGCCTCTTTGAAGATTGTGGTATTTTTGAACCACAATCAGGCGTACCCTGGTAACATCAACCTTGATCTTTCTCACACTAGGTCAGGTGAAAGGAACTCACCAAAAGGTGCCTTCATTCTGGCAGTTTCACATCTGGCCTAGACACAGAAGTAGCAACAGCAACGAAATATCGAGGCTATTTGGAGTGATGTAAACATCTAAATGGATTCCTAAAAATAAAGTGGAAGTTGGGAAAAGGGAAATAATTCTCCCTCCAATGTTTTCTGCATGTAGTTGAAATGGGATAATCATTTATAACGGCCCAGCTATTTTATGTCATTTTTAAAAGTGTTAAACTTTATTAGGGTTTAAGTCAGGAATTTGCAACCTATGGCCAGTGGGCCAGCTCCGGCCCACAGTGCCATTTTATGTGTTCTGCCACCTGTACTCCTGCCACTGCCATCATAAGTGGCGAAAACAGCTGAAAACACACTGGAAATGCATCTGCCCTCTGCCACTGCCACCAGAAGCAGTGGAATGGTGAAAACACACCAAAAACGTGTTTACGACAGTTGCAAACACATTTTACAGCAGTGTTATGGAGTGGGGAACCATGTGGCCAGCCTGCTCCATGGGAGTGGTCTGGCCCATGACCTGAAAATGTTGAGAACCGCTGGTTTAAATTAACAGATTAGAAAGCAAACTGCAAAACCATCCAACTGCTTAGAGTTTTAAACCATCTGGGGATTTTTTGTAAGGCGGCTATTTACATTTTCACATATCACAGCCAACATTGTATTTGAGAAAGTAATTATATTTGGAATTAGCTCACATAATTCAGAGAAAACCCTAAAATCAGTTTTAGTCTGATTCCTGGCCCCCTCTTTTAATCTTTTTTTTTTTTAAAGAAGCCATCTCTGAATTAAGATAGCATGATCTCTAATGAATATGAATGAATGAGAGAGCACTATCTCCATTACTGTAGATTGTGTATTTATTTATCTAGCCTCAAGGCAGAAATAGATTCAAATCTTATGAATCCCCAAACTGTTTTCTGAAGTGGCTGGTCTCCTGGTCTTTGTGCTATTGGATAGCTAAGAATCTGTAAACTAAACATTTCTGGGGAACTGAAAGGGAAGGAATCCTTCTGTGGCTACAATTCCACTTATCATATCCCCTTAAGAGTATGCCAACACTTTCCTTCTATTATAAGTTAAAGATTATTAATCTTTCAAATCCCTCATGGACCTTTTATGTTGGTGCTATGCTTATAATCACAGAAAGCTATTTAAAGATACATTTTTTCCTCATAAGATTTAAACCCTATGGTAGAACTATTCCAAAACTTTCCAAAGTTGCTGCTGTAGTAAGTACTAACACAAGACCTGCTTTGTATTCTAGAAGTACCAAAACCTATAGCAACACATTTGCTCTTTCTCCACCCTAAACAGGTGTTATGGGGATTTTGACATTTGCTGAGCAGATGGGGTGTCATTTTAATAGCACATCTATTTGATAAGGTCTTACATTTCTCAAATAATATGGACATTGAGATTGAAGTCATGTCTTTCCAATATGTTTTCACTTGATGGTTATATGCTGTTAATAAGTTTGCCAGAGAAATATAATTTTTGTGCTATGAAAATATTTCTTCCACTTCTTTCTGTTTTCCTAATCTTGACTTCACACAGAGATTCACCATGTGCTGTTGTTTCTAAAATGATATTTTTCAAAAGCATAGGAACTATATAATTTTAAATACATTTAAATTGGTGTGTCACTGCAATGTGTCATCAAGCATGCTGCAGAAACAAAAAAAGGCCAGAATCCAACCGGAGGAAAATAACACAGATAAAATTACTTACAAGGTCTTTTGCTCCCCTTTGGGCTCCCCTTCTATGGCTACTTTGATCATTTATCCTAAACCTTTGTCTCTTGTTTTGCAGCTAGTGTGAGACTGGGCCCATAAAGGAAAGCATGCCAGGGAAAAATCATTAGACACACACGTAAATAATATTTATTTATTATTGCTGAAAAGTGACAGAAGCAGCCTCCTGACTCCCAATATATGTCCCCCAGGTGTTGGATCCCTTCCAAGAAGGACTGGAGCCACTTTAAAACAATGACTTTTGCAGGCAAATTGCCTCAGATCAAAACATCAATATGAACATTATCTTTTGTGGTTTTGAGTCATGCAACTTAGTGTTCAACAGATAATGTGTATGCCAATTTCTTAACTTGAGAGAATTCACCTCTCAAAGTTATGCTATTAGTGGTATGCCAGTATAAATATGCAAGAAGATTTTGGCCTACATATTGTTAAGGCTTTATGTGGAAACTGGTGGCTAGAAATCAATATCAAAGAACATGTTAAGTCAAGAGAAAGCATTAATTAAGGAAATATATCTGTCAGATGGAATTGCAATGGGAGTTCCATTCCAAAACCTGAGTCTAAGAATAAAGCTTTTATGTTGTCAGAGGGATGTTGGGCACCATTAATGGAAAGAACTGCTTTAGGGCCAACTGCTTATGGAAATGGGCATGAGATGAAGTCAAGTAAGTGGAACCAAAATCTGGGGAAATCCAATTAATTCAATACTAAGACAATCTGGAGCTGAGGGGAAAACATTTTTTGTGACCAAGCAGATGGCAAAATGTGCCTAACAGCTGCATTGCTTGCCACTAGTCCTGACCACCTTGGTCCATGCATTGGTAATCTCCATGAGTGTAATGCTCTCTACATGGGATTCCCCTTGGAATTGTTACAGAGACTTCAACAGGTCCAAAATGCAGCTGCTTGACTACTTACTGGAACTCATAGATACAATTGCAGTATCTGGTTCTGGCAGGCTTGCACTGGTTACCCATTGTATTTCATGCTGGATTCAAGGTACAGTACTTGTAACTGATGTACAAAATTCTCCACAGTTTAGACCTTGTTAGTCAACGGAACAACTCTCCCAAAGAAATACCTCATTTCTGTGAGGTCTTCACAAACTATGCTGCTGAGGATAGCCACCCTAAGGAAGGCAAAAAGAAGTGATATTTGAAGGAGGGCCTTCTTGGTGGCAGCATCCTCTGTATGGAATGACCTTCCCACTGAAATTCATTTGACTTCTTCTCTCAAGTACTTATACAAAGAGGCCTTTGCTGAATTTCTCCCCTAAGTGAAGGAGAGTGTATCTTGTGGTTTCAATGTATTCCCATTGACCTATAGGATATATACTTAGGCTGCACTTAGACAAGCACCAATATATTGAATTTTCTTCTTACTGCGTGGAGTACATCACTAAATCTAGCAGTATTTGAATAGAATAGAATTCACATTTTCCCCAAACATCTTACTTATGTATGTGATATGTGGGGTGCTCTTCCAACTTCCCATGCTCCTCTTGTGGAAGGTTCACTGTGACCCTTTGGGGGGGATTCCCTAGATCTCTCCTTCTACCATTATTTATATAATAATAAAGTATGTTATTTAAACATCATCATAGTTCTGAGTACATGTCACTCCCAGCACTGTCAATTCCCCTTATTCCTGGCTTTTTGATGTGTTGGTAGTGCACAGGTCAATCACACAAACACTGTGTTCACATTGAATTGTTGAGCCCTGATACCAGCTTAGAATGGGTGGAAATGGCTGGTTTTGAGGCCATTTGTTATACAAAGATCAAACTTCCTCCCAGAGGCGTAGCTACCGCCGTATCTGCCGTATCAATTATACGGGGGGCCCGGGCCACGGGGGCCCCCAACGTGCATAAGCAAAACAAATCTTTACCCTTCCTAAGGGCCCCCAAACAAATTTTTATACGGAGCCCTGCCAAGGCACGCTACTCTTCTGCTTCCTCCTTCCTGTGTCAATCACTTTGCATGGAGAATCCAACAGCACTCCCTTAAAACTCGAGAACTGTCTACCCTGCATGTACATACACAGCCTTCAGGAATCCAAAGGTTGTTTTCTCCCTGTAATACACAGAGGTGTAATTTTAAACTCCCAATATGTGGTTTGGCATGCTGATCAGTATTTGGTACAGATGTTTTTTAATCTCTAGCGACTTGTACAAGAGCAGCCTAAAGAAAAAGTTCTGTTAGAATGCTAGCAACTACACCCAAAATTCACCGCTACTAGGACAGATTGTTAGAATTTTAGAAGTCCAGTACTTAGGAATAAACACATTTTATGTGTTGGGGTTGCAGTGGGTCAGTGGGTAAGAAGCTTAGCTTGTTAACTAGAAGGCTAGCAGGTAGAGACCTGGGTATTGCATGACAGATTTAGCGCCCTTCTCTGTCCCAACTCTTGGGGACATGAAAGGAGCCTTGTTTAGTCATTCCCTGATTGGAGTTTCTTCCATAAAAATCCTTTCAACCCAGAATAATTTCTGACATGAACTTATTATTATATTAACACATTTTTATTGGGAACACCATGCTGTAACACTGGGATCTAACTAGCATGTGTAGCATATGAAAAACTGGGATGTTGTCTTCCTGGTCACTTAAATGCTCTAGCCAATGCAACACAATGTTTGATTTGGATATTTTAAGTTAGAAAAATTTGTAGCAATGGTCCTGTTTTATAAAAGGTTATACAAGAATCATGAAAGTCATGTGCAGCGTTGAGCCAGAGATTGTATAACATGTTTGCTAGTATGTATATTCAAATGTTTTGTGCTTCCTTGTATAAAGTAAAACATACTTCTTAATTTTCAGTTCCTTTTCTGTGCCAAATCAGAATATGGATTAACATTTCTGGATCCAACCCAAATGATTAACAGCTTTGAGAGATCTATCTATCTATCTATCTATCTATCTATCTATCTATCTATCTATCTATCTATCTATCTATCTATCTATCTATCTATCTATCTATCTATCTATCTATACCGTCTATTTGGGTGGTATCCTACTCTGGGCTGTGAACAAACAGATAACAAATAACAACACACAGCAGATCAAAACAAACAACTGACAAATATTTTTTGTTATGAAGCAGAGCTTGGAAATAACCCATGAACACAGCAGTATTACATTTGTTAGGTTTTCTGATCAAACAAACTAAACATAGTTACTGCTATGCTCCTTCCAGAAGGCATAGTTATTCATATATTTTCCCCTCCTGCAAGGAAGCACCCTCTCACATACATACCTCCAAACAAGAATTGCTTTAGAAGCAACGATTTCTGCACTCAGATGACACATTCAGAAGCACTGTCTAACAAAGTAAATGGTCATGACTGTGAGTCGCAGTCACAGTTTGAGAACCAATCCTGGGTACAGAGCCAGTAACTCATTAGCCAGGGTACACAGAAAGAGCCTCCTTGAAGATTGTGGTATTCTTGAACCACAGTCGGGCATACCCTGGTAATGGCAGCCTTGTGTTGCCGGCTAATCTTTCTCACACTAGGTCAGGCAAAGGGTACTGCAGAATGGACTCACCAAGGGGTGCCTTCATTTTGGGAGTTTCATGTCTGGCCTAGACATGGAAGAAGGAATGGATATTGACAAGAACTTTAACCTCTTTTCCTGCACAGTTCTTTCAGGTCACAGGTAATCTCAAGGATTGTCTACTGTAATGCCTTCTATTTTGGGCTGCCTTGTGCCCAGGGCCATAGCCAGAGGGGGCCACGGGGAAGGGGGGAGACAAAACAAATATCCACACAGTAGCTGAAATCCCATTGTACAGTATGTTGCAAATAGACTGGGCCTGAGATATTGGCTCAGCAAATTCATATTGACTCAATAGGTGTGCTCTAATTGTAAATTACTTCTAGACTTCAGCCGTAGCTGTACATGTGCATGGGTAAATTGCTCAGTATGAAGAAATAACTACAGATAGCAAGTACTGCTGAGAAGCAGAGTCTGCCACTTCTGTGGTAAGTACAGAAACTGCAATGATTTAACCCAGAGATTTTCAACTTATGGTCCTTGGGCTGGATCTGGCCTGTGGCATCATTCCATCTGGTCCACCACCCTCACTCCTGCTGCCACCGCTGTCATCCTTTTCCCCTCTACCTGGCTTGGCATGTCCCTAGCACTGCTCCTTGGCAGGGCGGATGTTGTAAGAAGGCCCTGCTATGGATCAGCATTCATTAGGGACACACCAAGCCAGGCAGAGGGGAAAAGGATGGTGGTAGCAGCTGCAGAAGTGGCAGATTCATGCGGCCGCATACATCCTTCCTGAGTGCCTCTCTAGCCGAGTGTGGGCAAGGACAGGCAGGACCCTTCCTTCACCCACGACAGGCCAATAAGCAGGGAAGCAGTGGAGGTGGCAGCATGGGGGGAGTGTTTGTGGGCCAGACTGTTGGCATGTGGGGAAGTGTTGGAGGCAGTGGCAGGGGGAACACCAGTCCAGCCAACCAACGGTCTGAGGGGGTGTGATCCGTGCCTTGCCTTAAAAAGGTTGAGAACCCCTGGTTTAACTAATTCTCTGAACTTATTTGTTAAGTCATATGTATCATATCTTGTACAAAAACAGATTTTTATCTGCATGAGTTTGGATGTGTGAGTGTGTATGTATGAACCAGAACATACTCACCCACTCACAAAAACTAAGACTAATTGTGGCAATGAATACTAAATGAGAACAAATATAATATTTGCATTTATCCCAGTATTACTTATATTCCAAAAATATCAGATATTTACAGACTATTTTTGGAAGTAATGAAAATATAGACATGTTCTTCAGTCCTTCACTTGGAAACAAATTCCAAGAAAACATCCAGCTTATAACCACATATATTTATCTCAGAAAATATGGTTATTATTGGCATTGGCATTTATGGCTCGTTTTCTAAGTTTCACAGCCACCCAGCTCAGTTTACCAGCATGAATTTGAACTAGCTTTGAGTCCTTGACTCATGGTTTTAATCTTACGTACATTTACCTGAATGAATCCTTATATAGCTTAATGGGGCTTCATTCCAAGAAAATACTTGCATACTGTTGATCAGTTACTGTTGCCTACTCAGTATCCAGTTTTAAAGGCCAATAAGTTATTCAGTTTCCATTGAGCAAAGAGTCACACAAGTAGCATAATGTCAGGTCAAGTACAGTACTTCTCTAAAAATTTCTGTTACAGAAACGATCATCTTCATGAAGTAGAAATCTATCTACACTTGCACAGTATCAAGTGGTATGATGATGCAGTATATTATTGTACTGGTGAGACTTTCCATTCTGTGCACATTTACGGTAGGATTCTGGCCAAACACATTTAATGAGGAGTAAGCTTCACTAAACATACAACTGAACTATTTATGTCATTTCTGTATGTTTAGGATTAGGTTTTTAAGGGACATTTTGTAATAGTAAAATTTTCTCTGTCTCTGTTGTTACTGTAAAGAGTAACTCATTGGAAAAGACAATAATGGTAAGAAAAATGGAAGATCAACTATGAGATGGACTGACTTCCTAAAGGAAGCCAGAGCCATGAATTTACAAGAGCTGAGCAGGACTATTGAGGACAGGACATTTTGAAAATCACTGATCCCTAAGGTCTGCCAACATTGGCCAACTACAAAGCCAAGAAGGTGGCTGCATTTTGGCAGTTCAAAGTTTGATCTGGACACGAAAGAGGAATGCCTAAGGTTACCATAAGTCAGAGCAACATAATGGCATGTAAGAACAGTTCAGCACAGATATTAATTTTAGAATAAATGATCACAATCTGACATTTGCTATATTTAACACAGTAATTGAGCATACTTGTTGTTCCCCCAGCTTGGAATTTGACAACTCATGGTGCAAATTGACAGCTAAGGCATTTGGATACACCTTCCAATCACTAACATCCTTATGGTTACAAGAAGCATAACTTTTGGCCTCAAGTTAAAAGATCACTGCAGACATCATCTGTTTTGAAAGAGATAATGCCTATGGTGATTTCTTACCTTGAAGCCATAGTCTCCAAAAGTTGCAATGTTTGCATTATGCGTTACACAAGAGAATTTTGCCTGATGTATATTTGGATTGTGGAAGCCCTTTTCTGGACAATGATGGGAGTCTGTGTATGCATCATCTATATCTCACTCTTTAGTTATGTATAACTCTGATTAAATGTGTAAGTGTATGCTAATAACCTTTCAATAAAAAGACCTTGAATTAATTCAACCAACCATGTAATTGATGTAAAATACATTCATCATTAAGTATCTTAAATTAAATTTGATTATTACTTTAGTCTTTGCAACAGATACAAAATAGTGTGGTTTTCGGGAGAAATAAAAAGGTAGTAAAGGTCCCTGATGGTTAAACTTTTTTCTTGATTTCTAAAACTACACTTCCTGGCGTCTAAAAGCTGTTATGTTGTCACTGATGCATTTGACTGGTCTTGGAGAGAAAAATTCCTCTTGCTCATCCTTTCCCCCTGAAATAAGCCTTCTGTTCACTAACTTCTAGAAATACTAATTGAGAAAATAGCTTGGGGATGCATTCTGAATGCTTGAGCCTGTATTCACTTGCCTTTCAACCTTTCCCCCTTTCTTTCTCTCTCTTTTAAATATATCTAGAAAGTTGATTGATAAGATCTGAAAATCTGGTTTGTAAAGTAAGGTCTCTCCTCAGTTTAATTATTGTTTGACAAGCACATTTACTTTCCAGCTGAGCTATTCTAACTGGAAGCAGCTGCTTTTCTAAATTACATGTTTCAAATCCCTACCTTAAATATTTTGGAGACATAAAACACTTTTATGAAAAATATAAAAAATGCTCAATCTTTGCATCATATGCTAATCTATATGTGTGGAAAGAAGTCTTCTTTCTGTTTCCTGAAAGCTGAAAGAATAATAAATTGTATTTTCTGTTTTTGCAGGCACACATGGTGGCTTACAAAATAATTGTAAACCTAATGTAACTAAAGACAGAATAACTTAAACATTGAAATACAGTGGTACCTCGCTTAAAGAGCATAATACGTTCCACAGGAAGGATTGCTCTTTAAGCAAGTTTGCTCTTTAAGCGAAACACCATTGCAAGTGACCAATTGTGACTTGGGGGGGGGGGGATTGCGAACCCTGATTTATTTGTTAAGCGAGTTTTTGGTTGGTTTTATTTGTTAAGCGAAGTGAACATTCAGAGAAAATTCTGCTCTTTAAGAGAGGTGTTCTTTATGTGAGGTTTGACTGTACAATTAATGGTAAGAATTATATGCCATGAAGTCAATTCTGACTTACGTCAATCCTTTTCAGGGTTTTCCAGGTACAGAGTACTGTATAGTACTTGGAAATCATTTAATTATTCCTTTCTTTAGGAGAATCTTGGGACTATGTAGCTCACCCAAAGTTATATGTTAAGTATAGCATTCCTAATTAAAAACTCATTTCTTTATAGTCTACTCAGTTTCTAATGTCCTAAAGATAAAGAACTGTGCCTGTCAGTAGAAGCAGGGTTTACTGTCTTATGGAAAGGAGGTTCCAATGCCTATGAGTAGATATCTTTTACCTGGTGTGGCTCTGAAGAACTGAGAAAATGGCTTTTCCAGGGAAACTTGTTCATGCTTAGAGTAGACCCAATGAAATTAAGGGATTTCATTTATAAAAATCATATTTATAAATTCATTTAGCATCATCCATGGCCCAAGACAACATACAAATTAAATGACATAATGTTAAATTACATAGTAAACAAAATACATAAGGAGAAAAAGAAAATTCTATTTAAAAGAGATCACAAAAATAAAATTAAATCTATTCAAACAGTGATTAGAAAGTTGACAAGATCCAGGAAACCTGGGTTCAAATTTCATAACACTAGTTAATCTCAGGAGATGACCTTGGTCAACCATAACACATAGAGTTGTTTTCATTCACCACCATTTCCCCACAAAGTTTGGCAATATGGCTCTTTTGGATTACAGCTCCTCTGATATTCTTGCTTAGCATAGTCACAGTGTTGTATTGGCTGGAGCATTGGGTGCTTTAAACTCAGTCACTTTTCCAAGGTTAGAACATGTCTCACCAGTCATATGGAAGGTCATTGAATTCAGGGTTCTTACTAAAAGGAGTCATAATTGAGTAGGTCAGTCCAGAAGTGATGGTCTCCAGATTCATATACCGCATCCCAAGATGGTCCTCTTTTCTTCTGTAACCAAAATAAGCAACCAAAAACAAAGATACAGTATGTGGCACCTTTTAGGCAAACAGACCTATTTTAGTGAATTACAATCCACTTTCATGCATAACTAAGAATATTTGCTTATATTTTAAGCTGCAAAAAAAAACCCTTGAAATCTCAAAACTATCAATAGTGAAGTGGTAACACTAGGACTAAGAAGAAGGTCAAGTTTTTAACTATTTCAAGGGGTTTCAGAATATATGTGGTCTAGACCAGTGATTCCCAATTTCAATTACCAGAAGCCTAAGTCAGTACTTTAGCTGATCAGTGAGGAATTGACTTAGGCTTATGGGAATTGAAGTCCAAAAACCAAAGGTTGAGAAACACTGGTCTAGAATCGAGACCCTGCTGTTTCAATTTCAATAGAGTGATTTATGGAGGTCTCCCAAGGGTTTTAGTTAGTATTTGCTAACTCATCTTTTCATAAAGTATGTTTTTATTTAATTGTCACCAAATAACTTTTATTCTCTGAGCAGCATATGTTACAGAAGAAAATAAAACAACACTTAAGAATAAACGGAATACCAAAAAAAAGCAGCTAAGGAAGACAAAATAAACCCCAATATTTTAAAACAAAAAAGAGGATGCATTATCTTGATGACACTAGCTAATAAATGGATTTTAAAAGTTCCACTGAGCTAAAAAGCTGTAGTGTATAACAGTACAGTGCCAGATATTAAAACTGAAATGTTAAAAGGTCTGGGAAAATAAAGAAAGGTCTTTACCCAATGATGAAATGACATGAAAACAGTCTACAGACAGGCCAGTTTGGGAAGAACCTTTCATAACAGATGTTTGAGCCAAGTTTCTCCTGATGGGGAAAACAATATAGCAATAGACACTATATTTTATTTGGAACTTGTCATGAAAAACACCTGTAAGATATATTGAGAGATGTTCTTTATCAGTAAAAAAAATCCTTTTAAAATAGCTGTTGTGGCATAATTAGCAAAAATAGTTTATGAATGAAATAAGAAGACACTGAGAATAAGGAATAAACAATTTTGAACAGCAAGACAGTGTTTCTTGAAGTAGCCACATTCAAGAAAATGAGGTAACCAAAACTACAGTCATGATCATGAGATTGGCACTGATTCTCTCAGGTTAGATTTAAAAAAATAAATAAATCAGATGTTCCCTTGTGGTATTAGGGGAGATTTAAAGTGCTCTTGCTACATAATTAATAATGTGTTCTCTGAACTGCACAGGATATGAGACTATTGTTCAGAACATCTGTGTGCAGAGCGAAAGGATATGATCCTTTCCTTTTTCCTTCTGACTCAGAAAGATTGATAGACTCCTAGGGATCTATGTTTAGAGAAGGCATTTTACTTTTGTGCATTCAACTCTGACACACCTTACATTTCCCATCCATAGGCCTCAACATTGTGGGTCTTTATTTCAAGTGCACTCTTGGGTCACAGCTGACGTTTGTTACTCGTAAAACAAAAAGGAAGTGGGTTTAAAATGCATTTGTACCATTGCTTGCTCAGTAAACAAATATTCCTTCATTACTGCTTTCCCTGATGAATTTTATGTCTCCAGCCTTCCAGTTTGTGTTAAAGGCTTTTGGCACAGTATGGTAAAGGTAAAGGTCATCCTTGCTGGAAAGGCAGTCATATCCAACTCTAGGGTTCAGTGCTCATCTCTGATTATAGCCAAAGAGCCAGCGCTGTCTGTGGCTGCAGATGTTTCTGTGGACGTTTCCATGGATATGTGGCAGGCATGACTAGACACCAGAGTGCAAGGAATGCTGTTTACCTTCCCACCAAAGTGGTGCCTATTTATCTACTTGCAATTTCTTGCTTTTGAACTGCTACACTGGCAGGAGCTGGGACAGAGAACTCACTCCATCGTGCATTACTTGAATATCGGACTCCAACCTTCAAGTCTTCAAGTTCAGCATCTTAACCATTTCAGCCACCACAGTCCCAGTATAACATGATCTAAATTAACAGAAAGTAACATCTATAGGTTGTAATAACATGAGATGTCTTCATTATATGTAATGATCTGTATGATTTGAATTCCTATTGTTTTCATAGGCAACTTGTATATTGTGTATTACCAGTTGAGAGTCAGTACGATCCATACAAGGGTGATTTGGACTTTTTTCTAGTACTGTTTCTGGCTTGATGAGATTCTTCATTAAGTGTAGACAGGATAGCCCAGTGTTCTTCTTTTTGTTTGGAAACTACAAGCATAAGCAGAGTATTTTGTCCACATCACAAGCATGAGAAGTAGTAAGGAAGAGATAGTAACAGAGAAACAACAAAAACAAACATAGGGTAGTGAAAGTGAAGTTTGTATAAATTAGGAATAATTTATTTGTTGTTTATTTATTTGTTGCCTATTTATTCTAGCTTTCCTCCAGTAGTTTCAAATATTCCAGGGTTTCTTTCCCATCCATTTCCCCTCCTAGCAACCTGATCAGCCTGACTGAGTGTGACAGGCCCTAAGTTACTCATTCGGTTTCATGGCAAAGTGGAGGTTTGAACCCGGCATTCCATGTCCTTTGATGGCTTTTATTAGGAATCCTGATTCTCATTCTGAAGGATAATGCACACAACCCTGAGTCCTGATTTGAATGATTTAAAATGTTCATTTGGCAATCATCATAGATATGAAGCTCTCATTTGAAAATGCTCTTTTAATCTATTAAGCACTGGCACAGATATAATTACCAACATATCTTGAGGATTTGGAAAGAGACTTTTGGTTTCATGTTGTTTGATGTTAATCCATCAGTGAATAATATCAATGTAAATCTGAATGAATGCCTTGGGAATTATGGGCATCGGGCCAGTGTCAGATCAAACACCATGAGGAAGAAAACCAACTCTAACATCTGTTATTGTATGGGCATGCTGCCTTGAAACCTGCAGACATATTTAGACCATCAGTTTTCAATCTAGAAGGAAATTATGGAAGATTCTTGTTTTCTGAGCCATTGCTGGACAGTAGTCATGCAATTGTACATATTCAGAACTTGAAGTAAATCCTATTAAAGGGTCTTATTGCCTGGCAAGCGTAAATGGGTCTGAAGCTTCAACTTTCAGTTTTACAACAAGAGTATTTTCAGAAACAAGGCCAGTTCAGAGGCAAACAACATATTGGCTGAAATCACTTTACTTAATATAGTAAGTTGCAAGTAGAGTAGGTTCATAGAATCAGTAGGGATTTGGTCAGTCATCTTCTCCATATTTTTCACTGATCCAGTGGGTCTACTCTATTACCTTCTTACTACACTAAGCAAAAGGATTTCAGCCATGAAATACATAGTAGATAGGACAGCTTCAAGCTGGGACAGTACTGGGGTGGGGGTGGGGGTGGAGTGGGTTAAAATAACCCTCTTCCACTGAAAATTCATTCAGGAGAAGGCAGTTAATGCTTGGAAATAAAAACACTTTTTCCATCTATAAACTTTTCTTTCAGTGTAATTAGCCATGGGAAATGCAAAGAGTTAAATCATACGTCCTACCCTCCCTAAGAGTTGGGACAAAGACTGATCCCTAATTCCTGTTATTTAATTTGAAAATGAATAACATCATGTCTTATTTGACTTCAGATAGACATTAAAGCTCTCTTTTTTTCCTTCCTTATAGATTTAGGGTATATTAGATGGCTCTTATATAAGTAATATCTAAAACATCAAGATAAGTCATTGTTAAGTTTTAACAGTTTTAGCTGTAGTGTTTAATTGGGTAAATTATCTTAATCTGAGGAGAAGGTTCTGCAGTTCCTTCAAGTCAGCTGCTAAATGTAGATTAAAAGAAAGCAAGGATAGTTGTTTCATTCAGAATAAGGACATACTGAAGAGGCAGTGGTTTAACCAGTTTCACTAGGAAAGTGGGTTGATACACTCTGCAGATGAACCAGTAAGAAGGGTTGTTCAAGCCTTGAGAAGAATTTTTGAGCAGTACAGAAGGGAAAGATGCTGTGCCATCAAAGGCACAATATCTTTTCAATGCAGAAGAGGAAATACAACATAATGTGGGTGTGTGGTGTGTGAAATGCTTATCATATTCTATGAACAGAAGGAACCCATCTTGGTTTAAGCATATTTCCCATTAAAGGAGTTATTATTTATTGTAAATTACTTTATATAACCATTAGTACCGTAATTGGTACTTCACCTCCTTGCATTTGTAGGAATTAGTGCTTGTGTGCAAATAGCACATTCATTCTCACTGGGGACCGGTTATTAAGGAATGGCCAATACTTTCTCCCTCTTCTTCTTCTTGGTCAACTCTCAAGAGAAGTCAGATGTTATCATTGTTATTTTGACTTTGGAGGCAACAGGTGTAAACAGTAGCCTAAGCTTGCCTGCTTTCTTCAGCAAAAAAAAAATCAAATGCCATTCTTATCAAGCCAACTCACCAACTGCCAACCTTCTTAAATCCTATTTTTTCCCTTCCAACTTTGAAGCACCTTGTATCACCATAATAAAAGCAAGCAAAATGGCAGTAGCATTTCTAAGAAAAAGGGGCTTGGAAAGTTGTTTCCAAGGAGGTACAATTTAAACAAGACTTAAATGAGAGGACTAGTCTCTGAAGCTTGAGAACTCAAGACAGGGAATCTCTTTTCAAAGTAAGTTAAAAGTACATCATTTCCTATTAAAATCCCTTCCCTTGCAAGCAATCACTGCCAAAGATCTATTTGAAGAAGAAAAATAATAGAATAGCCTTGGGGGCAGGGTGGAGAAAGTTTAGTAAAGGCAACATTGTCATTTGTTATCTTATAGTAGTGTCCTCCTTACTGTTGAGTTATCTTTAAAACATATTCAGAAAGTCCAAACTTCCTCATTCAAATATGTCATTGGTTAGAGTTAAGCCTGCTGATAGCCATTTAATTTAAATGCAAATAGCAAGGATACTGGCTGCAAGTATCCAGACTTTATGAATGATCTCAGGTGGGATTTGAAACAGGAAGGAGGGGACATAGCATTCCAAAGCTTGGAAAGCTATACTGTACTTTTAAAAGTAATTAGTTACTTTATAAAACTTCTGAAAGCCCCTAATGTGAATGCTATAAGTTGCTGATCTGTATTACAAAACTTTGTCCTCTTTTCTGCCTTGTTGCTGTCTCAATAGCAAAACCAGTGCATAGAGTACAGCAAAAACTAGCACCTGGACCGTGTAATATTCTTCCTATAAAAAGAACAAAAAAAGTTACTTGTTGCAAAAAGCTTACTGTAATTAGTCAGTTCTGAGCTGATTTCAATTCCCAGTGTTTCTAATTTTGTCCGTTTTCAAATCATAATGTCAAATAATTTTCCAAAAACTGAATGAAGTACAGTATGTTTTGTTTATAAAGTTTGTTTATATTTTATATCGACTCATTTTAAAATTTGCATTGTCTATAGAAAAGCATGCTTCACAGATGAAATGAATAAATCATTGCTATAAAATCAGTAGGTTATGGCCTTTGGTATAGTCACTTGGAAGTCAATTATGGAATCAGGATTGTCATCTGTGGCTAGTTTGCTTTCCTTGTGCCATTTTAAAAAGCATTCTATTGTGTCTGGAAGCTGTGTTTAACAATAGCATCCTTTCTTCCTCCCTCTGAATATTGTCATTGGTTGCTTTGTTTATAAACCTTGTCTGTACAAACAAGGCAACTTGGGCTTTTTTAGCCACCCCACCCAGCTGCTAATGTTGGATTATTCATTCTCAAAAGTTCCATGTGTATTTTCTTGAGTTCCTTGGAGGAAGGATGGAATCCAACTATAAAAACATAATAAAAGCAGAGCACATTGTATTTTCTCTGGAATTGTCAACTTCGGATAATGGTTCTATTTGTTGTTTACATTTTTACTTATCAGACAAGTCAAACATTGTTGCATGGTGTTCATTTCATATATTTGGAACGATGGGGTATCGGGTCTGTGTGGCCTTCCAGATGTTTTTGGACTGAAAGCCCCATCATCCATCACCACTCAGTTTGCTGTCTATAATTGCTGCAGTCCAAGATCTAGAGCAGGGGTTCCCAGCTGAAGGCCCATGGGCCTGATCTGGCTCATGGTGCCATTTCATGTGGCCCTCCACCCCTTCAAGGACTTTTGAGAAACAAAATGGCCACCCCCTGAAGCTGTTGGGACAAAATGGCCACCCACATCATGCAGGCAGGACACAATGGCAGTCCAGCCCTCAAAGCTGACTAAGAGAGCATGACCCAGCCCCCAGCTTGAAAAGGTTGGGAACCCCTGATCTAGAGGGCCAGCCCCAATTATCAAGACCCACTGCTACTACCTCCATGTTACCATCTCTGTCTTTCTCTCTGAAAAGAACTAAATGTAAAGGTTGCCATTGCTTGTATCTGACTCTAGGGTTCATTGCTCATCTATGTACAGCCAAAGAGCCAGTGCTGTCTTCATCTACAGATGTTTCCTTGGACATGTGGCAGGCATTCCTTGACACTGGAGTATACAGAACACCGTTTACCTTCCTGCCAAAGTGGTACCTATTTATCTACTTGCAATTTCTTGCTTTTGAACTGCTAGGTTAGCAGGAGCTTGGACAGAAATAGGAGCTCATTCCATGGTGAAGTACTCAGGTCTCGAACTGCTGACCTGCCAACTTTCCAGTCATCAAGTTCATCATCTTAACCACTTGAGTCACCAGTCCCAAAGAGGACTCTAGGGGTACCATAAATACTATTTTGCATGAGCATTTTTGAACTGCAGTCTCCTTCAAGAGAGTCAGGTAAAACAGAGATCAACAAAATTCAGTGCATTTTTCAAAGTGCCAAAGAGACTTGGTTTTTTTAAAAATTGGCTTGTTAGGTTTCTCTGTTCCAGAGTTTTAGACATACGTACCTATTTCAGAACAAAGTTAATTGGAAGTGGCCATGTTATCGGGCAGATTCAGATAACTGGATTCCTCCCTCCCCGCCTCCTCAAATAACAAACTTTGATCAGTGTATCTCAGAGGTTGGAAGTTTTCTTTACTGGGGAGTGCCTTCCATGCAATTAAAGTGCAGGTGGTGCAAGGAGTTTGTTTCTCAGTCTAGTCCACGGGTGCTCAAACTACGGCCTGTGTAGACCGAATCCAGCCCTCAATGCCAATTCCTCCAGCCCACAAAGTTTGTTACTCCCGGAAGCGGAAGTAAAATGCGCCCGTCTGGGCATGTTTTGCTTCCGCTTCTGGGAGCGACGAGGGCTTTGCAGGCTGGACTGTCAGGGGCTGGATCCAGCCCATGGGCCTTAGTGAAAGTGATCCCCCCCCCAACCATGTGACTGGCCCATGGCCGGAAAAACCTCAGCACCACTGGTCTAGTTGACATCTGGAACGATCTTAGCAGGAGATGGGGGTGGGGGGGACAGAGCAGGAAATGGCGCGTCCCACCCAAACGCGGGTGTTCAGGCGATGCCGTTGCGGCTCCTCCTGCCGCCTGCCCTGATGCTGAAACGTGAGAGACCCGGGAACCGAGTGTGCCAGGCTGGTAAAGAGACCGAGCCAACCTCCTGGGCACGGAAACAGAAAAACAGTCCGAGAGACGCTGGAGCTCAACTTTCTGGGCTTTGTTTATCTGCAAGAGGCGGCGAGTGGGAGCAACGGAGGGGGGAACTTAAGCAACGGAGTTCCGACCTGGAGGGCACGACTGGCATCCTTGGGGGAGGCTTACAGATTGAGATTTTAAGAGTTCGAAAGCAAGAAATTGCAAGTAGATAAATAGGGACCACTTCGGTGGGAAGGTAACAGCGTTCCATGCGCTCCGGTGTCTAGTCATGCCTGCCACATGACCATGGAAACGTCTGCAGAAGCAGACAGCGCTGGCTCTTGGGCTTAGAAACAGAGATGAGCACTGACCCCTAGAGTCGGATACGACTGGCTTTCGAGCAAGGGAAACCTTTACCTTTAAAGATGTTTAGATTCTAGAGTTTTATAATGTTTTATTTATGTGTAATTGTGTGTTGGAGTGTTTTTTATGTCAGTGTGGTTGCTTGCATTGTAAACCGCCCGGAGTCGCCTTGGCGAGGGGGGGGGGGAGTTTAAATAAGTCGAAATAAATAAATAGACCCCAGCAGAGAGGCGATCGCTTTAAGTGCCGGGGGGGGGGGGGGCGAGAAACGGGGCACAGCCCAGCCCGGAGCTTCAGGGAAGCCACTCATTTCTTCTCTCCGTACAAAAAGAAAATTAATCTTTCAATATCACCCTGTGCTATATACAATGTCCAGGAGGTTCAAACAGATTATACTTTCCAAAAAATTTCTTTTTGTAATGAGTGATATAAAAAGGGAAGAAAAAAAAACCCAAAACAACATAATAATATATGTAGAAAAGTAGGAAATCGAAAGAAATAATAGTTTTGTTAGCGATATAGTTAAGATTCTTTTTTTATTATTATTATTATTATTATTATTATTATTATTATTATTATTATTATTATTATTATTTGCCGCCCCACTTGCTTTGAAATAATATAAACTAATTCAAAAACAGTTCATAAAAAACCCTTACAACTTGATAAAAAAGATTCTTTTTTAAAACCCTTACAACTTTGATAAAAAAGATTCTTTTTTATCAAAATATATAATACAAAAATGTTTATTGTATTTTTCTGTTTATTATATGTAATTTTTGTAGTATCTTTGGATTATATGTTTTATTATATTTTCTTTCTGTGATTTTTTTTGGTTGAAAATTTATAAATAATAAAGTAAAAAAAAATTTTTTTCCCCTTCTTCTCTCCGTCCGGGGCTCCTTGCCAGGCAAAGGGACTGACATCAGAGCACCTTTTGTTGCTCAAAGCTTTCTCTGGAGAGAGGGGGGGGGGACCCAGTCATGTGGAGCCGGGAGAGCCCATTCAGGGAGACGGGGGGGTTTAATAAGAGTGGCTTGGAAAGTTGCGAGCCAAGCTTAGCCTAGTTTGAGCAGCGGTTACCTCACGGGGGGAAGAAGTTGACTGTGTTTGTTTTGGGGGGCCAGAGGTCTTTTGTAGCTGTCGGGAGGACCCGACCTCCACCCCCTGAACTCCCCGAGCACCCCCGCGGCGGGGAGTTGTGGTTGCGCCCTGCCTGTGGGCTGCTGGCGGCCGAGAGAGGAGGCGAAAGTTAGTGGCGGGGGCCAAGGCGAGCGGGTGCTGGAGGCGCCCGGAGGAGAGAGGCGGGAAGTGGAGGGAGCCACGCGGGGGTTTGGTGGCGGAGCGAGCGAGCAAAGGAGGAGGAGGAAGAGGCAATGGTGGAGTGAGTGGGTGGCCGCCTAGGGGCGAGGGAGCGCCGGCCAGAGCCTCGGTCCGCTCCGTGGGAAGCTCCGCTGGGCTGCTGCCGCCACCATGGAAGAAGAGGCAGAGGCGCCGGGAGTGGGAGCTCAGGCGGCGGAGGAGGAGGAGGAAGAGACGGCGGCAAGTCCCCTGCCCGAGAGCTTCTCCAGACTCTGGACGGATGTCATGGGGATCCTGGTGAGTTCCGTTCCCGTCGGGTTCAAGGTTGACTCATCCTTCCCAGGTCGGAGTCCCCAGCAGGTTGAGGGGGCAAAAAGGCTAATTAACCTGTGAGCTGTCCAGGGAACACACGAAGCGCTGTGGGCCAGTGTGATAGAAGTGTGATTTCTTTGCTTGGCGACCGTGGCCAGGACTCTGTGGCCATTTCGGCTGCTGCAGACCTCTGGGCCATCATCCTCACCCTCACCCCCCCCCCCCCGCCCCAGGCATTAGTCTCGGATTGGGCTACTACTCCGAGGTGCCAACTGGCGACCAAGCTGCACCGGGTCTCGTGGAAGGGTCGGCACGACCCTGGTGGCTGGCAACGTCCAGAGGCTGATTTTCCTTTCCAGCCCAAAGTTTTCCCTCTGCCCGAAGACCACCTGTTGTCCAGTTTCAGTGATGTGATGTAGCAGGTTCTCACCAGTTCGCCAGAACCAGTAGTAACTTTTCCCAGTGTCCCGGAGAACCGGTAGCAGCTTTTGTGGGGAACCACCTTTGGGACTTACCTTTTCACTGGTTCCCCCACTGCGCATGTGCTCCAAGCACTTGGTGTGCATGCACGCCTACAGTGCTTGGCACGTATGCACGGCTTCCTTGCTGTCCTCCCAAGTGGGGAGGAGGAAGAGAAGCTGCTAGCCTAAAGCACCATTGGTTTGTGTTGTGTGGGTGGGTGGGTGGGTTGAGGAGTGTGTGTCCTTATTTTTATTTTATTATTTCATTTTATTATTTTATTTTTATTCTTTGGCCACACCCATGACATCATGACAATTCGCCAGAACCGGTAGTAACTTTCCCCAGTGTCCCAGAGAACCGGTAGCAGCTTTTGTGGGGAACCACCTTTGGGACTTACCTTTTCACTGGTTCCCCCACTGGGTGGGTGTATTTTAATGTATTTTTTTTAAAAAAAATATTTATTTATTTAATTTATTTATGGGTTTGTGTTATGGGTGGGTGGGAGGGTTGAGGTGTGTGTGTATTTTGTATTTTTTAAATTTTTTTCTTTGGCCCCACCCACATCATGACATCATGATGTTAGCTCCGCCCACACTGATGATGTCACGGTGGGGTAGTAAAATTTTTGACATCCCACCACTGAAGGGTCGGCACGACCCTGGTGGCTGGCGACGTCCAGAGGCTGATTTTCCTTTCCAGCCCAAAGTTTTCCCTCTGCCCGAAGACCACCTGTTGGTCTAGTTCAGTGGTCAGCAAACTTGGCTCTCCAGCTGTTCTTGGACTTCAGTTCCCAGAAGCCTTGATCAGCAGGAGTGCTGACTTGGGCTTCTGGGAATTGAAGTCCAAGAACACCTGGAGAGCCAAGTTTGCAGACCCCTGGTCTAGTTTATCCAATCTTCTTACTTCGTGCCCCATCAAACTCCATTAACCTTCTCTCTAGACCAGGGATTCTCAACCTGTGGTCCAAATGCAGCCCGTGGGGTTAATGGACTGCTAAAGTGAGGACACTTTCTTGGCTCTGCCGTTGGCCCAAATTAAATCTTCGTCAGTAAATGAGCCGGATTCTGCACCTCTCCAGTTCACCCAGCATGTTGGTGTCCACCAACAGCCTCCACTTGAGGATGTTGGTCTTGCATTTTAGGAATTCCAACACTCTGCCTCTTCAGGCTCCTCCTTGTTTATCTCATGAAATCAAAATTGTTTTCTGATCCAACTCTGCCCCTGGTTGGTTTGCTGAAGCGAACAGTGGGTTTTAGGATTAACTTCTCCTTTTTTGGAAAGCTTAAATAATTGGTGTTCAAACTATTGCCCATGGGCCGGATCCGGTCCCTGATGTCAATTCAGCCAGCCCACGAAGCCCTCATTGCTCCCGGAAGCGGAAGTAAAACACACCCGTACGTCCAAAGATCAACGTACGGGCACGTTTTACTTCTGCTTCCAGGGACAACGATGGCTTCGCAGGCCGGATGAATTGGCATCTGGGGCTGGATCCAGCCCACAGGCCATAGTGTCTGGCCCCCTGAATCACATGACTGTCCCATGGCCCAAAAAGTTTGGGCACCCCTGGCAAAGATAGGATTTTGGGGGGTTGGTTGGGGAAGTGGAGGATGGCACTATCTTTTCGATTTATTCTAGGATGTGGCTAACACTCCCGCATTTTCCTGATAACTAGCTGGTCTCCTTGAGAATTTGAATGTTGTTCAAAGAAGATATACATTTTGCTATTTTAAATACAGTACTTGGGCAACTATGCTTTCTTTTTCCAGCTAAACTCTGCTGCTCAGCTTAATGACTATAGAGTCTGTAGCTTGTTTAACTTGTGGGCTGAATGCAAAAGTTTCAACTCTGTGCCAGGTTTTGTGATTGGGCACATTGTTTCTCTAGGATTTGTCAGGTTAATGAAGTACTGACTCACAGAGTATGGTGTTTTTTTAAAAATATTTTTAATAATCCTTTAATGTTGCTGATCTTTTCCTCCCTTCCCTGGGGTTCAATAATTGAATAGATACGCTGGATCAGAAATGTTCAACTCTACACCATACATGCCCTGAATTTAATTAGCTGAACCGCTGTAGCCATACCAGTTGCAGAACAGCAGTAGAGCTTGCTAATGGAAAATTTAACTCCTTCATGCTTTAAAACTTTTTACTGGCAGGCAAAGAGAAACAGAAGAACTTATGAGCTAGGTGTATACTTGCCATAAACAGAGAGATAATTTTGAAAATAATAATCAGATAGTGACTATTATAAAACATACTGCAAATTGTGAAGGTCATATTTATGATTATGATCCCATGACACTCCTGGTTATGTGAAAGAAACAATCTCAGTTATCCCCATTTTAATTGTCTGAAAGTGTTGGAATTGCAAGCCCGGGCTGTTCATTTTTCTAAGTGATAGTTTTACAACAAGTTGCCCTAAGAAGAAAATATTTATATCTCTGCAAAAGCTGAGAGTATAGAAGTACTTTATTTTGTTTAATTGTCATCTTACAGTCATCAAATATTATATTATCTTCAGAAAAACTTGGAAGGTTATCATTACCATCTTTAAAATGTCTTTTAAAATTTATAAAATAAGAATAAAAATTCTTCCTCCCATTTTTCTCCTTCCTGTGTTTAAAGTTTATATAACTAACAAAAGCATTTATCTACAATCACCTTCTTTCCCATCCTTCCCTCAGGTAACAGACAAAGGTGGAAAAAGGCAAGGAGGGAAGGAAAAAGAGGAATAAATAAATAAAAGTTTCAGGCATGAGCTCTAAAAAAACAACTGGGATGTTAAGTTGTACAGTATTACTTGAGGGAGCCAGGACAAGCAATAATTGAAAAGTTCTTAATTTCTTGAATTCTCCACCTTTACCACAAACTTTGGGGCTGTGGTGGTTCAGTGGTTAGGAAGCTTGCCTTGTTAGCTGGAAGGCTGGCAAGTCAGCAGTTTGAGACCTGGGTACTGCATGATGGATTGAGCACCCGTCTCTGTCCCAGCTCCTGGCGACATGAAAGGAGCCTCATTTGGGCATTCCCTGAGCAGAGTCTCTTCTGCAAAAATCCTTTCAACCCAGAATAATTTCTGACGTGAAATTATTATACCACAATTTTCTAGGAGGCTTTTTCTGTGTACCCCAGTCCCTCAGCAAATAACCATTTTAACCATGTTGGAATTTTACTTGATCTTCTGTTATGTATTTTAATGGAAGCAGTGAATTTACAGGGAGTTCATTTTCTGGCACATTTCACTACAGTGCTGAATGGACTGCAGTGCGAGGAATGTGCAGGGTGAGTTAAACTGGGTGAGACAAACTGATGAGTTTCTAGAGCAGTGCTCAACCTTTTAAAGCCACGGGCTGGGTCACGCTCCATCAGACAGCTTCGGGAGCCAGACTGCCATTTTGCCTTTCCTCCACCACATGGCATTTCCGGGTGTGTTGGAGGCAGTGGTGCCCCCATATGAAATGGCCCCGTAGGCCACATCTGGCCCACTGGCCACAAGTTGAGAATCCCTGGTCTAGATAGAATGGAGCAAAGCAACAGCTAGGTCTTGGCCCTGCCAGCTTCATAGGGTAGTTGCTGGGGCAAAATTGCTAACTACAGCTGGTAATTTGGTGTGAAGATTAAATTCTGTTGATGGCTCCTGCATTGTAGTGATAGAATAGCAAAACATTCTTTTTGTGCTACTTTTAACTCTTGAGAAACGGATGGAGAATCTTTATACTCACATCTGTGGAAGTACTGGTATGTAGGAGTAGCAAAAGGAATAGTAGGAAAGTGTGCCTCCTCCTTTTAATGAAATAGTATTGCTTAAGAGCACGGACTCTTATAAACATTTACCAATAAGAGGTAGTAGTAAGTGTAAGAAACTTGTAGTAAATAGGAAATTTGTCAAGCAACAAAAAGTAGTATAAAGAACCTATATTTGCTCAGCAGATCATTATTTATTAAGTTTTCATCTGGACCTTGTGCAGAAAGTCCGATCAGATCTCTTTTTATTTAAAAGGTATGGTTTGATTTGATTTGATTTAAAGAGTATTGTTTGTTGTCCAAATTTAAAAAAATGAGTACCATTTTGAATTGGTCCTTTTTGTCTCCCTATTGAACATAAGAACATGAAGGTTGCAATGTTGCTGCTAATCAGCAACTGATTAAAAGCCCTACCTGTTTCTCCTCTATTTTCCAGAACTTACTCATGTGAAAGGAGGAGGTGGATCTGTTTTGTCCGACTGTTTCTCTTTCTGTATTAGCTGAGGGACTTCAGGATGCAAGGGGTCCTAGTATTTTTAGTAGGTAGTATAAATGATAACTCTGGGTTGAAAGGATTTTTGCTGGAGAAACTCCGGTCAGAGGATGCCCGAATGAGGCTCCTTTCATGAGACCCCCTAGTGCAGCTCTCAGATATCGTGATCCTCAGGATTATTGTTACACTGACAGTTGCAAGCAGTATTCAGTTACGTTGGAATCAGTGGGAACTAGGTTCCCAGTTGCCCTGCCTAGATGTTGCAGCATATCCCAGTTGCTACTAGTAATTCTAATATTAGTGTAATTAATTACCTCCAGGAATGTTTCCCATTCATTACTTCAGGTATATGGAGGAAAGAGGAAGGATGAAATACGATTTTAGGACCATAAAGTTCAGTTCAGATGCCTTCTTGCTAGAGAATGAGCCCAGCTTTCTTAATACCGTACATCTAAATGAACCTGGGTGGCTTAGTTTGTGGAGTCTAAAGATTTCAAATTCCACCCTATTAAATGTATTTTGAAATTGTGGTTTTTGTAGGATCTTAAATGTAAACAACATAGTTTATGCTTATATTGTTTGTGACATAAGTCTTAGTATTCTCCAACAATAACTTAATTTTAATCAAAAAGTATTTTAAAGGTTGCAAGCAAGAGTCCTATCACATTTAAAATATTTATTTATTATTATTTTTATTTATTCCATTTATACCCCACCCATTTAGGAGGTTTTCCTACTCTGGACTGTTCCTGGGTTTTGATTCAATAGCAACAACAAAGGTGGAAAACTTTAGGGTGGCATTAACCAACAGAAGGATGTATCGGTATCTTTTATTCTTTTTGTCACACAGTGAGGGTTTGGTATTCTTTGGCCTTTGCTAGGCATAGAGGAGAAACGGCTATTCATGTTCTGAAGGCATCTTGCATTGTAGAGCTTGTCCTTTCGCATCTCAAAGCTGAATTCCTTAAACAGATTTCCAGAGCCTTAAATTCCTTAAAGATTACCATAAAGGAACATTAGTGCAAGATAAGAAAAAAGGATGGGAAGTGATTTGGCAATCAGTCTAGGTTAATATATATATATATTGTGTGTTTATACCCTAAATAATAATAATTTCATATCAGAAATTATTCTGGGTTGAAAGGATTTTTGCTGGAGAAATTCCACTTAGGGGATGACCGAATGAGGCTCCTTTCATGTTCCCAAGATCTTTTCCTATCAAGGTGGTCCCTATTTATCTACTTGCGATTTCTTGCTTTCAATCTGGTAGGTGGGCAGGAGCTGGGACAGAGATGGGAGCTCAATCCATCAATGATATCATGCTCTGATTATCTTTTGAATTATTATTGAGAAATGTTTATCATCAACCACAGATGGCTTTTAGCAGAATAAATGTACAGTTGTACTTCGCTTAAAGAGCATAATGCGTTCCACAGGATTGCTCTTTAAGTGAGTTTGCTCTTTAAGCGAAACACCATTGTAAGTGACCAATTGTGTGTGTGTGGAGGGATTGCAAACCCCAATTTATTTGTTAAATGAGTTTTTGGTTGGTTTTATTTGTTAAGCGAAGCGAACTTTCAGAGAAAATTCTGCTCTTTATGCGAGTTACTCTTTAAGCGAAGCACTCTTTATGACAGGTTTTACTGTAATAGTTTTGTATGTGGTTCTTCAACCTTCATAGCTAAGTGCTGCTTAGGTTTCTTTAACAAAAGATGTTGTTATTGAAGAGGTTGGATTCTGCCTTAGCAGGTTCTTTGTGCTCCTATTGCATTCAGTAATATTTTTCCATTTAATTACCATATATACTCGAGTATAAGCCTAGTTTTTGAGCCCCAAAAATGAGCCCCCAAAAAGGGACACTGCTTATACTTGGGTCACTGACCACGAGGGTACCAAGACCGCGTCGGATTGAGAATCACCGACAATTTAATTAATTATACCATATTTTCATGAATTTTGATTATTGAAGCTCACTAGCAGCTGCTGCATTTCCCACCCTCGCCCTGTACTCAGGTCAATCTATTTTCCTGGACTTTCAGGTCAAAATTAGGTATCTTGACTAATATTCAGGTCAGCTTATACTCGAGTATATATGGTAGGTATTTGATTGTGGCATCAGAGGTTGGGAGTTCAATTTGCCACTGTGTGTCTCGCAAGAGCTATTTTCTGTGACCTTGGGACAAGGTACACAAACTGAAGGAACTAGAAAAGATTTTAGTTATCCTCAGTGACAGCAGGGCAAGATCATCCTTATTATGTCATTCTTTATTAATATGGATGAAAATGAAAGCTGATTAATGGAGAGGGAAAGTTCTATTTATTTGAAGTATGGTGATAAAGGAGAAATGTACAGTAAAGTAATACCTGGGATAACACTAAGACTTGGTTCCACAAGTCTTGGTGTTATCCGATTTTTAGTGTTATCCGATGCATGTTAAAATCCTATGGGATGTATCGGATAACGTTAAAGCTCCATAGAGATACATTGTAACCGCACAGGATTTAGTGGTTGTTATCCAATGCATCCCATAGGACCTTAACGTTATTCGATCCAATTCTCCTCCCCAGATTCCTTAACGTTATGCGATTTTAGCGTTATCTGAGGTAAACGTTATCTGAGGTATTACTGTACAGTAAAACCTCAGATAATACTAAAACCTGGTTCCACAAGTCTTGGTGTTATACGATTTTTAGTGTTATCCGATGCATGTTAAAATCCTATGGGATCCATAGAGATACATTGTAACCACACAGGCTTTAGCGGTTGTTATCCGATGCATCCCATAGGATCTTAATGTTATCCGATGCAATTCTTCCCCCAAGATTGCTTAATGTTATGCGATTTTAGTGTTATTCGATACTAATGTTAGCTGAGGTATTACTGTATATGAATTACATGGGCTGCCAGAAAGATCAGTGTGTGGGTTTTAGATTAAATAAAGTCTGAACTTTCAGTACAAGCTAAAATGATTAAACTGAGATCATTGTCCTTTCAGTAACAAGAGCCACTGGAAACACCCAAGGAGAAATTGTAGTAGGAAACTAGGAAGATCTAGTATGAAATGGATAGACTCAATAAATGTAGCCAAAGACCTTGGTTTGCAAGACCTAAGCAGGGCTATAAATGAAATAAGGCCATTGGAATTCATTAATTCATAGCTGGAATAATTAATTCAGAAGTTTGAAGCCACGTGATGGGACAGAACAATGAGCCTAGAAGTACTACTTGCTTTAATGCTGTAAAATGGCTGAGAAATACAACACAGTGTTGAGTCAGTATTTGAATCTGCTGAAGTGGAAATGACTGCCCTGGAAATGACTGTCCTATCATGTTGCTTGGCCTTCCTAATTAAATTCGTGAAATATTTCTATACTAATTGCATTGAAATCTAAGCATTTAAGAATAATTTCCCAAATATTAATTAGTCTAAAAGCAATGTTCATTGGATTTTTTTTTAATAAAAAAAAATTATCCTATAATGTTGGGCTAATTATAATTCGTAACAATTTTGAGTTGCCATTGTGTTTTGAGAGTAAACTATATTTGTCCATTTCTTTCTTTCCTCACACACACACACACACACACAGACCCTTTGTTCTTTTTGGCTATTAAAGCTGTAGCTTGTTTAATTCTAGTTACAAAAAATTACAGTTGCCAGAGATCTGAAATGTGTTTTCATCTACTTTACTTCATTGTGGGTTGTTGCTTTATAGAAAAACTTGAGTTACATTTAGCTACTTGCATGTTAATAAGGAATCTCTTTGATGCAGCTGTTGGGTTTTTGTTTGTTTTGGTTGGTCAAATTTCACTGAGAAAAATCAGAGTTGCACAAATTTAGAGGTATGCTGCACAACAATCTTAATGGAGCCTATCTCCACTGTTCATAAGAAGGATTGAGTGACATGTTAAGGATCCTTTTTTTCATTGTTGTTGTGACCTACTGTATATATGTGTGTGTAAGTTCTAATTTAAAAATCTAAATTATTGTCCTACATTAGAGAACAATGCACTGGGATAGCCTGTCACCGATTAGCAAAACTACCATATTTGCTGGCGTATAAGATGCATCAGAGTGTAAGACACACCCCATTATTACTAATATAGCCCACTATAGGCTACTATATACAGTACAAGATGCACTCCATTTTTCCAGTGTATTTTAAGGGGGGAAGTGGGTCTTATACACCAGCAAATAAGGTATATAAGTGGAATTTTTAAATAGCATAGATAAGTTGATGATTTTGTTGGCTATTCCTAGCTAAATAGCATAGTTTATCTGAACTGAAGTAAATAATGTCAGTTTACATTTACATCTTGATTATTGGCACATAAGTTTGCCTCCACCCAACATTTTTTCAAAACTAGGTTGGGCTTTTGCCTCAGATCACCCAAAAGTAAGGTTTGTCTATGAAAAATGGTTAATTGCCAGAACATGTTTCTGGGCATTACTTTACAATCCAAGAAAATAATTAGGAAATGAGGCAACCCTATGGTTCTGCTTAAAACAAATCCATTAACTTCAATTTAGCCAACATTACTTTCACTTGTTGCATAGATTACTCTTAGTATCTCTTAGAAATCTTAATCTATTCTAAATCTTTTTGTGAGCCTTGGTAAGCAGAAAGGTAATTAAACCAATGCCTTAAATGTTACTGTAAAACATTTTCTATATAGTCTTGTTGTCTCTGTGGGAAAGCATTAAGCCTCCAAATAAAGACGACTTTTGACATGTCTGAAGCCTGAAGGATCTTTTCAAAATTCAAACCTGGTTAATTGACACTTCTGCTTGATTTTAAAAAATCTTATATATCTGTAGATGGAATTTTATTGAACTTCTCTACCTATCTCAATATTTTACACATTATTGGTGTAATGAGGTAGATAAATCAGTAGGATATGAACTTTGGGGACTAACATAAGAATGTAACTGAAATTAAACATTTTGTACAGATAAGGCAAAATCCTGGATTGATTTCCACGGTAGGGTTTTTGGAAACTACCAATCATATTTTCTTTCAATTATTGCTGTTTCGATGTATCAACTCTAAACAAGAATGCTGTACTACATCTAAACCAGCCTGTCACTTTCTTTTTCTATTTACCTAGAGTTATCAGCACTAACAACAATCAGTACTTGTTTCTCATTATATAACTAATATATTAATGGTTTCTACATTTTATGTGCTTTGATATGACACTTTGTTTCTTTATTAGTCACCATCTTGATCCTTGAAATTCTTAGCAACTTGCAATAAAAACCCAATGTTTTGTTTTAGTTGTCTTGTGTCGAAAACCATGGTTCCCATGACACATGGTAGAATGGAGAACATTTCTTGGGTTGTTTGCCTTTTACCATGAAAGGATTATTATAAATATGGATTTCTTAGGTTTTATTTTTGGGGATCCATTCAACAGTTGGATCACTTAGATGTTTAATTTCTATTTTTCCTTTTGTTTTGTTTTTGTCTTTCATTTTAATTTGATTTAATTCAAACCCAAATTAAAATAAAATACTAGCCATTACTTACAAGTGATTTTTTTACCTATACAGTACTGTACATTGAGCTTTGTTTCCAGAAATGTTGTATTCAGCTGCATGTATCTAGCTGTACAGCTGGGCTAGGACTGGGGAAGTTCTGGTTTATCAGATATTGTCACATCAGTCCTACTGGATCATCTGTGCTGAATATAGTGCGGCCTGCAAGTGAAGGCCTCCGTTACTTAGAATGGAAAGACGGAAGATAGCAGACATCTGGCTAAAGAGAGTGTGGGATATCATCTCCAGTACTTATTTTCAAAGTGGTTCTTATTCTCTTAAACTAGCTGGATAGATCAGTGTTTTAGGTATCTGGAGGTGGAACCAGAGCTTGGAAGTGTCATTCCCCACTGTCCTTCTTGCAAGCAGAGCCAGCCTGTGACACATTAGGCAAGCTGCACAGTCCCAGGATACCTCATCCACCCACCCACCCCAGAAGAAGGAAATGAGAAATCACTTCTGAATATTCTCTATCTGGAAACCCTGAAAAGCATTGTCAGAAGTCCAAATTGACTTGAAAGCCCATGATTATTACTATTACTTAATCTTTTTGTAGAGTCAGACGGCTGAACGAGATAACTTTGGATACAAGTTTTCTTTCTTTTCTGTTCTTTCTCCTACATAACACAGATGTTTCCGTCCAATATCTCTCTATCAGCAGCCTTAAGAACTTCCATTTAACAGATGCATGGTTTTCTTCATGGATCCCACCCCCCAAATTTTTTTGGAAAGAAGGGTTGTATTGCTATTAAGGCAACTATTTTGCAATTGCAATTGCTATCTGTAGATACAGTAAAATCCCAAGTTAGATATACCTCGAGTTACATAAAATTCAACTTATATAATGATTTTGTGCTAAAACCATGTCCTGATTTACACAATTTCCTATGGGTTTGCTTCGAGTTACATAAAGATTCTTTTTCCTATAGGTTTGCTTTGAGTTATGTAAAAATCCATTTCCCTATGGGATTACTTCGATTTACATAAAAATTTCATTTTTCTTATGGTTTTGCTTTGAGTTACATAAAAAATAATTATTCTTCTGGGTTTGCTTTGAATTATATAAAAAAACCGATTTAAGCAAAAGCCTACGGAACAGACTTTTTTCATAAGTAGGGGTTTTACTGTATTCTTAATTAGTTATTTTTCTTCTGAAAATACATAACTCCTATCCTTAATAAGCTTGTATATGTATGCATGCATTTGTTGGTTAAATGTTTTCTCTACTGTGTTTTGGCACTACTGAGATGGATTTTGTTCAGTATTAACGGACTTCTTTTCATTGCGTTAAAAAGTGTCACAAATAACTACTACTCCGAAAGTGGCCCACTCAGTACAGAATGTAAGAATGATCACACTGATGCAAATTCTGGAATTCTGTCCAGCAATAACTGTGTAATTGCATTAGAAGTTGGTACTTTTGCAAAGCAAGGGAACGATGATCCTTGTGTTTACCTCTGCATTCATTCCTAGTAGCACTAAGCACCAGCAATTTCCTGTCATTTCTCAGATCTTTGGAAAGTCTGTGTTGCTCACATGTGCATTCTTTACTTGTGCAGAAATCTGCTGCCAAATAATTCATCTGTCTGGTTGCTTAACCATTTTCATCAGACCAAGCAATTCTTCTGTTTTCTTAATTTGATTCCGATTCTGATCACCATTAAATGCTCATGTACAGTGTTGCTCTAGTGTTGAATAGCCAAATTAAGCTTTTAAGACAGTAGCTCTCAAACTTTGTAGCATCACACCCTTTCTTCATTTTAGCCATGTATGTGGCGTAGTCCCAGTCTGTCCATGTTATCCTGCTATGGTACTAGAGTAGACCAGACTGCCAGTGACTCAACACTGAGCATCAGGCAGCGGTTAACTAACCTGGCAAACCTGAGGACTAACGGAAGGGTGAAGGTCCCCATGCAGATTAAATCCCATCTGAATCCATCTTGATGGAGGGCAGCAGCTTCATCAATACTGGCCTGAAACTGATGAGGACTTTGTGTGCCAGAAAGTTACTCTCAGAACTGGATCAGTGGTACGGATCAGTGTTGCAGTGCTGAAGGCAAATGGAAGGCCACTGAATTATATTGTTCCCAAGACAATCTTCATGGCTGATTATCATGATGATAGCCAATGTTCAGAATCAGATAATACACTTGAAGAAGTAGCATAGTCCAATAGGTAAAGGTTTCCCTTGCTCGAAAGCCACCTGCATCAGACTCTAGGGTTCAGTGCTCATCTCTGTTTCAAAGCCGAAGAGCCAGCGTTGTCTGCTTCTGCAGACGTTTTCTTGGTCATATGGCAGGCATGACTAGATGCTGTTTACCTTTCCACCAAAGTGGTCCCTGTTTATCTACAATACTTGCAATTTCTTGCTTTCAAACTGCTAGGTTGGCAGGAGCTGGGACAAAGACAGGAGCTCATTCTGTCCTGCAGTACTCGGGAATCGAACTGCTGACCTTCTGCCTTCCAGTCAGCGTCTTAGCCACTTGAGCCACTGCAGTACAATACCTATTAGTAAAAATTTAATTCAAAATTTAAAATAGACACAAAAACATACAAAAACTAATTTAGATTGTAAACATATACAAACTTTTCCTTGAAAATTCTAAATTCTATTAATAATATCTGTCATAGAAATTGGTACAAATTGACAAAATATTGTAAAAGTCTCAATTTCTGATGAAATTTCTTCACCACCATCCCTCCTGGAGCCAGTAGCATGTCTATCAGTTTGGAAGCAAGTGTTCTTAAACATTGAGGTAGATCTTCTAACCAAGCTATTCCTACAACACTTTCTCAGTTCTGTCTGCTAAATTTCATCCTCTGTGTCCCACCTGCTATTTCTTAGCCCCTTTCTTTAGTCATGATAACTGAATGTAGAACTTTTATATTCAGAGATTGTATGAATGTCAGAGTATCAGCTCAAACAAAAATCTGACATTGCCTTCACTTCCAAAGGAGGTTTGTCAAGTCCCAATAATTAGAGTTTTAGATAAGGCCTTGCTGTATGTCTTTATTCGTCTAACCTTACTCAAGGAAAGGGATAATACAGAGATGTGACAGTGTGCAAAGCAGGGAAGAATGGCAAAGTTGTGAGAACCCTAGGGTAGGATATTGGCCAAAATCCCTTTAAAAGCTTTTTAAATTAAAGTACTGTACAACAGAATGAGACTGGAGGACTTTCTAGCTGAAAATGTGTCATACTTTATGGATAGTCCCTAAATTTGAGTCTTATTCACTCCTCATAAGGATTGGACAACCAGTGCACATAAAAGGTATTTCCTGAGATAAGCATGTCTCTTGGTTAATGTCAGAGGGCCCAAAAATTGTTTCCATGCTTTAGAAACAGCTGGGATGTATTAAAGTTTAACACAGCATCATGACAAAAGTGTCTTTGTTGGTAGGAGTAGGACACGTGCTTTTAAAAAATGTCTTTGAGGTCATGCCAGTAATGAAGCAATTTTTTAAATAGCAAAAATGTACTAAAGTCCATTTTATTTTGAACACATTAGCCTTAAAGGGCACATGTTTTAAAGCCAACTTCAAATAAGGAACACAGTTTATGCTTCCAGAATATTTGATGCTTGGTCCAGATGTGTGAATGTGTGACTGGCTTAAATTTCTTGGGTATTTCCTGGGATATTTTTATTTTGTTCTCTTTAGAATTATTGATTTAATAAACACAAGCTACTAAAAGAGAGACTAGGAACGTGATGTTACCAGGAATTGTTGTTGCTATGACATCATTGTCAGATAAACTGTTGGAACTTGTTACACATATTATAGTACAGTAATACCTCGGATAACGACTGCATTGGATAACACTAACATCGGATAACAATGCAAATTTTCTAAAGAAATTTTGCATCGGACAACGATCTGTCAGCGTTATCCGATGTAGTGGTTTTTAGCAGCAGTGTGGCTGGAAAGCTGAATGGGGTTCTCCGTTCAACTTCCCAGCCACCCTGCAGCAGTGGAGGCAGGGGTGGGGTGGCTGGAAAGCTGACAGGGGGCTCCCCCGTCAGCTTCCCCAGCCACCCCACAGCTGCGGAGGAATGGGCAGGTGGCTAGGGAAGCCGACGGGGAGTTGCTGTCGGCTTCCCCAGCCACCCTGCAGATGTGGATCGGGTCTCCCGACCTCCCTGGAGCCGGCAGGGGGGTCAGAGAGCCCGAAATGGGTAAAAAAAAGGACCCCCCCTTTTTTTTACCAATTTCGGCCTCCCTGACCCCCCTGCTGGCTCCAGGGAGGTCGGAAGACCCGATCCAAGCTGTTTCTGGACTTCCCCCACCTCCCTGGAGGCTGTAACAAGCCAAAATGTCAGGATTCAAATCCTAACGTTTTGGCTTGTTGCAGCCTCCAGCAGGGTGGGGGAATTTCAAAAATAGTGTGCATCATCTCCAAGGAGGTTGGGAGACCCAATGCGCACTAATTTTGAAGTTTCCCCCTCCCTCCTAGAGGCTGCAAAAAGCCAAAATGTCAGGATTTGAATCCTGACATTTTGGCTTGTTATAGCCCCCAGGAGGGTGGGAGAACTTTGGAAACAGCTTGGATCAGGTCTTCCGACCTCCCTGGAACCAGGGGGGGCTCCCTGACCCCTCCGCCTGCTCCAGGGAGTTTGGAAGACCCAATCTGTGCTATTTTTGAAGTTCCCCCACCTCCCTGGAGGCTGCAGCAAGCCAAAGCATCAGGATTCAAAACCCGACGTTCTGGCTTGCTGCAGCCTCCAGGGAAGCAGGGCTTTTTTAACGTAGTGCGATCAATGCATCACACAAAGTTAAAACCCGGATAACGACGAGACTTGTGGAACCAAGTCTCATCGTTATCCAAGGTACTAGTGTAGTCATAAGAGGAATAAGGAAGGGATACCCCAGTATGTGCACATGCACACACCATAAGTGCTTCAGAATACATTTTTATGGTGGTCGTAGCTAGCAGACAAGGATCCCTGTGTGTTGCTTCGAGAAACAAGCTAAAAGTTTAAGAATATAATGTGTTTTGAAATTATATTTAAAAATCATATTCTAGCATTTTGAGTGTGGATCAAACCTTGGATGGGAATATTTATTTTTGATATTCCTCTAGTTTAGGGATTGTCAGCCTGTGGCTCGCAGCACCATTGCATGTGCCTCCCCAACCCCCTCCACCACACCAGAAAGTGCCATGTGGTGGTGGAAGGGCAAAATGGCCATCTGGCCCCTGAAGCTGTCTGAGGGAGCATGACCCGGCCCTCAGCTTAAAAAGGTTGAGAACTCCTGCTCTAGCTATTGGCAAACTTAAATTTATTTTGTCTAAGTCTATACAGAAAAAATTGAACCTATAAACAAATGCTCTTATGAGAGAATTGAACTGTGGGATTGTTTTACAAGATGAACTAACTTTTACAAGTGTGAAGAGATACGGTAGTGTTGATGGTATTAGTTAATTAAGAGTTGGCAGTCAGTTCCTCAGCTGTGCTGCAAGTCTATCTTCATCCTGACTTTGTGTGTTTAAAGACAGATGTACATGCCAGGCCATCAGATGCTGGTTCAGCTGTCTACCATGCCCTTCCAGCCAGGCTCTAGGCAGGTCACCTGGC
Source organism: Furcifer pardalis (assembly GCA_030440675.1). Taxonomy (NCBI): domain Eukaryota; kingdom Metazoa; phylum Chordata; class Lepidosauria; order Squamata; family Chamaeleonidae; genus Furcifer; species Furcifer pardalis. Next base: position 98,536,821 of record CP126890.1, read on the forward strand.
TCTTTCAAAATGGCTCACAAAAATGCTCATCCGTATCAATGCCTGGTCTTCAGCTTTGTGATAAAAAGAGAAGACTTTGTAACTGGGCAAAACTGGAGACTGAAGGAAGAGGTGTGCTTGTCGGCTTGCATAAAAATAAACAGTAATTTGGAGGTGCTGAAAAAGTTTCTGTTCTCATTTCTACACTTCTTAATTAATACCTTGGAGTCAGTTTTCAACGAGGAGTCCACACATTGTTAGACATCTCCGTGATGACATTCCACACATGCAGTTGGATCTGAGGAATCAAGGCCATTTGCATGCTGGTTTTTAGCCATTTGGATATCACATCATCTGCTGGCTAGGCGGACCATGATGCATGCCCTCCGCCTTTTCATCTTGCCCAAGGGATCTGACAGAGGATGCTTTGGTGAGTTTGAGTCCTAGCCTAACATCATTGACAAGAGATGGTCAACACTGCCTAGTTAGACCGCTCAAGCCCCCCCCCCCGGTCCCCCAACAACGCTCTCTCCTAGCAGAGGTCTTATAATTTGAGGAATTTCAATAATGACCTTCAGCATTATTTTATGGTTGGCTTTCAAATAAAAAGTGCATAGATTGTATCAGAGCCATGGAATCAGAGCCCGGGAAAAGACGAAAGAGCAAGAGTGAGAGAGAAGTGAAAGTGAGCCCGGAGCCCCAAAGGTGGAAAGGAGAATAAAGAGGTGAGAAAGGAGCATGACCGGCCCATGGCCCGAAAAGTTTGGGCACCCCTGGTCTAAAGCTCTGAAGTGAAGTGGACAGCTATTCCAGTATGAGCCTCAAGCAAAGATCTTTTTCTACCAGATCAGAATTTATTTCTGTCCAAATCTGTATACTTCTTACTATGTAATAACATGGGAGGTGGGTTATACACATTTTTAAATGAATATGTGGGAGGGTCACCTGCTGTGGCTCCTCCCCTTACTTGTGGAGAATTGAGCAAAAGAGGTGTGATGGGACATGGGCTTCACCAGGTACCCCAACTCTTTTTGCATCTTTGTGAGCAGCATGGACAACCTCTTTCCCTGGAGATGATTATTATTTGCTTGCAACTCTAATAGTCCTTGATATTTGGACACCGTGATGAGTGCTGTAGTCTAAAACATCTGTAGGACACTATGTTACTTATCCCTGGTGCAGATATTTATAAACCAAGACAGCCTTCATTTAGCAGAGAAATAGAATGAGTCCAGCATTTTCCCAATCACACAGGAACCTTTTCACATTGGCTCTTCTTTTGTGTCCCTATCATACCCTGGACTGCCAAAATGAAGCCACTTTCTTGGCTTTGTTGGTGGCCAAACCAAAGTCCTCATAGGTGCCTGTTTCTGGAAATAATAAGGGGTATTTATTTATGTATTCATATTTATCCACCGCCCTCCTCACCAAGGTGGCTCAGGGCAGTTTACACATCATAGAAAACAACAACAAAGACATAAAATACACTAGTACCTCGGATAACGATGAGACTTGGTTCCACAAGTCTCGTCATTATCCAGTTTTTAACGTTGTGCGAGGCATTGATTGCACAATGTTTTTTTAAAAAAAGCCCTGTTCCCCTGGAGGCTGCAACATGCTAAAACGTCGGGATTCGAATCTCGACGTTTTGGCTTGCTGCAGCCACCAGGGAGGTGGGGGAACTTCGGAAATAGCTTGGATCGGGTCCCCCAACACACAGTCCCGGAGCCAGCAGGGAGGTCAGAGAGCCCGAAATGGGCGAAAAAATGCCCAGGTTTTTTGCCCATTTCGGGCTTTCTGACCCTCCTGCCGGCTCCGGGAAGGTCGGGGGAACCGATCCGCGCTGTTTCTGGAGTTCCCCCACCTCCCCAGCCAGTGCAGCAAACCAAAATGTTGGGATTCAAATCCTGACGTTTTGGCTTGCTGCAGCCTCCAGGAAGGTGGGGGAACTTCGGAAATAGCTTGGATCGGGTCCCCCGTCCTCCCCAGAGCTGGCGGGAAGGGGGGGTCAGAGAGCCTGAAATGGGTGGAAAAAATGATGTTCTTTTCACCCATTTCGGGCTCTCTGACCCCCCCTGCTGGCTCCGGGGGGGCGGGGGACCTGACTGGGGAAGCCGATGGGGACTCCCTGTTGGCTTCCCTAGCTCCCCACCCCTGCCTCTGCAGCTGCAGGGTGGCTGGGAAGTCGAATGGAGAACCCCAGTCAGCTTTCCAGCCACCCTGCTGCTACAAATGACTGCATCGGATAACGCTAACAGATCGATTTTAGCGTTATATGATGCAGTCATTATCCGAGGTATTACTGTATCCCCTAAAAGACCTCAAATTTAAAATTATAAAAGGTTAAAAATTAAAATCTTAAAAATTTAAAAGTTACTACAGCCCACCAATTTAAAAATAGTTGAGGAAGAGAGGGGCTCAAATCACCCAGTGTGCTGGGGATCACTGTGCAACCCATACCCCATACCTGCCCCACCAGCCATGTTTTTAGATTCTTCCTAAAGGGCAGCAGCTCCATTTGGAGATGTAGCTCCATTGGCAGGAGGTTCCATAGGGCTGGAGCCAACACAGAGAAGGCCCTCCTGATGCCAGAGAGATGCGCCTTTCTTGCCGATGGAACAACTAGAGAGCCTCTCTGGTCCACTCTGGTGGGACGGACAGATGTTCTTGGGGTGAGGCGGTCTCTTAAGTATCCTGGCCTGCTACCATCTTGGGCTTTTAAGGTAATTACCAGCAGAAAGAGCTTTCTAAAAAGATTGTGAATATAGTACAATTGGGCATACCTTGGGCTAATCTTTCTAACACCAGATCTAAACAAAGGAACTGATGACTAAATCCACCAGAAAGGTCTTTGTCAAGACTAACCATAACCATGTGCTCAATAAATGTTCACATTGGTGAAATTTTAGGAAAGATTTTCACTAACGTAGACCTGGATTCACAACAATGGAATTTATCTAGGTACCAATTCAGGTCTGTCTTTAAGAAGTTATCAAGTGTGTATGGTTACAATTAGCATCCGTAATGTTAATTACAATCTGATTGCTACTTGCTATGTTGCTTGTTCCAGGAATTTTTTTCTGCCTCTTCTTTTCTTCCTTTTTTTGGGGGGGCGGAGGGCGGGGGGCAAAGAAATGTTACCAGGATCTTGTTTCTGTTGGCTGCATAAAGCATGATGACAGGAAATATTCTTGCCAGGTTTTTTTGTGATTGTCCAGTCTTTTTTTCTTTATTTGAACTTGCAGGAGGATATGATTTGAGTGGAAGGCTATTCAGCTGTGTGTTTTGACCAATCACCCCTGTACCCAGCATTATATTAGCCTAATTCTGTTCCCAGTAGCTGTAGATTGTAACTAGAGCTCTGTTACAAACTTATCTTGACTGTTTGTTTGAAAACAAGCCTCTGTAACTACTTTTCTGCTGGCAAGTAAATTGAGACATTAAGTTCTATTTACTTGAGAAGGCAGCCTGTTTAGACTCATCAGCAGCCACTTTGGCAATGATGAAGCAATATGGGCAGAAGAGACCATAAAGGAAAAAAATACACCAAATCTAATAGCGGAAAGGCCTATAAACTGGCACAACATAAAGCTTTTATTAGCATGCTGATATCCCTAATTGATATAAACATGAAGCTCTGCACAGTCCCCAGTACTTAGAAGATATGCATCTAAATAATATTTAAATGGACATTTGCAGTTTAAAGCTCACAGGAGGGTGATTGTACTTGGCTTAATTAAATGAACTGAACCCCCTTGATAACTGCATTATTGCTCCTAAATAAAATAGTCATGGTGCGCTATCTTTTAAACTTGCCTAAGACGATAAAAAAAAACACAAGTCCAAGGACTGTAGTGTTAAGTTACAGACAAAACAAAGATGATAAAAACTGCTCCAACAGTAATGATGTAAGGTTCCTCAAGAGGCACATTTATTGGACAAACAAAGTCAGCCGTGTGAGCCATACATAAAACAAATGTAGAAGGAGAAGGAGATACACCTTTATTGGAGCACAAAACAAACAAAAAAAATCATTGTGAGCTTTTGTAATTCAAGATCACTTTTTCAGGCATGCATTGGTTTCTTGTGGGTAAGGCAGGGAAATTATCAATGAGAGTCCAAACTTTCATGGCATGATGGTTTGTTTTGACAGGCTCTCTTCTTCAAAATGAGTGTGAAGAAGCACAGCCTATTTGATACCCCTCCCCCAAATTGACAAACACAGGAAACCAGGCCTCTGCTTATTGCTCTATCCCAAATGGCTCATTGAGGCTGAACATTTGGACTTTCATTGATAATTTCTTGCCTTACAGACAAGGAACTGATGCATGCCTGAAGAAGGGCTATGGAATCACGAAAGCTCACAATGATTTTTGTTTTGTTTAGTGATCCAATAAAGGTGTACAGTATCTCCTTTTTCTACATTTGTTTTATTGGACAGTGCCAGTCAAAGATTAGAGCTGTAGCAGAATGCAAAGGGTGCTTCATGTTGGCAGTTTCATGTCTGGCCTAGACACAGATGAAAAAGATGAAGAAGAGGTCTTGTCCAACCGTGTTCCCTGTTATGCATTATGTATTTTCACCTTCCTTTGCTTCCAACTTGTTTTCAAAAAATATTAGATAATGAAACAACCAAGGTTCTTATATTTGAGCAAATATCAAACTGTGGAAACATATCTATATTTTTTCATTTCTTTTTTTTTTTTTCATTTCATTTCAAATTTATACCCCGCCTTGCTCAGGCGAGCCTGACTCTAGGCGGCTTACAAATATAAAAAAATAACATAACAGTCACAAATTCCACATTACAGTATCATAATCACAATCATCACAATATCAGAAATATATATATAGATATAGATAGATATATAGATAGATAGATAGATAGATAGATAGATAGATACACACACACACATCAATAACACAGTAACAATCAGAAAGTATTAACATCACCATAAAATGTTACAAAAAAATCCAAGAATTCAAAAAAGAAAGGATTCAGTCCCGGTGACAGCCGACCCATAGCTGTTGTTCCCTCGAAGCCAGCAAGCTAATGGCCAGGGAAAAAGTCTAGGGGGAAAAGACCAGCGGTGGCAACAAAGGCATCCAGCATTTTTTTTGGCCAGCCCCACCCCCGCCGCTCAGCTGTTCAAAGTTCCCTCAGGGCTGGGGCTGGCCAAGGGAAGCGTCCAGCGACAGCAGTGAGGGTGTTCAACATTTTTATGGCTGGCCCCAGCCCTGCCGCTCCAATGTGTTTAGCCCCGGTGAGGGCGGAACCCCCGGGGACAGGTGGGGCGAGTCCCGGGGCTGGACCCGGCGGCGGAAGGAACACCCAAACTTAAGATACCCAAACCTGTATAATATTGCAGTCTAGATGGTGAATGTGGAGGGAAGCTATGATGTCCTGAGTTCCTTTTAGGGGGAAACCTAAACATTGTCAATGGTAGATTTCAAAAGTATTTGTGAAAATGGCAAGCCAACTTGCTCTTGAATGTGGAAAAAGTAGCAAATGAAACCCTACCTTTAGATCCAGGGTGAAAAGGGCAAGACTGACAGTAAATTATTCATGTTGATTTGGGTCAAATGGATAATTCCGGAACTTGATTTAAAGAAGTAGATTTGGCTCAATTGAGGACTGAGTGAAGAATTTGTAACCATCAGTACCCATCATGTGCTTCCTTTTTAGTGTCCCCCTTATTATTAAATACATCTTGTTGGACTGTTTGTGGTGCTCAAATCCTCAGTATGCCTTTCTGAATATTGAGTTTACTGCTGTGAGCTGACTCTCAATTTTAAGTGTAAGTGTCAATCTGCAAGTTTAATTCAGGTCTCTGAATGTTATTGGATGGTTCTTTCTGGAAAGAAAGAAAGATTGTTTGATTTATTAAGAGGAGTTACTGATGAAATAATTCCACTGTGCAGTGCAATAGAGCCTCAGTTGCTGTGCTATACGGCTAAATATTTCTACTTACTTACAGCTTCTAAAGACTGAAAAGGTAAGGAGGAAAAAAACAAATTGATTTACCAGTTGTAATTGATTTACCAGTCTTGTGAAATATTGTATTAACTCCTACAGGTCATATTGAAATGCTACCTTTTTATGCTTTTTGAAACATACAGCCTGTCTGACTCTGCAAAGCTAAAAAAAACCTAGGCATAATGTAATTGTTTATATCTTTTAAGCAGTGACATCCAGCTTTATAGCATTAAGGATTTCCGCAGGAATGCTTTCTGGAAGTGGGTGTAGTGCATCTCATGAAGTTGTGACACACAGTTCTTGTCTTTGTACCCTTTCTCTTTTGCTAACAAGAAATACATCATTTGGATAATGGGGTTATTTGGATGGGGAGTCACTGTACCATTAACTTCTCAAAATGTGTAAGGTTGATAGGGCAACAAATCTCTACTATACATCCTTGATTGGACCTGCTCAGGTCTTCATGGTCACCAAGACAACTATGGCCCTGTCTCACCATACCACTCCTTCAGCATATGAGGCACCTTTGGCCTCTCTCCCTTTTAACCAAGGAACTAGTGATGCTTTTGGCTTGATGATGATTTAATCAACTTACATGCCATGTCCCCTTATTGTTGTGGATCTACTGTGGCATGGCAAGGTTTCGATTGTTGGTTTCAGTCACTGCCCGGAGCAGCAGACAATCTATTAGGAAAGTGCACCCTCAGAGATGTGTGGAATTTCAAGACATTCTTGAATGCTTTGGGTTTATGCTTGGGCTCAGTAGTTAACACTGCTGTACTGCAATCAAAGCTCTGCTCATGATCTGAGTTCGGTTTTGACTGGGATCAAAGTTGACTCAGCTTTCCATCCTTTCGAGGTCAGTAAGATAAGTACCCAGCATGTTGAGGGCAAAATGCTAATTACCTTGTGAAGTGCCCAGCAAGTGCACTAAGCACTATAGGGTGGTACAGTAATACCTCGGATAACGCTAAGACTTGGTTCCACAAGTCTTGGTGTTATCCGATTTTTAGTGTTATCCGATGCATGTTAAAATCCTATGGGATGCATCGGATAACGTTAAAGCTCCATAGAGATACATTGTAACCACACAGGCTTTAGCGGTTGTTATCCGATCCATCCCATATGACCTTAACGTTATTCGATCCAATTCTCCTCCCCAGATTACTTAACGTTATGCGATTTTAGCGTTATCCGAGGTAAATGTTATCCGAGGTATTACTGTATATAATTGCTATAGCTTGTTTTGTCCCCCACCCCACCCCACCCCAAACGTTCTTGTCTTAATGTGGAATAATGAGATGAGAGGAACCATGGTCCTAACACTATCAGATGATGGAGAGAGCTCAAGTAGTGTAAATAATAAAAACAAATGCAACTTGGGAAGATTATTTTCTTGTCTATCATGTTGTGGCAGTAGTGGTGAAGAAAGCCTGCTTCTCTAAGATTGCATCTAAAGTAGTAGCCCTTCAGTGAGGTCTGTGTATGTTTAGGAAGTTTCAAGGAGGAGTCACTAAAAGTCATGCTCTCCCTTGTGCTATTGAGCAATGAATAAAAAGCAGTGATTAAAGAAGACTCCATGGCCTGGCAGGCTGCTGAGGACCTTGCCCACTCCTCTGGGCCAACAACAATGACCTAAGGGGAGTTAGTCTGTGTTCTGGTTTGGTTGTATTTTGTGAGGTTATATTTTATAATTTTTATTGTACTGTTGTTGTTTTGACTGTAAGCCACCCTGAGTCGCCTTAGCGAGTGGGCAGCAATATAAATCTGAATATAGTAATACCTCGGATAACGTTTACCTCGGATAACGCTAAAATTGCATAATGTTAAGTAATCTGGGGAGGAGAATTGGATCGAATAACATTAAGGTCCTATGGAATGGATTGGATAACAACCGCTAAAGCCTGTGCGGTTACAATGTATCTCTATGGAGCTTTAACGTTATCCGATCCATCCCATAGGATTTTAACATGCATCGGATAACACTAAAAATCGGATAACACCAAGACTTGTGGAACCAAGTCTTAGCGTTATCCGAGATATTACTTTAAACAAATAAAGAAAGAAACAACTTTATTCTTAAATGGGTTTGATTGTTTTAAACCTGTGTTAGTATAGTTTTAACTCAGAATGGTATTGACATCTCTAAAGTCTCATTCAAATTCTATTTATGTAGTGACATATTCATAATTTGCAAAACATTTTTAGGTTTTTAGGTTGGTCCTGCAGAATGAGATGGCTAGATGGTATTGTTGATGCAATGGGCACAGAGGTGGGCGGGGTGAGGAGGACAGAGGTGCCTGGCAGGCAATGGTCCATGGGGTCGCAAAGGGTTGGAGTCAACTGTGTGACTGAACAACAACAAAACCCCTCAGTTTTGCAGATAGGAAATCTCTCTCTCCCCCCCTCCCTCCCTCCCTCCCCCTCCCTCCCCTTCCCCCTCTCCCTCCCTCCTTAGACTAGGCTTTTGTCTCCAAATATATTTATTATTTGTTTGTTTTATTTATAGGTCACCTTTCTCCCCATAGGGGACTCTAGTTAACTCACAAATTTAAAAAGATCAAATTAAAACACTATCTATACAATGCCTAACTTCCCAAGGGAGTGGCATTCCACAACCTTGGAGTTGCCATGAAAAAGGCCCTCTCTCATGTCCCCATCAAGCATACCTTTGATGGCAATGAGACTGAAGATCTTAAGAAGTGACTATCCTCATATGAGAAAAAAATGGCCCCTCAGATAGCCTGGACCAAAGCCATATAAGTCTTTGTAAGTCATGACTAGCATTTTGAATTGGGCCCAGAAATGGACTGGTAGCTAGTGTAGTTGTTGTAGTAGGGGCATTACATACGGTACTTCCTATAAGTAGACCCAGTCAACAGTCTGCTGCATTTCGAACCAGCTGAAATACTTACTCATTAACAGCTATTTATGATTGTAGAGGAGGGACAACAGGCCTGATTTTCAGCCCTGGAGCTTTGTTTTCTTTTCTTTTAACTCTCTCAGAAGAAATTACATTGCAAGTTCTTGGAAGTCCTGTTTGAACTTCCAGCATTTTTTCCATAATTTCTTTGAGTGGTGCCGATTCTTTCAGAGTGACAGCTGTAGTTGTTGGTGCTGTATAAATAACATAGACAAAATCAAGCCTTTTACTTTCAAACACTAGAAATATCAGTGAAGAGTGGATTACTGAAACTAGAGTCAGTATGGTCAAGGAATTTGTGAAAATACTGTACAGTATATATTAAGGAAAATATATTTTAAGATTGTAAAAAACATATAATTAAATCAAGCTTCACTTAAGTTACATTATTATTAAAGTATAGTGATTAAATTATTGTTTTGATGAATTGGTTTTAAATCAAATCTATACTGCCTGTCAGAAGAAGGATTCCAGTTCCATTTATCCTGTGTTGTAATCATAAAAAAGGCCAACATATTCAGTTGGGCTGGAGACCGAGATGTTTAATCTTTCTTTTATGGTTATACTGCTCTGCTGGACTTCTAAATGATTATGATGAAACATTTGAGATTCCTTCTGCAGTGGGGAACTTTTTTAATGCAAAACAGCCCCTCCCCTACCTCTAGATCCTTAATTGTGTGTGGAGATGTAGAGTTACAAGTAACCTTCATGTAGATGTTTCCTCTCGCTGTGTGAAAGACTGAGGGGAGTTCTGCAGCTTCAGATATGGTGTTTTGTCCATTTTTGTCTGTATAGATCGGGGTGGCCAACCTTGGTGACCCAGGTGTTCTTGGGCATCAACAGAAACCCAAGTAAGCACATCTGCTGATCAGGGTTCCTGGGAATTGAAGTCCATGAACACCTGGGGCAACAAGGTTGGCCACTCCTGGTAGAGTGACCGAACACAAAAACAGGGCTTTCAAGTTACTGAACCGATTGCTGGATATCCCTTACATAATTACTATGCCTGCAGGTCTCATCAGAATATCTGGGCTGAATATTTAGGGATCAGTAGAGTGGTGTGTGAAGTTGTGTTGCTCCCTGTGTTGCAAATGGCAAGCTTCATCTGCAAAAGGCATGTCATCAACTGACTGCCTCACAAACTACTGAAGCCTTAAAAATAATATGTAGCCTGTGGTGTAGCCTCAGAGGAAATTAATAAAATTCATGCCTGTTCGTTTTCCCTAGCTCATTTATAAGACTGAGCATATACTTCCCTGTCCTTGTTTATGTACATAGATTAGTAGAAGTATTTCTCAAGTTCTCAGTATGCTCAGTGTGATGCTTGGTAACCAGGACAACAGGTTTGTATAATTGTGTACCAAATGGGGGAGAGAAATTGAATTGCCTCTTTTGATAAACAAACCATAGGCTATAATCATCAAAATGGGAATTCCGAGTACAATATTCTCATAATGTAAAGAAATATCAGTTTCACTTTTATCTAGATGCTGATGCACATTTTGTTTCAATGCACATTTCCCTAGAATCTGTACAAGCTGTAGTCATCTGTAGGGATAATAAAGTTTTTCGAACCTTGTACTGGACTACAATCTGATTAAAATACTTGCTATACAGTAATACCTCGGCTAAGACTTGGTTCCACAAGTCTTGGTGTTATCTGTTTTTTAGTGTTATCCGATCCATGTTAAAATCCTATGGGATGGATCGGATAACGTTAAAGCTCCTTAGAGATACATTGTAACCGCACAGGCTTTAGCGGTTGTTATCCGATCCATCCCATAGGACCTTAATGTTATTCGATCCAATTCTCCTCCCCAGATTACTTAACATTATGCGATTTTAGCGTTATGCGAGGTAAACGTTATCCGAAGTATTACCTTAGATAGTGAAGAAACACTTGCTATAGATCAGTGGTAGCTAACCTTGGCACTACAGATGTTCCTGGACTTCAATTACCAGAAGCCCAAGTCAGCACACCCAGTGATCAGGGCTTCTGGGAATCGAAGTCCGAGAATAACTGGAATGCCAAAGTTAACCACCAGTGCTACAGATGGTGAAGAAGCACTTGCTATAGATGGGGAAGAAGTAGAAGCAGTGACATATTTTACTTTCTTAGGATCCAAGATCACTGCAGATGGAGATTGCAGCAATGCAATAAAAAGGTGACTAATTCTTGGGAGGCAAGCTATGAGAAACCTGGGGAACACAGTGAAAAGTAGAGACATTACCTTGCAAACAAAAGTCCACATAGTCAAAGCAATGGTATTTCCGGTAGTAATGTATGGTTGTGAGAGCTGGACCATAAAGAAGGCTGAGCACAGAAGAATAGACACCTTTGAAATATGGTGTTGGAAGAGAATTTTGAGAGTACCCTGGACAGCAAAGAAAACAAACAGGTCAATCTTTAAAGAAATCAACCTCGATTGCTCCCTGGAAGAGCAAAATTTGAAGATGAAGCTAAAGTACTTTGGACATCAAATGGAAAGAGAGGATTCACTTGAGAAAGCTTTGATGCTGGGAAAGGTCAAGGCCAAAATAAGAAGGGGGCAGCAGAGAATGAGATGGATAGATGGCATTGGTGATGCAATGGGCACAGAGCTGGCAGGTTGAGGAGGATGGTAGAGGATAGAGGTGCCTGGTGTGTGCTGGTCCATGGGGTCGCAAAGGGTCAGACTTGACTATGCAACTGAACAACAACAACTTTTTTCTGTGAAATATATCACCAAACTTTAGGAGAAAATGTTTTTTTTAAAAAAATAATAGTTTTGTTTCAGCTCATGGTTTGAAAATTCAATTGAACTATCAGCAGTTTGGGCTATGGTAATCTCTCATCTGATTGTAGGAAGCAATTTTACCTGTTTGGACTAAGTTGTATAATAATTTGCCATGTTTGCTCACACCTCTCCTTGAAATGCATGCCTCATATTGCCAGCATCAAACAATATTTAACACATGCTTCTTAATAACAGCACTCCTATTTCCCTTACTGCTGTTTTTTCAATATTTTGTTCAATCTTTTAGTCATGTTGGCCTTGGGGGGTGTAGAATTTCAGGGGTGTAGGTGCAATGCAACCTACCGTAGGTTCATTCCATGTCATTTGGTACAATGTTTGCAAGCTCTCTCATATAACAAGAATCATCATAATGCCTCTCATATCCAAAGTTGCCTTTGCTTGATAGGGCAAAGATAACTCACTCATATATTGAAGGCTGGATTATTAATAAATCAACTGCATCCTGAGGCTAGTAAAGCCAGGAAGTGCTCTAAAATCACAAGAAACTCTGCCAACATACCAGCAGCTTGCACTCTGTGTAAGCATAATTGAATTTTTACAGGGTTTTTTTGTCATATTTAAACAAAAGTCTCACTGTAGACTTACTTATATCGTAGTAGAACAAGTGTTAAATAGAATGCCAGCAGTAACTGTCGCATCTAGCTATATAATGGAGCCTTCAAGCAAAGTTATATTTCTGCAGCTGAGATAGGACTTGTATATATACACACAGACAAATCTTTTTTTCTGAAATCCAGAGTCATCAACATGGACTGGTTAGCTTTATGTATCACTCATAACGGGAGCAATAACATGATTAATGAGTTGAAGGTACCACAAAGCAAGGACTCAGATTTTTTTCATGGTCTTTGCTGATATGTAAAGCCTGTGCAAGAACCAGAACCTCTTCTCTTCAAACTCTTTATCATTAGCAGTTATCAGTTATTTATTTATTAGTTAGCGGTTTAGTCGTTCCTCTCTATCTATATTAATTACACCAGGTTGTTCTCTTCAGTTTGTCAATTTCAGCATTGTAATTTATGTACAGTTGTACCTCACTTAGAGAGCTTAATGCGTTCCACAGGATTGCTCTTTAAGCGAGTTTGCTCTTTAAGCGAGAAGGCATCTGACATTCAGGATGTTACAGTCTCTATGCGTTTGAGTTCCTGTTTCATTAGCTAAGTTGCACATTAGCTGCTTCTTCCATATATAGGCCAGTTGTGAAACTGCCTAAATGGAGCCACCTTTTAGTGAATTCATTCCATAGTTCCTTTCATCTGAGCTTGAATGAGAAAGATTAGCTGGTACAAAGTCGCCATTGTCCAGGGTACACCCAATAGTGGTTCAAAAACACCACAATCTCAGAGGAGGCTCTTTCTGTGTACCTGACACAGTATCTGATGGTAGCAAATTCAGTGAGATAGTTGCCCACTGAACAAAGAAGTGTCTATTTTAATCAGTACCTCCCACTCATCTGCTTTATTGTCTGTTTTGGATTCCAGTGTTGCAACAGAGGGATACAAAAACCTTCTGGCATCACTTGATAAACGTATCATATTTTTTTTTGACATTATCATTGTAGCTTATTTTATACTGTATCTCCCAGCTACTGGCTACAATTAAGTACAGTTGTACCTCTCTTAAAGAGCATAATGTGTCCCACAGGATTGCTCTTTAAGCAAGTTTGCTCTTTAAGCGAAACATCATTGTAAGTGACCAATTGGTTCGGGGGTGGTAGTGGTTGTGATTTATTAGTTAAGTGAGTTTTTGGTTGGTTTTATTTGTTAAGCGATGCAAACATTCAGAGAAAATTCTGCTCTTTAAGCGAGTTACTCGTTAAGCGAGGCACTCTTTATGCGAGGTTTGACTGTAACTTTTCTAAGGTCTGTATACTTTGTTTGGTCTATAGTGCTCCTCAGGCATGTTTGTTTCAAGAGAAAGTCCAGAGCTGCAGCTTACAGGGAGCTTCGGAATTTGATTTCCCACTTTCCCTTCTGGGAGAAAACTCAACCCGTAGGGCCTTGGTCAAGCTGCACAGATCTAGAGCACCCTCAGAAGAAGGCACTCCTGACACTGAAGTCCCTGGAAAGGGTTGCTATAAGTCAGAGTTGAATTGATCACCCGTAATTTATTAGGATGAGAAATAATGGTCTTCTGTTCTTGGCACTCAGTGTCTGCAACACCTTGTATGCCATAGGTCGGCCTCTGTATGCTATTATGAGAAATGAAATATTACTGTGCAGTACTTTATAGTAGCTACATTTTTCTTAAATTTTGAATGTAAGCATGTAATACTCTCTTCTAACCCCAGCTGCTCCCAAACTAGTGAAGCATAGGAATTGGTAAGCAGATGGAACAGCTGTTAGAAGCAAAAAGATAATTGGAGTATCTCAGAATTTTCCAGATGTCCTTCCTTTTTATAAAAAATACCCTAACCCCTTATTTTACAATGTTGTCATATCTCCATTATTGTAGAAACTTGGGGGGGGGGTGTTGTCATGGTTATTGTTTTGATCGTGGGTTTGTAATTCAGTAGAAAAGCTATTGTGACAAACGTTTACCTCCTTCTATCTCCTGTGGCATTGACAGAGAAAAAAATAACAAGACACACAATTATAATGACTCGTGTATTTTCCCGAGATGAACAGGATACAGTAGGTGAATATGCAGAGTTTAGAAACATTCCCATTTATTGTGCTGTAGCTCCCAGCTGGCTGGGAGAATTCTTGGTGATGAAGTAAAAATATAAAGTTTCCAAGCTCTGCGGACGTGTTTTGTTTACTGTAGCCAGTAAAATGCCTCTTTTTTAAAAAATTAATGCTTTATATAAAACTATATTAATATTGTAATTGTGGTTTTGCTGTCATTTATATGTACTGTATAAGGAGTCTCTTGATACGGAGTGTTATTTGAAGAAATGAAGAATAATGTGAGTATTTATTTATTACTGCTGCCCCCCTTGCCAAGACGACTCAGGGCAGCTCACAACAAACAAAAACTCACAAAAACAACAAAACAGGATTAAAATTGAACTACAGTAAAACCTCATATAACACTAAAACCTGGTTCCACAAGTCTTGGTGTTATATGATTTTTAGTGTTATCTGATGCATGTTAAAATCCTATGGGATCCATAGAGATACATTGTAACCACACAGGCTTTAGCGGTTGTTATCTGAAGCATCCCATAGGATCTTAATGTTATCTGATGCAATTCTTCCCCCCAGATTCCTTAATGTTATGCGATTTTAGTGTTATTCGACACTAATGTTATATGAGGTATTACTGTATTACAATTTTAAAAATTTAAAAACATTTTAATTTTTTTTTTAAAAAATGCCCTCCCAATACTGCACACCAAACTGACAGCCTGAGCAATGGTCAAACAAGCCAATTGAGGGAGCAAGGGAGACCTTGAACCACTTGCAGGAACAAAACCTGATGGTGCAGGGCAGGGAGGTGGGTGTGGCCACCCAATTTTGCTACCCACCCCCTGCCTGAAGGCCAACGAATTTCACTACCACCCTGCCCAGAGGCCACCCAATTTTGCTACCCACCCCCCTTCCAGGGGTGTGTGCGAACCTGTTGCTGCCCACCACTGCAGCCACGTCTTAAGACTCTTGCAAAAGGATAAAAGCTCTGCCTGGAGGCAAAGTTCAGTTGGCAGGAGGCTCCACAGGGCCGGAGCAGACACAGAGAAGGCCCTCCTTCTGGTGCTAAAGAGATGAGCTTCTCTAGCTGATGGGACTATCAGGGAGCCCCTCTGGTCTGCTCTAGTGGGACTGGCAGATGTCCTTGGGGTGACACGGTCTCTTAAGTACCTTGGCTCACTACCATGTAGGGCTTTAAAGGTAATAACCAGCACCTTGAATTGCCCCCAGAGGCACACTGGCAACCAGTGCAGGTCCTGAAGCAGTGACAAGGCATGGGCATACTGCCTGTACTTCATAACTACCCGAGCAGCTGCATTCTGGACCAGTTGTAGAAACCTGTTGATGATATGCTGTTGATGATTAGTGATCTTTTGAAAGCAACTAATGAAAATAGTATCCATGTCAATTGAAAGTGACTTGATGGCACATAACAAGCACACATGTAGCTGTGATGTTTTAATGTTTTTTCAACCTTAGAAGGTGTCTTAGATTGAAAAACCATATTCCTATTCAAGGAATATTTCTACTCAAGGAATGTGTCTTTTCCTTGTGTGTAGATCCATTGTAGTGGAGCTGAAGGCTGTGGAGAGAAGAATCCTTATTTTTGACATTTGCCTTGCTCTGAGAGATGACCAAGAAATTAACCCAGATGAGGTTCACCAGATGGTTGGAAAGCAAATGCATGACAGCATATATCATCCCTCAGCTGCCAGCCCATTCAATTTTGTACTGGATACTGGTAACGCTCATGTAGAAGTGTAGATGTCTGGCAATAGAGGAAAGGAACAGTCTTTCCTTCCACTTCTAGCCTACTGTGTTTCTGTAGTAGCTGTACAGTGGCAAACTTCCTACAGATCTAGCAGAGAAATATAACAGGTTGGTGTGAGACAGAGCAGCATGATCCATGCCTCTGCTGCCAGCCCTTTCTGTTTCTAGCTTGCAAATGCCTTGCTAACCTACTTCTCACTCACTGAGCTGGCAAAGTAAGAGTGGAATCCCAGCTTGTCTTATTCTGCTCTTTAAGCGAGGCACTCTTTATGTGAGGTTTGACTGTATTGTATTTTATTGCACAGTCTATGCATCTTGTAACTCTGACCCTGATGTATATAAATTGATGCCATGACGTCTCATTCCTGTGTCTGACGAAGTAGACTTGATCCATGAAAGCTAACATTAAAAAACAGCAGTCAGTCTTTAAATTGCTACAAAGTTTTTGTTTTGTTTACTCTCTGAAGTCCTGCTGCAGTTTATGCTACCCATTCTTGATGGTTAGAGAAAGTGGAAAAGGTGACTACTGTAGGTTTTGGCAGAGGCATTGCTGATAAATACTGTACGCGAGAATGCCAAATGAAACCATGCACTTAGGCACAGCACTGGTTTATGGAAGACATAAGTCTTTCCAGTTTCGGTGCCATTAATAGGAACAGAGATTTGGGTTAACTTTGCCATAGCTCATTCTTCAATATGAGATTAAAGAAAACATGAAACTTGTTGCACACAAGAGGCAAATGGAATATCCCCCCCATATTTTTTCTTCTTCTTGGATTAAAATTGAAAGCCGTTTGTTGATTTCCAGCTTTTCTTCAACTACCATTCCAGAATTTTCAGATGGCCACATTTCTCTCAAGACCTACACTGGGGGACTAGAGGGAGAAGCAGCCATTTTGGGCTGTCCGGAAAATAAATCTGGAGGGCAGCTCGAGAGGTGACCGAAACGGTCATCCGGGGGTTTACTCCCCCCCCCCCCGATCCCCTCCATATTTTTGCTACTGGTTCAGCCGAACCAGTCTGAACTGGCAGCAGCCCACCACTGAGTGGTGCCCAAGAGTGCATTTATACAATTAAAGCTCATTCTCCAGCTATATCTGTTCTTTGAGATGTCAGATGACACATGCCTTAGTCACATCCTAGTTGTTTACAGCAACATGCTCTGTACGGAGCCAGCCTTGGAGAGTATGCAGACACTTCAGTTGGCTCAAAATGCTGCAGCTAGACCACTAACTGGTACTTGTTACAGGGAACATATACCGTAACTCCCATAATAGATCTCCTTCATTGGCTGCTGGATCATTTCTTTGCACAATTCAGAGTGCTAGTCATTACCTTTACCCGTAATGGTGAACCTTGGCACTCCAGGTGTTCTTGGATTTCAATTCCCAGCATCCCAGGCCACCACTCCTGCTAATCAGGGCTTCTGGGAATTCAAGCTCAGGAACAGCTGGGGAACCAAGATTCTCCATCACTGACCTATATAGCCCTATACAGTTGGGTTTTGACTTATTTATTTATTTTCTTTGTGGGTTTTTAAAAATTTAAAATAAAATAAACAAACCTATTATATCACTTAAAACAAATCTCATTATTGCAGAAAAAAAACAATACAAGTCAAAATGCTTAATAACACATCTATAATGTGCACCCACCACCATGGGACCTTATTCTTATATCTTTAATTCTTGGTTCAGGCTATTGAAAGGACTGTATCACCTGTTAGATGACTTGGCTTTTAAGATGTGCAGAAGCTTTTCTCTCCTCCCTACTTTTCTCACAACTCTTTTGATGAAGATATGAGATAATGGCTGTTCTGAAGTTATGGAAGAAACTAACTGGGTGGCAAATAGGCCTCTTTCTTTTGCTGGCAGTTAGCAGGCAAAGACGGTCCTTTTGAGGCAAGCTTTTGACTGACTTAGGCAAGTGGGGGAGGCATGATGGAATGCTCTTTTTGCTGATTTCAAGGGGTTATGTTCTTAAGCAATACTTTCTAGTTCAGTACTATTATTTGCTTGGTGTTTTTTTTCCATAATTACATTGTGCTGTGCTTTCAATTGTAATTCTAATACAGTTTTAATCTAATTATGTGCCACCTTGGTTCCCTTATTGGAAAAAATGTAAGACATAAATGGTTAAGGGTTTTTTTTCCTGCTTTTATATAGTAATACCTCAGATAACGCTAAGACTTGGTTCCACAAATCTTGGTGTTATCCGATTTTTAGTGTTATCCAATGAATGTTAAAATCCTATGGGATGGATCGGATAACGTTAAAGCTCCATAGAGATACATTGTAACCGCACCGGCTTTAGCGGTTGTTATCCGATAGATCCCATAGGACCTTAACATTATTCGATTCAATTCTCCTCCCCAGATTACTTAACATTATGCGATTTTAGCGTTATCCGAGGTAAACGTTATCCGAGGTATTACTGTATTATGTATTTTAAGTGGTATTATTTCCAAACATCCTGCTTTATGCAGTCCTGTATCACTACCTTCTCTGCCTGTGGAAAGATCTGTGAAATTCTTTTCACAGAGATGAAATCAGTTGTATAACTTTGCTGAACATTCATACTATATTTCCCTGAAAATAAGACTGTGACTTATATTAATTTTTGCTCCAAAAGAGGAATTAGGGCTTATTTACAGGGGATGGCTTGTGTTTTTTTGTCTGTTACAACAAACACGGTTGGGTTTCCCCGGTTGGCCTGCCTGCCCACCCACTGTTTTTGCTTTCAAGCTTCCATTGCTGGTGCTGCTGCTGCTCTGGCATGCCAGAGGGACTAAAAACGGCCTGCACTTTGCCACCACCACCTCCTCTGCTGGCAGGAGGAATTTTTTCTCCCTATCTTCACCTGCTTCTGTTCCTTTACCTGCCAGGCAGACAGCACAAGCTGGAGAAGTGGGAGAGGAGGAGAAGAGAGGACCCACCCACCTACCTCTCTCTGGCATTCCAATTAAAATCTAGCTGCTGATCTTAACTAGGACTTATTTTGGGGGTAGGGCTTATATTACATCTTGAAAAATCATGCTAGTGCGGTGGTGCCCAAATTAAGGCCTGGGGGCCGGGTGCGGTCCCCGATGCCAATTCATCTGGCCCACGAAGCCCTTGTCGCTCCTGGAAGCGAAAGTAAAACGCGCCTGTACGGGCGTGTTTTACTTCCGCTTCCAGGAGTGATGAGGGCTTCGTGGGCCAGATGAATTGGCGTTGGGGGCCGCACCCGGCCTCCGGGCGTTAGTGACCAGCTCCCTGAACCACATGATTGGCCCTCGGCCCAAAAAGTTTGGGCACTCCTGTGCTAGGGCTTATTTTCCACTTAGGTCTTATTTGGGGGGAAATATGGTACATAAGTTTGAGCAAGGTATTTTCAGTACAGCTCTTATAGAGAAAAACAACAACCCAAACCTCTTACTTACCGTGGATTAGATTTTAGCAGTCTTGCTTGTACATCTCATGGTATCCAAAAGAAAAGTATGTTAATTAAAGGCAGGATCATATCCCACATGTTTTTTGTGGCTGGATTTCCTGTTCAGACTGAAATGCTAAATAGGAACTGCTGATGTTTGCAGTGGCTTTTTCCACACAGTAACTCTTGTGTCTCCTGTTAGCTCAAATGGTATGTTTCTTTCTCATTCTCTGTTTATTTATCTGCATATAGGGAGGGCTTAACACATTAAATATTTAAGTGAGGGAACACCTTTTTTCTGTTTTCTATTCAGAAAAGGCGATCTTTGAGTTAAAAGACTGACTTTTTTCCAGTCCACTTTCCTTGCCTTGTGACTCATTGGTGTAACCAGATATAGATCTTGCTGTAGGAAAATAACTTGTAGCCAGGTTACTTGTTGTTCTAAGCATGCTTTAGTATAGTGTGGTTTGTATAAGAGCTCAGCTGTCAGGTCTTTGGAAAGTCATGAGAGCTGAACGTTTTGACTATACAGGCCAGGTCCTAACATTGATACCCTCTGAACCCACTCAAGGCACCTGAAAGTATCTGCTGGGGTAGCAGAGGCCCTTTGGAAGGGGCAGTAGGTCAGTGGTAGAGTATATGTCTTTTTTCCAAAGGTCCCAAGTTCGATCTTGGGCATCCCTGGTCTGAACTGGGAAACACTGCTTCCTGGAACCCTGGAAAGACAATGCCAACAAGTGTAGATAATGTTACACTTTATCTCGAGACCTACACTGGAAGACTCTTATACTTTTTTTTTACAGAAATCTGCTATGTGCCTTTGTTTGATTTTTGAACTGTCTGAGGATCTGCAGAGGGATAGCCAACATTTTTCATACTTTTTGCATTAGTCCCCTCAATGGAGGAAATGCCGCTGGAAACCATCATATTGGGCCCAATGGCAAAATGAGCAGAGGAGGAACTCTGTTTCCCAATGGTCATGGAAGCAGAAAGGCCATGCCAGATGGACTGGCTGTGAAGGTGCACCTTGATAATATCCTCAAGGCTGCAGCAGTCCATTGCAGTCCTGGTGTTAAAGCCTGCATGTTTCATATATGCTGCAGGAGATGGCTCTGTGATCATAGTGTGTGGGTCACTTCATGGCAAGCTGGGATCCACCTTAAACAAATTCACGTCAGTGGCATTTTTCCTACTTCAGGGTGGGGGGGAATGCATTCTTGGATACAAGCTACAGCTGACAACAGCATTAGTTCAGAAGCACAGCAAGAGAAGAATTGGCACACAAAAGATATTTGTGGCCTTTTGCAAGAAATTGTCTTAACTGATAGTAGCTGCATTCTAGATTTGGTTTCACTCTGAGTACAACATTCCTCTGCCAACAAGTAGACTGTCCTCATCATTCAAACTCTTTGATTGTCTAGCAAACAATTGTTTGTCGAGCTTTAGTGTGGACTCAGATAAAGCACTGGGGTGTCAGCATGACTCATTACATTTTCCCCGAAGTCATTTTGTCCGTACAATAAAGTAATTAAAAGCTGGCTTTTAATGCTTGCCCATCTGTCAAACAGAGCTTGACTGTAATCATAATCAAAATAAAAACAACAATAATAGATAGTCTGGATTAAACACTCTCCTGTTAGATTTATTTCATTTTCTAGTGCAAGGTGCTGGATAAACGGTAGCTCCCTATGATCTTTAACATCAAATACAAACATTATGTCAGCACATTCCTTGGGCTGGTGTGTGGTGACCGATAAATCTAGTTCACTAAGAGCCAGATCATTATAACCTTTCTTTGTTATTCACTCCATTAACATCAATCATAATGGATGTTTCTGGTATTTGTATGCTATCAGATTAATTCTCTAGGAATTCCATGACAGTTCATCATTTATACTGTGTTTTAATTTTGTCTCCCCAAAATCTAAAACCTCAAATATGTTGGAAGGGACAATCACAGAACTGCTGGGTCACTGCTTTCTTGAAGTGCTTTTATTAGGCTTCATTCCCCCACCCCCATTTTAAAATATTACAATTATTTTCTGTTGGAATATTTCTTCTAATAATTCTTGTATCCAGCAGAGACAAATCTATGAATTTCATTACCAAGAGCTGTTGACATTGTCTCCTGCCCATGCCACCCTGATTCATGGGACTGACCCCACCAAGGAAAATAATAGAATCTGGAGGCTTTCACAAAAATAAAATGAATGGGATTAGAAGATGTTATAGAGTCATGAGATGTTGCTATTTATTTTCCTAACATTTGTCAGTAGGTTTACCTCTCATTTTTGGTGGTTCTAACTTTTCATGCCCTGGGGTGAATCCTCTGTTGATCCACCCTAATTACAGTCCTGCCCTGTAGCCAATGTACTGTGAAACAGAGTGTGCAGGATGACATAATGTTTTTGTAAACCTAGAAGTTAACTAGGAATAAGTAATACTGTATTGAAATTTTCCTAGAGGAAATGCAGATACAGTCTGTGTTATTATTATGCTCCTTTAAGTCAGAATCAAGTTATTGTGACCCTAATGGGTTTCAAGGTAAATGAGGAGTAATTTTTTCAGTTCTACACCCTTAGTGAGATTCTATGGCTGAATAGGGATTTGAACCCAGGTCTCCTGAGTCATAATCCATCATTTTTTCCACTACACCACATTGGATATTCAGCCTATGTACTGAATGCTATCAAAATGTTATTCCTTCCTCAACAAACTATCCAATTTAGGATTTTTTTAGATCAGTGATGGTGAACCTTTTAGAAAACAAGTGCCCAAACTACAACCCAAGACCCTCTCTGTGCTGGGGGAGGGAGGAAGCGCTCCCATTGGGCTGCTGAGCAGAGGGGCGGGGCAAACTGTGCTGTGTGGGGAGGGATAAAGCGTCCCATTGAGCTGCTGGGCTAAGGGGTGGTGTGAATTCTGTGTTGTGGGAAGGGAGGAATTCTGTGCTGGGGGGAGCGCTTCCATTGGACTGCTAGGTAGAGGGGCAGGGCAAACTCTGTGTTGAGGCGATGGCACACATTCCCATAGAGAGGGCTCTGAATGCCCTCTCCGTCACACGTGCCATAGGTTCGCCAGCACTGCTTTAGATCTTAAGCAACATTTTTCTTTATTTTTTCTTTCATGCATACCGTATTTGCCGGCGTACAAGACGACTGGGCGTATAAGACGACCCCCCAACATTTCCACTCAAAATATAGAGTTTGTTATATACTCGCTGTATAAGACTACCCCCTCTTCTTCACACCTTCCACACACCAAATAAAACGTAAAAGAACATCAGATTTGATTTCAACATGTTAATTTATATTCAAATGCTTATGACATGCAGAAAAACTGTCACAAGGCTGTATGTTATCAAACATGAACAGTAAACATTAAACAGTGCAAGTTTATTAAATGTAGTTCACCAAAGACGATTCACTAAAGCTGAATGGAACAATAAACCTATGGAAGCTGCCATGCTGTTTGTTTTCTAATCTGTTAACCAAACTGGAACTGTCAATGATAGAAGGAAGATAACAAATAGAGGGGGAGAGCAAGTGCCAGGCAAGTACCTATCAAGTTTGCTGGCGTGACAGTTTCCCTTTAAAAGCCTTCAAACTCCTGTTCGTCATCTGATATTAAAAGTTGTTATCCGATCCATCCCATAGGACCTTAACGTTATTCGATGCAATTCTCCTCCCCAGATTGCTTAACGTTATGTGAGGTAAACGTTATTCGAGGTAAACGTTATCCGAGGTATTACTGTATTTTATTTAACTGAAGTGCACCCGGCGTATAAGATGGGACCCCCCCCCCCCAACTTGGAGGCATGTTTTTCAGGGGTAAAAAGTCATTTTATACACTAGCATATACGGTACCCACTGCCTCACATTGCTAATATTTGTACATTGTTACGGTAGGAGATTATTGTTGGTAAGCTAAAGCTTTCGACTAACAAAATATATATTTTAGTTCACAGAGATAGTTTCAAGATTTATAGAACAGTGCTACAATAAAGTACCTTGAATCTTCTGAGGATTAATGTGAAGTTGGGATTCCTAGCTTTATTGATTTTCATAGAAGATGTGTTCAGAAGGAGAGTATAGGATGGCATTTTTATCTATTAACTTTCAGCTTTCCATACATTCAGAGAGAGAAGTGCTTGAGGGTTTGTAGGAACTATTCCTGTACTGATCAATACAGTATGAATTTAATCATTGTTTCTGTTCTAAGTGTTCAGGGGTTTTAAGCAATTGGGGTGTAAGAGCTGACTTCTAAACTCAAATGTCATTGATCAGATCACAATGTAATGGCTTTTGACAACTTCTGCATGTTGGAGAAACTTTTTTTCTACAGCAGTGTTGCTTGTTTTGAAAGCAAGTTGTTAAGCATAGAGTTAAAGTGCTATATCACTGTATTCATTGTAATTCTTCATGTTATTAAGACCTATCAATGAATTTTTCATGTTGTGATTACAATTGTTTCTTTAAAACCTGGAAATAATTTAATTATTTTTTTCCTGTTCTTTATCTTGCCTGTAGGATGGATCATTGGGCAACATTGATGATTTGGCCCAGCAGTATGCAGATTACTATAACACCTGCTTTACCGACGTGTGTGAGAGAATGGAAGAGCTTCGCAAGCGGAGGGTGTCACAAGACCTTGATTTAGTAAGTCAATGAGAAATTGTGTCCCTTTGCAAGCTGGTACACATTCAGATTGCTCAAAAATATTCAATGTTATTCTACTCCTTCAGGATAAGCAAGCCTATCTTACAGCAGCTTTGCGTTGCACTTCAACTGCAGATACCATGTATAAATAATACACTTCTTAGCCATTATTCCCCACCCATGATTTTAAAAATAAGCTTCCAAAGAAATGAAAGAAGTCTGTCTGGCTTATTTTAGTTCTACCCATACGCGTGAAAGTAATATCACTGAAAGCATATAAAAGTGGGGGTTTTGTAATGTACTATCAAGTGAGAACCAAACCCAATAGGGCTTTCAAGGTAAGTCTGATACTTAAGGAGTGGTTTTGCTAGTTCCACACCCTCAGTAAGCTTCCATGGCTGAGTAGGGATTGGAAACAAAGCTTCCTAAGCCCTAGTTCACCATTCTATTCAATACACCACACTGAGTAAATCCACACTGTTTTTACTCACTTTCAGAACAACAGAAAACCTGACACCCTTTATGAGCAATGCTTGCGTCATAAAACAGTTATGTGTTGTTCATCAGTTTTTTAAAAAAATAAATACTACATATCTGTCACTTTGCTTTCATGATCCATCAGTTGATCCCAGGTTCCAGAACCAAATTCTAGTCTATCTTGTATGCTGAACATTACTTTACTTTTCTTGAACATTTCCCCCTAATTTAGTTTAGTGGTTTGGATATTTCTGTTAAAGTTGGGACTAAAACCAAAGGGGATTCACTGATTCACATCAGAGCCACCAGCCTCCATTAGGCTTCAGTATTCATTTTGAACCTGTGAACCTCATGTCATTTTCACTAATGTATGGGCAGATGTTTCATAATGATCAGTTTGTTATGAAATAAGTAGGATAATATACGTTGACCTTTAAAACCATTCCAAAATCTAGGCTTGAGATGGTACCTTTATTAGGTGAAGCTTAATAATTGGTGCGCTTTTGAGATTACCAATCTCTTTGTGAAATAAAATGCTATGAAAGTAGAAGCGTAGCGTGCCTTGGCGGGGCCCCGTATAAAAATTTGTTTGGGGGCCCTTAGGAAGGGTAAAGATTTCTCACAAAAGAAAAAAATTTGCATAAAATTAAAAGAAATATTTATTCATCATAATTATCTATCAATAAACACTGCTCTCCGTCCGTGGTTTATCATCGTATCATTGTATCGTATGTACATCGATTATTGTGGGATTTCCCCCGTTGAAGTAAATGACTTAAATGGGGAAATCCCGCAGCCCGCGATAACTGATGTAGGGTGTTGCCAACTTTTGAACGCACGCTTTACGCGGGAAAAAAAGAAATTGCTTTTTTTTTACTTTTGTCATTTGTGAAATAAAAAAAAAATTGGGAAGTTTTTATTAATTTTTGCTTACGCACGTTGGGGGCCCCCGTGGCCCGGGCCCCCCGTATAATTGATACGGCAGTTACGGCAGTAGCTACGCCCCTGTATGAAAGTAAGTCATGAGAAGGGAAAGAGAAGGGAAGGGAAAAAGAGAGATACCTCTTTAGCCAGCCAGAATTTCCCCATCACAAGCATAAACTGGCAAAAGGATTTTGGCCTATAAATATTGTACAAGAAGTATACACAGTCATTGTGAACAAAACACATCATTGAAGAATATAACTCGGAAAGTAATTGAGAAGCAGGTAATATAGTAGGACATAAAATCTGCAGAGGCAAATAGCCTGATGTTGTTGTTGTTGTTGTAGTAGTAGTAGCAGCAGCAGCAGCAGCAGCAGCAGCAGTAGTAGTAGCAGCAGCACCACCACCAGCAGTAGCAGTAGTAGTAGTAGCAGCAGCAGCACCAGCAGTAGCAGTAGTAGTTATTTCATGTCAGAAATAATTCTGGATTGAAAGGATTTTTGCTGGAGAAACTCTGCTCAGGGGACACCTGAATGAAGCTCTTTTCATGTCCCCAAGAGCTGGGACAGAGATGGGCACTCAGTCCATCGTGCAGTACCCGGGTCTCAAAAACTGCCGACTTGCCAGCCTTCCAGCTAACAACACAAGCTTCTTAGCCACTTAGCCGCTGCAGCTCCTGATGTTTCACTAAAAGGAGACCATTGAACAAGGGACGGCATTGAACAAATGGGTCATTGCAGTAGGCAAGTCTGTCTTCTGGTTGTCCTGTAATACATTGACAGCATCAGGAGATCTTTATGATCCGCAGGAAAGAGCCTTTCCTGCAGATCATAAGGCAGGGGCCAGTTGATATGCTGAGAGATGCTGTTCCTATATAAACTGCTTAATTCGATTACATGGTGGATTTCCTTGGAATAATGTCCAAAGGGCTTTAAACTCTTTAAGAAAGTATACAGGATGAAAAGTATACAGTTAATTAAAATACAGTAACCTGGGGGGCATTTGTATGGCTATATTGAAAATAATCGCCTTATTAGCAAAGTTAGAAACTTAATTTCTGAACCATACTATATTACAAAGAAATTTTGTTAAAATGTGATGGAATTGTATAAAGGAGGCAGGAGAAGAGTTGAGTGTTGAGGCACTGCTTATCAAGATGGTTTTTAATGTTATTTTGATCTTTTTTTAAAACAACGTTCCATGGTCTTTAACTGCACAGTACTGTACATATCTTGTCTAAATTGAATGTCTTAATTATTTTGCGTGGTGTGGGAGAGAGCATGCCATTGTTGTGAATCATAATGCATATGACAACCCTTTAATTGTTCTTTGAGTCACTGCCTCGCTTGTTATTAGCTGTTTACACAAATTTACTTTTCAGAAATTGACACAATATAAAACATCAGTGCATGCAAGTTGGGCTAGCCTGAAATGTTTTCTCTCTCCAAGCAAAGACTTCTTTGTTGCCAAGTCCCTTGTAGCACAGATGATAGCGCCAAGACTTCGGGGAAGACATACAAATTGTTCCCTCATAGGGGAAACATCTTCTACATCAGGAGTTCCCAAACATTTTGCGCCGTGGGCCAGTCATGTGATTGAGCAGGCCAGTCATATGGTTCCTCCTGCCGTAAAGGATGTCCGCGGCTGTCATAAACACATTTACAGCAGCTGTGGGTGCATTTACAGCAGTGTTTATGCATGTATGGACACATTTTGCCTCCACTGCCAGACAACAGCGAGGGCAGCACTGGCCGGATGATTTGGTGCCGCAAGCCAGGTCCGGCCTGCAGGCCGTAGTTTGGCCACCCCGGCTCTACATGAAGGGAGGGAGAATGAAACTTGGCAAGGTATATATGCAACTCAGATTTATGTTGACAGGAAGAGAATGTGAAGGTGCAGGACAGCAATGTTTTACACTGCAAATTCTAATATTATGGGAAGATGCCAGTGAAGCCTTTGCCTGTTCCAGACCATAAGCTGCCTTTTAAGCTAGAGGGCTGCTGTGTAGAATTATCATGGCATCAGAAAGGGGGGGGGGGGCAAATGTGCCAGAATCAAATCCTCCCCCACTGCTGCCTTTTTCTTAAACCAGTGGCTGAAAGGGCAGAGTGTTTTGAAGAGAAAGGAGGTGGGCTAATTTTCCATACACCAAACTCTTGGCCCATTTCCAAGCCAAAGAAATGGAAGCAGAGCAAAGCGTACCCATCTCTTATTAGTTATAATTTCTGGGACAAGTAGTCATACAAGATTCCATCTTGTTTAGAAAGTACTGTTTGGGTTTTTAAAAAATGTTCTGCATTTGGCATGGGCCACAGCACTTGCACGGCATGTTTATTCATAGAATCGTGTGGCAAAAAACATGAGAAAAATTGTTATTCTTGATCTGGCAAGTGTTCTTCCAGCACAAATGAAGATCATCCCCACCACCCGCCACCACCACCTACAATGGTTTTGCACTGGTATAGAAGACGCAGGATGGTGTGCTGTCATTTCCCCATTAGCCACATTGGGGCTAATGGGAAAATCTTGCTGACTTTATTTGTGGCTTATTTGCTGACTGTCTTTCCTGTGGTTTTTAAAAGTTGTGGAGAGCCCAAGAAACATCTTGTGGATTTTTTGTAGCACTTGTGTTCCAAGTGCCACTGCTCAGACCTATTTCATAGAGTCTAGTCTAATTTATTTCCCTATCAGAACACCATTTCATCATTTCATTTAGTACCAAGACACAGACAGAATTAATATTAGTGCCACCAGTTTGAGAATTTTAGTCAGTGTTTTAATTTATTTCTGTACCCAGAAATACCTGCTGATTTCTTTTGTCATTTATATTGTTTATGTAACAAATGTTTATTGTTTTTGGTTTCATTATTTCAACTGCTACTGTACTTAAAATATATTCTCATGCTTTTTAAAACATCAAGAAATGCACGAAGTACAGTGGAACATCATACAATGAAATCACATACCAATTAGTTTGCCGGGGGGAGGGGGGGATGGCATCTCGCATAACAATTTTCCCTATGGAAAAAAATTGCACAACAATTTTTCAGTGGGAAAAACCACTTGGCAAAAAAAATTTGTTGTACGATGCATCCCATTGGGCGCATGCATTGTATAGCAATTGTTTTGTACAACAGTGGAACGGGTTAAAATCGTTGTATGAAGTACCACTGTAGTGGTAAATGTAACACTGCAGACAAAATCTTGTGTAAGTTACACCAGTGCAAAGGACAGATTGTTGCAAATTTAAAGAGTCCCTGCATCAGTTCTGGGTCATATGTGAAGCTACCTTGTTCACACTTAATGAGATTTCGTTTAAGCAATGAAGACTCTTAAATTAGCAGCTGTCTTCTGCTGGAGATTATGTAATGTTCTTTATTGGCGTTAATTTATCTAGAGGATTTGGGCCAGTGAGATTTTGCCATTGTGACTGAGAAATCCCAAAGGGTGGCATTCAACTGAACATGCGTTTAAAATTAGGCATTGGCCACAAAATTGGCTTCATGGAGATGACACTTTTTAAAAGATCTTATGTGTTCAATTTCAGACTTTGAAATTGGATTTGCTCACTTTACTGGCACAACACAGTTTTGTGTTGGTATCTGTGGAACAAATAACTGTGAAGGAGCAAGTTGTGTCGTGCTGACTCATCCATCACCATTGATGGGCAACTAATGTCTAATTCTGAAGTGTTTTACTGTGGTGAATGATAACACAAGGCAGAAAATCTTACAGCATGGAAATTACAGTGCAGTTTCTGTTTGTAGTGATGGCAATTTAACAGATGAAATCTGACTGTTATTGTGGTTATAACACAAGGATAGGCAACCTAAGGCCCATGGGCTGGATACGGCCCATGGCGCAAAATCAACCAGCCCATGCCCTCGCTCCAGCCACAGCCGCTCCAGCCACAGCCGGAATCAGCTGTGGATTCATTTAAGGCTGTTGTAAATGCATTTATGACAACTGCGGACTCATTTACAGCTGTTGTAAATACATTTGCAGCAGTCGCAAATGAGTCCACGTTTGATTCTGGCAGTGGTGGCAGCAGTTGGACCACCAGTCCGGTCTGAGGGAGTGTGATCCACCCCCCGACTGAAAAGGGTTGGCAACCCCTGTTATAACACTTA
Organism: Furcifer pardalis; assembly: GCA_030440675.1. Taxonomy (NCBI): domain Eukaryota; kingdom Metazoa; phylum Chordata; class Lepidosauria; order Squamata; family Chamaeleonidae; genus Furcifer; species Furcifer pardalis. The sequence goes on from CP126890.1 coordinate 98,566,498, forward strand.
TGGGCTGAATTGTATGTCTGAGACTACAAGCAAATAGTCATTTGATGTAGGCCATATTGATTGATACCAAAGGACAACGTTTTACATTACAACATGGTAATAATGTTGCAAATGCTGTATGTTAGTTTAGCAGCAGGAAGACCAGCACCGATTTGTTGCTAGATGCTGTTAAGATATAAAACGTATAATATACAGTACTTTATTTACATGCAACATTGCCTTGAGAAAAATAGCATTCTTAAACAGGGTAAACATTCCTTAAACAGTCAGACAATATGGTTAGAGTATGCTAGAATGTGGTGGAGGATGAGGAGACAGTGAAAAGGTTGTCTGGTATGTTTTTGTACATATAACTTTAACGGTGACTTTTTATGGTCCCTTTTTGGTACTGCTCTGTGAAGTTCACATAATCTCAAAATCTCATGTCTTACTGTCTGAACATTTTGTTGAAATAGTACTAGGTCTCCCTCTAATGTAGATCTATGTCCTTTTTTTTTATCAAGGGTACAATACCATATACAAACAGCAAACAGTCATGTGCCTTCCATACACTGCAGTTCCTCTAATACCTAACTATTGTCCTTGTTTGTTGGGGCCCACAATAAAGATTCACCAGATTGACTCTGTTATATACAATTAACCCAAAATGAAGTCAAATTGAATTTAATAACATTAATTTCTGATTAGAAGTGAACAGGATTGCACTGTTGCTCAAGATACATGTTTCCCTCTCTGCTATTTTAGAGCTGATTTTTGTCTTGTGCTTGTATTTCCTTTCCATTATTCTTCTTATTTGTGATGTTACTGTTTTATTTGAATTCTTACAAGTTCTTCTTAAAATTACTCTTAAGTACTCGAAGTTATTCTTTGGTTGAATTGCAGCTAACAAGGCCCCACCCAATAAATAAATAAACAAACAAACAAACAAACTACAGCAAACTCAAAATAGAGTTTGGAATAAGTCCATGAAGATAGAAAGTGGAATAAAGAACAAAACCAACATCTGTCAAGGCTAGCAGTGAACTCTGGCAGAAAGGAGGCATAGGGTGCTATTTTTCTGATGTGGTTGAGTTTTGTACAATTTATATATTTGTGAATATTCACTTTGGGGGGATTTCATTGTAGTAATTTGGCCCAGAATGGTCTGATGTATGATGACTACAATTCTCTTAAGTCTTTTTTTATTATTAAGATGAACATTATTTTTCCCTACATTTCCCTACACCCACATTTTTCACATTTAAATCATGAGCAGTTCAACATTGTCCAACTGGTTTAGTAGCCCAGTTCTACTATTATTATCCCATACTCACCCTTCTTTCAATAATAGGTTGACATTTAGATGAGGAAATACTGCTAGTTTGTTTGGTACCCTGTTTTACCTGAATAATCCGATTAACTCCAAATCCTAACCTGAGATATCTGTGCTGGTCCATATATTTTAAGAATGTGGTATATCAAGATTGCCCCCTAAATCAAAATACACCTGGTGTTAGAAGCAGATATTCCTTGATTCCTCAGTTGACCAGACTTATCAAGGGCTGAGTTGCTACTGGTCGGAACTCATTTTCCATCCCTTTTGCTATTGCGCTCTTCTTTTAGGTATGTAGATATGTCCTCCAGAAAGCTTGGAAAACTTAATTTTTTAACTATAACTCTCAGAATAGCTGCTGGCTGGGTGATGTGGGGTGTTATATTTCAAAAAAGTAAAATTTCCAACCTCTGCCTCTCTCTCTCAATAAAACTGTATGTATCAGATTCCTTATCTTTGTTCTGTGCAGTGGCGTAGGGCAGGTTTCAGGCACCCAGGGCCGCAGGCCAAACTCGCCGAACCCCAGGGGACGCTTTTCACTCTTCCACCACCTTCGTCCTCTTCCTCACAGCCAGCTCATTGCGAGGCCCAGGGGCTAGGGCGGTGTGGGCCCAGCGGGGAGCCCGGTGGTGGCAGCTCATTTTCCTTCAGCAGCAGCGGCGCCCAAGAAGGCGAGAAGCGAGGCCGACAGTCGCCATGGCGCAGCACCCTTGGCTGGAGCAGCGCCGGCCAGACTGAGGACAACCCACCATGCAAGGCCTGGCCAACGCTGCTCAGGCCAAGGGTGCTGCGCTGCAGCGACCGCTGGCCTCACTTCCCGCCTTCCTGGGCGCCGCTGCCACCGAAGATGAATGAGCTGCTGCCGCCAGGCTCAGAGGCGGGGCAGCCATGTGCCTGGGACCCCGACGGTGGGCTTCCTGCTGGGGCTGTGCCACGCCACACCGCCCCAGCCCCTGGGTCTCAACCCGGGCTGGCGCAGCACAGCCTGGCACCACTGGCTGGCCGTGAGGAAGGGGTGCCTGGGGAGGAGGGAGATGGTAGCAGCAGAGGGGGCACCTCCTGGTGCCCACTGCACCATCAGGTCCCACTCTCCAGCCCGGGGCAGGGCCCAGGGCAGTGGCAGTGAGTCCCGGCACCCATCCCCATGGCGGACTTCTCGCCATGGCCGCCAGGAGGTCTAGGGGGTGGCAATGCCGCCCCCTGCAAAGTGCTGCCTGGGGCGGACCACCCCCCTCACTCCTCCCATGTTACGCCTCTGGCTCTGTGCCTTATAAGCTCAACATAAGCTGCAGCCTTATATCCACTGACTCAAAATGAGTTCTGTTTAATTCAATTGAACTTTAATCTTAGCAGACATACATGAAATTGCTTTGTCAATGAGTTATGCTTGAACAGTCTTTGAAAATAAGGAGGGATTGACTTTTCCAATATAGTTTTATCTATAGATGCTATGAAGTAATGTGCTACCATTTGATACTGTAGTTTCCTATCCCTGTAGCTGCATTAAACAAGCAATGTACTTAAAGCAAATACAGCTGTCACTAGGACTTTTCTAATCAGTAAAAAAATAATAATTAAAGAACAAAAACAGTTTTCCTTTTTTTCCTTCCCTCTTGCTTGCTGTTTTCTGTTGTGGCAATAGAGAAAGGAAAATGGACTTCATTTCATTTTATCTAATAACATTTCTAATTTCTCTAACTCCCATGCTGATTCAATGTTAAACACTGTCTCCAAAACCAGTTGTGCTGGCCTGCCAGGTTTCTACTTGTTACTCTTAAAAAGCTTGTGTCTACTTGTATAAAATGTAGCTTTTCTGTACTGTATTACATTTTCTTTTTTTCCTCAGGAGATGAACATAATTGCAAAATTCAGCATTCGGAAAAGTACCTATGTTAAAGTTCTTGCTGCAAGAAAAGCAGAGAACCTTGTTGCTTCTTAAAGTCTTTGAAAGCTTATGGACTAAAGTTCAGTTATGATGTTCCTATTATTTCCTCACCTTTTTAAAAAAAAAGTCAGGATATTGTATTTCCCCAGTGTACATAAGTATGCCTATATGTACCCTAGCTGCAGCGGATAGTTGGTCACAATAGAGCAGTGGTTCCCAATTAGTTTTTTCTACATACCACTTCAAGAAAGACCTCAAAATTGCGTACCCCTTATTGCAGGAACATTAAATATCGCGTACCTCTTATTGAAGGAATGTTAAATAAAAAATGAATTCAGGTGTATTTTATATTTATTATCATCAAAAGACATTCTAATGACAGAGAACACATGTTTCATTAATGTGACAAATTTGCACGTTGACAATGACGAGCAAATAGGCGGGAATGGGGGCGGCCGCGATCAGTGACGTGAGAGGCGCGGGAAAAACCGCCACTGCGGGAGAAAGCGCTTGATGCATACGATTGACTTACCTACTGATCGTTTAATTAAACTGAATAATTTTTTGGCAATTGTTATTGCATTATTGTTTTTTAAGGATTTAATATTTTAGTTAAGAGATTGCTGCACGTACCCTGTGATGCAATCTCCAAGGGTACGCGTACCACTAATTGGGAACCACTGCAATAGAGAATTCATTGCCCATTAATTTACAGGGCTCCTCTGAAGATTTAGGCTTCCCAGAAAGCACTGGGGCAATTTCCTTTATTGTACAGGAAGTAGGCCTGAGATGGAGGAATGTGTAATGCACTATTTGGATTATTACTTTGAGGAATGTTTGTATTATCAGGTCCCACAAGTCCTAAAATGTTCTTGCGGGTTGTAATTGCTTCTGGAAGCAGCTACTCTTGTAGGTTTCATATATTACTATTGAAATAATGATGAGCTTTTCTCATAAACATGGCATAGAATTGAAAACAGCATCTGTTTCCCAAGGTGTTTTGTTGTTGTTGTTTTTGCACAACAGACTTCAGCAATTATTTTGCTTGTTTGCATGCCAAGAGGAGGAGCTCATGGGACATCATGCCTTATGGTAAAAATTGCCCTACCTTAAAAGAACAAGGGCAATTGGTAGATAGCAACTTGGTTTATTTGTTTGTGTATGCAACACCAATGCAAAATTTAAATAGAATCAATTCCAGACAAGTCTTATCATGCCATATAACTCCCTTCCCCTTGCACTCCCTTTTTTAAATTAGTGACTGAGCAAAGAAGGCAGACTTTCTTATTTGCAGTATTTTGCTTATCTGCTTGGCATATGAACATACTAATTGTTTAATATTTCAGAGTAAACTGGAAATGCAGCATAAATTTAAAGTCTTAAATTCATCTGCACACTCCTGTTTTAAATTAGTAGAATCTTGATAAACTTGGTAAATGTGTGGTAATTGGACTTGGACTATCAAACTTTTCATGTAGGAATTCATCCAGTGATTGTACAGTATTAAAGTTTTTTGGGTACTTGAAGAGGATCTGAGGTTACAGATTAATTCAATAAGATTAGAATTTCAAAAAAACAAATGCATTGATCGCCACATGGTTTCTTGCTAATAAGAAACAAGTGCTACCTTTTCTGTGAGAAGACTAACGTGTAAATCCCAGTTCCATTCTTATCCATTGGATTAATGGGATTTATGTAATTGTTGACTACCCCAAGTCCCAGCGCTCCAATGACTCTTCTCCAGTTGGAATACGATATAATTCTAATAACACACTTTAAAAATTAAAATTTAGACTTGTAAGGTTTTGACAGATCTAACAGGAAGTGGGAGATAAGCATAAAACGCCGTACACAGGCTGTCTTTTGCCCAGCACTAGCATGACATCTTGTGGTCCTAGTTTCTCTTACATTAAATGACCAATTCCTTGGCTGGAATCCTGTTGCTTAGCATAATAAACCACACTAGAGCAGGCCCACTGAAACTATGGGGTTCTGGTGAATTAACCCCTCCCTAGGTTCCATTTATTCAATTTGGGTCTTATCCGAGCAATGACTTGTCTGTGTTAAAGTATGTTGCAACTACAGAGTCCCATTTTAATCACTAGATCTAGGGAGTAATTCACTCACTAAATCCCCACTGATTCAATGGGCCTACTCTTGTGTAACTTAGTGAGTTAAACAACAGGATTTCCAGCAGTAAAATGGAACTCTAAAACTTAGTATAAAATGGAATAAAGTTTGACAGGGCTTTAGGTAAGCTGCTGTTATCTTACTTTGGAATCTTTTTGAAATTTTATGTACATACTGATAGTCATCAGTGTTACTGGTTTTGAAGGGTGTACTGACAAGATTTCCTCTTGGGGCTGAATTTTGATAGGAATTTAATAACTTGGACTCTCCTACTGATATCTTTTTTTGTATTACCCATAGTTTAAATATCCTGTCTCAAAGATCATCAATTCAGCCTTTTCTGAATATCTTCTGTGGGTGAATCTTAACTTCTGAATATTGCTCTTTGAAGTACAGTTACCTAACAATGCAGATTGATCAAGAGGCCTGTGCTAACACAAAACAGAGAATTGGCCTGTAAGTGCTTGAATTAATCATTTATAATTATATATTAAAAGTTTACCAAAGGGTACAGCTGGTTTTTGAGGGATATATGTGCATATTAATCAGGTAATATTGATGCTCTTGTAATAATGTATTATATCATATTTTCATAAAGTTGCTTGCTGTGTATCATGATTGAATTTTATAGGGAGTCTTTGTACTATGATAAAGACACAAAAACTGTCAGTATAATTTTCTACTCATTTGGGATCAGCTTGCTGATCTAATCTCTCACCTATTTGGTGAGATATACAACTGAGTATCATCAGCATACTGATGATATCTCACCCTGTGTGATCCGATGATCTCACCCAGCGGTTTCATGTAGATGTTAAAGAGTAAGGGCAAGAGTACCAAGTCCTGTGGCACCCCACACATGAGATGCCTCGGACTCGCCCCCGCGCCTCCCACCCACACCAACTGGGTCCAGCCACTTAGGAAGGAGGAGAACCAGGCCAACACAGTGCCCCGGATCCCCAACCCCTGTAGCCAGTCCAGAAGGATACTGTAGTCAATGGTATCAAAAGCCGCTGAGAGGTGAAGAAGAGCAGGAATGAGGGATTCCCCCCATCTCGCTCTGGACAGAGATCATCGAACAGCACAACCAATACATCTCGTACCATGACCTGACGCCTGACTGGAAAGGGTCCAGATAATCCGCTTCCTCCAGGACCCCCTGGAGCTGCTATATTTTTACTGTGAAGAAGTGGACTTAATCCATGAAAGCTCACAGTGATAACTATGTAATTAAATATGGCCATTCACAAAACAGTTTATCACACGATTATATTGGCATTGGTAAGCTATTAATACGTGTAGTGTGTAGGTAAATCTTTTATTCAATCATTGATTGAATTTAATTCCTTGATAACCTTTTAAAAAGTGATTTTACACTAAGTTAGTTGTTTCAGTCAGTCCTAGGTGTACTTGAAGCTAAGAACTATTTCTTTAGAAGTCTTTGTTTTCTTTTGCCTAAACTCATGGTTTGGCAACAGGGAAATTTATACACGTTACTTAGGTTTAAGAGATCTGTTCAGCGGTTTTATATCAACGGTGTGCATAAATGACAGTAGTATTCTTCATAGAGTTAAACTGATATCACATGTCAGTGGGTTTGAAGATTTCTTAAAAGCAATTGCAGTGATTGAGAGGTTAATCAAAAGTCCCATTTATATCAATAGAGTATATTCTAGGAGCTGAATTGATAACAGTGGTTTAGATAACTGTCTGCAGAGTCAGATATTAGTACGTAGTTTGATTACTGCACCTCCTAGGAGAAGAGTCAGCCTCTGTAGTTATGGGCAATCTACATAGTCTCAAGTGAGCCGAGAAGAAAAGAATGGTAAACCACTTCTGTATACTATATTCTCTAACTACAACGTCCTGGAAAATGGTTGCTATAAGTCAGAACTGATGATGGTCATGATCTGATCATGATCTGATCATGATCTGATCATGATCTTCTTCTTCTTCTTCTTCACATAGCATAATAGAAAATTACTAATTAAACCATGAAACTTCACTTTTAATTTTCTGATTTGTGAAATACATTGAATTGTACATTGAGCTGTATAGTATACAGTATAAGTATTTTTCATATGTAAGTACTTTGTTGTGGCTTATCTACAGTTACAAAATGAGGAAAAACATTGTCCTCATTTATTTATTCTTCTCAATAAATACTGCCTCATTTGTTTTCGCTTTTTTATGTTAGTATGAATCGCAGTGTATGTGTAGTCAAGAAATTGGTTGTGTTGATACTTTGGTTAAAAATGTTTTTCCCATGTTACATTTTTATGTGGTTGTCTTTTTCATAATTTTACATGCAAAACTGTTAATTTGATCTGAAAATTGAAGACCTACCAAATTTGAGAATGTACCAGTAATAGAAATAGAGTACTATATTGTATTGGGTTTCCAATGTACTGTACAAAGCTAGAAACTGCTAGATTGCATCTATGTGTCTATTGCTGACTGTCAGTTTCAAAGAGATTCTCTTGGATAAATCCAGAGCTTCCATCTGCACCTTTCAGTAGAGGAGATAAATGGTATTATTTGTCAATGAAGCAATCAATTTTAAATATGTCTGCTTAGGCAAAGCTGATTGTTACAATTTGAGTCTCTGTTTTAAGAGAGCTTTTTTACCTTTACATTTTCATAGAAGCACAAAGAAGAATGAGTTGTGTTCGAGTGGAGTTTGACTATAGCCTTCAGTGCAAATAATTGTGGAGACCGCTGTTCAGAGGCTGATGTAAAACCTCTTTGAAATGTGCTAATTCATCAGACCTTTCTGTCAGTCTGTATTTTATCAGCATCAGTGCTTATATGTAGTGGGAAACAAAAAAAAAGAATGGATTGTCACTGGCTTTAAAAACAGATCAGCTAGGGCAGATGAATACCTATTGTTAGGTGTTGCTGTCTCCATATTTCTTGTGGTTCAGTGCTTTTTCCCTTCACAACAGGATGCATAGGCCATATTCAAAGTCAAAAGGTCTATTCATGGCTGACAATCCTTTTGGGAAAAGGTGGCCCAAAATGTTATTGTTGTTCAGTCACACAGTCAAGTCTGACCCTTCGTGACCTCATGGACCACAGCACACCAGCTTCCTCTGTCATTCTCCAGAGTCTGCCCAAATCTACGCCCACGACATCAGTGATACCGTCTTACCATCTCATCTTCTGCCGCTCCCTCCTTCTTTTGCCTTCAATCTTTCCTGGCATCAAGACCTTCTCCAGTGACTCCTCTCTTCTCATTTGGTGTCCAAAGTATTTGAGCTTCATTTTCAGTATCTGTCCTTCCAAGGAGCAGTCAGGGTTGATTTCCTTTAGGATTGACTGATTTGATCTCCTTACTATCCAAGGGACTCTCAAGAGTCTTCTCCAGCACCACAATTCAGAGGCATCTATTCTTTTGTGCTCAGCCTTACTTATGGTCCAGTTCTCACAACCATACATTTACTTCTGGGAAGACCATCACTTTAGCTATGAGGACTTTTATCTCTACTTTTTAATATGCTTGCCTAGGTTTGCCGTAGCAAAGAGTAAGTATCTGTTTATTTCATGGATGCAGTCACCATTTGCAGTGATCTTGGATCTGGGGGGGTGGGACCTGTCACTTCTTCCATTTATTCCCCTCTATTTGCTAGGGAGTGATGGGACTGGATGCCATGGTCTTGATTTGTTCAACATTGAGTTTCAAGTCAACTTTTTCACTCACTTCTTTCAACCTCATCAAGAGGCTCTTTTTCACTTTCTGCCACTAGGGTGCTGTCATCTGCATATCTGAGCTTGCTGATATCTTCTCCGACAATTTTCATTCTGGCTTGTGATTCATCCTGCATTATGCATGATGTAGTCTTCATATAAGTTAAATAAGCAGTGTGACAATATACAGTCTTGTTGTACTCCTTTTCCTATTCTAAACCAACCAGTTGTTCCATATCCAATCCTAACTGTCACTTCTTGACCTGCATATGAGTTTCTCAGAAGACTGGTAAGGTAGTCTGGTATCTGGTATTCCCATCTCTTAATGGACTAGCCACAGTTTGTAGTGATCCACACAATCAAAGGCTTTGGTGTAGTCAATGAAACAGAAGTAGACATGTTTCTGGTGCTCCCTTGTTTTCTCCATAATCCAGCAAATGTTGGCAATTTGGTGTCTAGTTCTGACCTGAGAGGCTCATCTTCCGGTATACCTTTTAACCTCTTAATATTGTCCATGGGGTTGACTTGGCATATATATTGGAGTAGGTTGCCATTTCCTTCCCCCATGGATTACATTAAGTCTTGAGTTCTTGAGTCTGCCTTGAGTAGCCAAACACAGCATAGCCCATAGCCTCATCAAACCACACAAGCCCCCTCACCATGGCAAGGCACCATTTCTTTGAGGGGGAACAAATGTTATAAATTAAACTAATAAATGAATTGATACTTAGCAGGGACCAGATTCCACTTGACTGTTAACTCTAAAATGTAGAATTGCAAATTTTGAGAAGGATATCATGCAGTCTTTCCTGAATTAACCTTAGTGTAGCCTGTCATTGCTGACATTTTGTGTCAAGATAAGTGAAGTACCATATGTACGTTTTGACAATTCATTTTTTTCCTGATCTCCAAAAGGCATGCTGCCAGTCTAGTCAGTTATTACTGTTTTTTTCCCTTTTGTAAAGAGAGTTCTGCTACTTTATCATGAGGCTAAGCATACCCATGTGATAGCTGCTTATTATTTTCATGAAGGAGTTGATTTTCATTTAGGTTGGCAACTCCAGCAAGAACTTGTTCAGCATGTCTGCTGCCTGTGAACCATAAAATGAGAGGACGTGTGTATACTGTGTTTCCCTGAATATAAGACACTGTCTTATATTTTTAAAAACTCCAAAATATGTACAAGGTCTTATTTTCAGGGGATGTCTTATTTTTCCATGACGAAGAAGAATACAGTACACATTTATTGCTGATATGGTGGATCGCCAGGGCAAGATTTAGGTGAGTGCCTTATTTTCGGGGAGGCACTTATATTTCCAAAGTGGGGAAAAATAGGGGGGGGGGTGCCTTACTCTACAAGGAGGTCCTATATTCGGGGAAACAGGGTAGGACAATCTCATTTCCAATGAGGAAGGCTTCTGTTAGACCACTACTGTACAGTAGACAACAATGGTTGAGTACTGTTTTCCTTCCTAATAGGTAAGAGGATCCTTAAAATAAGTGTTTTCCATGTGCTTTGACATCACAGGGCGATATATAGTGTGCAACTGGACAAGAAACCTGTGTCCCCTTTCACCCAAATGCTTTTTTATCTGGCAGATAAGCTAGTTTAAGTCTTTGTTACTCCACCTCATAGTTGTTGCTGCTGCCGCTGCTAAAAGCTTCAACAGAGCCAAGCAGGAGAGGAACGTGAAGTGTCTCAATGGAATATAAAAGGACACAGGTCCTGCTGTGCAAGAACATCTTTGCCTTGCGTTGTTATTGTTGTTGCCTTTGAACCAGGTCAGTATTGTCTGGGTGGAGGTGATGGACCTGGATAGTATGGAACTAGCAGCCTTTTCTGTTTTTGTTCTCTTCAGACAATGGACCTTTTTGCCACAGATTAAATGGAGTAATGGCATACTATGCTTACTAGGAGGTAGGGGGAAATGCCTAAAATATGACTGTTCATTTTTGCAAGAGTATGAAGGTGGTCCACAGTTGATGATAAAAAGAATGAAATATGTGTCACAATCTATGTGCCTGTAAGACTTTTTTCCCCTTAAAGGTAACAGCAATGCATCATTTGTAAATCTGGAACAAGTTTTTGGAGCACAAATGTTGAGTTTTATAATGTCCTTAAAGCAACTACAGATTTATTTTACTTATTGTTTCTCTGCAAGGTTTTTTTTTAAAGGTTTGTTAAAGAAGGAAAGTGGGTCAGTGATAGAGAAAAGAGAAAGAACAATACAATCCAGGAGTCTAGGGTGAAAGAGGCTTGTCCAGAATCCTAAGTGAAATATTCCTGTTGATATCCTGGCAAAAATTGACCATTTTATACAGTCTGGTTGGATTGAGGAATGTCATATTGCCACCACCTTTGCTCCATAATGGCCAAAGTCTTGTAATCATGCCCATTGGTGTAATGTACATGGTGTACAATCGGAAGTGCATATTCTGACTTCTCAACTTGTGATAATTCACTATATAAACATATGTTTCTGCTTTTATGATGACAGAGATGCACAATAGGATTCTGGTCAATGAATTTATATAATGATAATGAAGTCTCTCCATTGGTGGATTGAAGCCAGTAAGTAATATTTTCCAGAGCAGCAATATGCATCCATTAGCAATTAACATTCTCCATAGTACTGATCCTGTCTGTCTGGAAGGGAGTACTGTATACAATACATTAATATACTTTCATCCATAGCTTCTAGAAAGTGGAGTGATGAAGTTCATTTACATGTTCACATCCGTGAAGAAAGAAACAGTTGCTGAAATAAACTCTTACATATATATTATTTTTCTTGTTTGTATGAAGAAAGCCAAAAGGTAAAGATCATAAGGTTGCTTTCTGTAATTTAAAGACATCGTTAGTAGTTTTGCCATTGCTTGTTAGAAAGGAACTTAATTCATGATCTGCTACCCAGAATTAGTATTTGTGTACTTTGAACAGTAAACAGTTATTAAGAGAATAAAGGGAGGTAGGAGAAATTTGTGTATTATAGTAAGAACTGGATGGATCACACTTTCTTGAAACTCAACAACAGTTTACAAATTATAGTTTGCAGGAGCCAGTATTATAGATGCAACAGACCATAAACCTCAGGTACTGAGCAAAAATAAAATTGTTTAAAAATAACACAATAAAAACTACATTGTGTATGCATTATGTATGTTTTAACCCATGCTTATTTTAAAGTAATCCACCATGTTCAATGAGACTTACTGTCAAGTAGGTGTTCATAAGATGGCTGCTTTAGTTTAACGTCAAACAATTGCAGATTGTGGGGTTATAAAATTAAACATGAGAAGAACTAGGAAATCGAAGCACAAACAGACTTAATAATTCCTCCCCCTCCAGTGTTGTAATGGTAGTACAATGATAGCAAAACTTCCAAAAGTAAAGATGAAAATAAGAAACTCAGGAAGGAATAACTTCCCAGTGTAAAAAATAAGAAGAATTTTACGTGCTAGTAGTGCACTTCAGTTTTCAGGGAAACAAAATAAGCTGCTGCTGCTTCTGTGTCTAGGCCAGACATGAAACTGCCAAAATGAAGGCACCTTTTGGTGAGTTCATTCTGCAGTTCCTTTCATTTGGCCTGGTGTGAGAAAGATTAGCCAGCAACACAAAGTTGCTGTTACCAGGGTACATCCTATTGTGTTTGAAAAAGACCACAATCTTCGACGAGGCTCTTTCTGTGTTCCCCTGCTTTATACTTTATACTGCCAAAACAAAGCCTCCTTCTTGGCTTTGTTGTTCTCCAAAATTCAACCATGCTTAATACCATGCTGATTTCCATGTATAAGATTTTAGGCAACCAAAAGAGTCAGCAAAACTAGAATATTCAGCAATGGAAAGAGCAGATCCATTAGCTAACAAGTAAGCATGAAGGCCATACAGAGGTTTCACAGTTTTACGATAGATATCTTGGTAAAGTCACCAGAGAGTTATAGAGCAGGGGTGATTAACTTGAGATAACGCCACATATTTTAGAATCCAGGGTAGAGTCACAGTGTCTGAATTGTATGCAAAGAATCTGAAGCTTTATCAGAGACACTGGCAGCAAATGAATTACAAGACTTTATCCTCAAGAGTTATAAAACGCGTGCTATCATGTTTGGCTGAACTGGTTTCACAATCCAGTAGTATCTCAAGGATGGGGAAAGATTATGAGACGGGTCAGATAACAAGTTGGCTTGTTGTTATGTTGAGTGTATCTTCTCTGACTGTAGTTTAAGTATGCTTATCTCACAAACACATTATATATTACTGTAATGGCATTTGAAGCAAATTATTTTGATATATAAACAGCTATTTTGGTTTAAAGAATAGACTTCCAACCTGGTAGAAAAGCTGAAATTTGACTGATGTATAGCCCAACCCATGCTAATCAAAAATTCTGATAAGAGGCGTTTAAGGGGGAAACTTATGAAGTTTGCCTCGTGATAATGAGGGACACAGTTCTTCTCTGGAGAGGTTTGTAGCAGATCAAAATGTTCTTTTTTTCACTGAGGCATTTCAGTTTGTTGTAAATCTTTATGGTTTTTTATTTTACCTATTTTAAAAACATCTTTAGTGGCTTGTGAAGAACTTCTCCCTTGTGCCACTGTGCAACTGACAATTAAGAGAATTGTCAACAAAGATAAAACTGGTAGCAAATACTGTATATGAGATACAGTGAAAAGCTGCTCTTAGACATATTCTAAAATAAACGCAGTCTCAGATTAAGGCCAGAACTGAAGAACATGGTCTGCAAACCTTATCTGCAGGTCTTTACAGATGAACATAGATATATTTTCACTTATTTTCATCTTTTTAGGAAAGCCAGAACACTCGAATGCAGGGGTGCCCAAACTACAGCCCACCAGCCAGATCCGGTCCTCAATGCCAATTCATCTGACCCGCAAAGCCCTCATCGCTCCCGGAAGTGGAAGTAAAAGGCTTCTGGGAACTATGAGGGTTTTGCAGGTTGGATGAATTGGTGTTGGGGCTGGATCCAGCCCATGGGCCAAAGTGACCGGCCCCCTGCACCACGTTACCGGCCAATGGCTCAAAAAGTTTGGACACCCCTGTTCTAGTGGGTTGAAGTGTTAAAGTAGGATCCAGGAAGCCTAAGTCCACATATCCAGTTTGTCCATGAAACTGATAAGGTGACCTTGGGCTGGCTGTACTTTCTCACCCTAAGCTGTCTCATAGCTAAACTAGATACACAGCATATAGAATGTGTTTTCAAATACAGCTTTCCAATTCTGCCGTAAATGTTTGCTTTGTACTAAGCAGTTCAATCAAGGGTAAGTTACACTTGGCCGTTTATTTGACCAGCTTCTGTTAGTACTCCTGAACAAAAGATTGTAGCTGCACATTCTTCAAATATATTATTTATCCCACACATGTGAAATTCAGTGTTAGTTTTCAGTAGATGAATTTGACACGGTTGGTTGTTTCTGTTGTATGCCGTCAAATCGTTTCAGCTTACAACACTCCTGTTAATGATTTCCAAAACAGTTGTTATATACTGTACAGGTAATTCTCTTTTCATTAGAAAAAGGGAGGGAGCTAGAATATTGTGCTGCCTCATAACTGTTTGTGTGTTGTGTAAAGCATCTTACTCCCTTCTTGTATGCACACCTTAACATGATTGGGAAAATATGAGTGTACCATGAAATAGTCCTGGTGTGCAACCTATGCTGTAGACAAGAGATTGCTGTTACAAGCTAATGTGGAGAATAGAATGGCTTACAATTGCCAAAAAATGTGTTTTGTCTCCCTGTTTGTTCAATCGCAATGCAGAATGTATCCTATGGATACCATAGGTTTCAGAAGGGTAAATAAGGACATTAGATCAAATCAAGCTTAAACCCAGGGGTGTGCTGGGCACCATGGGAGGGTGCTGGACAGGGTCAAGGGGCAGCAACCAAGGGAAGAGGGAGAAGGCTGCCCCTAGGAACCGGTTGGTCACTGCTCCTCGCTTCCTCTACCTGCACTAGCCAAGTTAGAATAAACCATTGCTCCATGCTGATGGAGGGAGCTTGGAGCAATGGCTTAATCTAAAGTGCAGCGCGCCGGTTGGATAAAGTAATAATAAAATTATTATTGGCGCACCAGGATGAATCCCCCCTGTCCCAGTGGCCCAGACCATGCCTGCTTAAGCGTACACTGTAAGCTAAAACAAGGCTCTCATACTTTGAATATATAAATTGAATATATTTACTGGAAAAGATAGGAAGAGTTAAAGGTAGAAAGAAAGGGAGAATCCTGGACAAGATTATTCAAGAAAGGAAGCAACAGCCTTGAGTTTGCAAAACCGGTGCAGGACTGTTAATAATGGGACCTTCAAAAGGTTGCTAATGCATACAGTTGCCATAAGTCAGAAAATGTTTGATGGTACTTAATAAAGCACTGCATCTCTGGTCCAAAATACCTCTCCCATTTGTAGGTAACTGTGCTTAAATCTAATGTACTTCAAAACTGTTCTCAACAGTTGGTAAAACTTTAACAGTGATGTACTTCTCTATCAGTTAGTTGCTTTCAGCTCTGTCATGTTTATTCTCAAAAGATTATGAAAGCAATGTGAATTCAGATCACACAGCCTTTGTGTTGTATGTGGTGGCTGTAATGGGCCAGAAATAATTCTTTGGGATTACTTTTTAAAAAACCTTTTTTTAAATTCAACAGTAAAAATCCCATTGAGATGGTCTGTTTGTCAGGTAGTGATCAAATATATAACAGGAAAGCTTGCCTTCTAGTATTCCATTATTGCTTTGTTGCATTATGTTGATTGGACGCCTAGAATATGGATGCTTTACAAACTTGAAGCATCAGTCCCTGGCTAGAAGCCGATAACAGATGAAAGAAAGCAAGGAAGCAAGATTTGTGGAAGACTTGCCCTTTTAAATTTTATCGGACCAAAAATGGCTTGATTTCATTATTGTACCATCTGTTCTGCCAAGTTAAAAGCACTTCCAGAACTGCCCTTAAAGCCAGTATTTTAAAATTCAGGCCACACTGCATTTGCAGACATCTTTGTTTCTGACATGATGGCTTAGCTTTAGACAATCTTGACAGCAGGATCAGAAGGCTGTCCAGCTGTGAAAATTGCTAGTTACATGTTGAGAAACATTTGGTCTTTTCATTTCTACCTGGAGGCTTGCTTATGGACATGAGATGTCGTTTTGTCATGGTGGTTGCTACTAAATTTTATAAGCAAAGTTTTAATCATTCGAGTAAGGGGTTCTTCCTCTTCTTACCTGCCATCAGGTCCACCACATGAATATGTAAAGTAAGATGATGATATACCTCTTGCCTCTAGTACCAGCCAGATGCTAGGTGTGAATTAAAGCTTTCTTTTTTTGCTCTAGCTCTTGGTAATTGCAAAGGAAACAAGCCTGTGCTGCCACCTTTCCTGAATTCAGAATAATGGTTTCTGTTCATCTGTAGCAAGGAAAAAATATATGTACAGTAAAACCTCACATAAAGAGCGCCTCGCTTAAAGAGTAACTCGCTTAAAGAGCAGAATTTTCTCTGAATGTTCGCTTCGCTTAACAAATAAAACCAACCAAAAACTCGCTTAACAAATAAAACCAACCAAAAACTCACTTAACAAATAAACTGGGGTTCGTAATCCCCCACACAATTGGTCACTTACAATGGTGTTTCGCTTAAAGAGCAAACTCACTTAAAGAGCAATCCTGTGGAACGCATTATGCTCTTTAAGCGAGGTATAACTGTATTTGTTTATTTCTCTTACTGTAGAAGATAACATTGGTTTTCAGCACAGTATACAGAAAAGAGCCTCCTCAATGATTGTGGCATTTTTGAACCACAGTCGGGCATACCCTGGTAACAGGAACCTCGTGTTGCTAGCTAATTTTCTCACACTAGGTCAGGCGAAGGGAACTGGTGGCTTCGTTTTGCCAGTTTTACGTCTAGCCTAGACACAGAAGTAAAAAAAAAATAGCACAGTATACCAGAGCAGATAATACATTATAATGTAAAATTAAAACATTAAAAGTGTGTTAATAACATGTTGCAGAGTTAGAAAGAGTCATAATCAAAGGCAAGAAGGATGCATGTTAATGATGTGGGAGAGAAATAATTAGGCTACTGTGAGAACATAGTCAGAGATGGTGCAAGTAGTGAAGTACAGCTTTTACCTAGTGTTGCTTGTTTACGTGTTTCCATTTTCTTGCTCCATAGCTATATGTGTTTTGGAATTACCAAATTGTAAATGAACAGTGACTGAACACCACAGGCAGCTGGTGGTCTGAAAAGAGAAAGCATCTGTCCCTAACATTTTGTTATGATCCCTGACCCATTCAGTCTACAGCTGTGCCTTTCTCTCCCCAGATTACAAACACAACAGATTATTTAAAATCTGTTAAAAAGAGCACGAATCTCCCTTTATTAATAATGGCTTTTTGGTTAGACCTGAGATTAGCTGAGGAGAACCAGCTTCCATCCCATTTCGGTGTTGTATTCCTGTGCATCCAAAACAAGCATATTGGTATACCATCGTTTTTCAGTGGTAACTGTGGGATTCTGGAATGCCCAATCTTCAAGTGGCTGAGATGCTGACTGGAAGGCGGGAGGTCAGCAGTTCGATTCCTGAGTACTGCAGGACAGAATGAGCTCCCGTCTTTGTCCCAGCTCCTGCCAATCTAGCAGTTCAAAAGCATGAAATTGCAAGTAGATAAATAGGGACCACTTTGGTGGGAAGGTAAACAGTGTTCCATGTACTAGTCATGCCTGCCACATGAGCATGGAAACCTGGCTCTTTGGCTTTGAAACAGAGATGCGCACTGGACCCTAGAGTCAGATATGGCTGGCTTTCGAGCAAGGAAAACTTTTACCTTTAATCTTTGAATTCTTAATTTTGCTTTATCCTCCATATAGTAGATGGGAAAAGAGTGGGACACGATGAAGTGGCCTGTGTCCTCCAAAGCTTTGAAACCTCAACACAGATCCTTTGTGGGGAGACAGCCATCCCTCACCAAGTGATCCCAATGTTCCATGGCTTAGTTGCCATGATGGAGGGCATAATCAGGGGGACAGTTTGGTGGATGAAGGATTCCAGAGAGAACAACCTTTTTCCAGCCTGAAGTGGCCCTGGCCAGCACCTGTTCCACTACAGGTTTGTCTTCTTGTAAGAGAAGGAGCACATTCTAACCTCTGGACAATGAATATTAAGCATGGGGGATAGGGGGGATACCAGCCAACTTTCCATCACTTGCAGCAGAAACTAGTATAAAAGGTCCAGCTAGCATTGAAAAGCCATACAGAGCAGGAAGAAACCAGGAATGTTGAATAGCTTCCCAAGCAGCAGCAGTAGTGGTTGTATTCTGGAATCCAAGGACCTCACTTCTGCAATGAGATGGGAAACTTTCTAAGATGCTGTCTTGACAAGCACAGCAGCCGCCTGGCCTCGGGAGACATCGCCTTGGAAGAAGATCACGTCATATGTGCAAACCAAAAGAGGTGGATCCCTTCTCTTACCTGGCTGAGAAGGAATTTTGGGGGGAGGTCTGGCCAAGGTGGTATTGGGGCTGCTGTCTTGCCTGCCAGCTAGTGTGCCCAGCTAGAAAGTGTTCTCTCAGGCAGGGGACATTGTCAGGCCACACTGCTCATGCTTATAACCTCTCATTGTAGCAAAACCAATTGTCCTTCAGGTCAAACTACCATCACTGGACTTCCCTGAAGTCTCCTTTAAGTGAGAGAGAATGGCCCAGTCAGCTTACAGTACGAGATATGCCATGCTTCAGTCTGCTGCCTCCTCCTTCTCCAACTTTCATTCTTCTAACTCAGGAGTTCTCAACCTTTTTAAGCCGGGGGCTGATTCATGCTCCCTCAGACAGCTTCAGGGACCGGACGGCCATTTTGCCCTTCCTCCACCACTTGGCACTCCCTGGTGTGGTGGAGGTGGTGGTGGGCCTTATGAAATGGTGCAGTGGGCCGCATCCAGCCCACAGGTTGAGAATCCCTGTTCTAACTGCTACTCCAGGATTGTGTTGACTACTATCAGTGGGAAGGCTAGCAGGAAATGATAGCAACACTGGGAAAACACTAGAGAGTGGCCTAATACCTTGAGCAACACTGACCGGCAAGATTGAAGCAACAGCCTGTTGAAGCACAATCCTGGAGTAGTGAATTGTGCTCTGCCCAGTTCCCACCCACCACAGGCTGTTGCTTCAATCTTGCCGGTCAGTGCTGCTCAAGGTATTAGGCCACTCTCTAGTGTTTTCCCAGTGTTGCTATCATTTCCTGCTAGCCTTCCCACTGTTAGTAGGAATTGGTATGTCTCTTGCAGTCATTTTCTAATATAAGTCTAGTGCAAAAAAGGAAGAAAAATATTCAGTTCTAGTTGATGTTAGAAAAATTAATGGCTATTTACATTTTCTCTCCTAGGAATTTTTGTGGAAAATTCCTTCCATTCTAGACAGCTTGAATGTGATTTTTTTTAACCCTTTCAGAGCAAAGTTTCATATTGTATAATGTTATAAGGCTAAGGCTACCATAGCATCTTTGGTTGTCAACTCTGAGGACAGCTAAGGTTCAGGCTGCTAATTCTAGCAATCTCTTGTTGAGAAAGCTGTGTGTCAGTTTATTTTGTTCATGCATATTGCAAAGGGTAGTTTTTGAAGTTTAAAAAAATCACTTTGATTCTGGTCAATATACTGAATGGTGTGTATATTTTACAGAATAATCTTGCTGATGAATAGAGAGAATAAATACATAATACAATCAGTAGTGCCCTGATTTTCATAAAGAAAGTTGTTTGAACATGGAACGTGTTGCTCCCCATAGCTCTATCTAAGCATGGTTTAATGTGGCTTTTAGACTGATATTCTATTAGTGTTTCCCAAACTTCAGTTCTTGGACTTCAATTCCCGGAAGCCTAAGTCAGTACATTGCCTGATCAGTGCTTTGGGGAATTGAATTAGGCTTTTGGGAACTGAAAGCTCGCAATGATTGATTTTTTGAGTTATCCAGTAAAGGTATTGCCTTCCTCCTATGTTTGTTTTGTGTATGGATTACACGGCTATTTTTGTTTATGGAACTGTGATATTGGTAACCTAAATGTTTTGTTGATCTTATCTGTATTGTCAAAAACTTCAGAATACTATGCGTTAAATAGATGAGATTGTGGCAGTAGACTGTCATTTTGTTTACTGTATTTTCCTTTGAACTTTGCATGATTTATTTCTCCAACCAGTTCAAAATGCAGCTGCCTGCGTGGTGATGGGGTGTGGGCAGTATGCCCATATCTCACCCCTGTTGCAGGAGCTGCATTGGCTGCCGGTGTGCCTCTGGGTACAATTCAAGGTACAGTAATATCTCGGATAACGCTAAGACTTGGTTCCACAAGTCTTGGTGTTATCCGATTTTTAGTGTTATCCGATCCATGTTAAAATCCTATGGGATGGATCGGATAACGTTAAAGCTCCATAGAGATACATTGTAACCGCATAGGCTTTAGCGGTTGTTATCCGATCCATCCCATAGGACCTTAAAGTTATTCGATGCAATTCTCCACCCCAGATTACTTAACGTTATACAATTTTAGCGTTATCCGAGGTAAACGTTATCCGATGTATTACTGTATTGGTGATGACCTTTAAAGCCCTATATGGTAATGGACCAGGGTACTTAAGAAACCGCATCACCCCAAGGACATCTGCCCTTTCCACTAGAGCAGACCGGAGGGGCTCCCAGATAGTCCCATCAGCTATTAAGGCTCACCTCTCTAGCTTGAGAAGGAGGTCCTTTTCTTTGTCCTCTCTGAACCTGTGGAACCTCCTGCCAACCGAGCTGGGTCTCCAGGCAGAGCTTCTGCCCTTCCGAAAAAAACTTTAAAACCTGGCTGGCACAGCAGGGGTGGGGGCTAGGACAACAGCCACTTTAGGGTGTCTTGTTTGAGGGTTATCCGGGTTTTTAGATTTATTTTTAAAAGAAATCCTATGATGTAGCTGCTGGGAGAGGGTATGTAAATTTTAAACAATTTTATACTTTTACTTCATTGTTTTATGTATATCTATGCTGTGGTTTTATACGTGTGAGCCACCCGGAGTTGCTTTGGTGAGGAGGCAGCAGCATATATATGACTATTAATTTAAATATCCTATCAGCCTATCTGAAGACATAAAGTAAAAGTAAAGCTCACCTTTGCTCAAAAGCCAGTTGTATCCAACTCTAGGGTTCAGTGCTCATCTTTGTTTATAGCCAAAGAGACAGCGCTGTCTGCATTTGCAAACATTTTTGTGGTCATGTGGCAGGCTTACCTAGACACCTAAGTGCACAGAATGCTTTTTTCCTTCCCACCAAAGTGGTACTTATTTATCTACAATACTTGCAATTTCTTGCTTTTGAACTGCTAGGTTGGCAGGAGCTGGGACAGAGATGGCCGCTCATTCCATCATGCAATACTCGGGTTTTGAACTGTTGACCTTCCGCTTCCCAGTCAGCATCATAACCACTTGAGCCATTGCAGGCCCTCTGAAGACATAAAGGGGGGCTTAAATTGAACCACAGGCTGTGTTTTGTGGTTTGTTTGGTGAACGAGAATGAGAAATGCTTAAGGGCAGAAAGGAAATGGGATTAATTTAGGGAACTGTCAAAGATTTGTCAACAGCAAAGATTATTTTCAGTGTTGAGGGTGTGTGCATGTGAGAAAAAATGTGCCTTGTTCAGTTTTCCACTCCAGTGTTAGTCTGTCTTCAGCATTGCCCTGTGCTCTTTTTTGGTGAGTGAAAAGACTGTCAAGATGGCCCTTGGAAAGGAGTTCTTGGCCCAGACAAACATTCCTTTCTACACTTCCTTTTATGATGCAATGCGAGAGAAATAAATATGGGTTATATGTATAGAGGCTATGTCAGGGAGACATCTGTCACTGCCAAATAGTTCACATGTTAGCCTTTTCAGGCATTGACTTGAAATGTTGGTTTATTCCCCTGTGGGTGCTTTGCATGAATTTATTTATTTATTTTATGCAATTTGTATAAAATAAATAAATAGTTTAAGTTGATTTCACCTGCTCTGCCTCAAAAAAATTCAGAACTCAAGTTATTTCTCATCCTAATAACCTTCCAAGGACAGGTAATCCTAGTATATTAATTCTGTGTCAGAAATTATTCTGGGTTGAAAGGATTTTTGTGGCAGAAACTCTGCTCAGGGTGTTCTTTAAGGTCTAAGAAACTCCGGCCAAACGAGGTGTTCTTTAAGGTGCCAAGTAGTCATGTATACATCCCAGGGTACTTTAGGCTTCCTGGATTACCAAGTATAAATAAAGTATAATACCTGACAGGATGCCTGCCCCTCCACTATAACAATAAATAAGTTGTCTTTACACTTATGCAAAGGTTTGGAGATGCAGATATTTAGACAGCCTTTTCAAGCCAGGGTGGGTGGGTCACACTCTTTCAGTCAGCTTCAAGGGCTAGAGTGGTGCCCAAACTAAGGCACAGGGGCTGGGTGCGGCCCCTGACGCCAATTCATCCGGCCCATGAAGCCCTCATTGCTCCTGGAAGCAGAAGTAAAACGCACCTGTACAGGCATGTTTTACTTTCGCTTCCAGGAGCAACAAGGGTTTCGTGGGCCGGATGAATTGGCGTCGGGGGCCGGACCCAGCCCCTGGGCCTTAGTTTGGGCACCACTGGTCTAGCCCTTGAAGCTGACTGAAAGAGTGTTGACTTTGCTGGCAGATGGTGAACATGTGCCTTAGAAAATGTATGGCATTGCCTCTGCTACTGTGGTTTGGAAACCTCTGATGGTGTAACTTACCTTAAGAAATGGGGGAAATGTGTTCCTGCTGGCAAAGTTGTTTGAGCAACCTCTGATCTGCTATTATGATATCTCCCCCCCCCCCAATTTTAATTTGAAATGATGAATTTGTAGGAACTGCCCAAAGAGTGCACTGAACGTTATGGAGTGGTATATAAGTGTGATTGCTTTGCTTTAGGTAGGTTGCAGAATGCCAGTTTCTAGAACGTGTACATGGTGCTGAGACATCTCTCTTAACAGATCTGCTGTCCTGCAGAATTTCTTTTTCGCTTGCTGCAGTTCTGGCTTTCAAGAGCAATGCAGGTCAGCTGGTTGCAGGCACTGCTAAGCTTCCTAAAACTGGCACAGCAGGGAAGGTTAAAAAATGTTCAGCAAAGTTTCTAATCACCTGCATTTCATTTTGAGAAATCCTCCCAATGGCCAGTCTAGGTTGGCTTTAGTTTCAAGTGACATTCCTGTCTCCATGTGTCTTCAGAATAATGTGAACAGTCAAAGCTGTTTTTGAAATCCTGTAATAAGTAGACATTGACATCAGGAAGAAACTACCGTGAAATAATGAAAGCAAACAGAGCTAGCAAATACAATCTGAGAGTTGGCAGTTATTTGAGGTATTTAGCAGCAAATAAACAGGGAATCCTGCAGAAAGTTCACTGAACTTGCCCAATGTCTAAATTGTCGATGATAAGGAAACCGAAGAACTTTATAGCATTAAAAATTAGTATGAAATTAGCCATATTGCACTGCCAGGTTTCATCCATAAATTTATTCTGCAGGGACTTGGTGAATTTTTTTTCATTTTTGATTCTGAGTAGGCCCACTGTATGCATAGAATCTGTATCTGCAGTTGCAGTTATCCACAGCCCATAAATATTAAATGAAAAATTCCAAAGTACATAGTGCATATGTTTTTCCAAGATTTGGCCACTAGAGGAATCAGAGACTACACTGTTTATAGGGTTTATTGCTATCTGGGTTTTTTGGCATCTGCAGGGTGGCTTGGAACCAATTCCCCATAGAGATACAGCACTCCTGCCATATACATTTCCACTGCATTTCAAACTTCTGCCTACAACTGAAAAAATTAGAGAAGTTTTCTATGTAAATTTCTCTAAGCTTAAAAAAAGAGGTACTTTACAAGGTCAAATTTCCCCCCTCAGACTATGGAGAAAGCAGAATACAACACTTGTGGAAGAATTATATGATTTTGCCTCCATCTGTGTTGACTGCTGAAAATCAGAGGAACAGGAACTATAACAGGGGTTCTTAACCTGCAGCCCATAGGCCAGATCTGGTCTGCAGCGCCAAATAATCTGGCCTCCACCCTCACTCCAGCCACTGCCACAGCTGCAGGAATTGGCCGCTGCTGCCGGAATCAGCAGCAGATGCATTTATAACAGCTGTAAATGAGTCAGCAGCTGATTCTGGCAGTGGTGGTGGCTGGACCACCAATCTGGACCACCATTTGGGGGAGCATGAGCTGGCTTGAAAAGGTTGAGAACCCCTGAAGGAAGGATAGGATATGAAAGTAATAAATAATATAAATTTACTTGATCAGAATTATTTCTGAACCTAACTTATCCTTCCTGAATATCATCTGCTGAAATCTTGGTGTGTGAGAAATAGGTCTTGGGTTGATATATTTGCAGATATCTTGTAAAGAAAGACATGTTAAAATCAATCCAGTCAATCACATACTTTGTTGCCATATAATTTGTCTGCTCTACAGGGCTCTCCCTCAAAACCTTTGGTCTCCCCCACCCCCACCCAAGTAAAAGGAAAGGATGTTGCTCAATAGCAAGAAGTAAACAAAAATTATGTAGCAGGAATTATTGGTCTGTGGCTTTTTCCTGTAGTCAAGACTCTCTCCAGCTGGTTTTTCAGTCAGTCCTCATTCTATGGTGCAGATTCAGTTTATTTTCCAGCAACTATTCAGTTTATTTTCCAGCAACTATTTAACATAGGTAATTCAAAATTCTGAAAGGTTCAGTAGAGGATAGCATTTGCCTTGCTCAAAACTTTGCCCCTTTTGTAAGTATTTGGTTTGGATCTGAAACTTCTGATTAATTTTCTACACATTCCTTAATACCTTTCCCAAGAAGAAATCCTCTATTTACATATTATGTTAATTATGACATGAAAGTTTACCTTGAAGGGTGGGTGTTAATCCTTTCTCTCTCTCAACATGGATCCTGTGCTACATGCAGATCCATAATATTTTAACAGAGGCAAAACCTAAATAAACTTGCCGATAAACAGAATCTTAATCTTTTGTTGAATTTTTTGGAACAGTAGCTGTGTTAGTCTGTGGTTCAGGCATTTCCCGGGGGGAGGGGAGGACTAAAAATAAGAATAAAAAAACAAAACACTGCAGCACTTTAAAGACTGCTATATTTTTACTGTGAGCTTTCGTGGATCAAGTCCACTTCTTCAGACAAAGGAGTAAAACTTCCAGACATGGTTTATATACACCAGATGCAGGGATCAACATGTCACAAGGCAAATGGATCACAGAGCAATTAGGTAAAGAGTAATCAAACAGAATGACAGAGAAGCATGCATACCAATACAGCTTCCTACATCTTGATCCCTGCATCTGGTGTATATAAACCATGCCTGGAAGTTTTACTCCTTTGTCTGAAGGAAATGGATTTGATCCTCAAAAGCTCACAGTAAAACCAGTAAAAAATATATAGCAGTTAGTCTTTAAAGTGCTGCAGTGTTTTTGTTTGTTTGTTTGTTTTCTGATATGCCTGAATCTTTTGTGACAGCTTTGATAATTAGTCAACCCAATACTGTTTGTGTGACATTCTAACTAGAGTATTTTCTTCTTTTCAGTATCTGAGGGACACTGTGGCTTTAGAGATACAAAAACAAGCGAGGCTCCTCTCAGCATACATAGAATCTGGATTTTGTTAGTACAGGATGCAGCTGGTACTTTCCCTAAGAGAATGTAGGCTGGGTGGGGGCAGGGAACAACACTCTCTCTTCACCTTCCTTTGACAAGGAAATCTACTGTGCCATATAAATCTTTCTTCTTTATAGTCAGTTTCTGTATTCAGTGTATCTCTTTGAGAGAGAGAGAAGAGAAATATAAAATTCAAATATTATGTCTAGGTTAAAGGACATGCAGCACAAACAATTTCTTTTTAGTGCACCAAATAAAAATGGGCAAAGCCAAATATTTGCTCCTCAGTAGTTAGGAAACACATTTTATTTTCATTATCCAGCAGTCTCACTCTGTAGTCCCACTGTGTGTAGTTTGAATGTGTGGTGGATGGTAAAGTATTCCTTTTTTTTCCTATTAAAAAATAATGACTGGAAGAGGAGAATCTGGCATAAATGAACTAAAATCTCTCTAGGTACATTCAGTCTTCCTTCCTTTCTGGCTTTCATGTCACGAGGAGTTGGAGCGTGTTGAGGAGAATCATGCCTTATTCCTGTTGTCTTTCCAGATGGAAAAGTTCATTTGGCTTGCCATTTGGTCAAAGTAATGAAGCAAGAAGAGGCTGTGCACATCTGTTTTATAGGGAAAGTTGCCTTGGAGATTAGTGGCAGCTAGACAATAGGGAAGCTTTGGGTTTTATTGATTTTAGTTTTTTACTAATATTTTTGTTTCCCTATTAATTCTTCTTCTGTAATGTTTGTACAGATTTTTTTCAGACACAAAAAGGAAAAAAAATATAAAAGCTCTGGTTGTAGACAGTTCCGTTTTCTTCTCTCAGAACAATTGAAATCAATCTGCTAATATGCCCATTCAAAACAAATTATATAGTATTGTTTACTTGAGGCTGAAGAAGAAGGGGAAATAAGGAAACATAATGGTTGTGGCATGATAAGCTCGATTGAATAAAATATATTTTTGTACTGTATGCATTTCGAAGAATTCCTGACGCCTGAGGTCCCCAGGGCATTAAAGTGTTCAGTAGCATTTTCATCTTGTCCCAGGGCAGATCAGTATTCCTGATATTTTATCTATGGTTCAGTAACTGGGAGTATGCCATCATTTTGAGTGCTCTTCCCTCTCTTCTCACAACTAATTTGCCTTCTTCTGCATGAAATGCCCTGAAAAACAGTATTGGAAAGGGGGGGGGGGAGCTGTGGCATATTCATATACCAAAAGAGAGAGAGAAAGCGTGCTTTGTTTAGGACAGGAGTTCTTCACCTTTTTAAGCCGGGGGCCGGGTCACGTTCCCTCAGACAGCTTCGGGGGCCAAACAACCATTTTACCCTCCCTCCATCACATGGTACTTCCTAGTGTGTTGGAGGTGGAAGGAGGCCACATGAAATAGTGTCACTGCCACATCCGGCCCACAGGCCGCAGGTTGAGAATCCCTAGCTAAGGAGCCTGCAGATTGAGGCTTGGGAAGTTGTATGTTTCTTCCTCAAAAGCAAATCTTTCTCAATAAATGAAAGTGACTGGTGGAGAACTTCCCCTTTATTCAGTATGGCTTTTTCATGTTATTTCATGGATTGCAATGTTTGTAGTACAATTAACCAAACTGTCTAGACTTCAGAGAAGGAATAAATACAGCTAACATTATTGTTGTTGTACAGTCGATTCCGACCCTCTGCGACCCCATGGACCACTGTCCGCCAGGCACTTCTGTCCTCCACCATCCTCCTCAACTCGCTCAGCTCTGTGCCCATTGTGTCTACAATACCATCAGTGGTGGGATGTCAAACATTTTACTACCCCACCGTGATGTCATCACAGTGTGGGCAGAGCTGATGTCATGATGTGGGCGGGGCCAAAAAAATAAAAAAAATAAAAAAAATAAAAATAAGCACACACACACATACACAAACACACCGCAGGCCTTTTTAGGAACTGTGGTAGTACATCAATATAGGTAAAGGTATTAAATACCCATTAAAATACACACAGACACACCACATTCAAAGGTGAGTCACTTACCTTGGCTATAGGGAGCTTACCAGGCTATAGGGAGCTTCAGGCTAGCAGCTTCTCTTCCTCCTCCCCACTTGGGAGGACAGCAAGGAGGCCGTGCATACGCGCCAAGCACTGTAGGCGTGCATGCACACCAAGTGCTTGGCACGCATGTGCAGTGGGGGAACCAGTGAAAAGGTAAGCCCCAAAGGTGGTTCTCCCCAAAAGCTGCTACCGGTTCTCCGGGACACTGGGAAAAGTTACTACCAGTTCTGGGGAACTGGTGAGAACCTGTTACATCCCATCACTGAATACCATCTAGCCATCTCATTTTTGGCCGCCCCCTTTTTCTTTTGCCCTCCACCTTTCCCAGCATCAAGGCTTTCTCAAGTGAATCTCATTTGATGTCCAAAGTACTTTAGCTTCATCTTTACAATTTGACCTTCTAAAGAGCAGTCAGGGTTGATTTCTTCTAAGATTGACCTATTTGTTCTCCTTGCTGTCCAGGGGACACTCAAAACTCTCCTCCAACACCACATCTCAAAGGCATCTATTCTTCTGCGCTCAGCTTTCCTAATTGTCCAGCTCTCACAACCATATATTGCCACAGAGAATACCATTGCTTTGACTATACGAATTTTTGTTTGCAATGTGATGTCTCTACTTTTCACTATGCTCCCCAGGTTTCTCATAGCTTGCCTCCCAAGAATTAGTCACCTTTTTATTTCATGGCTGCAGTCACCATCTGCAGTGAGCTTTGATCCCAAGAAAGTAAAATCTGTCACTGCTTCTACCTCTTCCCCATCTATTTTCCAGGGACTGATAGGGCCTGTTGCCATTATCTTGTTTTTCTTTATATTGAGTCTCAAGCCAGCTTTTGCATTTTCTTCTTTCAACATTTTTAAGATGTCCTTTTTTAAATTTGCTGCAGATATGCATTTTATTGCAGACAAATCATTTAATGCTACTCTATAGTAATAGGTATCCTTAGGGAGAGATGCACATAATCCAGACTTTTACCTTTCAAAAAATCTACTCCAAGAGTCTAGTACTGTAATACTATAAATCTAAATACCCAAATATGCTGTGTATTGGAGGCGGGAAGCCAACAGCTTTCAGCTATGTGACCATCTCATTGATGGGATGAGTTTAATAGGAAAATTGATTGCTAAAACCTGAAGTAGCCATCTAGAAGAGCAAGATGAGTCTTCTCTCAACATGAGAGGCCAGGTTATTTGGCGCTGCAGACCAGATCTGGCCCATGGGCATTAGGTTGAGAACCGTACGGGCATGTTTTACTTCCGCTTCCGGGAGTGACGATGGCAACACTGGCCAAATGAATCGCGGTAAACCCATTTGTGTGTGTTCCCAGGGTGCTTGGGCTTCTGGGAATTGGAGTCCAAGAACATCTAGAGTGCCAAGGTTCGCCAGCACGTCTCTAAGTCTTGTGAATATGAAACTTCTCTGTTCTCCCTACTTATGTGGATCAGCTCTCTTGCTCTTAACATTGCAAATGGTTCTCCTCTGGAAATCCTTTTGGAAAGTTCCTGATATTTTAGTATATGAAAGAGCCACACAAAAAGTTATGTGATTACCAATACAGTAAAACACCGGATAACGATTGGATCGGATAACGCTAAAATCGAATAATGTTAAGTAATCTGGGGTGGAGAATTGGATCGAATAACGTTAAGGTCCTATGGGATGGATCGGATAACAACCGCTAAAGTCTGTGCCGTTACAATGTATCTCTATGGAGCTTTAACATTATCTGATCCATCCCATAGGATTTTAACATGGATTGGATAACACTAAAAATAGGATAACACCAAGACTTGTGGAACCAAGTTTTAGCGTTATCCAAGGTTTTACTGTAATTGATTCTGATTCTCATACAGTAAAACACCGGATAACGATTGGATCGGATAACACTAAAATCACATAACATTAAGTAATCTGGGGAAGAGAATTGGATTGAATAATGTTAAGGTCCTATGGGATGGATCGGATAACAACCGCTAAAGCCTGTGCGGTTACAATGTATCTCTATAGAGCTTTAACGTTATCCGATCCATCCCATAGGATTTTAACATGGATCGGATAACACTAAAAATCGGATAACACCAAGACTTGTGGAACCAAGTTTTAGCGTTATCCGATGTTTTACTGTATTTTTCTCCAAAAATCCAAATAAATTTTCATTCTTTTGTAGTATTTTTTTCCCTTCATTTTCTGTCACATTATTAGAATAACTCCTGAAACATAAGTTGGGAACACTTACACCGAATCTGTCATGCTGCAGTTGTGTACACCTTCTTTCTATGCAGCATTGCTGAAAAGTGTTTGGGTGACTTCATCCTTTATTCAAAGAAGTCATTTCCCCAATTCCTTTTGCCTCAGGGAATCAAGAGTTAGCAAACGGTAAAACAGAAGGAAATAAAGCAGCCCCAATAATAGTTGTTCATTTTGGTACCAGAAATAAGTGATCAAAATAGGATAGCTGAACTGAAAGTGTAACAGGACTACTGCCACTTTGAAAACTGTAAATTGTTTGTTATGCTCAAAAGGCATGTGTGGCAAAAGTGATGATTACATTATTCCACCTTTCTTGTTTGCACTTCAGCTTGATGATAAAGCAAATAAAGCCCATTGAGCCATCTAGTGACCACATAAGACACTGCAAAGGAAACAAAATGTAATGAAAAGTATTCTAAGAAGAAAAAAATAAGAGTTAGGTGTTCTAAAGAAGCAAAGGATGGTGATTAAGAAGTATCTCAACATTACATGGTTACCTTATATATTTTATTCTTTTATATCTCTTGCTACCATTTTACATTTAGTTTACATTTAGTTCATGCGTACGTTTAAAGTGCAACAGCTACTTTTATCTCTGCTCTTTTCTTTTGCTCCTTTTCTGTTTGCTGTTACTTTGCTTGTCAAGACGGCCTTCACTGATATGTTACACTAACCTGACATCTGTTCTGTTTCAGGAGAAACCTGATGCCAGCTCCACTTCCCTACAGCTGCGATCCCAGATTGAAGTAAGCACAATGGACGCAATGATCTATTTTTGTTGTTGCCTTTGACTTGGTATTCAGCATCAGTCTGATAATAAAGCCTACCGTTGTTCAGCTTCAGCTCAAAGCAGTGAATCTTCTCTTACAGGAATCCCTTGGTTTCTGCAGTGCAGTATCAACACCAGAAACAGAAAGAAAGTAAGCCTGCCTCTTGATTTGCTTGTTAAATTTTAACGTGAATGTGCAATCTGCATCCATTTCCCCTCTTGTCTTTATATACCCTCACAAATAACCCGGAAAAGTAAAATTAAATAAACACCAAACTTTTCCTTCTCTACCTACTAGCATATTTTTGTCTCTCTTTACTTTCACGAATTTCCATGGTTTCCCTATAATTTTAAATTTAAAAAATGACTGCACCCCTGTTACCTTCTATTACTGAATGTAGCGAGCTACTGAAAAGAACAGAATTATTTCTAAAGTAAAAGTATGGGTATATTATTATAAGATTGTATATCATTGTATACGTAATTAAGTTATATTTTTTGTAATTATATTTTATTTATTTGTTATTTACTAATTGTTGCATTATACCATGCCCGTCTAAGATATTCTCCCACTCTGGGTGGCTTGCAACATATTTTAAAAATCTATTCAATAAGAAATTAAACAAAAGGAATAAACAAACTGACTAATTTATAAATAACAAAACAAAAATAATATACACACACACCATTAAAAATAACCATCAGCAAAGAACACATATTGGCTGACGGAAAAAATTAATAAGTTATATTTCATTATTTGTCAGGATTGTAAATAACTTTTTAATAAAAAATTAATGAATCCAACTTGGATGAAAATAATTTAATATTAAGCTACACAAAATGAAATATTTCTTCTGGAAGTAATGGTTGGTGGATTGAGCGAATATTTATGGGTGGGTGGTGGTGGTATTTTAGAATTATCTCTTCCCAGAATTTTTCACTTGGCATGGAGGACTCTGGGAGACGGAGTCCAAAAGTGCAACTTTTTTTGGAAGAATTAACAGTTAAGGAATAACAATTAGGTTTGTCTCTTGTGCTTCAGAGTCTTGCAGTTGAATTCCAGGCTCTGAGCTTACTACCTTATGTGTCAGAAGAAGCTGTGAAAAGAGATGCAGACAGACACAGGGCTTTCCTTTGTAACCTTAGGACGTGCCCTTGAGGCAGCTGCACAGTAGACCATCATTTGAAGAGGGCAAGTCATTTTAAATCTACCAGAGGGTTAGCAGCATTTGATGCCAGGCTGAAAAGTTGAGTGGCCAAAAGAGACATGATTTAAGTCTGCCCTTATCAAATGTGACAGCTTGATTGATTGCTGCTAGCTTCATTCCTCTGGAAGAACAGCATTGCCTCATCAATCCAGCCAGTTACATGCTATAAGGTACTTGTAAAATCTGTGTGCTGAAGGGTGTAGTATCTGAAAGCCAGGTTTTAAAAAGAAAGAACATTTCAAAGGAGGAAGCACAGCACTCTTAACTATTTTTGGTAACAAAAACTTTTTTTCCTATCATCTATATTTCTAGAATCATCGTCTTATTAAATTTTAGAAACTTTCCACAGGCTCTTGAATTTAATGAACACAACTGTGTGTCACCAATGTATAATGTGCAAACAGCAGATAAGTGTGTTATGTATGTAGGAACTTAAATAGCAATACTGTAGCAATTACACTTATATACTGCCCCATAGCATTTAGAGGACTCTCTTGGCAGTTCACAAGATAATTATCATTTTGCCTCTAACAAGCTAGGTAATCATTTTACGGACCTTGGAAGGATGAGTCAACCTTGAGTCCAGTGAGAGTGAACTCAGATCATGAGCAGACTTTTGACTCCAGCAGTTTAACCACTGTGTCATGGGGCCTTTACGGTGAACATGATGTTTGTGTCTCCCATGTTGCCTTAGTGGCCACATTTAGGCAAGTGCTAATCTATGGCCTGTGGGCCAGATCTGGCCTGTGGTGCCATTTCATGTGCCCCACCCACCCCTCCAAAGGAATTCATTCAAGAAACAAAATGGATACCCACCTTTGAAGCTGTTGGGACAAAATGGCTGTCCCCATCATGCAGGCAGTGCAAAATGGCCATCTGGCCCTCGAAGCTGACTGAGAGAGCATGACCCGGCCCCTGGCTTGAAAAGGTTGGGAACCCCTGATCTAGAGCAAACTAAAGATGTTATTTTTAAAATCCTTCCACTCTTAAGTTCATGTAAAATATTATAAATCTGTGGTCTGTGTTGAATCACATTATTTCAGTGTGGATAATCCCAGTGAATCATTGTGTTTTGGGGACGTCAGTGAACTGGTACGAGAACTTTTTTCAAAATGTCAAATGGTAGAACCATTATCCACCCAGTTGGCTGGGGTTCCCTTTTTAGTTTTCATCTCTTTAAGTCTAAATCTATCACAAAGAATAATCACAACGATGGCTGTGTGTAAAATTGAGGCAATGCAGTGTGCTACTTGTACTTTTTATACCAATAAACCACCAGCCACCACACTGAGAGATTAAAAAGAGAAAGAGTTCTGCTGGTTTCTACAGGCATAAAAGGAGATTGTCCAAAGAAACAAGGCAAGCACCAGTCTGAAGAGAGAGACCCCAGAAGGGGTGGTGAGGAGAATTCTCTCTGGTTGCTGTCAGCACCACTCCCAGGTACCCAAATTTACAGGCTGCTCTCATATTCCAGCTAGGAATACGCCCATCCCATTCCTTGCCAGGGGCATGTGCTCCAAAAAGGAAAGGACAATTTGAGCTAGGTTTTAATGCCTCTGCCCTTTTTTGGTAGCTGACCCAATTGGTTGCCACTCTCCATCTGCAGCAGACATCTGAGAACCAGGATCTGGACTTAGCACCCCAGAACACCCAGTGAATTTCTCAAAACCAAAAATCGGCATGAAACAAAAACTTTATTGTTAAAACAAAACAAAATAGCAAAGAAAAACAAGGCTTGACCTGGTGACACACACATGAAAGGGCTGCAGTGGCTCAGTGGTTAGGAAGCTCACCTTGTTAGCTGGAAGGTCGGCAAGTTAGCAGTTCAAGAACCAGGTACTGCATGACAGATTGAGTGCCCATCGTCTGTCCCAGCTGCTGCCAACCTAGCAGTTTAAAAGCAAGAAATTGAAAGTAGATCCGTAGGGACCACTTGAATGGGAAAAGATCTTGGGGACATGAAAGGAGCTATATTTGGCCATCCCCTGAGTGGAGTTTTTTCTGCAAAAATCCTTTCAACCCAGAATAATTTCTGACACAAAATTATTATTATTACCCTCACATAGACTCGGGAGGAAAGTAAAATGGCCAAAGTGCAAGCCAAATAAAAGCTGGTAACAGACCTTTCAGTCCACGTAAAATCTGCCCAACTGAAGGTAGCAAAAGAGCGAAACCAGGAACCACCTTGGGCAGCCAATTAGCCAGGCTTGTGTGTTAATATTTCTCCCCCCCCCCCTACACTATTACTCTCTCCTGAGCTCCATAGAGCTTCCTTGTGAGATGTTTCTCTGCAGCTTGTGACCTGTCTCATTCAGCGATTTGCACAAAAAAACTAAAATCCTAACCAACCTTCATGCTGTCCCTGGAATGGTTATAACCCTCATCCCATCTCCTCATTTTCCCCCAGCAAATGGAAATTTGGGTTGCTAGGGTGACATTGCAACTCTCTGCCCAACTACAGCCCACTCAAGGGTTAGCTCATCCTGGCCAGGCCCGTGGTGGCTATTTGGAACACTGGGATAAGTCCCGGCGCGCCACAATGACTAGCACCCCCAAGAGGTGGGCAGGTGATTTTTTTAAAAAACGAAGGCAAGTGGCGCCTTTCAAACTTGGCTCTTCCAAGTGCACTAAAGCAAAAGCTGCCTGGTAACAGCTTTCTTATGTTACTGGTTGCACAGGGGCGTGCCAATTGTTGATTGGTGCCTTAGTGCACCAATAGAGAAGTGTTTGGGGGGAAGGGGGTAACCAGAAGAGCTGAGTTTGAAAGGGACACCGCCCAATCACAGGGCAGCGGGCATGCCAGGAAATGCTGAGGCAGCAACAAGTAGGGTAAGTTTTGTTTCTGCCCTTTTATTGCCCCACCTATTGAGCATGAGACAGTGGTGGACCCCCCAAAAATTACTAGCACACTGTGGGCGTGGTATGGTGGGCGTAGCCA
Source organism: Furcifer pardalis (assembly GCA_030440675.1). Lineage (NCBI taxonomy): Eukaryota > Metazoa > Chordata > Lepidosauria > Squamata > Chamaeleonidae > Furcifer > Furcifer pardalis. The sequence goes on from CP126890.1 coordinate 98,601,372, forward strand.
GGAGGAAAGCCCTGCGCTGCACCCAAATTAGGACTACTTTATTTCAAAACTTGGATGGACGTGGCCAGTCAGAATTTCTGCTACCGGTTCTGGCGAACTGGTGTTAACCTGCTGGTGCCCACCATTGGCAAGAGACCCGAGGGCAGAAGGCAGCGCCGCCACCCTGATTGCCCACCCCACCACTCCTTCCTCCTGCCCGGCAGATCCACCTTTGCTGTGGGCGCTCTGTGGCTGCTGCTTCCTCCCTTGCCGGAGATGTGGAGCTGAACCAGGCACTGCCCTCAGCCGCCCAACCTGCCTTCACCTCCCACCACCTCTCTGGGCCAAAGCAGGAGAGACACCCAGCCAGAGTCACTACGAAGCAGGCAAAACTCAGAAACCTGATGGGGTGAAGAGGAATCTTGAACGGCCCTGCCCCATCACCCCCAGCCGGAAGAGGACGAGGAGGAGGCTGTTGTCCCCAGGGGCCTGGATCCCCCCCCCCATAGGTGTCCCCCAATGACTTCTGCCTGGGCCCCTCCCAACAGTAGTCTGCCCAGGCCTGATCCTAGCCAGGTGCCGTGCATTAAACAATCCCCAGTTGTAATAAAGTCCCAAGGCTGGTTCAGGACAGAAGGAGGACAAAGAAGTCTCATTTCAGCATTCCCAGCTGCCTACAGATTTAGCACCACTCGTTTATACTGCTTTTAACCCTCTCAGAACAAATTCTTCACACACAGGGATGGCTCATAGTGTAGCATAGTCAGCATTTAGATGTCATTTCAAATGTGACACTCTTAAAACCCATGGTTTATGCTAGTTAGACATCATGCATAGACACGGATGCAAGTTCCATTTGTAACTTCTTGCAAATAATACCTAATACAGTAATACCTCGGATAACGCTAAGACTTGGTTCCACAAGTCGTAGTGTTATCCGATTTTTAGTGTTATCCGATGCATGTTAAAATCCTATGGGATGTATCAGATAACGTTAAAGCTCCATAGAGATACATTGTAACCGCACAGGCTTTAGTGGTTGTTATCCGATACATCCCATAGGACCTTAACATTATTCGATCCAATTCTCCACCCCAGATTACTTAACGTTATGCGATTTTAGCGTTATCCGAGGTATTACTGTACCTAATATCTTGATGAGTATGAAATAGTTATCCTCCATGCTGCTCTGCCGTAAATAGACACATAGTATTCCATTGTGACCTTAGTTACTCAGTTGAATGGACAAAAAGAGTATTTATGGTGAGGCTATTAGGAACTTTCTATACCAATGGTGGCAAATCTATAGCACTCAAAGCCCTCTCTGTGGACATGTGCACCATCGCCCTTACACAGATTTCATCCCACCCCTCTTCTCAGCATTTCAATGGAAGTGTTTCCTCCCTCCCCCAGCACAGAGTTCACCCTACCCTCTGCCCAGCAGCCCAATGGGAGTGCTTCATTCCTCCTCCCCCCAGCACAGAGTTCGCCCCATTCCTCTGTGGCATGGACAGCAGCCTATTGAGTTTGTGCACTATGTTTGTGCACTGTGTTCCTATTTCATTAAAACCTTGGCTTATTTCTTATCATTGCTTGCCCTCTAGATTTTAGTGACGTTGTGTGTATAATTTCACAGTGATCCCAAGCAATTTGGGAAGACTATCCCTTTGGTTTGGCTGTGTAGAGCTTAATTCTTAAACTGCATACATATTGTGTACGCTATGATACAGTTGCTGCCACTTAGCTCTCCCCCCTCCCCCAGAAGAGGTTGTCTGTAACATTTGTGTTTTTGGTCTGTATGATTTATATGAACCATGTGATAGTATGTCCCATAGAAGCATCTGCACCATTAAGTGCCCAAGTGTGACATGTAAGCAAGCGGTCTGCCCACACCATGTACATGTAAGATGTAACTATTAACTGGAAGTAGCAGCAATTATAATACTTCAGTTTAAACAGGTGCTGTTGGCGCCTTCGTAATTATACACTGGGAGCTCTAGACATCTCTTAAGTGCTTCTGATGGAAAGTAGTCATATAGAGAGTTGAAAATCAGTAGTAACAGAAGTTTAATTGTTTTACTGACATTACAAGAAGTTACCACTGGCATTTTATCCTGCTGCAGTGCCTGGGTTATTGTTTGGATAAATACAAATAAATGGAAATAGATGCTCTTTTTTGTCATAGTAATGGGAAATGGGACATTTCCAGAGAAAAATGTTAGCAAAAATGCAACACCAGAAGCCATTTACCTGGCAGAAGATCCTTGTCAAAAAAATAATGTTCCTTTCATGTGACTGAGACCAGAAATCTGTCAGCTGTTCCACTAAATTAAAGTAAAACTAACGAGAACAGAAAGACCTATTTTCACACTTTGAAGGGAAAAGATTTAAAGCTTTTGCAGCTCCCTTTAAAGGTTTAAGGGGAGGCACTTCAAAGGATAGCTAATTTTGGACAATAACTGCAATTTTTATTTTAAAGTCGAGGGTTCAGTGTGTACAGTAGCATTACAGCAGTTTACGTTGCTGGGAAACTGGTGCTAAGATGTGGAATCCAAGACGAAGAACTTGAGAAAGTGCTGGAAGTTTAGTCTAAGAAAGGATATATACTGCCAAGTTTATTTCACAGACTTTGGAGCCTCAGGGTGCCCTACATTTCTAAAAGAGGAACTGGACCATTGATTATCTGAAACAGAGGTACAGTACTATACATGCATGCCAGTTTGTTTGTACCACTAAGAAAATAGAAAGAAACTTTGGGCCTTCTTGTGTCTCATCCAGGGCTGGATTTACATGAAAAAAAAAGGTCCTAGGCTATTCCACTTATGTGGCACTTTCACCTCCCATTTTTAAGTTTGTAAATTACATGAGAGATAATAAAATACATAATTACTGTGATATATATCAATATACTCTATAGGCCCCTCTTGATCTTGAGGCCCTAGGCTGAAGCCTAGTTAGCCTATAGGAAAATCCAGCCCTTATCTCATCACTGAAAAGAGAAATGTTCCCTTCCTCCGTGACTAGACGTAGTACATCTGTACAGCAGCTTACAAGAGGAAAGATGTAGAAGATGTTGTTCATTTCAAAGTTGCTATCATCTGTCCAAAGCCTGTGAGAAATGAGTTGGAGGTTTCAGTCTAATTTCTGTTGCATAAATTCCACAGAAATACAGTACATTTTGGCATTGGATTAAGGGAAATTTTAACAACCTACTCTGAAGTGTCACTAAATAGGCACAGAAGACTAAATAGCTTTTAAACATGACCCTACATAAATGGAGGAAAGTATGAAGCTTAAATTTAACAATTCTAAAACTTCAAAAGTTTGTGTATATTTTCTGCCCTTGTGTATCTGATAATGTGACCTCCCATTCCCCCTTGGGATGGGAAAGGGGCACTGAAAGACTTTTCCAAAAATTTTGCTGGTGCAAGAACAATTGCATTTTACTAACAACTGCAGACATTAGTCTAATATTCAGACTCATATTCTGGTATCTTACAGCTGACAGCAGCTGTTATACAATTGTTTACACGGGCAAAACAGGGAAAGGTCTGGCGATCATTATGTGTTTGGCAGGAAATCCATGACAAATTAAGTCAAGCCACCTCTGTATCCTGTCTTTTATTGTGTGTGTTTGTGATAGTGCAGGAGGGTGAGGGATGTGGAGATAATTTCTGCTTTTTAGACATATACAGAACAGAGGTGACACCTTTAATAGGGTATTTGTTTGATTTTGTGGATGGGTCACATGACTTATTTTTGCTTTCTGCTTTTTAGTTTGTTTCAAAGTGTTGTCTCCTTAAGGCAAGATACCCCCTATATTCCAGCTTCTTCTTCAGCTGCAGTATCTGTTCCAGATATTGGTTATCATTATGGCAATAGTCTTTCTGTTCTTAACTCCTTGGAACAGTTCTTCTGAGGACATGTCACACCAGTCTCTCAGGTTCTTCAGCCATGAAGTCCTTCTAGGTTCAGGGCCTCTCTTCCCGCGGATCTTTTCTTGCAGAGCAAGTTAGAGTATAGCTTATAAAGTAGAAGATATTACATATATTTAGTACTTCACATGGACAAGACAAAATTATTTTGGTGCTTTGAATTTCCTGAAACAAACAAAAGAGCCCCCACCCCTGTCTGTCATGATACTCTTCCTAATGTTTAGTTGGAATCTTCATGCCTTCTCCAACTGCAGTGAACAAGCTTGCTCCATCTCTCATGTTGATTGTTCTTCAGATTTTTAAAGATGGCTATCGTCACCTTTAAGTCTTCTTTTCTCCAGACTAAATGTACCCAATTCCCTCAACCCTTCCTCACTGAATTTAGTCTCCAAAACCTTTGTCATCTTGATTGTTCATCAGTGGTAATGTTTCAGCTCACCAATAATTAAACTGGGGTGCCTGGAATGAGACAAAAAAACTTAAAAACAGAAATACTGTACTTTAAAGGGCATCTTCATGGATTCACTTTCTTGTTATGTCACTTTAATTGTAAGGGTACACAGAAAGAGCCTCCCCAAAGATTATGGTCTTTTTGAACCACAATCGGGCATAACCCAGGCAACAGCCACCTTGTGCTGGCTAATCTTCCTCACGCTAGGTCAGGTGAAAGGAACTACCGTACAGAATGAATTCCCCGAAGGTGGCTTCATTTTGGCAGTTTCATGTCTGTTCTAGATATGGAAGAAGAAGAAGTTTGTATGCAATTTGTCTTCATTACTTTATAGCAAGGATTCTCAGCCTGTGGGCCTTGAGTCAGATGTAGCTCATGGCACTATTACATGTGGGCCTCCACCACACCAGGAAGTGCCATGTGGTGGAGGAATGGCAAAATGGCCGTCTGACCTCTGAAGCTGTCTGAGGGTGCATGACCCAGCCCCTGGCTTATAAAGGTTGAGAACTCCTGCTTTATAGCTTCAGCTGCTGTCTCTGAAGTGCAAACAGTTAATCCAAGAACATTTTATGAAATAATTTAAGCAGGCCAGGAGATATCTGTTCTTCTTTTAAAGTCCTTGCCAAACATATTATGAGATTCTTAGAGTGTCAGTTCACACCACAGAGCAGGAGTAATTTAGGCTAAAGACAGCACTAAGAATAAGTTCTATTATATTTCCATTTCAGATTAGTGTGTGCCCCTCTCATTTAAGCAGCTTTGAGTTTTACTCTCTGCTGCAACTGTTTCACAGACATAAAATCCACATCATGCTGAGCATTGCTCTTACATGCATCTTATGATGAGCTGTTCAGCCTGAGTGCATGCCCTGTGATCTGATCTCTGGCCAGAGGGAGGAGCTTAATGTCATTACGATTGAGTCTGTGAGTAATTTGGTTCTTGTATCAACTCCAAAGTTGTTAGCAAAGAAGTCAGTACAGATGGCATAGCAGAGTCAGTATACTTGTTAATTTAAATTGCTCTGGGTACTGCAAACAGGGTATGTGCTTCTCCTTGTAGGAACATGAGTAATTTAGAATTCATTTAGTTTACTGCCTTAGAAACAGATATTTATTAAACTGATAGCTGTATTGCAATATAGATTTGGAGTCAAAGGGCCATAAGAGGTTTACATACTTTGTAGCTTATGATTCTGGCTTGTCTGAAGAAGGAAAAACCAGAGAACTAAGTTCTGATGTCTTAACAAATAATTATGGATGGTGGTTTAAAAGAACCATTCATACAACATATCTCTGTTTATTTTTTCTGCTTGGAGCAGTGATGGCAGCTTTTTAGACTGAGTGCTCAAACTGCAACCCAAACTCCACTTATTTATCTCAAAGTGGATAAATTTATCTCATAGGGGAGGAAGGGAGAGCTCCCATTGGGCTGTTGGGCAGAGGGAAAGGGGTGAAATCTGTGCTGGGACGACCACACAGGTGTCCACAGAAAAGGCTTCAAGTGCCATCTCTGGCATGCGTGCCATAGGTTCACCACCACTGGATTGGAGAAACCATAATTCATCTGAATTAAAGAATAGACTTTTCAGAAATCTAATTTAAATCACATCAATGAGTAAACAAAACAACAACAGAAAAGATATGCTTGCACAGACTAACACACATACCACTTTGATAATTTAAATCAGTTGCTCATGTTGTCGTTAATATTCATACTGAGTTCCTGATCTTGAAGGATGCTGAATCGGCACCATGAGTTATGTTAACTTTTGAGTTGTTGCAATATGGTTGTATTTTGTGTCCAAACATCCTCAAACAAACCAAATTAACTGTGACATTTTACCATGAGTTCATCTATAATGAGATAAAATAGCCACAAATTTGTAAAGGAGAAGAATGGCAAAATAAAGCAATGAAGAAGGGAAATTAGGCTTTGAAAGTTGGCTTTCATGCAGAAAATAACTACAGTACATCTGTAAGACAGATTTTTAAAAGAGAGACTAAGAGGAACAGTTGTACTCTTAAAATTAGTAAACCTTTTTCCGAAGCAAAGCAGGGGTGTGTGGTTAAAATGAAAATACTGGTCTTTGAAGCTAGATTTCAATGGCATCCACTTTATTCATGCCTGCAAATAATTTCCCTAAGAGAAGTAGGGCAGGAAACTCCCACAGTAACTTTCACAATGGAAGTGAGAAGCCAGCCAAACATTGCTTGTGACATTTCATATTGTCAGGCTAGTGTATCTCTGAACAGCTGAAGGAATGTTTTTTCCTGGTAATTGTACTTGGAGAAACTAAGACCTCTTTTCAGAAAAATGTGGAGCTTATTGAAGTGAGCTGATGCTATTTGCCATGACCAAAACACTTTTGAACATGGTGATGTGCTTTGAACCACACACCAAGTTGGTCTTTCTGTCTGCATATTTTACTCCTCAATCTGTTTATACAAGTGCCTATCTGAATCCTAACTTTAATTGTTCTCTAAACAAGGAGAAAAACTGGCCTCACTTTGCAGTTTACTGATTTCTCCCTGTGTACGTGGTGGTAACATTTATTTCTTCTGTGTAAAGGTAAAGGTCAACCTTCCTCGAAAGGTAGTCATATCCAGCCCTAAGTTGTGGTGCTCCTCTCCATTTAGAGCCAAAGTGCCAGTGCTGTCTGCAGATGTTTCCGTGGTTATGTGGCAGGCGTGACTATACACCGGAGAGCATGGAACACGATTACCTTCCCACCAAAGTAGTACCTATTTATCTACTTGCAATTTCTTGCTTTCAAACTGCTGGGTTGGCAAGAGCTGGGACAGAGATGGAAGCTCACTCCATTATGCAACTCGAGTCTCAAACTCCTGACCTGCACTTGGAATATAGCTTTGTGGTCTTGAATATGTTTCCAGTCCAGAAACTTTGCAATACTGGAAATAAGTTAGGTGGCCATTTAATGTATATCTAATTTTCCCAATATTGCACACAAATGCAGCTTTCTTCATTTCAAAAATTTTATGAGGACAGGAATGTGTAGAGAGGAAGAAGTTTTTTTATTGCTGCATATAAGCAATAGTAACTTAGAAGGTCTTGCCAATCAGTTGTAAATCCTCATAGAGAGCCACCAGTAGTACCTGATCCATCTTCTGCACTCTTGTGTTGTAAAGACGTTAGTCAACAGAGCTGGATCTGTGTTGCCTATGAAGCAAGACAAAGCAAGAGGGGTACTATGTTGGGAAGTGCTGAGAAAGCTTTGACCTGCTGAAAGAGCCATTGCTATGGAGACATGGGGACAAGATAGCTGAATGGAACTCTTCGCCTTCTATCTTTCTCACACTGAAGCTACCAAGGTCAGAACCTCTCAGCCTTTCATTTCCATTTAGTCTTGTCAGGAACACTAAAGACCATTTTCTTTACATTGTCATCCCTTCCTTAAATAAATTGTCTCAGTTCCACTCATAAAGGTGTCAGCTATTACAATAGTTTGTTTACTGGGCATTGAGTCATGCAGGCAGATAAACAATCTAACTGCAAAGAAGCCAAGGAGGTCTGTACTAATTCATTCATTACTCTGGACAATAAGCAGTGGCGATATTCAGGGCTCTTTGTTCCATCTGGGTTGTAAACAGTTATTGGGAAGAGTAAGCAGGGTATAATTATTTTATAGGTAGGTTATAGTTGATGTTGTTTAGTTCTTAGGATTGCATCATGAACCTGTACCTTTTGCTTTCAGTATTATGAAATATGCATATACAGTAGTACCTCACTTAAAGAGCATAATGCATTCCACGGGATTGCTCTTTAAGCAAAACACCATTGTAAGTGACCAATTGTGACTTCTGGCAGGGGGGTGCAACCCCTGACTTAGTTGTTATGCGAGTTTTTGGTTGGTTTTAGTTGTTAAGTGAGGCAACCATTCAGATAAAATTCTGCTCTTTAAGCAAGTTAGTCTCTAAGCGAGGCGCTCTTTATGCGAGGTTTTATTGTATTTTCAACCATGTCTGCATTTATTATTCTTAACAGTAAAATATAATCTGGCCAGGATAATCATATTTTCTTGCATCTGATTGGACAGCACTAGCATAGTCATCAAAACAGACTATGGTGGTTTTTGTTTTTATTAACTGTATAGTTGTGGTATATACAACTACAAAGCTATTTCACATTTTTTTTAATACAAATGACTTTGTATGGTAAAATTAGTAATTAGGTGCATATAATAATCCTCTCAAATATATTTACTGGAAGCTAAAATGAGGCCAAGTCTGATAAAGTTGAAATTGCACTCGCTCAGTGAAAGGGGATCCCTAAATGTAAGACCAACATGCTCAAGTGGGGACTGATGGCAGACAAAAACGCATGATGTGAATATGGAGAGACACAGAATCCAGCTATGTACTGGTCTGCCGATTGCTGCCAGAGACATGCGCCGATGAGGACTTGGGTTTTTGCAATGACAAAGCAAAGAATGTGGCTTCATTTCAGAAGTCAAGGGTTTGATCAAGACACAAAATAGGAGCCAAAGGCTGTCTCTAAATGGATACTAGATTTCATTTGCCTCTGTGTGCAATACATGCAGTCTTTGGGCTGTATCTACCAGTTTTGAAAGAAGGCTAATGAAAGAGAATGTATACTGTAAGCGGAAGTAAAATGTGCCTTGCAATATGTTTTGCAACAGGATGAGATAGATTTTAAGCTGCCATTTTCTCTGTTTAACCTAGGAGTGCCCAAACTATGGCCCATAGGCCGGATCTGGCCTCTGATGCCAATTCATCCGGCCCACACCACCCTCATCACTTCCGGAAGTGGAAGTAAAATGCGCCTGTACAGGTGCGTTTTATTTCCACTTCCAGAAGCGACAAGGTGGGCGTGGGCTGAATGAATTGTCGTTGGCGGCTGGATCCGGCCCATGGGCTGTAGTTTGGACACCCCTGGCCTAGTGAAAACAGCCTTTTATGTATTCATATTTAGCTTTATTTTTATCTCTTATAAATTTCCAAAGTTGGTGGTATTTGCTTTGTTTACTCCACATAGAGTAAAGCAAAACAAAACATTTACACTTATATACCACCCCATAGCCCTTTCTGCACTCTCTGGTCAGTTCACAAGTTAATTAGCATTTTGCCCCCAACATGCTGGGTACTCATTTTACCAACCTGAGGAGGATGGAAGGCTGAGTCAACTTTGCGTCCTGGTCAGGATCAAACTCACAACCTTTTAGTTACATGACAGCAGTTTAACCACTGCTCCATCGCAGGCTCACATAGAGTTGTGCAAAGTATATTGTTTGTTTGCATTAGGTATTTTAAAAGAATTGTGTTGCAGTGTGTTTGCAATATACTGTGGTTTCAATATCTGTGTCTTCCTTTCCTCCAGTTTCCAGGGAGAGGACCTAGACATAGTGTGAATATATAAGCATTCAGTTAAAACGTTGGATATTTTTTAATGGCATTCATTTCCTACTACAAGTAGAGTTTGATAGTAAACATATCTTCTCCCCCTTCAGATCCTGTAATTGGCCAAGTATTCTTTTTGTTCCTTTCATACTTGAACCACTAACTGTAGAAATCTTTTTGCTGTGTGCTCTGGGGTGCATTTCATTTGGAAATCTGCTAATGAACTTGTACATCAGAGCATAGCAAAGGCAAAGGGCTAAAGCCGCAGAGTAATGTCATTTGGCTGCCTTTCATACTCCTAGTGTCAAAACCTCTGCCAAGTGACACTGTGTCATTAAGTTTCAGAATGAGTTGTCAGTCTGTGAATGGAAGGACACAAATCATCTCCTGTGTTAAGTTCATAGAGAACTTGAAGTTTCACCATAGCCAAAGCAGCACAGTTGTCAAACCAGACAAGAAATGCTTTTTAAGTTACTATGAATTATTCTTCTTCTGTAATTATACTTATTGATTTACATCCAGCTAGGATTTAAAGGTAGATATTTTAGTTTATAAGGTTTCACAAGTGTGTGTTTTTTTGTATATAAAAGGCTGCCTTTTGACCATGTCATAGTTATCATTGAATATTGTCATAACACAGCTGTAGAAGGGGAACATCAGAATTCTATCAGGTCTGTAATAGGAGAAGCCATGCCTTATGTTGGGTTTGGCTTTTTAAACTGATGTTACAGGTAAAGGTAAAGATCATCCTTGCTCAAAAGCCAGTCTTAACCGGCTCTAGGGTTCAGTGCTCATCTCTATTTCAAAGCCAAAAAGCCAGCACTGTCTGCTTCTGCAGACCTTTCTGTGGCCATGTGGCAGGCATGACTAGACACTGGAGCACACAGAATGCTGTTTACCTTTCCACCGAAGTGGTCCCTATTTATCTACTTTCAGTTTCTTGCTTTTGAACTGCTAGGTTGGCAGGAGCTGGGACAAAGATGGAAGCTCATTCCGTCCTGCAGTATTCGGGTATCGAACTGCTGACCTGACACCTTCCAGTCAGCATCTTAGCCACTTGAGCCACTGAGTTGGTATCTAAAAGAGCAAAGAGAAATTATATGTTGGAGGAGCTAAGATAGAACCATTAACTGAAGCATCTCTGGTTCAAATGTCTAATCTGCTGCAAACTCATTAGGTTCCAATTACAGAGCCATAATCTCTCACCATCAATACCTCTTGCTTCATACCCCAAATTTGCAGAGTGGCTATAACAATACTGCCATTCACTATAGATTGTTTTAAAGATACCTGAGATAGTATATAAATAAGTTAGATACTCAAAAGCATTGTGTGAGTTCATAGCATTTTGATGAATCAAACCTATGTATTCATTGTGTCAATATTAGCTACAGAAACGCTAGACACTTGACAGCTCATCTCAATATATTTTTTAAAATGCTCCCTTGCACACCTCTCTCTCTATAATGTGAAGTTGTTTTTAAGTGCTGTCAAGTTGCTCCTGGCAATCTTATGAATTAGTGGCTGCCGGAAGCTCTTACTGTTAGCAGTCCGGATGAAGTCTTGCAAACTCAATACTATGACTTTCTTTATTGAATCAATTCATCTATTTGATCTTCCTCTGTTGGCATCAATTTTTCGATATATTATTGTTCTGCTTTCTCAAGATGTGCAAAATATTCAAGCCATGCAAATATTGGTACTATAAATGCCTGCCTTTAGAATTTGTGTCTAATAGAAATAGTATGGTTAACCTGTATACTTCTTAGACTCATTGATCCTGGCAATAGATGGGTTCAGTGAATTGTAAGCTGACATTTAATATAAATGCTAGCTGTTGCTGTTATTAAAGTGTATCTAATTAGAGTATTTTGAGATCATGGGAGTTCTGTGGGAAAAAGAGATGTCAAATTAGTCACTTGATCTATGCACGGAAATGGGACATAATAATCCATAAGTTTTTGTCCCCAAGGTTGAAAGTCAGTAACCTTTTAAACTGTTAAAATTTTGATGACCTGAGGCAATAACAAGTTAGGATAATAAATTAAGCTATATACATACTGACATCTGTATATGGCAGTGGTGGCGAACCTATGGCATGCATGCCAGAGGGGGCACTCAGCCCTCTCTCTGGGCATGTGCACCATCACCCCAACACAGAGTTTGCTCCGTCCCTCTGCCAGCTGCCCAGTGGGAGCGCTTCCTCCTTCCCCCAGCACCTAGTTTGCCTTGCCCCCTCTGCCCAGCAGCCCAATGGGAGTGCTTCTTCCCTTCCCCAGCACAAAATTTGCTCTGTGCAGCAGCCCAATGGGAGCACTTTCTCCCTTCCCCCAGCACAGAGTTCACCCCACCCCTCTGCGGTGCAGATGTCAGTCTGCTGAGTTTGGGTACTCAGTCTCTAAAAGGTTTGCCATCACTGGTATGTGTTTCCAAATCCTTGCTGAAATGTCGGTTCATGGAGGGATACATATATTCAGTTCCGATTATTTTGAGCTGCCTCTGCTTGGATGCATTTCCTGAATTCAAATTAAACTTCATGCTATTGTTTCCCCTTTCATGATGTCCCTGCAAATTGATGATTATGTTTTTCATGCTTATAAACAGTTGGCTTCTAATCACTCGATTATTTAACCATGTGCAATGGTTTAATGCAGCTTAGTTTTCTCTCACAGTTCTTCAATTGGCCACAAACTCTGCATTGCCCTCTGCTGCTAATTTCAGAAAGTACATATTTTTATTTGTTTCATTCATACTGCATACAAAGTTGGTTTTGAACTCTTGATACAGGCTGCATAGAAAAGTGTAATTCTCCTTTGAGGTGTAGAAAATATTCATCTAAAAGTTTGTCTGACTGTGTTTTTAGAGTACCAAAATGAACAGTTGTTCTAAATGAATAGGTTGTTTCCTTAATTTCTAAGCATTGTCACAGCCTTCCCTGGAAACAATAATTAACTCCCGTACCACACCCCGCTCCAGGGAAGTATGAAGTTAAATGGAAGAGTAAGACAATCTTTTCCACACACACATTCATATACATCACTGTGACTTGTAGAACTGGATTTCATTTGGCTTATGTACATTAAGGGAGTATTTCTGTACTACAAGTATTGCCTGAAAAGTTTGATTTTTGACTTATACTGTAACTTGATAGCATATTCAGATATTTCTTTAAAATGTTAGAAGTAAATAAAAATTCAAAATTTCATCTTTTAGGTAGTATCTTCTTTTTCAATATATTTCCATTTATAGCAGGGGGTCGAATCCAGCCCATGGCGCCAAATCATCTGGAGCACACCCTCACTCCAGCCACTGCTGCAAGCAGCCATGGCTGCTTTTACATCAGTGGGGACCAGTCTTGCCCCCTCACTTGCCTGAGGGAGTGTGACCTGGCCCCCAACCTAAATAGGTTGCCGAACCCTGATTTATACTATAATATATGTTTTCCTTCATGAAACCAGTTTCTTCCTTCTCTTTACTAGGAATTACAATTCTCCACCTGGAATAACTGCCTTCAGTGCCATTTCTCATTTTCATAGCAGTTGCATTTCAAGTTCTCCTTCATGATTGAGGAAAAAGTAGAAGTTGAAAGATGTGAGATCAGGGAAACAGGGAGGGTTTGGAGGAGAAAAATTGGTGAAAGCAGCACCAGTAATTTAAGCTATGCTGATGACACCATCTTACTGTCATTAAATAGCAGCAACATGATGCAACTAATTGGGATTGAAGAAGAAACTACAAAAACAGGGTTGCAGTTGATCATTAAGAGGATTAAAATAATTACATTGCAATGGAATTACATAACTTTAATGTTGCTGATGATGAGGCTTCTGGAAATTGAAATTCAAGAACACCTGCAGTGCCAAGGTTCACCATCACTGACTTAGAGCCTATCTCAATGGCTACTTGTTATGGACTTGTTTTCAGGAGAAGTGCTGTTGGAATACATTCAGCTGTATAGGCTTCTAGAAGAAGGTTTTTATTTCTGTGATGTGAACATAGTTCTCTTAAAATTGTTCTTTCAAACTGGTCTTAACTGTGGGGTTTAAAACATTTGTTTATTTTCTAAACCAGTAGCAACTTGTGATCTGAGTAGGTGAGGCACTTTACCTCAGAATTTCAGAGTGGGCGCCCTGTTTTCTGTTTGTTTTTACAATGTTTGTCAGCCACACTAAATGTGGCAGGATTAAAATGAAGTCAGTCAGAAAAATAAGAGATAAATAAAATGAGAAATGCAGGACTGATGACTATACTCTAAGACAGGGGGGGCAAACTACAACCTATGGGCCGGACCCAGCCCATGGTCCCCTTGCACTACCAGAAGCGAAAGTAAAACACCCATACATGCGTAAATGCACCCGTGGCTTTTGTAAATGCGACAGTTTGCGAACCCCAGCTCTAAGATGTAAAAAAATGAACCTAATAATAAAATATTATTAAATGGGTTTTATAGTGTAATACTTAATATTAGGCTAGTATGTTTAATATAATTATTGGTTTTACTGTAGGGTTCAGAAATATTTTATAATCCCTTAAACCTTCTGTATTTGCTGATCCTGATTTTAATGATTTTACTCATCCCCAATACATTACAGTTTTCGTATTAAAATTGATACAGACTCAGTTGAAATACTGTAACTTTTAAAAGGAACATAGTTAAATGCATAGTAATGAACGTGGTACAAAAGCTTGAAAATTTCTGGAAGAAGTGTTTGTTAAGTCAGGGGTGCCCAAACTTTTTGGGCTATGGGCTGGTCACATGGTTCAGGGGGCTGGTCACTTTGGTCCAGGGGCCAGATCTGGCCCCCGACACCAAGTCATCTGGCCCACAAAGCCCTCGTTGCTCCCAGAAGCGGAAGTAAAACGCGCCTGTACGCGTGCGTTTTACTTCCGCTTCTGGGAGCGACGAGTGCTTTGTGGGCTAGATGAATTGGCATCAGGGGCTGAATCCAGCCCCCGGGCCATAATTTGGGCACCCCTGTGTTAAGTGGACAACTGAGGGAAAGGGGGTGGTGGGGAGGAGAATACATTCTTCTGCTGCACATTTCCCCCTTTGACCCCTGTAACTTTAACTCTTTTGTTCTCCATACATATTTTTCTGCACCAGTCACAAGAAGTTTGTTTCAGAGCCTTCAGACTGTAGCTGAGCTAATGCCCCATTGTATAAGCATGGCTGGAGTTCAGATACTGTTGCTCTTGCTGGCTTTCATGCACATTCGTAAGAAAATGCTTCAAATTTTGGTTACTTGTAAAGCTAGTCCACACCGATGGGGCATGAAAAATCTGCCACGTTCATATTTCTCTTTTATATTTTAGATTCTCCCTTCATAAATCAAGTTCTGAAGAAAGTGCTGTAGGTCAGTATGTCTCCTCTTATTTACTTATTTAGTCATTTTACTTTATTCTTTTTCTTATTCAGTGGTGACACACTTCATTGTTGTCAGGTCTCTTGTAATGTCACATCTTGTGCTTTTTGCATGAGGAAAAAAGTTACTGGGCTTTTAAAATATGTTATGACCTCAGGGATTATTTAAGTATTACATTCCTTTAAAATGATATACCTATATAAAATGCTGTACAGTAATACCTCGGATAACGTTTACCTTGGATAACACTAAAATCGCATAACGTTAAGTAATCTGGGGAGGAGAATTGGATCGAATAAAGTTAAGGTCCTATGGGACGTATCGGATAACAACCGCTAAAGCCTATGTGGTTACAATGTATCTCTATGGAGCTTTAACGTTATCCGATCCATCCCATAAGATTTTAACATGAATCGGATAACACTAAAAATCGGATAACACCAAGACTTGTGCAACCAAGTCTTAGCGTTATCCGAGGTATTACTGTACAGTATATGTATTTTATCAAGTCTTCTGGCTGCTTGCTAGGAGGACAATAGTATGTGGTGGCATTCCTTAATCACTGAAGTTAATTAATATTCAAGACACATTTCTCTTCTAGTTTATAAAAAGAAAAAATCACAGTGAGAAAATGAATTTGTGTAGTAGATTTTAGGTTTGTTTTTATTAGTATACTCATGATTTGAACAAATGTATTTTTCAAACCCTAAAATTTGGTGTAATTTTGATTATTTAAAGGAAAATAAAAGTCTTTCTTTCTTTCTTTCAGTTGCTTTACTCAAACATCCTTTTTCTTCATAATGTATGTATTTATGATACATGTATTAATACCGTCAATATTTCCCAGGCTGAACAGGTACATGGGCTGAAATGAGAAATTAAGTATGTTGTGTTTTTTTAAAAAAGAAATATGTGTTCCTTCATAGGTAAAGTGGATTGGAAGAAGAAAAATAAATACTTCTGGCAGAACTTCAGGAAGAATCAAAAAGGATTGATGAGGCAGTCTTCAAAAGGTACATCTAGTAGATATTTCTGTTTTAATTTTAATTATATACTAAGCTCAGAATGTGGCTTTATATAGCTTTGTTGTCATGTGTCTCCAAGCCAGAAATGACTTATAGTAATAGGGCTTTCAAGGTAAGTGTGATTTTTAAGTGGAGATTTTACTAGTTAATGGACCTTAATTAGGATACTGTATATGTATGCAAATGTAATGGTTTAGAAAGGATGATGATGATCTGATAGTGCACTCTTGTTCATTGAGTTCTGTCATATTAGAAAGTCGGATATCTACTGTCTGCTATATTCTTTCAAAAACTGGAATGTAAAATAAATTATGTGAGTTAGGATTTCTTATCTGTCCAAGCTGCTCCACTGAAGTTATTTTTAGTGTAGTTGTCCCTCATTCACAGAAGACAATTGTTTGCCTTAACGAATATAAAGTCAGTGCTGCACACAAACTTCTCTAGTTGTTTTGGTTTTTATTTTATTTTTTGAAGATTGTAAACTTCAAATACAGTAATACCCCGTATAACGTGAGTATCATATAGCGCTAAAACCGTATAACGTGACAAGATTTTTTGAAAAATCTTGTATCGAATAACACGATTTATAACGTTATCCGATACAGTCGTTCTTAGCAGCAGGGTGGCTGGAAAGCTGAACGGGGTTCTCCATTCAGCTTCCCAGCCACCCTGCAGCTACGGAGGCAGGGGTGGGGAGGCTGGAAAGCTGACGGGGGGCTCCCCCATCGGCTTACCCAGCCACCCCACAGCTGCGGAGGCATGGGCGGGTGGCTAGGGAAGCTGACAGGGAGTCCCCGTCAGCTTCCCCAGCCACCCTGCAGCTGTAGATCGGGTCCTCTGATCTCTCTGGAGGTGTTTCTGGGCTTCCCCGACGTCCTGAGCCAGTGCAGCAAGCCAGAATGTCAGAGTTCGAATCCCGACATTCTGGCTTGCTGCACTGGCTCAGGACGTCGGGGAAGCCCAGAAACACCTTGGATTGGGTCCCCACACCTCCCTGGACCCAGCGGGGGGGGGGTCAGACACCCCAAAATTGGTAAAAAAAACGGATGTTTTTTTTACCAATTTTGGGGGCTCTGACCCCCCCGCCGGGTCCAGGGAGGTGGGCAGACACGATCCAAGCTTTTTCTGAGCTTCCCCGACGTCCTGAGCCAGTGTAGCAAGCCAGAATGTCAGAGTTCGAATCCCGACGTTCTGGCTTGCTGCACTGGCTCAGGACGTCGGGGAAGCCCAGAAACACCTTGGATCGGGTCCCCACACCTCCCTGGACCCGGTGGGGGGGTCAGAAACCCCAAAATTGGTAAAAAAAACTGACTTTTTTTTTACCAATTTTGGGGGCTCTGACCCCCCCGCCAGGTCCAGGGAGGTGTGGGGACCCGCTCCAAGCTGTTTCCAAAGTTCCCCCACCTCCCTGGAGGCAGCAGCAAGCCAAAATGTCAGGATTCAAATCCCGACGTTCTGGCTTCCTGCAGCCACCAGGGAAACAGGGCTTTTTTTAACATTGTGTGTTCAATGTATCGCACAACGTTAAAAACTGGATAATGACGGGACTTGTGGAACCAAGTCATAACGTTATTCGGGGTACTAGTGTATGTTTAAAATTAAGAACTTAGGTTGAGCTGTTTAATCCATTGCTGGCTTCAGTAGGCTCTATCAGTTTTCAGTCCATTGAGAAGTACTGTACAGTTTTAGGTGCAATTTTTTGAGACATAATGTCCAGAGTTCCACAATGAATAAACTACTTGTGCTTTGCTAACTTTCTGTCTCTAAGATTTTAGTCTGTTAATTTTTTGGGTTTCTTTAAAATGCTACTGCCAAGAATGTCTCCTGATATTTTTACTCATATGATTTCTTTGGCAGTAATAAAATTCAGATATATTTGTACTTCATTAAACCTAACTTGGCAAATTTATTGCAAGTATATTCCTAGCTTCAATGATAGCATTTTTATACATTCTTTAACTCAATAAAAAGCTGAGGCTGTCATACTTTGGTCACATAATGAGAAGGTAAGATTCCCTTGAAAAGACTAAAGGCAACAGGAAAAGAAGACCAAATACAAGATGATTGATCTTAACATACTATACATAAAGTCGCACAATATCCAGTTCAGTCTGGACAGTCCTTCTTTAGATAGTTTCCTGATACAACTTGGACTGAATGTTGCGCATATTTATCAGGATTTGAAACAGAGAAGAGTGCTGAACCCTAGAGCCAGATACGACTGGCTTTCAAGCGAGGGAAACCTTTACCTTCACCAGGATAATTCCAGAAAAATATGAGACCAGATAATTCATATTTCCCAATCTCCGGCAGTTCTCAGATTATCAAGTGCACAAGTGCAGGATCATCAGACATTCTGTTTTTTTCCCTATTTATCTGCAATGTATTTGAAGCAAAGTTTGCATCAAAATGCACATTAAAAATATAGTTAAAATGCTACTATTGAATTTTCAGCAAGCCTGAATTTTGAGTACAGGAGACAGGACAGGTTCCACCCTATTTACAGAATAATAGAATCAAAGAATTGTAGAGCTGGAATAGACCTTCCCACCAGTTCATGTAGTCCAAACTCCTGTCAAATCAGGAAATCCACAGATCAAGCATTTTTGGCAAATGGCCATCCAATCTCTAGTGGAGGAGAGCCCCCCATATTCCAATCATTATTCCACTGTTTCTGTTTTCTTATAAAAGACTAAGATGCTATAAACTTAGCACAGTTGTGCAAAGAATGGCAGAATTTGACTTGTGGTATAAGAAATCTCATTAAAGATGATCCACCACGCTAAATTTTAGAATAACATTACTTTTTCTTCCACCTATAATGATTTTCAGGTCTAATGAATACTTTCTATGCCATGCCTTTTTAACAAGCTGTATTGATTTCAAGAAGCAAAACAAGTCCTAGGAGAGGCATATCTTTTCATTGTTTCTATCCTCAAAGCTGGGGTAGAGATTAAGACTGGAAATGTTCTCCTTACCCTACTGCTATTCTCTTCCTCAAATAGTAATATGATTGTCTAGTTTCTCAGATATTTTAAAGGAAAGCCTAAATAATTTGGTTAGTATGGAAAACGTTTATTTATTTTTTTAGAAATGAGTGCAGTGTACATATTCTGATATGTTCAATCTTATACTTATTCTGTTTTGAGGAATCTGCTTTCTTATCTGTCTTCAGGGGAGGATGTTGGCTATGTGGCAAGTGAGATCACAATGAGTGATGAGGAGCGGATCCACCTGATGATGATGGTGAAGGAAAAGATGATCACTATTGAAGAAGCTCTTGCAAGGGTATGTGGTGCCAGTATTTGTCTCTCTAGCTTTATCCTTTGATCTTTTAGTGTGAGGTCATATTCTGTGCTGGTATCAAATGATATATCATCTTACGTTAGAGAAAAATTAAAACCTTGTTTATTGGTTGCCACAATTACTGGTTGGCTACCTACCTCTTCTTCCTGCCAACCTAGCAGTTCAAAAGCAAGAAATTGCAAGCAGATAAATAGGGACCACTTTGATGGGAAGGTAAACAGCGTTCTGTATACTCCAGTGTCTAGGCATGCCTGCCACATGTCCACGGAAATGTCTGCTAGCTCTTTGGATATAAACAGAGATGAGCACTGAACCCTAGAGTTGGATATGACTGGCTTTCAAGCAAGGGTGACCTTTACCTACTTACCTCTTCTACCCTTCCCATTCCTTGCTGAGCTTTCTAGATCAGGAGTTCTCAACCTTTTTAAGCCGCGGGCCGAGTCACACTCCCTCAGACAGCTTCAGGGGCCGGATGGCCATTTTGCCCTTCCTCCGCCACATGGCACTTCCTGGTGTGGTGGAGGTGGGGGGGCACATGAAATGGTGTCACAGGCCACATCTGGCCCATGGGCCACAGGTTGAGAATCCCTGTTTTAGATAGGAAATAATGTTTTCACAGCAATAGGGTACAATATGAACAAGCTAGATTTTACTAGATAATTAAATTCCTCCAGTAATTATGTATTGCAAAAGATTTAAATCTGAATATACAACATTTTTCTAGTAAGCAAGAAAATCATTATTTACTACCTTTTGTTTTTGTTTCAGCTTAAGGAATATGAAGCCCAACATCGACAATCAGAGAGCATAGATTCTTCTGAATGGCCTGACAGTCCTTACCCAACTTTTGATGCTTCTTCCAATTGTAATGTAGGTATTAGTCTGTGTTGTGGCTTATTATTGTTGTGGACATTTAAGGGGTACTCCATATAGCAATTTAACGTGGAACAGGAAGCATGGAAGGTACAGGGAAATACTGCTTCAGACAAGATTGGCCCCGTCCTTTACCTGTTTGTAATGAAATTGGAAAACCTGTTCTGTGATCTCAGTTATAACACTTTGTATTAAATATAACTGAACTGTTCTTAGTGAAATCTGTCAGATATTCTTCTGCCACAGTTTTCTACAAACTGTGTTGGATTCTGCTTTTCCAATCTACTGCAAGTTCTTTGCTCACATTATCCTTTATAGCAAAAACCATTATGGTTTTGTTGCAGATCTCAAAATGTTGTTTAAGAGGATTCACCAAACTCCATGACTTTATAAAGAAACTGGATGTGTTGATCGCAAAGGAAAAAAAAAACATTGCACATAATGACTTCTATCCTATAGGACAGGTTCCCAACCTACGGCCCACAGGCCAAACCTAGCCCGTGATGCCATTCCAACCGGCCCATTGCTGTCTCCCCCACACCTGGAAGTAGTAGCAGGCATGTTTGTTTATTTATTTATTTATTTACATTTTTATACCGCCCTTCTCACCGGGGCGACCCAGGGCGATTTACAACATCATAAAAGCATAATAAAACCGAAACCAAACCCATTGTTAAAAACTTCAAAATTACAATTATAAAATTGTAATGATCGCCCATAAAACTTGCCCGCAGTTGACGTAAACGCAGAAGTGAACACATTTATGTCAGTTGTAAATGTGCCTGCTTCTGCTTCTGGAGGTGTGGTCAGGCCTGTGGTGCAAAAAAGGTTGGCCAGTCCTGCTATAGGAGATCTGTTGTGTGGGTTTGTTTTCATGCTTAGATTTTGTGAATGCAGCTACAAAGCATTTTTGTCACTTGTGGTATTATGCCAAAAGTTAGATTTTGCTTGTGACAAAGCACAAGCTTCTCTATCTCTGTTTCCATGACAATGCCACGTGCCCAGAAGTTCCATTAGTGTCACTATAGTAGGCTCCATTGAAAAATTCAGCTTACTTTAAATCTACTAAGTATTATTGATTCTTTGTCAAATCCATTTGCATTTTCAGATTTTCGTAAGGCTTACTTTCCCCATGAATCTTTTGGCTGTAATTTTGTCCTTACATAAAATATGCACTCTTGTTAATTAGATTTCTAATCTTCACCCCCTCTAAGTACAAATTAACAAAATCATCTGAGAGTATGTCACATTGCTGTGTATTGGTTATTTAAAATATAGGCTGAAATCCTGTTGTGCAGCTGTGTTAGTGCGATGGGAATCATGTCATCAGCAGTGGGGAAATAGCTGCTTATTGAAGGTTTCCATTGACATTTTCATAGTGCACATGCCTCATACATGTTACAAATGAAGTCCCATGAAGCCTAACATTGCCAAAGGAAACCTGATGATGACACTATTTCTGTTGTGCAGGTGGAGTTGTGCAAGAGAATTTCAGACATCCAAATATATCTATCTGCTGATGAAATAAACTCCATGGGCATTATTCCCTTTCTCTCTTGCATTTCTGTATCTCGCCCAAATGTTACCTAGAGGCTTCGGAGAGCTTCCAGAGCACATTTATGAAGTGAAAGGGGAAGCAGAGAAAGAAATTGGCTAAGTAGAAATCCACTTGGAAAGAGCCTATAGTAATTTACATTAAGCCTATTTGTTTTCTAATGCTTCCTGATAAGAATCAAAGAATAATTTTAGTTGTTGTTCAGTTGCACAGTCGATTCCGACCCTTTGTGACCCTACGGCATCTTTACAAAGAATTAAATCCAGTGGGATTTAATCTCAATCAAATTTAAGACTGCAGTCAAAGATATTTAAATAGCATTCTATAACACTAGTTAGTGCTAAATATCTCAACTCTGCAGAAATAACCTTCCCAATTAGGAAACTATAGATGCTACTGCTTTAAGTAACTTTAGAAGCAGAAAAAGTTGAATCTCTCAGTATCCTGTTTTAAAAAATGCACATACAAAAGAGATTAGCATGCATTCAGCTGAGCATAACATTTTGTGTACAAGAAAACACAGTTGACAAGGGTCATGCTGAAAGGATTTAACTTTTATTGATCTTGGTCCTTCCTTTCAACCTCCTGTCATTTACACTTCTTTCTAATGGCAAATTGAGATGTTCGATCTCTTGCTGAGCTGAAGTTCAAGAACAATTAGCAACAGACAGGGTGCCATCTCCCCTGTGTCTGTAGAGAGGCTGTCCTCTGTTGCCGTCGTGCAGTTACCGGTAATTCTAGGCTCAGTTTGGATCATACCAATTTTTTTTCTCTCTTCTGAATATTCCAAGACAGCAGCTGTACTGGACTGATGCCAGCTACATGCAGATTAACATTTAATTATCTCATTGTTGTGGGTCCAATTCATACTGGAAATATGCATTATTAAAGGCCTTACAATTCTAGTCATGTCCATCTGTGTGATACTAAGTTCCTTTATCAGGCGTACATATTTCTTTTTCCCTACCACTATCCTTTCCCTTATCATCTCTCCCCCTACCTTGCCATTTAAAATGCATTAAATGTTCTTTTAGAAAGGCTGGTCCTTTCAAAGGATTTTGTTGTTGAAGGAGGTTATCTTGTAGAATTAAGACCCGATTCTTCAGCGAGTGCTTTAAAGGTATGTCTTACTGTCTTCTTCTTCTTCCGTGTCTAGGTCAGACTTTAAACTGCCAAAACGAAGCCACCTTTTGGTGAATTCATTCTGCCATTCCTTTTGGCTGACCTAGCGTGAGAAAGATTAGCGAGCACTACAAGGGTACAAGGTTGCCCAGGGTACCCCTGGTTGTGGTTCAAAAAGAACACAATCTTCGAGGAGGCTGTTTCTGTGTACCCCACATTATTACTATTTATTTATTTATTAGTTCAAATTTATATTGTCGCCCACTCGCCGTGGCGACTCAGGGCGGCTTACAGACAATACATTACATTACATTACATTACAATATGTTGGGGTGGGCACGGGGGGTGGAGCAGCAAAGTCCTCATCCTGCCCAGGCTTCCTCTTCCCCTGGCAGTTGGTATAGGCACAGGGGGAGGGGCGGCAAGGTCCTCATCCTGCCCTGGCTGCTTCTTCCCCTGGCAGTTGTCTAAAAGGAGCAAAGATGTTTGAGAATGTTAATGGCTTCAAAGGGGAATGGATAATATCAAACTTGAAGTCTTCATGGACATGCATCATAGAATAAGTGACAGGAATTTAAAAAAAAAGTTTAGTCCATGAATCCAGCAGCTGGATCCCTTCTCTTGATCTAGACCAGACATTGGAAATTACAGAATAATTTTAACAGGGTAAAATTAAATTTGTTATTTTTTCCAGTCAAATGAGCCAAATGCCATCTGTAAATATAACGTAATGAAAGTAACATTGTAGAGTAGGATTAATAGCAGTATTAACAGGAGGTTATGGTGTACGCATGCCTTCTCTGACTGCTAGAACAAAATGTAGCTTTTGTACATCTTGACTCATTATTGAATGCAAAAATACAGGTAAGCTCTTGGGCATGTTTGTGTTTGTAACAATGCATCTGTGTGATATATGGAAACTTGCTTTTAGCCTTTGCGTAGTCGGAGAACTTCCCTACCCTTGTGATAGTTTATTGCTCAGAGGATAGTTTATTGCTCAGGCCAAACTTGCTTTAATGACTTTCCCTAAAAAGACTACTACTACTTATGATAAGGCCATGCTTGTTAACACACCACCATTTTGTCATGTGGAAATGGGGGAAGTGAAACATGCCAGGAGGATTTATGGAAACAAATTGGAAGCTCAAATTACATCTGTGCAGAGCCTGCCTAATTGACCTCCAAATCTGAGGCCAGTGGAGATAAACGCATGGCTTGGCTGGCAGTTCCTTTATTTCGTCTTAACACATTGCCAGGTTACTTTTCCCCTCATCCACCACATGTGACAGCTTCCTAATGCCTCACTTGAGATTCAGTGGAAAGACCTGGCTTAACAAGTTCCCTGTGAGGAAAAGGCTGCTCTCACTTTGATTCAGCCAGCAGGGGATGCTGTAAAAGTAATGAATTTCCTGCACTGTGCTGTATCGTAACATGTTTGTGTAGCAACACACATATCCAAACCCAAATCATTCTTCTCTTCAAATTCTGGTGCCTCTTTGCTCTGCTCAGAGAAAACCTCTCTTTATCCCAAACTAAAGCTGAAGATTTTAAGTGAGATCTCATTTGCTTCCCTGGAAACCATAGAGTTTCTGCTTTCTGTTGTTTCTTGCGATTACTTCATTACTTCACTTTGATTAGAAATGCACTTTTTATGGAAGCTATAGACAGAGAACAAGGGAGTATTTAACCCTTTTTCTTCCTGGCACTTTTGCGCCTTCCCCTGTGCCTATACCAACTGCCAGGGGAAGAAGCCAGGGCAGGATGAGGACCTTGTCCCCCTCCCCCTGTGCCTATACCACTGCCAGGGGAAGAAGCAGCCATGGCAGGATGAGGACCTTGCCTCCCCTCCCCCTGTGCCTATACCAACTGTCAGGGGAAGAAGCAGCCAGGGCAGGATGAGGACCTTGCCTCCCCTCCCCCTGTGCCTATACCAACTGCCAGGGGAAGAAGAAGCCAGGGCAGGATGAGGACCTTGCCACCCCTCCCCTTGTGCCCACCCCAACATATTGTAATGTAATGTAATGTATTGTCTGTAAGCCGCCCTGAGTCGCCACGGCGAGTGGGCGGCAATATAAATTTGAACTAATAAATAAATAAATAATAAATAAATAATGCCTTGTTCAGTTTTACTGAATCTTGTTTCATGTTCCTATTCATAAACCAAGTGCTGTAGCTGTGTTTGCTGCTTTTTCAGTGGATGTCTTGTGAACATTAACGTTGCAATACAATATACATTTAACTAATTATATCTTCCATTGTACTCAGTAGAACTTTCTTCATTATAACTGTACATCCAGATGACTTCACCTAGGAGCCTCATATGGATTTTAAACAGCATTGAGGAAATGGCTGAGCCCTCTGGCAACCCGGATGGGAGCACACAGGAGCTTGCAATCCCCTTCTCAAGCTGTATTCTCTGAACCCATTAATTGAGAAAGGACTGGTGCTAGCTAATGCTACACCTACGATCCCTATGCCAAACAACCTTTCCAGGCAGATACCATGGTCAGCAGTATTGAAGGCCACTGAGAAATACTAACAGAAATAGAATGCTGTCCTGATGCTCCATATATTATCTGATGTAGAGGAATTGAAGAGTGAGAAAATAGTGTACAGAAACATTCTCCAACTTAGAGCCTGGGTTCTGAGATTTTCTTCTCGTTTTATTTCTTTTTGCTTGTCCTTAATGTTTCTTTTCATTGGCACTCTTAGGGAATTAAAGAAAGGGCTCTCTTTTTCTTAAAAAAAAAATGGTTGGGGCTATGTGAAATCCACCTTTCAGTCCCTGACAGAGGAGATTTCAGAAAGTGAGCTGTTGGTTTTCAGCCAAGAACAGCAACATACTGTAGGTTGCTCTGTGTCTTGTAATGTTTGACAACCTTATATCCTATCAGTTCGAAAACAAGAAATTGCCAGTAGATAAATAGGGATCACTTCAGTGGAAAGGTAAACAGCGTTCCGTGTACTCGTTGTCTAGGCATGCCTGCCACATGTCCACAGAAATGTTTGCAGATGCTGGCTCTTCAGTGCTGGCTCTTCAACTATAAACAGAGATGAGCACTGAACCTTCGAGGTAAAGGGTGACCTTTACCTTACTATCCTATCAGAGAATTTGCAGGGGCTTCTCCAAGAGGATAGTGCCACAATTTTGATGAAGAATTGTGGTTAGATTATAGCAAGATTTCAAATATTCAGCTTTATATCACGTATCACATTTTTGTACAAGTATGTAAGCTTATGCATTATTGCCAGGGCCGGATTTACATGAAAAGAGGCCCTAGGCTATTCCACTTATGTGGCACTTTCACCTCACATTTTTAAGTTTGTAAATTACATGACAGATAATAAAATACATCATTACTGTGATATGTATCAATATGTTAAATGAAACATGTTGTGATTGGTACTAACCTTTATAAAAAATGTGGCACGGATAATAAATAAATAAAAAGTTGAGAACATATATTGAATATAGGCCCCCTCTTGATCTTGAGGTCCTAGGCTGAAGCCTAGTTCGCCTATAGGAAAATCCGGCCCTGATTATTGCCTTCCATGTTACACGTTTGTTTGTATTCACGGGGACTAGATCTGTCTTCTCCAGCCTAGTGCATTCCAAATATCATGTTAAGGAAATTGCCCCAGATACATGTTTTAGTCTCATGCTGCCCAGGCTCAATTATATGTGTTTCATTGTTGTGATTTTTATTTTTGCGTTCACATCACTTTGTGTGAAAATGTAAATACTCTTCCATAACAGCAACAATTATATGTACATTATCTAAAATTAAGAGACTTGTCCCTCTTTAGCAGGATACTTTCCTCCATTAAGTTGCAACCATTGCTAAATCCTTTTTTAATAACTGAAGTCTCTGTGAGTAATTAATACTATTGAAGTATGCCTCAGTAATTATTTCAGTGTTGAGGCAAACCTCCTGGGAAGATACTGAAGCTAATTTCCCCCCCATCCTCAATGCATGACAAAAACTGTCTGTTAATTTCACCATACATTGTCACTGGTTAATATGCAGTGTGCCTCTCACTAAACAAAGCTGTTGGAGTATTTTTAAAAATAATTTCTGCACAATTTGATATTGTATCCAAAATGCCTGCTTTTGTCAGTTTTAGTACACTTCAATGGACTGACCTCTAGTACAGGATTATTACAAAGTGGTTGGTTTTTAGTCTCATTGCAATTTGACAATGAGATTTGTCTTTTCATAAAAGTCAATTAAATGCTATCTGAAATATGTCCCCAATTGTCCCACTCTCACTCTGCATACAATTAAGTACACTAGTACCTTGGATAACGATGAGACTTGGTTCCACAAGTCTCATTGTCATCCGGTTTTTAACGTTGTGCGATACATTGATCGCACAACATTTAAAAAAAAGCCCTGTTCCCTTTCCAAAGAGGAAAGGGAACAGGGGGGTGATCAGCCTGCCTCTTTGGAAAGGGCAGTGGGGATTCCATGAGTGGCAGGCAGACCAAAGAGGCAGGCAGATCACAGCATGGGATCAGCTGCTTGGGTTAGGGGTTGAACCAGGCGCCTGCCCATTCAATCCCCCAAACCAAGCGCTAATTGCATGCTGTAATTGCAGCGCCTGGGTAGGTCAGGAGCAGCGGGGATCGGGTCCCCCAACCTCCCCATTGCCAGCAAAGGTGTCGGAGAGCCCGAAATGGGTGAAAAAAAAACTTCCATTTTTTCACCCATTTCAGGCTCCTCGCTGCCCCTGGCATCTCTAGGGAGGTCGGGGGACCCGATCTGCACTGTTCCCGTCACTCCCCGACCTCCCTGGCCACTGCAGTAAACCAAAATGTTGGAATTTGAATCCTGACATTTTGGCTTACTGCAGCGGCCAGGGAAGTCAGGGAACTTCAGAAACAACACAGGTCAGGTCCCCCGACCTCCCTGGAGGTGGCAGTGGTGGCGGGGACCCTGAAATGGGTGAAAAAAGACGGAACTTTTTTTTCCCCCGCCCATTTTGGGCTCTCGAATCCCAACATTTTGGCTTACTGCAGTGGCCGGAGAATGGCAGAAACAGTGCAGATCGGGTCCCCTGACCTCCCTGGAGCTGGCAGGGGTGTTGGAGAGCCCGAAATGGGCGGAAAAAATGAAAGTTTTTTTCACCCATTTTGGGCTCTCTGGCACCCCTGCCAACTCTTGGAGGTCGGAGGACCTGATCCGCAGCTGCGGGGTTGCTGGGGAAGCCGACAGGGACTCTCCGTCGGCTTCCCTAGCCACCCGCCCCTGCCTCCGCAGCTACAGGGTGGCTGGAGAAGCAGACGGGTGAGCCCCCCGTCAGCTTTCCAGCCATCCCGCCCCTGCTTCCGCAGCTGCTGGGTGGCTGGGAAGCCAAACGGGGAACCCCCGTCCAGCTTTCCAGCCACCCTGCTGCTACGAATAACTGCATTGGATAATACTAACAGATCGTTATCCGAATCAATTTTTTTTTTTTTGAAATTTTGCATTGTTATCCGATGCAGTCATTATCCAAGGTATTACTGTATACTGCTTTGTTGTGATTAAACTATATCAGAACTTTATCTTTGTTCTGTAAGTATTTCACAAAGTGAGGTCTTTTGCAAGTGAACTGGAGTTTCTCCAGCTTCCTGTGGGCTGTAAAAAGTTGATGAGATTTTAAATGATAACATTCTTTGTTGGACTCACTTTACATTTAGAAATTTAGTAGATCTGGGTCACAATTGACGGGGGCTAATCGATCTAACAAAAATAATACATTTTTAAACATGAAATTGAGTATGGGTGCTTGTTCACATGAATAGGTTCTGTACATTTTAGCCTTGACTTCGTATTTTTCAAACAAATTATTCCAACAAAATTTCTCTGCTGTAGATGAGATTTCTCTACTGTAGATGTTGGAGGACTGAGGTGCCTGGTGTGCAATGGTCCATAAGGTCGCAAAGGGTCAGAATCGACTGTGCGACTGAACAACAACAAAAAAGATGAAACATAGTTCAAAAGCCCTCTACAGCTGAGAGTAGCAAAATAAAGCCATGTAGCTTACATGGCTGCACTCACTCTCATCTATTGGGAAATCCATTTTGTGTAATTCCAACTAATGGTTTTGCCATTAAACTGAGTAAGGCAGCCATCTCAGGCAGCAGTTTTGATTGCCATATAAGGGCTGCAAACTGTTACTTACTTCATTTGCTGTTACTTTATTTTTGCCATTGAGAATGGGAAAAGGTACTTGTGAGATTTTCTGCATCATATGCCACAATAACATGCCCACCTTTGGATAACCTGCTATCTCTCAGCCAGCAAACTTGCTGCAGGTTGGCCCTGAAACCAAGAGGTTGCACAGCCAAAAGCCAGATCAGGCACAAGCCAGATCAGGCACAAGCCAAAGGACTTTAAAAAGCACAAGGCCATAGTAGCCGATGGCAAAACCTGACTTGCAAAATCTTCCATACCAAGCTTGATTTGTCGGTACAGTATCATTATCTCAGCCATTGACTAGATCTTCTTTTGTATACATAGTTAAACATAAATTTTATGCAGAAAAATGTTGCATTAATGGGATTAAATGTTGGATTAATTGGATTCCTCCACATTCATTGAAGATCTGACCTATATCCCAGTAGTTTCATTCCCTTTGAATATTCTTTGATCTTCTTACTTGGTTTCAAAGTCTTTTCAGTAATCTCCATATTGTCCAGTCAGAATCTTGCCCTGGTGGGATTCTCTCTTCAGCAGTTACCCATTCGGCGAGCTGTGTTGTTTTTATTGGTTTAGTTTAGCCAATTCTAGCTTAATATTTAGAGCTTGCAACTAATTACAGTACAGTAAAACCTTGGATAACGCTAAAACTTGGTTCCACAAGTTTTAGTGTTAGCCAATTTTTAGTGTTATCCGATGCATGTTAAAATCCTATGGGATGTATCGGATAACATTAAAACTCCATAGAGATACATTGTTACCGGCACAGGCTTTAGTGAACGTTATCCGATGTATCCCATGGGGCATTAACGTTATTCGTTTGCTTTGCAAACCAGTTGCAATTGAATCACCAATAGCATTTCCTCAAACAGCCAAGCAACTGTAAAAATCTCCCAAGGAAAAGGCCACAAGATGGTTTCCAACTGAATCTTCAAAGCAAAACCATAGTGGCTAAGGGGACTTCTGCAGGGAAAGTACCCCAGAAACATGTTTCCTGCCCACCTCAATCTATGTTGGGAAGGCAATCTGAAGTGCAACCAGAAATCCAGCAGGTAGACATAAGCAAGAGAAAGTAGTCTAGAGCAGCATTTCCCAAACTATGTTCTGCAGAACACTGGTCAATTTCAATTCCCAGAAGCCTACGTCATTACATTGGCTGATCAATGCTTTGGGGAATTGACTTAGGCTTCTGGGAATTGAAGTCCAAAAACCAAAGTTGGGAAACGCTGGTCTAGAGAGTTATAGTCTCAGCTGTTGAGGGCTTTGGAAGTCATAACATATACAGTAATACCTCATATAACATTAGTATCGAATAACACTAAAATCGCATAACATTAAGGAATCTGGGGGGAAGAATTGCATCAGATAACATTAAGATCCTATGGGATGCTTCAGATAACAACCGCTAAAGCCTGTGTGGTTACAATGTAACTCTATGGATCCCATAGGATTTTAACATGCATCAGATAACACTAAAAATCATATAACACCAAGACTTGTGGAACCAGGTTTTAATGTTATATGAGGTTTTACTGTATATTAATCTAAAATGCATTTTTAAAAAAATAATCAAAAAGTGAATTTTGAAATAAACCGCTGCAGAGGTTTATACAAAAATTAAAATTAAATTGGGAAGTTTCCCAATTGGGCAGTATAAAAATGCAACAAATAAATTATACAGTGTAAACCTTAGGCCTCTCCAGATGTTTTAGGCCACAGTTCTCAGTCAGATTAGTGGTCAAGGGAATAGGTTGAAACATGTGACGGGGGCCCAAGTTGAGAAGGACTGTTCTAAACAAACAAACAAAACCCTAATAAATGTACTTGTTTTTAGCATTTTTTGTTTTTAAATCAGTGAAAGGTTTGTCTTTTCTCTTGCACAACCCATAGTATTTTATGGTTACAGTTTTCCTTTGCCCCCATTTTTCTTTACTTAAATTCCACTGACAATAATTAAGGAACTGAGGACCAGTGAGAGGTCAGTAAAACTCTAGTAGTGAAGCCAGTGATTGTTCTCTTCCCTCCCCAAACTTCTGGCAAATAGATTTGCTTAAAGCAAGTGACTTCTGCCTTTCTTGTATCTTATGCAGCTAGCTGGGAGGAAAGGGGTGATGAGATAATTGTATGGACAGAGAGCAGCCAATTGATTGGGGTTTGATTCACATACCAAGCAGTGGTTGACAAAGTTGTCTTGTGTTTCATAGTGCAGCTCCTGTATTCAGACATTTTATACAGCGGGGGAAAGTTCAACATAACTCATTTAATAAAGGAGAAATATTTAAGTCTTAAATTTGAGGCTGCAGAATGAAGGTAGACCTCTGCAGGAGACAGTGTTAGACTTAATTATTAGAGCTACTAGGTCATCAAGCCTGTAGACACATTATTCAAAGGATAATTGCCTCTTATCTTCAATGCCTTTGAAGTTATTTCACCATCTCCTCTGGGTCTGCCACATGCTCTTTGTCCTTTTCCACTTTTCACATATGCTTTGTATGGTTATGGAATTTCAAGATTTTCTCGCCAAATGGGCAAACCATGTTATTTGTTGTTTCTATATGTAGTGTATTATTATTATTATTATTATTATTATTATTATTATTATTATTATTATTAGTAGTAGTAGTAGTAGTAGTAGTAGTAGTAGTAGTAGTAGTAGTAGTAGTAGTAGTAAATTAGACTTATATGCCGTTCTACCCGCCTCGCTGAGGTGAATCAGAGCAGCTCACACAACATAAGCAACACATACAGTATCACAATCTCAAATATAAACACAGCATAATATAAAAATATATCAACAGATGCAGCACAGATAATGCAATCAATAAATTTTACATAAAAAGAAAAAAACAATACAATAAAATACAGTGTAAAAAATACAGTACAGTCAAGAGAAATAGCAGTCTTCGGCCGGCCGGCCAGTCCACACAGCTGGCCCTCATTCCTCCTGTCCGACAGGCAGGGAGAGTTCTGTGATGTTCCTGGGGTGGTCGTGGAGGCAGCAACAGCAGGAGCAGCAAGGTCTTTTATGGCTGGGCTGGCTGGTCCACGCAGCTGGCCCTCATTCCCGGAGAGTTCTGTGATGTTCGTGGGGTGGTCGTGGTGAGCCCACAGATCACTGGTGTACACTTTAAGATTGGTCTTATTTCAGTCCTTTCCCTTACAATTTCATTCCTGATTTTATCCCTTCTGGTCACTCCAGCAGCCTCCCTCTGACATCTTGTTTCCATGGTTACCAACTTTCATTTAAGTTTTGTTGTAAGTATCCATGTTAGGCATTGACATAAGGTGGAAATGAATATGTGTTGTATAAGATGTTTCTTTGTGCCGGTTGGTATCGCCTTGTGTTGTCCCAATATTTGGGTTGCCTTACTATACTGTATGCTAATCTCTTCATTTATTTTACCATCTTCAGTGAATGTTGTTCCTAGATATTTCAACTCTGCCATTTGTTTTATACTTGTTCCCTCTATTATGATATTTAAGGTATGCTGTTTCCTCTCAATTGCCATTACCTCAGTCTTCTCTTTACTGATTCTCATATTATTTATATTGCATTTGTGGTTCACGGGCATAAGGTATTCCTGTAATTTCTTAGCTGTACTTGCTATCAATGTCTGAGCATCTGAAAAAAGTAATTCGTTAATATTGTTTCTATTCATGGGTGTAGCATTTTTGATTATGCTGTCTATTTAGTTGATAAATAATAATGGTGATAGTATTCATCCCTGCTTCCCTGGACTTTGAGAGGTGATGGATGGATTTGTTTGGAAGATTTATATTCTGCTCTATACAGCCAAAGCCCCTTAAGATTAATTAACATTAAATGAGAGAACACAATCGTTTATTCACCTGGGGGATATAAAGCAAATTTGGGGGTATGTGGCTCTGGAACCAATCTCTGTGAGTATGTGCACTCAAATACTCTGAATATGATGTGGCTGTACCATTAGGTGATATGGGGCAGCAAGTTTTAAGCATCATGATAAGATAGTTTTCAATTTGGTAGCCATGTTAATCTGTACAAACATATGAAACAGGACACAAAGCAAGCAAACAAAAATAAAAAACATTCTGGTAACTTAAAGACTAACTACTATATTTTAATGTTATATTTTATTTATTTATTAAATACCTCCCATCTGGGTGTTATCCCACTCTGGGCGGTGAACAAACAGAAAATAAATGACAATACAAATCAAAACCCACCACCAACAAATACTAAAATAAAATAATTGGCAACAGAGGACATCAAAACTGAACCTAACTGGCTAATCTATTGACAAAGGAACAACGCCCTGAAAGGCCTCCTTGAACAGGAACGTTTTTAATTGTTTTTTAAAGGTAATCCATGAAAGCGAACATTAAAATATAGTACAGTAATACCTCGGATAACGCTAAGACTTGGTTCCACAAGTCTTGGTGTTATCTGATTTTTAGTGTTATCCGATCCATGTTAAAATCCTATGGGATGGATCGGATAACGTTAAAGCTCCATAGAGATACATTGTAACCACACAGGCTTTAGCGGTTGTTATCTGATCCATCCCATAGGACCTTAACGTTATTCGATCCAATTCTCCTCCCCAAATTACTTAACGTTATGCAATTTTAGCGTTATCCGAGGTAAACGTTATCCGAGGTATTACTGTACTTAGTTTTAAGGTGCCACAACATTTTATCTTTATTTTGTTTTATTTCCTATCTAATATAATAAGATAGCAAATTATTTATTTATTTTTATTATTGGCTAAAATAGTGTTGCTTTGTGCAGTAAGTTGCTTTAGAGTAGGCCTGTTAAAACAGTGGGGATTTGATGTGTCGGCTCCTCTGTAGGTACCATTGATTCAGATAGTCCTACTCTAGTAGTGGCTTATTGTAGCATAGTAAGTAACAACTAGAGTAGGCCCTGTGAACCATCAGAACTTGCAGATGCATTGATTCATAGTTTCCTAACTGATTCTGTGTGTCTAGTGTGACTGTGTACATTAAGCAACAGGATTTGAGCTATTGTGTATTTTAAGGAAATAAGGAATAGAGGGAGAAGGGGTTGTGAGTTTTTCTGCCTCATGTACCCCAAAAGCTGGGCTGACTTCATGTTCTTTGAGTATGCTGGGCACAATTTTCTGCTCCAGCTGAAGCAGCAAAATGTTTGAAGCCAACTCTTTCAACAGACATGACTAACAGCCAAGTCCCTACAGCTGGGAAGGCAGGAAAATGATTCACTAGGTTGAGACACACCATCAGCCATCCAAATGCATAACCTAAGTGATACATTGGTTAAGCAGGATGGTTTACTTTGAAAGATATAAGGTCTACAGCAATGTCAGGAAGTGAACAGATGTACAGTTTACTGAAGGACAGACTAAGAATGGGGACAGTTTGCTGAATTTTAATCACTGTTAACTTTTGTAGACAGGAAACAAGACAAAGACTTGTAGCTAGCTTGGCTTTGTAGTTCTCCTTCGTGTTGTTTGGGGATGCACACTGATGGGTTCTGCGCCTGCGCTGAATCCTGAGCGGAGCTGGAAAGCTGATTGGATAAAGAGTTTTGAATGTGGGACCGCCCACCATGCCCAGCCCCTTTAGGCGCCATTTCGCGCGCTCCCCTCAGTTTGCTTTTTTCCGCTGCGCAAGCAGGAGCCTGGAAAAAAAGCTGTGAGTACTTTACTGAGATTGTCTCAGAATCTTCCAAATTTTTCTACCTTACAATTTTTCTCGGACTAGGGGAATTGTTCCCTTGGTCCTCGTGTGGCTGGGGCTCGCCCTCAGCCGCCGGTAAAAAAAAAAAAAAAAAAAAAACAACCCAGAAGGAAACCGTTCCTTCCTGCAATCTCGTGCCGGGGCCTCCCGGCCGGGATAATTTTTTCTCTTCGGCCATCTACCTCGGTGGATGGCCTCAGCAGCAGCGTTCAAGCAGTGTCCGTCCTGCAAGAGAAAGTTCCCTAGTTCGGACGGACACGTGCGCTGCCTCCGCTGCCTCGGGGAGAGCCACCAGGTCCAGACCTGCGAGGTGTGTAGAGGCTTCTCGAAGGCCGCCATCAAGAACCGCCAATACCGCCTCCAAGCCTACCTCATGGAGGCCGCCCTCGCACCACCGCCTCCCCCAGCTCCAGAGCAGGCCGCTGCTTCAACGTCTGCTCCTTCGACCTCTGCTCCTTCTTCACGGCCGTCGGCCTCCGAACTGTTTAGACGGAAGAAGGAGCAGGAGAAGAAGAAAAAAGATAAAAAAGAGAAGAAGAAGCGCCGCAGCTCTACCTCTTCTCTCCCGCCGACCCCGGGACCGGCTCACCCCTCGCCGCCACACTCCCTAGCATCCGCCCCGGTTGCAGCCCCACCTACGCCGGGCAGGATGCCGGTCGATGTCCGGGAAACTACACCGGAGAGGGCCCCCAGCCCTCCGCCGTCGCCAGAGGCCCTTCCACCTCCACCGCCGCGACGATCTACCTCCCTTCGCGACCATTCCGTGGCTCCTGGTCTGGCTTCCGAAGCGCCACCCCAGTTGAGCCTCATCGCCCCGTTTATCGAGGCGATGGTGTGGAAGCTGCATGCCGAGCTCCAAGGCCCTCGACTGGCACCATCCGAGTTCGTGGAGCACCCTCTGCCTCCCGAACCAACCACGGAGGCACCACCGCTCCGTGACGAGGGTCCGGCACCGAAGCGGCACCGAGTGGAACAGGCGCGGTCGGAGGCCTCTCTCCCTCCGTACCAGCTGCCTCTGCCGGGGAGCGATCCGAGATCCGCCAGGCCGTACTGGTCGGACTCGGACCCCGAGGCCTACCTGCCACCGCCCAGCGTCTCGGTGCGGTCAGGAGGCTCCGACGACTCGTCGGACCAGGAGGAGGAGGATCGGCCACCACCGGTTGCGGTTGACAAGTCCCCAGACGAGAATATCGGCTCCGTCCATGGCTCCCAACCGGAGGACCAGAAAACATACACGGCCCTCATCACCCGCCTTGGATCCACGCTGGGCATCCGAGCGGAGGCTCCCCTGGACGAATGCGAAGATGTCGTCTGCGGCCTGGCCGACCGGAAGGAGCTAGTCCCCGTCCGTCTGGGACTACTCCCGAAGATCGCCAAGGCGGCCAAGGAGATCTGGAAGAGACCCGTCTCTTCCCATTCGGTGTCCAACAGGGTGGACTCCATGTACAGACTGCTGGAAGACTCCGACTTCCTACACGTCCACCCGGCGCCGAACTCCCGAGTGGTGAAAGGCTCCCAACACCGGACACCGATTAGTAGCACCCCCGTTCCGTCGACCCAAGAAGGGAAGAAACTGGACGCACTGGGCAGGAAGGTCTACGCCAATGCCTCCCTGTCCTTCCGTGCGTCCAACTACGCGACGGCCATGGGGGGCTACCAGTGCCGACTGTGGGAACAAGCGGAGTCCTTCAAGTCGCTGCTACCGCCGGACAAACGAACGGACTTCGAGCGGGTCTGCATGGAAGGAAACCAACTCGCTCTCCAGCAGATCCGTACGGGCCGCCACGTCACGGAGTCAGAGGCGAAGAATCTGGCCTCTGCTATCCAGCTTCGTCGCCACGCCTGGCTCCGTTCCGCTGACTTGCAAGACGACGTGAAGCGGCTGGTGGAAGAGCTCCCCTTCGACGGTGAGGGCCTCTTCGCCAAAGAGACCGACACCTCCTTGGGAGAGCTGAAAGGGGACTACGCCACCATCAAACAGCTCCGTCCTCCACGCCGTGGGTCCCACCGTTACCAGCAGGACCAACC
Organism: Furcifer pardalis; assembly: GCA_030440675.1. Taxonomy (NCBI): domain Eukaryota; kingdom Metazoa; phylum Chordata; class Lepidosauria; order Squamata; family Chamaeleonidae; genus Furcifer; species Furcifer pardalis. The sequence continues at coordinate 98,638,266 of CP126890.1, forward strand.
GTCGACGTCCCAGGCGGGTCCTTCCTACCAACCTCGCCCACCGCAGAGGCAAGGCGACTACTCCCGGTACCAGCCCTACCGGCCACGACCACAACCCAGCCGCCCACGCTACCAGCAGCGTCCCCAGACTGGTAAACGCGCGGAACGGAAGGGCAAACAACGTGTTTGACTCTTCCGTGACCGAGACTCTACCCTACCGCCCCCTCGCCAACTACCTATCGGCCTGGTCTGCCATCACCACAGACCGATGGGTTTTAACCATCTTAGACTCTGGCTACGCGATCGAGTTCAGGAAATGCCCTACTGTCGGACGGGTCCGCGTCACCGATCCGTCCCCACCACTCCAGGAAGAACGATCAGCTCTCCTAGAGAAGGGCGCCATAGAACCGGTTGCAGCGTCGGAGTCTCACGAAGGGTTCTTCTCCCGCTACTTCCTCGTGGACAAAAAAGACGGGGGGACACGTCCAATCCTGGACCTCCGTCTCCTCAACAAGCACATCGACGCGAGGAAGTTCCGGATGGTGACTCTTCATTCCATCCTCCCACTGATCAACCACGGAGACTGGTTCACCGTCATCGACCTGAAGGATGCCTACTTCCACGTATCCATCAGAAGGGAACACCGCCGATTCCTACGCTTCCAGATCGGCGGCGACGTCTACCAGTACACCTGCCTACTCTTTGGCCTCTCCACCGCTCCGAGGGTATTCACGAAATGCATGGCGCCGGTGGCTGCTCATCTTCGGCTGCAAGGCGTCCAAGTGTTCCCGTACATAGACGACTGGTTGGTCTGCTCCCCAACCCAACAGAAAGCCAAGGACGATGTTGCCCATTGCCTGGCCCTTATGCAGAGTCTCGGTCTACGGGTCAACTACAAGAAGTCTCAGTTGACCCCCACTCAACGAATAGACTATATCGGAGCCGTATTGGACTCTCTGGCTCTGAGAGCCTACGCTCCACCAAAACGTCTGCTCGACATCCGCACGGTAGTGGCTCGGATCCAGGGCAGTCGTCGCGTCCGTGCCAGGGACGCCCTCCGCCTACTAGGACTCATGGCGTCGACCACAGCAGTGATCTCGCACGCCAAGCTCAAAATGCGGTCACTCCAGTCGTGGCTCCTAGCCTCCTTCGACAGCACCCACGACAACCTCGGGAAGTGGCTCACACCGACCCCCGAGCTGCAGGACCAGCTGAACTGGTGGACAATGGACCGCAATGTGACCGCCGGGAAGCTCTTCGCCCTCCCCGCGCCATCCGTCCAGGTCACCACTGACGCGAGCACGCACGGATGGGGTGCGTGCTGCCTCGGGTTACGGGTCCACGGCATCTGGACGCCCGCGGAAGCCGACTGCCACATCAACTTCCTCGAGCTGTTAGCGGTATGGAAGGCGATGAGGTCCTTCAGACTGTCCCTAGCAGGCCGCGTGGTGCAGATCGCTTCGGACAACACCACGACCCTAGCCTACCTCAACCGGCAAGGAGGGACCAAGTCCCTCTCCCTCCTTCACCTGACGGTCCAGATCTGGGAGTGGTGCCTGAAGGTACATGTGTTCCCCATCGGTGTCCACATCCAGGGCACGCTGAACTTAGAGGCGGACTCCCTGAGCCGCAAAGGGACAGCGATGCACGAATGGGAACTGGACGGATCGGTGTTCGACCGCCTGTGCCGACGGTGGGGCACACCGAGCCTAGATGTGTTCGCGTCACAGATCAACACCAAGTGCCGCCGTTACTGCTCCCGGGCCGGGATCGGCCACGGATCGGAGGGCGATGCCTTCATGGTGCCGTGGCACCAGGAACTGCTGTACATGTTTCCTCCGATCCCTCTCATCCAACGGGTCCTGGTACGGATCCGTGCGGAGAACGCCCGGGCGATCCTGATCGCTCCGTCATGGCCGCGCCAGCCGTGGTTCCCGCTACTCCAAACCCTGGCTTGCGACCGCTTCCGCCTACCCACCGATCCGAACCTCCTCCGCATGGAGGACGGTCGGATCCTCCACTCGGATCTGCCGAGCCTACACCTGACGGCCTGGTTTATCCGCCCGACATAGCACGGATCCTTGAACTTTCAAGGAAACCTTCCACGCGAAAGTCCTATGATGCCAAGTACCGTCGCTTCATAGACTTTCTAGCATCCAGTGACCACACCGTGGACTCGGCATCCCTGCAGGACGTCATGTCCTACCTCCTGCACCTGGCTGAGTCAGGATCTGCACACTCATCCCTAAAGGTCCACTTGGCTGCGGTGGTAGCTAAGGCCCCACCTTCATCAGTATTGTCCTCCGCTTTCAGAGACAAGACTGTTAAAAGATTCCTCCAGGGACTGCGTAATGCCTACCCTCCAGTGAAGATACCACCTCCTCAGTGGTCCCTCACTGCTGTGCTCACCGCGCTCACGAAGGCGCCCTTTGAGCCCATGGCTACAGTGGACATTAAGTTTGTTTCTTACAAAACTGCATTTCTCGTAGCCATCACCTCTGCCCGGAGGGCAGGAGAACTGGCAGCCCTGCGGTCTGACCCTCCTTTTCTCAAGTTCTACCCCGATAGGGTAGTATTGCACCCGGACTTGACCTTTCTGCCCAAAGTCCTGACTGAATTCCATCTGGCCCAGTCCATCACGCTTCCAGCATTCTTCCTGAATCCTTCGTCTGCACAAGAGAGAGTGTGGCATTCGCTGGATGTCAGGAGGGCCTTGCTGTTCTACACACAAAGGACTGCGTCCTTCAGGAGAGCCAAACAACTGTTTGTGGCCTATGGTGGCAGGTCCAAGGGACACTCTCTGTCTGCCCAGAGACTTTCCAAATGGATCTCAAGCACCATCTACTTGGCCTATGAGATGTCATCTCTGCCACCCCCGCCTCATGTCCGGGCTCACTCCACCAGGACATTGGCTTCCTCCACTGCGTTCCTCGAAGGCATCCCGATGGAGGACATCTGCAAGGCCGCTACCTGTTCCAGGTCCTCCACCTTCATCACCCACTACCGGGTTGACACAAGGTCTGCTTCCGATGTCAGACGGGGCAGGTCCATCCTGACGGCTGGTCTCCGATCCTCTTCACTGATGACCGCCCATCCATGATGCCATCGCGCTCTCCTACATCTCAGGACGCCGGCTGCCCACCATCCAAGTAAGTGAGCTTGCTAGTCACCCATCAGTGTGCATCCCCAAACAACACGAAGGAGAAGGACAGGTTTCACTTACCAGTAACTGTCGTTCTCCGAGTATGTTGTTTGGGGATTCACACAACCCAACCCTGCCTCCCCTCAGGGCTGCCGGCCTGAGATGGCCTTATGCTTAGCGGGCAGCTTTAATATCAAACTGAGGGGAGAGCGCGAAATGGCGCCTAAAGGGGTTGGGCATGGTGGGCGGTCCCACATTCAAAACTCTTTATCCAATCAGCTTTCCAGCTCCGCTCAGGATTCAGCGCAGGCGCAGAACCCATCAGTGTGAATCCCCAAACAACATACTCGGAGAACGACAGTTACTGGTAAGTGAAACCTGTCCTTCTCGGACCATATGAGAAAACAAATGTTTCAGTTTATAGTATCCAGTTGTTAGTAACTGCAGATGCTGTTGACCTTGTTCATGTTCCCCTGTGGTCCTCCGTGGAGTTCTGGAACTGCAAGACCCGGGCTGGCCCACTTCCCTCCTGTATTAGAACATTGCTGATGTGTCACAGATGCACTTGTTCCAAAAGAAGCTGAGAAAAAGGCTCCGCCTTAACACATGTGCCAGGAAATAGGCTCTGTTGGTCTTGCACTATTATTCTGGCAGCCGAGGGCTGTGCTATCTCTTTAAAGCAAGTATAATTTTCTCAACTGGCTTGGCCAATTTGTTATGGTTTAAAACTGTGGAGCCAGCTGTCTACAATCTGATGTAATGTTTCCATGGAAACTAGAAATGAAACACTTAAGCATTCACTGCAGAACTTCTGCATTCAACATTGGCCAAAATAATTAAGGCTTGAGCCATTATAGGATTTCGCATAGTGAAGTGGGAACTTGAAGCAACATTGGGGAGAATCAAGCTGTTCTGTTTACAGAACGAAAAATCCACGTGTTTTGTTCTTTAGGATGTTCTTCAGACAACTGCTTGAGAGACATGCTGCTATGCGTATTCAGCATCCCTGTTTTTCATCATTAGCTGTGATGAAAATTATTAGAACAGAATAGCTGTATGTAGCTAGGTGAAGTACTTGGAGTAGTTGCGTTGTAAGAACTCTGACCTCTGAGTGCGATGCCTAAAGTGAAACATGCTGCAAAATGCCCTTTTTCCTGACAAAAGAAAGACCTTTCTCTGTGGGAAACCATTTAACATAAGACAAATATGACCCATTTCCTGTAATCCTTCCTTATTCAAAGCAGGGAGTCTTGAGTTCTTGCACTCTTTCCCTCACCCTCTCTCTCCCTCTTCTCTTTATCCTGCTTATATACATTTATGAATGTACAGTACAGTAACACCTCAGATAACGCTAAAACTTGGTTCCACAAGTCTTGGTGTTATCCAATTTCCAGTGTTATCGGATCCATGTTAAAATCCTATGGGATGGATCAGATAACGTTAAAGCTCCATAGAGATACATTGTAACTGCACAAGCTTTAGCGGTTGTTATCCGATCCATCCCATAGGACCAGTTCTCCACCCCAGATTGCTTAACGTTATGCGGTTTTAGCGTTATCCGAGGTAAATGTTATCCGAGGTATTACTATACATTCATATTTTGACTTTCTTATCTGTTTTTGTGGTCCAATAATTATTCTATGTCTGAAAGCCAGTAATAAGTCACCGTGAGAGGAGGCCCATTGAATTGGTTGGAATTTGGTGAGCCAACTCCTCTATGATATCCATGGATTTAGCTAAATAATCTCTTGTATTGTTCATTTGTTTCATTACCACATAGTGGATGACTCTCAGCACCAATAACACTCTAATGTTAAGCTAAGTGCTGGACAGACTGCCAAAAATTGGTAAAATAAAATAAAATGTGGAAAGCAAACTGACTAAACCAGAAGTGTCTAGAAATCTTTGGGGTATCCCCATTTTAACTTCTGTTCCAGTGATGGGATGTCCCCGGTTCCAGACGGTTCCTTGGAACCGGTAGGACCAATCCCGGAGGGTTCTCCAGGAGGGTAGACAACTTTTGAGGCGTCCGGTTCCAGACGCCTCACCGAAAGAAATTTTTTTTTTAATCGGAGCTAAAATGACCCCAATTGACTGTGCATGCGCAGAAACTCAATCTGACACATTGCGCATGCGTCAGATTGAGTTTCTGCGCATGCGTAGTCAATTGGAGCCATTTTAGCTCCAATTTAAAAAAAATTGTTTTAGAACTTTCAGGAATGCGGCGGGGGCGGGGGCGGCACCAGCCCTCTGAGGAGGGCACCTCCCCCGCGGCACGTTGAGGGCTGCCTGGGCCGTCCGCTGCCGACAAGCCCCATGCCCTGGGGACGCCCGGCGCGGTGCACCACTGCCGCCGCCTCCTCCGCCAGGCGCCTGTGGGCTGTGTGCCTGCAGCCGCCGCCCCCCGCCGCCGGAGCTGCCGCTGCCTGCATCCCTGTGGCCTCCTCCTTGGGCCGGTCCCTTTTTAGCCTGGCTGCGGCACCTGGCGGAGGAGGAAGCTGCAGGCGGCGGCGGTGCGGCATGGGGACGACCCAGGGAGGCTTGGCAGCCGCGGCTGGAGCCACCGCCAGAGCCACTGCTGCCCACCGCCCCTAGCCGTGGCCGGAGCCGGGCTAAAAAGGTACCGGCCCAAGGAGGACGCCACAGGGGTGCAGGCAGCTCCGGCGGCGGCTGTGGACGCAGTCGGGGTGCCGGGTCCCAAGAAAGGTAAGCGAGGGGTTTTTATTTGGGGTGGGTGGGTAATTTATTTGTGTTTTGGGTGGGTGGTTGTTTTTATTTTATTTATTTATTTATTTATTTGTGTCTAGGTGGGTGGGCTGAGAGGGAGGGGTGTGTGTGTGTATGTTTATTTTTATTTTTTATTTATTTTTATTTTTTGCACCGCCCACAACGTCATGACGTCATGACGTCATGACGTCGGCTTCGGCCATGACATCATGACGTCATGACATTGGCCACGCCCATGACGTCCGTGACATCATGGCGTGGTAGTAGAATTTTTGTCATCCCATCACTGTTCTGTTCCCTTTGTTGTTCTGTGCTGGTCTTGGACTGTAATAAAGATTAAATTTGAAATCTGTGAGGGAAATGTACTTTTGGTGCAAAATTCCTGAGGGACTTGTTTAAAAAGAAAATCAGTATACTAAAACCTCACATAAAGAGCACCTCACTTAGAGACTAACTTGCTTAAAAAGCAGAATTTTCTCTGACTGGTCACCTCATTAAACAATTAAAACTAACCAAAACCTCACTTAACAACTAAATAAGGGTTTGCAATCCCACCTGCCAGAAGTCACAATTGGTCACTTACAATGGTGTTACGCTTAAAGAGCAAACTCGCTTAAAGAGGAATCCTGTGGAACACATTATGCTCTTTAAGCGAGGTACCACTGTACTAATTTCCTTGCTAGAAAAAATGAAGAGAACAAGAGAGAGTATGGCAATAGAACTACAAAAGTATCCCTGGATGCTTCAGGTAACAGTTACTACACACAAGTCATTTATGTTCAAGTTTTCATTCTATGTTACACTATTTTCTTCACTTCATGACCATTTTTTTAAAAATGATAATTGATCATTGATAGAAAATCATCATATTGCACAGTGAACTACCATAGATGATTAATGAATGGAACAATGTGAAGTGACTCCAGTATGATGGCTGTAACACCAGCATTCAAATCCAACAGTTTCTTGAATTAATGCTTGGAATTTAGTTTTAATAATTTAGTTATTTAATAATTTAGCTATTAATAATTTAGTTATTTAATAATTTAGGGGCTGAAGTGGCTCAAGTTGCTAAGACGCTGAATGGGAGGTGGAAGGTCAGCAGTTAGATTCCCAAGTACTGCAGGACAGAATGAGCTCCCGTCTTTGTCCCAACTCTTGACACCCTAGCAGTTTGAAAGCAAGAAATTGCAAGTAGATAAATAAGGACCACTTACGTGGGAAAGTAGCAGCGTTGCACTCCAGTGTCTAGTCATGTCTGCCACCTGACCACGGAAACGTCTGCAGAAGCAGACAGCGCTGGCTCTTCAGCTTTGAAACAGAGATGATCACTGAACCCTGGAGTTCGATACGACTGGTTTTCGAGCAAGGGAAACCTTTACCTAATTAATTTATTAGTGTTGGTTGGATTATAATTTTCTGAAACCATATTATCAACTTGCTTAAAAATTAATTTAATATCTGCACTCTGGCCTAAAAAATCTCCAGTCATCTAAAGCTTGGGGGAAAAGCAAGGATTAGATTCACAGTTGTTTCTCAGAATGTTAAGTGTTTCTGCAGGAAATAGAAATTTTAGAAGTTTGGGGTTTTTAAAAAAAATGAAGTCTGTTCTATAAATAAACCAGACAGAGGATGTTCAGAGTGCCAACTGATCTCTTGCCTTAGCTTACATCCCAACTTGATGCTTTTGCATTTTGTAGGCATCATTGTTAAATTTAGTCAAGGCTTAACACATAACCAGAAGATAATGGGACATTCCAGTATGGAAACTCAGATGACCCAAAGTTCACCGACAGGAAGTTCGTTTTAAGATTTCTGAGCTGGATGTTGGAAATGTGATGAATCGGTTAGGCTGTATGTGGAGGTAAAGTGAGGGATATGGTCCTCTGAGATTTCCAGCTGGAACATCCTAACTTCTTGGAATGTGTTGTGTACAGTGGCCGTTCTGTACTGTAAAAGCAAAGAGAGCCCCAGTCTTTGTTCCTACCTCCCTCCCCCACTTTCTAACTCACTCTCTCTCTTTTACACAGATTCTAAACAGGGCAAAAGAGAGGAAGTAGCATATTGTGCATCCTGAAAATAAGAGCTCTGATTAGATTCACAAGGCATGGATTGTTTTAGCTTGTGGTGTCACTGGTGCTGGAAAGGGTGGATTTTTTTTGGTCTTTGTAATGTTTGAGACTTGAGGGAAAACAGCTGGAACTGAGCAGACTGCATCAGATGTGAGAGAAAATGGGATGTTGGGGAATATGGACTATGCAGAGTGCCTGTAAAGGTCAAAGTTTTCCTCTGGTCAGTTCTGGAGGAATGCTCTGTTCATCTTTAACAGCCAGTTCTGAGAATCTTCAGCTTGAGAAGCTTTGGGGACAGCAAAGGAGAAGAGGGTTCTGTGGCTCTTTGTAGCTATTACAATAAGCCAGAGGAGATGAGATCGCCTTCCCTTTTTTCTCCCCCTCCCCTCCCCTCATTTTTGCTGCTGCTGCTGTTTTTGATTTACTTGTAAGGCTGGAAAAAAGGAGTCAATGATAGAGGTTTCGCTCGGTTTGGAGAAGCTGTTTATAACCAGGTTTTTAAACATCAAGTTCCACCAGGCCAGACAAGACCAGTGCCTGACCAAACCACAGGAGCTTAACTAGAGTGGCTAAAAGAGTCTGGCCTGAAATGTGCGCTGAGAGAAAACGTGGACATAGCTCTTAGTATACATTGCATGGAGAGCAGGGAGAGGGTGGAATGCATTTCTGATGCCTGAAACTCTGTGTTGGACTACATTTGATGTTAAAATGGTATGTTATGTTCTTTTTTTTAAACTTGTGTGTGTGAAAGAGATGAAGAGAGAGAAAGAGTTTTTAAGTCACAAGATTTACCCTATCCTGGAGCTATTTCTCTTGACTGGGACAGTGTGTGTGTGTGTGAGAGAGAGAGAGAGAGAGAGTGAGTAACTGAGGCAATTGCTTTATTAACATTTCCCATTCTTTCTTTGCCAGTCAAGAGAACAATCAGAGGATGAATCAGAAGAATCTGTGAAGTTTAAGAGACTGCATAAACTGGTCAACTCCACTCGCAGAGTGAGAAAGAAACTAATCAGAGTGGATGAAGTTAAGAAACCTGGCTCTGAAGGTAAAGACTAATATGTGTAAAAAGAGAAAGTGTCCACTGATGATGTTGGTAATGGGTGGGATTGATGAATGGGTTAGGGTTTTTCTCTTGAAATCTGCCTGTGAAGATGTTAAAGGCAAATCTAGAACAAGGATTAATACTGTGCTTGGTTGTCATCATTTGTGATGCGGCCATATGTTAAATTAAAGTTAATTGCTTGAATCCGAATAGACCATTGTATTAGATTCTTGTACAAAGAGCTTACTATTTTACTGCTCTGTTAATATTTTATTGGTCTCTGTTTTAGTGATTGTCTCTGTTACTTCTATTGTTTTTCCATTATTTCTTATTTGTTTTGGTTTAAATATTACTACTTATTTGTTGTAATGTGTTTTTTAATGGTGTTAGTATTGGAGAGTCTAAAGAAGAAAGATACCATATGAATAAAAGTAATGAATGAATGAATATTGGATATTACTTATTTCCCCTGTCTTCCCAGCTCTACCACCATCACCACCCAATTCTCATTGTATTGTAAGCCATTGTACAGGATGGCCTGTAAGTCCCTGTTGAATCTTTTTCTACATTTGCCACTTGTTGTATCCAGGGTGTTACCAGTATTCTTGCACTCATGTACCCACATACTTGTCACAATATGCTCTTCAAGTGAAAATGGACTTAAATCGACCATATTTCTCTGGAAAAAAAGAAATATATATATCATACATATGAAAGGGTAGGGACTTATGGGCCACCCTGTAGAAGAGTCTTTGGCTCTGAAGTGTTTTTCTGAACATGCATGGAGCTGCCAAAGAAGTTAGGGGGTAGAAGAAAGTTTCCCCTCCTCCACAAGCAGATCTTCATCCACAAGTTATTTGGATCCAAAACAAGGAATATTATATATTTTTTAAAGAATGAAGGGTGTGTGTTTGGTTTGACAGTATGGCTCTTGAGCTGGTTAAATGACCTATCATGCCACTAGAGAGTTCATTTATCAACAGGGTAGTTTTATATCACAGTTCTCTTCTGTTGTATGTAATGAAAGTATCTACAGTTTGTACTGAATCTGACTGTGTCAAGGTGTCCATGAAGTAACTAGATCTCTTGGTTTCGAAATACAGTTGTACCTCGCTTAAAAAGCGTAATGTAACAGGATTGTTCTTTAAGCAAGTTTGCTCTTTAAGTGAAACACCATTGTAAGTGACCAATTGTGACTTGGGGGGGGGGGGTTGCAAACCCTGATTTACTTGTTAAGTGAGTTTTTGGTTGGTTTTATTTGTTAAGTGAAGCGAACATTCAGAGAAAATTCTGCTCTTTAAGTGAGTTACTCTTTAAGTGAGGCACTCTTTATGTGAGGTTTGACTGTACTGTAATGGATTTAGGCTAAAGTGGTTTCTTTGAGGTAGAGGGATGGTAGAAGCACAAGACAGCACAATCCTTTCCGGCAAGCCCGTAGGATGTTTTTGTAAAACTCAGATATTGCTGCCACTTTTCATACTTCTTTTCTATGAGTTTGGAACTCTGAAATATGACTCTTGTGTGAGCTATATTGCTCAGGGGAATGAAGAGTGTTGAGATGAAATGCAAGAGAGAGCTTATCCAATAGGTTTGAAGGCCAGTGGTTTTCTCGTGGGATGCTGAAACATCTGCCAGACTTGGAACCCCTCCCTTCAAGTCCTACAGATTTTTATTTCACCAGGGAGTGATAAGTCTGTCAGAAGATTCATGTGGTTCAGCTGGGTGGAATCTGGGAAATGCCACAGTTTCTTCCATGGCAGAAATTACTTTTTTAATCTTTCAGAATAAAATACAAGAAGGTTGAAATACTTATATCCATTTGATAGGTTACTTAGTAACGTTTTGACAAATAAGAGCAAACTTTATAAAAGTTTTTAAACACTTACAACTTCTTTGGTAAGGTAAAGGTCACCCTTGCTTGAAAGCCATTCATATCCGAAACTAGGGTACTCTTTGGTAGTCCCTTGCAAATTCAGAAAAATGTCCTATGTCCCAAATGACATCTAAATACACATCTGCTGAGCTTTGAATACAGACTAGGTAGGTACAATGAATCTGGCTGCACATCTAATAATATAATATACTAATACAGTAAAACCTCATATAACACTAAAACCTGGTTCCACAAGTCTTGGTGTTATATGATTTTTAGTGTTATCTGATGCATGTTAAAATCCTATGGGATCCATAGAGATACATTGTAACCACACAGGCTTTAGCGGTTGTTATCTGATGCATCCCATAGGATCTTAATGTTATCTGATGCAATTCTTCCCCCCAGATTCCTTAATGTTATGCGATTTTAGTGTTATTCGATACTAATGTTATATGAGGTATTACTGTACTGTAATATGCTATGGCTCAGTTCAAAATTAACAGTAAAGCATAATAATTAACAAAATTAATGTTAAGCGAAGAATGAGCAGCTGAAGGCCTCATTAACCTCCTCCATGCATAAGAAAAGGAAATCAGAAACTTTCGCATATGCTTGGAAAAAATATTTGTATGACTGTTTATGAAAAGCACTTTACCCTTAGCTTGGATCCCAATATAGGATTAAACTGCACACAAGGCAGAATTAGAATTTACCCATAAGTCATCTTCACAGAAGGGTAGAAAAGAGTTCACCATTGTTTGTTGTTACATCTAAACTGAACTAAATCTTATTAGTACTGTATCATGTTCAAAGTGTCCCATGTTGTCTTGTGTTCTATCCAAAGACATCCTGAATTTTAGACAAGAAGAAAAAGATTGCTGATCTCCTATTGATTGTATCTTTAGGGGCAATTAAGCTACTTCAAACTATTATCCCTAATGGCAAAAAAAGGGATACTAATTCAGATACTATTATTATTTGTCCTGTGAAATACTAACCCTTCTTAATAGTGTGCTGTTCTACCTACTCCCTTGCTTGGGAGTAAATAGCAGAAAGCAACTCTGGGAGTAATGCTTCAGATTGTCTTAAATCAGATTGTAGTATCTTGAAGATCCATGTTTTTAGTTAAGGTTGGATTCTTTACCATAGGTATCAGCTGTGGCTAATTCTTCTTTTATACATACCTAAGGTTGGTGAACTCACTGTATTTATTAATATAAGTGTCACTTGGCTACAGTGATAGGTATCTTAATTAAAATTCATTTGATTTACTGCAGCACACTTGGTAAATTTACTCAAGGGCTTTTACTTGGCTCAAAACTGAGTTATTGACTGGTTTTACATTTGTCGTAGAATGACTGGGTTAGAAGGCCATCGAGTCCAGCACCCTGCTCATTGCAGGAATCCAGATCAAAGCAGATCTGCTAGATAGTTGCCCAATTTTCTCTTGAATACCTACAGCATTGGAGTGCTCACCACCTCCCAAGATAATTGGTTCCATTGTTGTACTGCTCTAGCACTTAAGATTTTTTTCTCCTGGTAGTCAACTATATTTGGTTTCCTGTAGTTTCAGCCTGTTATTATGTGTCCTGAACCCTGACATAATCGAGAACAGATCCTGCCCCTCCTCTTTATTACTATCCTTCAAATATTTGAAAAGTGCTCTTATATCCCCTCTTCATCCCCTTTTCTCAAACCCTCATAAGGGTTGGTTTACAGTCCCCTGATCATCCTAGTTGCCCTTCTCTGAACTTGTTCCAGTTTGTCTAAACCCTTTTTGAAGTGTGGTCTGACTAGTACCTTCCAATAGAAGAGAAATAGTACCTCACAGATTTTGGAGAATGCAGCCTAAAATAGCATTGACTTTTTCTGCAGCCACACAACGCTATTTCATTCATTCATTCATTCATTCATTCATTCATATTTATCCATATTCAGTTTGTGATCTGCAATAATTGCAAGCCTATCAAGATCTTTTTGCATTCTGTTCCTTTTTTAAAAATATTTTTATTTATAAGATTTTAAAACATAACAAGAAAGAAGAAAACATACAATACTGAGTTTCCACATAAAAATACACGTTGATATATAAAAAGAATCAATAATACAAAATACATCTTTGCTATTAATAAATCTTTACAATATATTTCTATCACAACTATTAATTCGTCTACATTTATTTTCTACAGTTTTATCCACCTCTGTGCTATATACAGTGTCCAAGGGATTGTGTCATCTTATGTTTTCCAGAAGTTAATTTGTTCTGGTACAGGATTAATACCTTTTTTTAACAATCACCTATTCCACAATTTTTTTCCAGATTCCCCAGAATCTATTAACTTGAACTATGCCTGCATTCTGTTCCTATCTTCCAAGCTATTAGCTATCCCACCCAATTCCCTATTCCACACAATTTTATGTCATCTGTGAATTTCATAAGTATTCCCAGCACTCCCTCATCCAAGTCATTAATGAAAATGTTGAAGAGCACCAGACACCTCCCTCTTTGAGAAGGAGTCATTAATTAGCACTTTTCTGAGTATGATTCTGTAACCACTGTCTATCCACTTGACACTTGTGCTATCCAGGCCACATGTTGTTAACTTGCTAATCAGAACGTCATTTGGCAATTTGTCAAACTCTTTGCTGAAGTCAAGATATATTACATCTATAGCATTCCCACAAAGAAAGGTACCCAATTGAAAAATTAAATAAGATTAGTTTGGCAGTATTTGTTCTTGCGATATCCATGTTGGCTTCTAGTTATTACTGCTTTGTTTTTAAGGTACTTGCAGTGACCACTTCATAATCTACTCCAAAATTTTCCCTTGGATTAATGTCATGCTGACTGGTCTGTAGTTCCCTGATTTCTCCTTTATGTATTTTCTGAAGATAGGGAAAATGTTAGCAGTCCTCCAATTATTGGCATTTCACTCATCCTCCAAGACTTCAAGAACATAATAGACAGCAGTTCTGAGATCATAAGACACCTATGTTAAACTTCACTGGGTCCTAGTTCATTTGCAGCCACAATTCAAAATGAAGTTTTATAAGTGACAGAACACAATGTGTGTGTTCCAAGATTTCATCAAAAAGTTTAATATTAATATGATATGCAGCAAAATTCATAGATCCAACTACTTTTCCCAACAACATTAGATGTACTGAACCGGTTGCTGAATGATAGGCCAATTTAAGTAAATCGTGTTGATTCAACAGGTCGGTTCTAAAAGGACTACAAGTTGGATCTGGGGATAAGTGTGTATATTGCTAACTTAAATCACAATACAGTGCCTGGAATAAAGAAAGTCAGGTTATGGTCTAAATCCAATGTTAGTAGTTAGAAGAGTAAATCCACCAAATCAATGTAATGTATTTGAGTATTGTCTTATTAGATTCCCATTCTGTTAGTCTAGTTGATCTTACAGCTGCATTGACAGTTCTGTAGTTCATTTGATTCTGTTCCTGCTATTTATTGTTCTCTCCTCTTAAAATAGATAAGCATTTATAGTAGCATGCAATTTGTTCTTTTCCTCTAACATGAGGAAAAGGAAATAAAAAACTTCAGGTTTCTAAATATAGGTTAGTATAGGTTGGATTTAAACTTCAGTAGTTCTATTTGTACATTATTTATGCTATATTCAGATAAAACCTAGTATATATAGAGAACACAAATTATGTGACTTGTCATTTTTCTTTAACCATGGCATATAATCGTGGACTTACAAAAAACTTAGTGGATTCTCTTGTCATAGCACTTCTAACCTAGAAAAATCTAACAATTTTGCAAAACATATGCTACTTCTGATGATTTTTTCATATGTTGGTATTGTTTTCAAAAACTCATTCATTTATATTTAGTACAGTATACTGAATTAATGAAATTTACATAGGTTTGGCTCCCCACAGTTCCACTGTTTTACTTTGAACAAGCAATTGGATTTAGGCTGCACAGTTGATTGTACATCAGTATTATATTATTATTTCTCCATAAATCTGTGTCTTTGCTCAGTTGTACCAAAATCACTCCATTCTTCAAAAACTAGATAATCTTCATACTACTTTCAGTATCCGGTATCCTTTATTAACTGATTAGTCATCTGACCATATCAGGTCAAAATGTGATAAAATACATAAGATTAAATATTATTACAAAACCAGAATAAAACCAGATTAAAAGTAGAATGATACAATCACAATAAAATGAAAAATAAAATTTACTCAATAAAAGTCATACCTTTGCATGCAGCCCCTATCTGATCAATAAAGCATCTTCTCTTTTGAATAGCCCCAACTATAAACTTGACAGTGCTAATATTTACATATTTATTTGTGCCCTGAAGGAAGGAAGTTAATCTTTTTTTATGGTACCAATATTTTGTTCTATCTAGTAATGTCTGTAAATACTGGACTCTTATTGTGGCATATAATTGACAAACAACATGTGCAATATTTTCTGTTTCTGATGTTCCACAGACACATGTTCTCTCAGAGTATGGGACATGGTTAAACTGCCCATAGTTAACCATAGAGGCTAAACTGCTCAAATCTTGCTCTAGCAAATGCTGTTCTATGATACTGAGCTAGATCCATTGTCAAGTAACTCTTGATTTGAAAATCCTTTTTGTTTTTGACCAACCATTTCATGGATCTAATCTTTGTGAGTGACTCAATATCAGTTTGAGCATTAACACCCAGGAGTCTTTAATGTTGCCTTAGCCCTCTCACTAGTTGGGAGTAAATATTGAATGGAGAAATCAAGATTTGTGATGAATTGAAAGAGTTGTTTACTGCATATGGAAGATGAGGACATATCCTTCTGTTATTCAAGGCACATCCTTGGCAGTTTGTCAGCTTCTATTGAAAGGATTTTCTGCCAGTAATTAAAAACTTTACTTACTGTTAAACTGTGAGTGGAGTGAATACCTGTTTCAGCTTGGACAGCTGCAGCTGGAGTGTTTCTCTCAATCCCTAGGGTGGTTCTTAAAACTACTACTTCCACCGCAAGTGGTGTAAATGTCTTTCCTGTGTGCTCTGCTTTTTTTTTCTCCCTTCCTACAGCATATCTTTTGAAGCTAATGTGATGGTTTGTTCCTCTCTAGATACAGATGAACATTCAATTGATAAGTCTCCAGCACCAGATGAGAGATCGGCAGTTTACTCCGGAGTCCACAAGAAGCAACACTCTTTGGATAACTCTTCTGAGAAACTGCAGGATGATAGCTCTGATTCGCTATTCGCATCTCCTTCCTCCAGCAGCCTAGATACTTGTGGTACCAACAGGAAATTACTCAAGACCTTCAGTAAATCTGATAGTCGTGGCCTTATTAAACCTCCAAAGAAGCTTGGGACATTTTTCTCCTATGCAGAAGAGGAGAAAACTCCTAAAGTTTGCCGCTCCTTGACCGATGGAGAAATGAAGAAGAGCCTTAGCTCTCTGAACCATGGGGTAAGTAAAGAAAGGGTTTGCTTTTATGACAACAGGCACAAGCACCATGTCCTGGTATCCTTGGAAGAAATCCAGAGTGTCAGGAAACAGATCCGGCTAAAAAAGACAGATGCTAACTATTCATGTTCCAGAGCTTTTCTCTGCCAGCGTCCTGCTAGGAAAACCATATCTCCTTCCATCTGTGACCTACAACTTCTTCGTCACAAAGCCAAGGGGGGAGGAGGAGGAGGAAGCTCTGGCTTCCCAAACAGAAGGCTTCGAGGGCGCAGCTCGGTCAGCGAGTTCAACATCACATACGTGGTGGAAAGAAGCCTGTACAGCCATCTCAACCTGTCACATCTGGTCCGGCCCATGACTGACAGGACATTAAGCAAATCTGAGGAGCAGGATTTGAGGCGGTGCCTCCTGGACGAGGAAGAGGATGCGAAGAGGAAGTGGGCTGCCACAGTGGACCGCTGTACTAAAAGGGTTCTCTTAAGAATCCACCAAAAGTCTGTGAGTCCAAGAGTTATCACTGAAAGTGGCTTTCCAGCTCCCATGAGGTTGCAGTCAGCATGGCTTGTATTTTTACAATACAACACTTTAAATGCTTAGCAGATTGTTGGCTTTCTCTTTCACCATCCACACCCCTCCACCCCATCCAGTCAGTTGCCAATGGTATGTTCTAGTCTGAGTGTTTGGACATAATGCTCTAGTGTCCAGACTAGTTCAGTATCACATACATAGTAGGTAAAAGCTGTACGTTTGACATTTTATACAATTAATTATGCTTATTAAAATATTATGCTCAATCTTATTTCACTCTGTTTATGTACATTTTTGACAAGCCAAATATTGTTCAGTTCCTCAGGGCAATTTGGATAATGGAGGTGGGGTAATAGGGCTTTTGTTCATTTGTTTATCTTTAAAGAAACAGTAAAAACAACATACAGGGATGTTGAAGTTTGTTAAAAGCAAAACTTTCGACAGCAGTAAACCATTAAACAGCATCAAAAGAATAAAATTCTAAAAGGCTGTCTTGCAAAGAATGCATATGGGTGGAAATAAAAGGGATCTCTTCAATTATTTTCCCAGGCCTTTCCTTTCTACCTGCCAAACCACTTACCCTAGTTTTAAAAACAACTTTCTTGTTTCTAGAGAAGAAGGAAAATATTCTTTAAAGTAGGTTGATAGCTTTGTAAATGTTACTATCTGCAAGCTGGCACTGTGTGCTTCTCAAAACGGGGGAAAACCTTATTCGTGTGGTGCTTTCTGTAGGGTCCAAGTGCCAGTGAGAATAGAGAAAAAGAAGGAAGATTCACTCAGCAAGTTGGGTCTCCATCCATCATAGGTGGTTTAAACTTAAACTGGGTGGCTGTTCGCACACAAGCCAACACCTGATACATCTCAGTACCGCCCTGCTTTCATCTAAGGTGCTGTGGCCTGTGAGTTAGTATTAGCACATACCCATGCAGACAGGCCAGTTTCTCACAGCACTCAGCACACATTTCCTGAGACAATAACTGTAGGCTGGTTTGAAGAGTAGTTGACAGGTTTTTAATCATGTGGAGCGATGGAGTGGCATGTCCAACAGCCCAGGCTCAGTCAAATAAGAATGGATCATCTCCATTCTTGTATCTGCAAATGTGCCACAGTATCTTGGTCAGTTCCTTGGGGATCAGAAATTGAAATTATCCAGGAAATGAGGTTTTATAGGCATGTTCCTTATTGAAGGTGTTTGTTCCCTTCACAAGTTTTTTTAATTTGTAGCTCTAAGGAGCCATCTATCTGGAGGAACCTGAGATTCCCACAACTGCTCTGTAAAATGAGGCAGTTTCAGTGCAATTTATAAATTAGATTGGGCTGAGACTGAGAGTTTATGACTGGCCATTGATTGCCTGGTAAATCTGTGGCTGGATGGCATTTTGAACCAAGTTTCCTGAGGCAAAATAATCATGCTTTCCAATTGGAGTTCAGTGCTTCTTTTTTCCTTTGATGCTACAGACAGACAAAGTCACTGTCCTATTTTAATTAAACCTGTAAAGTTGTGGCTTTTTGTTGGTGGCGAGAAGAGAACAGAGACACATTTGTTAAGAGATTTACAAGACTAGAGGAGATATGACTGTAAACAATTTACATAACCATACAGTGAGAATTCCAACATGTCTTCTGTAGGTTAATTTCTAAGAACTAAATAGTCTTTCTTGCTAATTTGTAGCTGTGTTTCGCTTCCAGTCCCTATGAGGGTGCTTTCAATACCTGCTTCCAGCAATCATGCCCTTTCCCCAGATATTTAACACATTTCATAAGGGATTTTACTAAGAGTGCTTGTCTTAATAATCATTTTGGGTGGCCATATTTCAGATGATAAAATACCAAAAAAAGATAATTCAGCTCAAATTTCACACTGTGTATGTGTGAATAGGTAATGAGGGTATCATATTCATTTTAAAAAACTAATTTTCATGTCAGAGATTACTCTGGGTTGAAAGGATTTTTAGGTGATGCCTGAATGAGGCTCCTTTCATGTCTCCCAAGTGCAAGTCTTGGGTATCAAAACCTGACCTTCCAGTCTCCATTATTAACCATTATACCACCAGGGAAGCTGCTTTTTAAAACTGACCCTCAAGTTATTTTGCCAACTGATAGAATTTATTACGGTACTTACAATATTGGTAGCCAAGGGCCAAATTTCTTTGTGTGCTACCTAGGATGTTCAATTTCTTCCATAGGATAAACAGTTTCTTTTTCTTCTTTTTTTAAAATGGACAAAGTTTTAAATGAAGTACTTCTTTGCTAAAAACCTAAGACTCTGATAAAGCACTTGTGAGCTTTTCGCACTTCTGCACCTTCTTCTGAGCTCATGATTCATGACTGCTTACTGCAACCTCAGGGAGCTGTGACAGCCTTGTGTCCAAGAGGACTGGTTGCTTGTCTTGTATTTTGCTAAATGTTTGGCATCTAATTTCTTTTTGTGGCCAAGGCATGCATACACCTTCCAGACATGAACCAGTGTGTTTTTCAGTTGCATGACCATTCCATTAAACGGCCTACAATGTTTCCATCCTCAAACCTTATTACGCATGTTGCACATAAAATTATTGAGAGGTTGTGAAATTTATATTTATAGGCAAATATAGCAGTACAGCTGGAATGCTAAAAATACTTTGTGAGGCTGTCCTACTTTAGGTACCCCATGAGAAAGCAAGATTCTTTGAAAAAGGCAGACATGCAGGGGAAGGGGGAAGGCAGAAATAAAAAAAGGAAGGCCAAATGCAAGATGGACTACCTCCATTAGGGAAGACACAGACTTGAGTTTACAATTGCTGAGCAGGGCTATTGAGGACAAGATGTTTTGGAGAACTCTCATTCATAGGGTCATCATAAGTCAGAGATGACTTGATGGCACTTAAGAACAACAACGAATTGCCTTTGTTTAGTGATAGTTTTGGATGTATGATGCCAGATAACTCACGTGCCAAACTGTGGCTTTGGCAGTAAGCACATTTATGTACATATCTGCATTTACAATGAAGCATATTTCACTTCAAAATGTGATTCTCTTTTTTGTTATTTGAAGACATTGCATTTTCTGATTTTAATAGTGCTTGTAAAGATAGGAGGGAGCTGGACAACTGCATATGGACAGTAGTTTGAGGCACAAGCTGGTTGACTTGTAGAGAAAGTGAACATTCATCTTGTGGAACTGGGAGATATTTGTGCAGGGCAGAAGAAAGGCAGTGCCTTAATGCTGATGAATTCCGGCAGGCACAACTATTATAATTAGCATCACTGTTTTTGGCTTGAGCTGCTGTTCTGAGAGTGACTCATTTCACGAAATTGTGCCACTGTAAATATAACCTACTTTCTTTCGTAGCTGTAACAAAGCTGTTTTGTTTCATGGACGACTTTGTGAAAAATGTGGAGCTAATGCTTTCCAAGAATCAAATCCTTATTAATGTATCTCTCTCAGAAGATTTGGCGAATAGCTGCTTTGGTGAAAATTGGAGAAAATCTTGACAAGCTTCTCCAATCTATTGTGTTTAGGGCTTCCAGATAGATACTGTACTGTAAAAGCTGCTCCAGAGTCATTTTCTTTTCTTTCTCCCCCGCCCCTTTCCCCTCCTCTATCATTTTCAGGGGGGTTCCCAGCCCTCTGGAGCAGGTTTTAGAATTACTTCAAGTTCCAAAGGCCATTTCCAGTTTCATGATGGTTGAAAATCCATTAGAGAAACTACTGTGTGTGGACTTTAGTCCTCATCTGCTTTTTCATTTCCCTGGTATTCTGTGGATTCAGGTCACAATCTTTTAGTTATTTAAAAAATAAAGTTAGGGACAAAAATGTGATTTAAACTGGCTGCGTAACATGAATCTTCACGTTAAGAATACTTCAGACACTCACTTGGGAAGCAGCTTGAGCTAGTCAATGTGGATTTTAAAAAATCTGAGGACCAGAATTTTTAAATGGATCTGCAAAATACCATTATAATGCATGGATATAGTCCCAGAACCTTTTAAGTTTCTCATCATGGTTTGCCTTTTACCATTAGTTGTACAATTGGATGATTTTCCTCATTTCTTTTGTGAATGTGGAAGATGTTCAGATCTGTTTGTTGGTTTTGTTCTAATGTGCTTGACATGCATTTGCCTTGTTTCACAGAGAACCTGCAGCTTTGGAGGCTTTGACTTGACAAATCGTTCATTGCACATTGGAAACAACCTGGATCAAATGGTGAGTAACAGACTTAGATTGCAAGTCTGTGTTTCTTTATTAATGTCACTCTAAGGCACAGTATCGTTATCTTTAATACAAATTAAAATATAGAGGCAACTGCTATAATATCAGCTGTAAGATAAAGGGTAACACTAGGGTTCATTGCTCATCTCTGTATATAGCCAAAGAGCCAGCACTGTCTGCATGGAGAAAACTATTTACCTACTTGCTATTTCTTGCTTTAGAACTGCTATGGAGGCAGGAGCTGGGACAGAGAGGGGAGCTCACTCCGTCATGTAGTACTGGGGAATTGAACTGCTGACTGCCGACCTTCCAGTCATCAAGTTCAGCATTTAATCACTAAGGCACTGCTGTCACAAATATCAGCTGTAAGAACCAGAAAAAAATAATAATCCATTCTTGGTTGCAGGAAACCAACTGTTGTATGACTTTCAACTATTGAACGACATAGTAAATACAGGCAAATACTTTTATACTATACAAAGCTGCTATGTATTTTCTATCAAATAATAATAATTATGACATCTGATTTACCACAGCCACCTGTTTATACTGCAAAGAATAATTTAACATCTGAGTATATACTGATATACACAATACACATCTAAAATTATATTTATTATTACTCAAGGATGGTAATGCCCAGGCTAAGTGAAGTGCCATGCTGAGCACTTGAGGTTGTAACCTGGTGAAAGGTGCAGCTTTTAGAAAAAGTTGCAGTAGTGAAAAGGAGGGCTGTTTTCCATGTTGCTGTGTAGTATCTCAGGCTCACTGCAATACTCAGGACAACACCAACTTTTCTTAAGCCACAAAATATTTTGAATTACCTATTGGAATAATTTTGTACAGAACCAGAAGTGTGGCTGCATTTATACACTTAGGCGTTGAACTCTTTAAATGGAGTTGCATGCAGATTTCTCCTTACAGTAAACTGTTGCACATCTTTCAATGCATTTATTTTCCTAAAGTTTATCATTCAGGAAGTTTAACAGTTCTGGCAAACAGGCATTCACAAGTTATATTTATGTGTATCCATGCTAATCTAGCAGTTCAAAAGCAAGAAATTGAAAGTAGATAAACAGGTATTGCTTCAGTGGGAAGGTAACAGCATTCCATATCCTCTGGGGTCTACTCAGGCCTGCAACATGACCAGGGAAATGTCTGCAGATGCAGACATTTGACTATAAATGAAGATGAGTACCAAACTCTAGAGTTGGATACAACTAGCTTTTGAGTAAGGGCAAACTTTAGCTTTACTATGATTCAATCACATAATGCAATCAACCTTGTGTTCATTCAGAAATGTTCTCTCTTTTCCCAAACATGTTCTGTGTGACTTCTAATTTGCTTGATGCTAGTTTACACAGAGGACTCCGGTAGTTTAGTGGTTAAGATGCTGAACTTGATGACTAGAGACTCAAGTACAGTAAAACCTCATATAACACTAAAACCTGGTTCCACAAGTCTTGGTGTTATATGATTTTTAGTGTTATCTGATCCTCTATGGGGTCCATAGAGATACATTGTAATCACACAGGCTTTAGCGGTTGTTATCTGAAGCATCCCATAGGATCTTAATGTTATCTGATGCAATTCTTCCCCCCAGATTCCTTAATATGCGATTTTAGTGTTATTCGATACTAATGTTATATGAGGTATTACTGTACTGCACAATGGAGTGAGCTCCCATCTCTGTCCTAGCTCCTGTTTTCCTAGCCATTCGAAAGCAAGAAATTGCAAATAGATAAATAGGTACCCCTTCACTAGGAAGGTAAACAGTGTTCTGGGCACTCCATGTCTAGTCATGCCTGCCACATGTCCACAGAAATGTCTGCAAATGCAGATAGCGCTGACTCTTTGGCTGTGAACAGATGAGCACTGAACCCTAGAGTCAGATATGACTGGCTTTGGAGCAATGGCAACCTTTACCTTTACCTAGTTTACACGGGGGGGGGGTGGTACCTAAGCAACTGCTAGGCCTGTGGTTCCCAATGTGGGGCAAGTGCCCCACAGGTGGACAATTTAATTTTTAAAGGGGGCAATTCAAGAAAGAGTTATCAACAGTGAATTGCCTTTCCTCCCTATGAATGAGAGTTCACTTTTTGAAAAATAAGAATTACATGTCACAGGGGGCGGGATCAGGATTTTAGAGATGCTGGCAAGAGTGCATTTGTATAAAATTCCTGAGTTCTGTTTGTGAATCCAAATACTTTAAAGTTCCTGAACTGTCATGTTGTAGTGTGTGTATATATGGGCGTATGACTGAAGTGGTTCTGTAAACATCCCAGATCGACAGATGGATGGACTCTCCTGAGGAAGGGGGAGTGGTATGGTGAAGTACAGCTATAGAAGGCTGGACTCCTGGAAAATATACATCTGAACAGTTTCAACAAATTCATGGAGTAAACTGGCTTCTTTTTCCTCTCCGCTTAAAACAAACAATCAAAAACCCTCCTTCTTTCCATTGTCCATCTGAATATAAAAATCTTGTCTCCCTATTCCCTAAAACTCAAGATCATCCTATACATTTGATCTGCAGTAGGTTCTGGACAAAAAAACTATATTGACTTGGAGAACTCACTGTAAGAGCATCAGTTGCTAGTTTGGGTGGCTTTTAAAGAGGATCAGGAAAATTCAAGAAGGGTGTGGCTGTTGTTACTCATGATTGCTAAGCAAAATCTCTTTTAATACAATTTAACACTCTGTGGCATAGGCTAGTTTGTGATAGGCTAATTAGCTTCATAAACTGCTTTTGAAGTCCCAAAGATATTTAGATAACCTGTGACGGTGCAGTGCCATTTTTTATGGTCTGGTCTGATCCATCAAGGATACTTTTATGTTATTGTGTTCCAGTGATCAGTCAGGTTTCTAGTACTACCATCCATCCATTCAACTTTCTCCTACATTTGTTGACCTCTCTACTTTCCTCTATTTTTATAAATTAATATTACTGTATAAGCTGAATACTTTTAATACTTAATAATATTTAATACTGATTTAGTATTTTAAATAGTGAATTATATGTTTAAGTAAGAATTGAGTATCTTTTTTCTCTTTCTGGTACTCCTGTATAGAGTACAGTAAAACCTCATATAACACTAAAACCTGGTTCCACAAGTCTTGGTGTATATGATTTTTAGTGTTATCTGATGCATGTTAAAATCCTATGGGATCCATAGAGATACATTGTAACCACACAGGCTTTAGCGGTTGTTATCTGAAGCATCCCATAGGATCTTAATGTTATCTGATGCAATTCTTCCCCCCAGATTCCTTAATGTTATGCGATTTTAGTGTTATTCGATACTAATGTTATATGAGGTATTACTTGTATTTTCTTTGTGGAGTAAAGAGCAGTTTGGCGGAAATATTTAGTATGTTAAAAAAGTATAGAATCCATGCTAATCTTATACTTTATTATGCTGCCTCTGCAATTACATTTTGTAAAACAAAACAAAAATGCAGACAGATTATGTACACCTGAATGTCATGATTAGTTTGACTGTAGAACAGAAATGAACATTAGAAGAGTGGCAGTTGGTCAAGTGTACAGTATATGGTTAATGTCTGCCATAGTTATATTCTTTTTTTCAAAAGAGAACATCCAGAGACTACAGAAATAGGCACAAGGATCCCCTACAGCCTCCAACCTATGACTTCATAAAAATTGCTTCTTTATAAATGCTGCCATTGTTTATGGTACAGTTAAGAACTAATTATACTATTTTTTCCAGAGAGTATTCATGATTGCATAGGAAACATTACAGAAATGCTTTGGTGGAAGCAAATGTCGGAAAAAGCAAAAATCAGCAAAACTTTGTGGAATTCTTGTAAAATCTTTGAAATTTGAACTACAATCCCCTGGTTCCTATCTTCTTTAAATACACTGCTCTGGGATTTACTGGAGATGGGTGAGCATGGTGAAGGATTCTCTTTGTTGAACTTTTTTTTTCATTTTACAGGGCAAAGATGGTGATTTTGTGTACAAAGAAGTGATCAAATCTCCTTCTACTTCTCGCATTTCCCTTGGGAAAAAGGTGAAATCTGTAAAAGAAACCATGAGGAAAAGGATGTCTAAAAAATACAGCAGTTCTGTGGCCGAGCAGGTATGCAAGTTTGTCCATTTGCTTGTTTGCATCAAATTAAACAGCTCGCTTCTTTACATTCTAAAATAAATAACTGTTTTGAGTAACAAAAAAAAATATTGTTTTCTTTCCTCTCCTGGTGAACTGCAAGATTATTCTACTTCTTTTGACAAAAGTCCTTGCATTTGTGAGAACAGTTTTTACACAGATTGCCATCTTGTTCTTGACTCTAGTTTCCCATGCTGCCCAGGTTAGGTTTTGTTTGCTGCTCCTTCTCCATAGCTGTCATCAGAGGAGAGCAGGCAATTTGCATATGGAAATGGGACAGGTATGAAATGGAGTGCACAGGCACTTCAATACATGCCTCTGATGGGCCATTTGGGAGAGCAGAAGACTGGGCTGTGCTCTGAGCAGCAGTAGAGGCCATGGAAAATTGCTGGGCCCTCTCCCCATCCTGCTAGCAGTTTTCAGAAGCTGAGCAGCTCACTCCCTCATTCTCCTAGCAAGAAAGGCCATGTCAAGGGAAGGGCAGGCCTGGAAGAAACCACAGAACTCCCTTCTTCCATCTGCGTGTGCGAACCCTTCTTGCAAAGGACATGACCTAGCTTGAGGCTGACTCTCCCCAAATGCCTCCCAGAATTTGGACTTGGAGAAACTCCAGTGAAGATAACTGATTTCTCAGACAGGCAAAAGGCGCCCAAAGAGCTAGCGAAGGTAACTCAGCCATCACTGCAGAGTTACACATACTTGATCCCATCTATACTTGATATTCAATTCTTAAAAGCCAGTGGTTTATGAATGTGGGATATTGTGCTTTTTTATTCACAATTCTAACCACCAGGGAAATGGCGTGATATTGCCACATAGTATCATGCCAGCATTGTCAACAGGAAAAAAGGATATCAAGCTTTGCATAACATAGGGCGGCCTGAATGTTGACAACACTAGTGTGAATCCTTATTACACGGAGACACTCATTTGACTCCTTTTTTTCATTGGTTAACCACTTCTCACCCAAAGATAAAGGAATTGTCATTGCTGTCTATTGAGAGTGTGAATGGTAGTGAGTAGAAGAGGGTTTAAGCCGGAAGAGTTTGCTCAGATGTTCCCTTCCACATGTGCTACATTTTTGTCATCAACTCACATTTGAGGAAACCTGGAATCATTCATTCTAACTTATTAAAATGCCATTGATAATTACACAGTCCAGAATTATATGATTTTCAATGTGATTATCAGAAGGTGGTGATGAGAAGCAACGAAAAAAGGGGGGAATGCTCAAAAGAAATGAAAGAATTTTTAAATTGAATAGCCAGACTTCCCACTGTGTAAAGCAAGAGCTGCTCTGGTCAAATTTCTTCTTGTTCAGAGCAGGGAGAGAAGAGACTTTAAAGACTGTTAACAGTACTTGGCCCTTTAAGAGCAACAAAAAAAACTTCTGCTGAACATGCTCCAGAGTTATAAAATTTATGAATCTGTGTTTTAAAAAGAATGTTTTAACTTTTGGATATTTCTGCAACTACTGGATGGATTTTGCTGCAAATGCAAAAGGGGGAAAGGGTAATTACTGTTATTTTTAGATTTAGCAAGATGTTTGGAAATATATTTTAGTGGTCTCTTATCTGCTGACAAAAATGGTTGCTGGTGTCTGTACAGATGAGATAAATTGGGTTCCCAAACTGGCCCATGGGCTGGATCTGGCCCGTGGTGCCAAATCATCCGACATACACCACCCTCACCGCTCCCGGAAGCAGAAGTAAAACGTGGCTGCGTATGTGTATTAACACACCAGTACATGCTAATAACACTGCTGTACATGCACCCACAGTTGTTGTAAACACCAGCTGAACCATGTGACTGGCCCACGGCGCAAAATGTTTGGCAACTCCTGAGATAAATTATCTCTATACTTTTAAAATAATAACTTTTAAATTATTTGAGCAATCTTCTCCAAATTTGGAATAAATCTGAGACTGGTTAATCCTACTGATTTAACTGTTGCAAAAAAAAAAAATTGGTACCCCCGTTTTTAGAATTACCTTGTAGAACATTGTTTTGCTTTCCCATTGGAGTGAAAATTTAAAGTTCATTCTGAAAAATGTATTTTAAAGCTGTTTAATTTCCTTTGGTCTAACTCAGTTTTCCAAACATGTTGCATTTGGCTGATTTCATTCAGTTTGGTTTGGGAGATTGTCAAACTGTCCAAAACATTTTGTTTTTATGATTAATCCTTCATCAGTCTTTCCACTTGAACTGTGTACATAACAAGGAATTGCTGACGGGCAACCACAGCCTTTGAAATTGGCTGTAAAAAGCTTCCTGCGGTTAAATACTGCCCTCTAGAGGACTGTTGAATGGCCAGGTGGCAACACTGTACTACTACGAGTTGTTCAGAACTGGTGGCCATCTTCTTCGATAAGCAGAAAAACATAGAATGTCTTTATCTTTATGTCCTGGGAGACCACTTGGGATTATAACAGGAAAGCTAAACTCACCTTTCCAGTCCCTGAATTTTACTCTTCTTTATTTTTGTCTTCAGTAACAAGGGACTTATTTTAAGATTGAAGCCTTTTTGGGCGGGCGGGTAAGAGGCTGTGACTTTCAGTCTTTGTGTGTTTGCCATGGGCGGGGAGCCTTCTGTCACTATTGATGCTCTAAACTTAGTCTGTGCCTATGTCTCTGTGCAGAAATGAGACTGTTTTTCAATTGTTTGTCATGAAGCAAAAGCAAAATATAGTGGTACCTTGCTTGATGAGTATAATGCGTTCCACGGGATTGCTCTTTAGGCGAGTTGGTCTTTAAGCAAAACACTTTGAAAAAACGACGACACCACCATAGTAAGTGACCGATCATGACTTCGGGTGGGGGGATTGCGAACCCTGATTTAGTTGTTAAGTGAGTTTTTACTTGTTCTATGAGGGGGGAATTCTGCTGTTTAAGTGAGTTAGTCTCTAAGTGAGGTGCTCTTTATGCGAGGTTTTACTGTACTGTACATCAGACTACTTGCCTCAAAACAGGGCTGTTTGTTATGTTGTGTGTTTACTAGCAACATGTTGCCAGATTGATTTCCCATGGTTCATTTCAGATGCATCAGATTAAGACAGAACTGCAATCTAATGCTGTAATAGCTCCAGTGTAACTTTAGCAACTTCTATCATTCTAAAATTGTATGCTGTTATCAACATAGCTAAGTAGTGGTAAATCATCATTGACCGTGCTGATCAGTATTTTTTTAATTAGATGAAGATGATGATGATCTTAAATCCTTGGAGATCCATTATTTCACCGTGATGTGTAGTCACTCCATCAGTATAGATCACATCTCATCCACATCATCTTTTTGTTTGTTTGTGGCCAATTTTATGGTTTTAAGTCTCTGCATTTAGCTGGTTTGTTCATTGGAGGAGAGACACGCAATCTACTGCTGTAACTTTTGTGCTTGAGGCCTTACCAGGTTGAAATAGCCTGTCCCGAGTTTTTGCTTCAAGACGCCCTCCCTGCCACAGTGAGACAGGTTTTAATCAGAAAAGACCAAACCATGGTCAGTGCAAATTAAAAACATTACCAATACAGTTTTGTAATAAACTGAAGTAAATGCCATCTCTTAACTTGCATTAAGGTCAAGTTGATAATTCTACTGGTAGTGTGTAAGAGGTTTTCTTTTATAAATTTATGGATCTGAACCTTATACAGAGACAATTTAAAAATCTTAATCCATTATCATTATCATCATCATCATCATCATCATCAGGTTCACAGTCAAGGACTGGAATAAAATTAACAGTTCAAGCACTAACCAAGGACCTAAGAGCTATTAAGGTAACGTCTGACTATATATGCAGCCCCCAGTAGAGTGTTTGTTTGTTTGTTTGTTTGTTTGTTTGTTTGTTTGTTTGTTTGTTTGTTTGTTTGTTTGTTTGTTTGAGAGTTAGGATGTTCAAATCAGATAAGTCCAAAATTTCCAAATATTTAAGGAGTCCTTTAGGTACTGCACCAAGGGCTTCGACCACTATGGGAACAACAACAGATTTCTTCTGGCATAGATGCTCGACTTCAGTTTGCAAATCACAATATTTTGTGATTTTCTCCTGTTGTTTGTCTTCAATTCATACATCTCCTGGTATAACAATGTCAATAAATAGACCTTCTTCTTTTCCACAACAGTTATATCAGGGGTGTTGTGAGGCAGATGTCTATCTGTTTGAATTTTAAAGTCCCACAGGATCTTGACTCTCTCATTCTCTAAAACTTTCTCTACTTGATGTTCCCAATGATTTTTATTGCATTCAAATCCAAACTTCTGGCAAAGTTTCCAGTGGATAATTTTTGCAACCCTGTTATGATGCTGCAAATAATGTCTGTGAAATTTTGCTGCATCCACTGATCAGATGATCTACTGTTTCATCCTTTTCATTACAAAGCCGGCATTTGCTATTGTTGGATATGTGCTGTATTTTTGTCTTCCTGAAATTTGTTGGCAAAACTTGTTCCTGAGCTGCCAATATGAATCCTTCCATTTCCTTCTTCAAAACTCCTGCTTGTAACCATCCCCATGTCAGTTCTGGGTCAGCCTTGCCTTCTATGTTTTTCAAATATTGACCATGCATTGGCTTGCTTTTCCAGTTTGCAGCTCGACTATCTATCCTTTCCTTTCTGTATTCTGCTTTCTTCAATTTTTTAAAAGTTGTTGTTGTTGTTGTTGTTGTTGTTGTAAGACTTATTTAAAATATGAAATACAGTCTATCTCAATGACATAATTGAATATACAGTAAAAACTATTTTACGGGAAAAGTCCATTCCGTAGCTTTTTCCTGAACTCGATTTTTTTTCTGTAAAATGAGGCATTCCCATAGAATGCATGTGGGGACTCCCCCCCAAAAAAAAAAAAAATTAAAAATTAAAAAAAACTCGTAACTCCTTTCCAGACTACTCTACTGCCACCCTCAGGGCCCAGAATGGCTGTGGGTGGTCTTTTATAGTCCACCAGGTGCTCTGGGAAATCATGTTTTGTAAAATGAGGTTTTCTGTAAAATGGGACACGTTTTCAGCAAAAAAAACCTTATGTAAAATGGGGTTTCTGTAAAATGGGGTTTTACGGCATTGGCCTATAGCAGTTGAGTCTTTCAGTCAGTTGTGGTAATAGTGAGGCCTTGGGATTGTTGAATTGAACTGTTCTAATCATTAATGCTCATTAAATGATTTGGGTTGATATGTATTCTATATTCCATCTTTTTCTGCAGTACACCAAAAAGTAGGCTGTGTCAACAAAAGAAAATATTTACCCCATTGCTACAAATTCAATATAGTCCATCTTTTGCATCTTAACATTTGAAGATCAGAGAAGGAACCCCACAGTATTTCATTTCATGGGCCCAGAATTTACTAAGATGTGTATGAAGCTTTCTGCAACGTTGGCAGGAACAAAAGGTTTCAGGACAGGAGTGCAAGAAAGACAGACATTAGAAAAATGGAAGGCACTTCCTTATTAGTGATCTGTGGCTTCAGTTCTCCATTTTTTTCTGGAGATCTGCTTGATTTGTGGGAGAGGTTTCCTGATGACTCTGCAGCATGCAAATAACAGGTTTCGTTTGGATGGTTTGTGATTACATGTCTGTGGGATAACCAACTATTCTTGTATATCAGCAGGTTTCTTTTAATTTCTTGCTGCATAGAGTCCTGAGCATTATACCATATTATTTTCTTGCATTGTCATATATCAAACAAAATACGCATGTTCTTTGCCACCAAGTTAGATACAAACACCCGTATACACACACAAGCATAAATGAATACTCCTCTAACTGGAGATGACTCCCAGAAATTAATGTTAGAATCCTTTTAAATCTGTCTTGTTTAAATGAATGAATGAATAAAATATGCATGTTATACTTCATCTAAAGAATTTTTGCTTTGTTTACAATTTTCATAACTGAACTATATTGTCAAATTCATTTATTTTCACACATTCCATTTGAAAAAGGATGTTCTAGTTGTTAAATCCAAGCTGAGACATTTATAAGACTTCATCTGCCATTTCATTTACAATGTGTTTACATTTCCTGCACCTTCAGCAAATTATGCTTGAGAAAACAGATTCTGAGATTTACAGAAATAGTACAGTTGTGAAAAACAATCAAAAAGCAAAATCACAAACAGATATGAATATCTGACTATAAGACTTGAAGGAGTATTTTAATTTATTGCGTCCTTTTGTTAGAATAAACAAAATTCAGCCATGTGACCCATCATAAATTCAAACAAATGCAGGAAGGAGATGTTACCTTTTCTAGGTCACTTTAAAAACCCAAACTTAGCAAGCTTTCATAGTTCATGACTACTTCTTCAGGCTAACATGACATGGAGTATGTAGTACTAGCCTGGCTTATTCTTAGTTGTAAAATGGGAGAACAGCAGAAACAAACTGCAGCTTACATCTTTTTACAATTTAGAAGCAGGAAACCAGGATTTGCATATTCCCTTCTCCCAAAATGGCTCTCCCTGAAGTGGGTAGCTTTCCATGTGATGGGTGGCGGAGGGAGTTGCAATTCAAACCCAGTCCTCTAGGATTATACAATACATTTACCTACTAGGCATGACAAATTAGTCCAGATCAGTCCAAATCAAAGTCAGTTATGAATATTACCTAGTGAGAGTTGTTCCTTTTGCTCTGTTGATCTTCAAAATCCCTGTTGTATAACGCAGCTATTTGTGGTATCTCAAAAAGTTCAATAAACAAAATTGTTAGAAGTACAATCAAACCTCACATTAAGAACGCCTCGTTTAAAGAGTAACTTGCTTTAAGAACAGAATTTTCTCTGAATGTTCGCTTTGCTTAACAAAACTAACAAAAAACTCGCTTAACACATAAATCAGGGTTCGCAATCCCACCACCACCAGAAGTCACAATTGGTCACTTACAATGGTGTTTTGCTTAAAGAGCAAACTCGCTTAAAGAGCAATCCTATGGAAGACATTATGCTCTTTAAGCGAGGTACAACTGTGTTTCAAAAGCTTGATGTTGTTCTCCATAGTGATACTACATAAATGTAGCATTTATGTAACCATAATTTTGCTTTCATGGCAGCCATAAATTATCTGATTGCTAGAGAACCTCATTTAACAGACCGAAGAGATCATCAAAGAGATTCTTCAAAGGGAAATACCTAACACTGAAATGTGACAACAAAATGCTTGGATATGTTATTTTACTTCATATGCTCACAAAGCAATATTTCTGAAATACAACTGAGGATGGTGGTGGGAGTAGCTTAGGACATGGAAGGCCCCATGTTCTGTCCTTTCTGTAGTTTCCTGGCTTATTGTTACATCGTAAAGCAACAAGTCAGACGTACGTGTGCGTGTGTGCGTACACACATACACACACACACACACACACTGTATATAGTAAGCACAGATGGGAATACCAATTTCCAACATGGCTAGAAAAAGATCTGGCTTTTTAAAGTTTAGAGTTATCATCCTTGCTTCATTGTTGACCTTTATTAGGTTTCCTCATGGCTTCAGGAAATTGTGTCTTATTTGCAGGTTTCTCTCATTCATCATGTATCATTGTTAAGAAGATTGACACCTACCATATTGTGCCCAGTCAGGCCTTCAGGAGATTACTGCAGTCTGTGTAGCAGTGTTTTCTACCCTTATAGGAAACAGCAGTTCAAGTTTCCATGTGTAGGACTTAAAAAGAGTAACATGGTCATTTTCTTTCAGGATTCCAGCTTGGATACAATGCCAGAATCCCCCCAGGCACCTCAACCAAATACTGATTCGCTGGATAAACCCAAACTGAAGGCTGGTGGTTCAGTAGAAAGCTTGAGAAGCTCCCTAAGTGGACAGAGCTCAATGAGTAAGTAATAAACAAAATATTTAACACCGCCTAATTTACACGTATCAATTTCAGTCTAATAAAGCATAGTTTGTTAGACTAAGAACAAGTATGGCAGTCATGTACTCTTTCTCTTCCCATCCCTTGCTTTGGTACTTATGTAATTAGAAGATCTGATTTATTATAGCCCCACAGTGGACTGTCATGATGCCCATGAAAAGAAGGGATTTTGAGTACAATGTTTTCTCTCAGTTTCATAAATTAAGGTCTATTAGGCCAAGCTGGTTATGTCTGAACTGATTGTGTACCTTTTTAACTGAAACTCAATTAAGAAATGTAAGCATACTGTATAAGCAATACCAAATGTGAAACATAGCTGAAATAACAGATACTGGAGACCTTTATCTCAGAAACTCCAGGCTACCATATATAAAAGTATTCTGGTTTTCTTTTTTTAATCTATAGTCTTTTCAGACTCAAAGAAACTGCTTTGAGATAGCAAAGACCCTGTGAAGGGGATGAAAATTTTCAAGTACATGGTTCAAATAAATTTACAGAGTTTGCTTCAGAGTGTTTGATAATCTTTGAAAATCAGTGTTTTCCTTGATAATACTTGAAAGTCATTGCTTTCAGAACCTGAGCATTTTAAATTAGTGAATGAAAAGTATAAAACTTTCTAGTAACATTTAATATTTAGGCAGAGCTTACACAAATTAGGCATTCTGCATGTAAACTTCCATTTTTTATTTCTTTTAAATAAAATTATAGGACTTAGACTGCTATTTTAAATTACTAGCTGCAAGATATTGAAGTCAAATTGAAGTTGCTGTTAGAAATACTTTAAGCATGAAGATTTTAAAATTGACAGCAAAGGCTTACTGAGATATAATACTGGAGCTATAAAATGCCTTTGTCTCAGAGGAGAAAGTTACATAGGGACATGCTTTAGAAGGCATGTAGATGTTGCGCTTTGTTCAAAATGCAGTCATAGAACTGTCAGGTCTATACAAGTAACCTGAAATTGAGATTTCCCTCTCCTAAATCAAATTACCTGTTGCTGTGATTGCCTTTCTTTTACATCTCTTTGTTTTAGAGGAAATAAAGCATCCTTTCAGTCCAGCAAAGTTAAAGATTCATTTGAAGGCTAGGGTCTAGATCAGTGGTTCCCAGCCTTCTTTTGTCCATGCCCTTACCTAGGCATCTCTAAAATCCTGATGCCGCCCCCCACCCCCCTGGTGACATATAATTCTTATTCAAAAAATGAACATCTATTCATGTGGAGGAAGCCTAAAAGTCCATTCACTGTTAATAACTCATTCTCAAATTGCCCCTTTAAAAATCAAATTGCCCCCCTGTGGGGCATGTGCCCCATATTGGAAACCACAGTTCTAGATGAAATGCTTTGAGAGAGTGACTGAGCTTCTGGTTCTTGTTTTCTATGTGTGCTGTGAATGCCTGACAAACTATGTAGGCAAAGTCCTGTGGGAACCCATGGCAGAGGAAGACTATCTGGGATGCTGCCAAACATAACTAGGCTGTTAAAAGCTGTGATAAACAGGATGGGCTCAAGATCAGTTGTGTTTGCTGAAGTGCCTCACCTGTAACAGTGGTAGAAGTAAATGTGAAGTAGGTGCTTTTGGCATGTTTAGAGTTGCATGGCTGCGGGTGGGTATCTTGTAAATGCTTCCCTTTTTTTCCTCTTGTAAACAGGTGGGCAGACAGTAAGCACTACAGACTCTTCAGCTAGCAACAGAGAGAGTGTCAAGTCTGAAGATGGTGATGATGAAGAGCTTCCATACAGGGGACCTTTCTGTGGCCGGGCTAAGGTCCATACCGATTTCACCCCTAGCCCTTATGATACGGATTCCTTGAAACTCAAGGTATTTTATTCTGGATTATAGACCACATTTGAATTCAGGGAGATTTCCTAAAGAAGTGTGTGGGCAAGCTTTCTACACTTTTATTGGGTTGTTAAAAGCAGTTTGCCTGGTCCGTTGTTCTCTACTCTGTCCCATGGTGCTCCACTTGAGTGTTTAGATAGTTTTTGCTAACAAAGACTATCCCCTGTGAGCACTATTCACTGTGACCCTGGTAACTGGGCTGGGCTCTTCTGTACAACAACATTCAAGAGAAAGCAGCAAGGGTTTGTCAGAGCTATTTACCTACGTAGAACTAAGAGTTGCGTAGGCACTGACTGGCATGTAGGGTTTAAGAAGAAAGCAAAGGGAAGGATGTTCCGCCAAGCTGAGCTGGAGGCAAATTTGTGGCTGAAAGTCATACCCCTCAGATACCAAATGAACCTATTATTTTGCTTCTTTAATTTATATCCCAACTTTCTCCTACAAGTCTCAAGTTGGCTGAAAGGATGATTAATTGGAAGAGGTGGGAGTAGTAATAACAGGGGGCAACAAGTAAAAAGAATTATGTTACTAAAAAATAATGGAATTAAAAATAATTCAAAACATCTCATTAAAGAAAGGGCAACACATGAAAATTTTCTCCCTCAGTGGTTACAACCTCCCTTCCCAAATAAAGAAATCTTTGTCTATTGGAGGAAGCACAACAGGACTAATTATATTCTTTCATGCCAGTTTATTCATCATCATAAAAATATGTATAGAGGGCTTCTCTACAAGAGTGGATATCCATGAATGGCTAGTTTCCATTGCTGTTGGAAACTACACACATATTTCTTCTAGAGGTGTGTAGATCTGTGTTCTAGGACTAAAGCTTATAAAATTCTGGGAACAGATCTGAATGCAAATCTGCACACCTCTAATTTGCACATGTATTGTTTCCTTTTCACACCGACAAAAGGAGTCCATAGGAAGCCAGAACTATAGGTGTACAGGTAATTGTAGTGTGTGTTTGTAGCAACTATGCCACCACCATCACTTCAAAATTTTGTGAGAGACAAAATTTATGAGGAATATAAGAGATATAAATTAGTTACTTTAGACAGTGTTAAATTTCATGCAAAAACAGACAACAGTGGCACTTGTATCTGTCACAGTATAGGAGAAGAGATGCAGAAGAGATAACAAATGGACCAACTGAGTGTATTCACATGTTTCATTCAGAAATAGTTGGTGCAGTGGATGGAGAGCTTACCATTTCATCACTCCTTTAGCTACATAAGTTTAGCCCAGTGCAGGCATCTGAAAGCTTGTAGACCAAAGTCGGGGAATTACTTGATTGCCCCTCCCCCAACTTTGTTTTGGAAACAATCATTTTCCACTACTGAAAGCTATAAAATGGGGTAAAAGGCTCCAATCCCTAATAAAGCCACCCATCAGAAATAGTAAGTGGCTTTTTCCTCATGGGGGAGCTGGAAAAGCCCTTGGTGAGAGAACTGTGGCTTGAATTTTGGGCCATATCCCCAAAGTTGCCCAACCTGGAGTAAACTTCACCCATGAAAAAGCAATACTGCCTCATCTCCCTTCATGGAAGTTAGAAAGTTATCTCTGTTGATGGAAAGGTTACCAATTATAGTGCCTTGATTTTGCTTGGATTACCTGCTGCAGACAACTGCCTATATTTGAGTGATGAATATATATATATTTTCAGACCTAGAGTAAGCTTCCTAGTTTTGATATTCTAGCGTTTTTTGGGTAATGTGGTATTTCAAAATAACCAAATAGTTTTTGACTGCTCTTTCCTGTGACCTTAAATCCATCTATGAAACAATGCTGCAGTAAAGCTGGCTGCTAAGCAAGGTGATAATTGAGTGTTAACACTACAGTTTGCTGTACAAATATCCATTTCAACTACCCAGTAGGAGTCTAGCTTTGGTTTATGGGTTGGGAATACATATGACATGACATAAGCCTGTAGTCTGATTTGGAGTCTATTTGGACTTTGCGGTGTGTGTCTGTGCACATGCAAACACAAACTGTTTATGAATAGTTACGTTTTAGCCACTTCATTCAGATGTCATTTTCCACCTCACAAATAGAGTAGAAATGTTTCTTTAAATATTAGAATGATTCACTGGAGACAGAGTGGCCAACTGAAAATTAATTATCACAGAGCTGGAAATATATGTTGCAGATTCATTTCTGCTGTGCTTATAGACTTGACAGATCAGCAAAAAGATTTTCAGAGATTTATTTCTAGCATCAAGCAGCTTGAAGGATTTCTAGTCCAAAAGAATTGTTCATATAATTCCCAGGATCTTCTGTACAGATTTTTGAAGGGTTTTCACACACTTCAGTTTTTTAAAGGCTTTATGCGCACTTTAGTTTAAAATATTACAGACATAAGTACAGTATTGGATTCTAGATTGCTTCAACTGTTATACAAAGAAACCTACTGACCTCAACCTTTTTGTTAATAAGGTCTTCTTGCTGCCTTGTATTGGTCAATCGCCAAGTCTGTATTCATGCAGATTTATTTCACATTATGACACAGTCAGCCTCCATTTTAGTACATAAGATAGAGGACAATAGATCTCCACAGGTAAATCCCACAAATACTAGCCAACGTAGCAATGGTGAAGACTTACAAAAACTGTAGTTCAAAACTATCTGGAGGACCAGAATTGCCCATCTGTTATTAGACATTTACAATTATTTGTGAGGTTCTCAGCTAGGCATATCTTTGCTTCTGTCATCTACAGAAGGGTGACATTATTGATATAATTAGCAAGCCACCCATGGGCACCTGGATGGGCCTTCTGAACAACAAAGTGGGCACTTTCAAGTTCATCTATGTTGATGTGTTAAATGAAGAGGAGGAGAAGCCGAAAAGGCCTACAAGGAGACGACGGAAAGGAAGGCCACCTCAGCCAAAATCTGTTGAAGATCTCCTTGACCGTATCAACTTGAAGGTTGGCTTCTATTTTCTTACGATTGTTTACACTTCACTTATGAATACTTCAATGCTATATCTTTATAACAGGCAACTAATGTTTGCATTATTTACATTATATTTTAAAATGTATATGGTACCTCAGATTTCCTCCATCTAAAATAAAATGTAAGAAACAGAGAGGCATAAATTTAAATGAAAGGAAAACAGAATGACATCATGGAATTTCCCCAGTTTGGAGATTTGCTTAAGAAAAGAATTGAATCTTTCCTGAAAATGCTGTAACATATTCTTTGTCTGAGTTACCTTCTGATTGCTGGAATTAAGCTAACACTGTGGTAAAAATGAGGGGGAGGTGAAACCTTGAGCTTGTGAAGAAATGTGTTTTTATTTTTATGGTTTGTACTATCTAGAACTTTTATATGTTTATGATTTTTATTATTTGTAGTGTTGACTTATCTCATAATGTATTTCCTTCATTGCCTTTTACTATACAGTACTTCATGAGTAAATGATCTCTTTTTAAAAAAAACATCCTACGATAATGTTCATAGCTACACAGGAAGTATTTCATGGAAATACGTTTGCTTATTCATACATGACAATGCGTTTATTATTTCATGGAGTGGATCATAGCTATATGCATGACAAAACATTTGTTTTAACAAAACTAATATACCATATATTAACCAGGTGACACATCTTTTAAAAAATTAAACAAGGAAAGCTCTCTCTCTCTCTCTCTCTCTCTCTCTCTCTCTCTCTCTCTCTCTCTCTCTCTCTCTCTCTCTCTCTCTCTCTCTGCGTGTGTGTGTACATGTGTACACATACAGTGGTACCTCGCTTAAAGAGCATAATGCGTTCCACAGGATTGCTCTTTAAGCAAAACACCATTGTAAGTGACCATTTATGACTTCTAGTGGGGGGGATTGCGAACCCCGATTTATTTGTTAAGCAATTTTTTGGTTGGTTTTATTTGTTAAGTGAAGCGAACATTCAGAGAAAATTCTGCTCTTTAAGCGAGGTGCTCTTTATGCAAGGTTTGACTGTACGTTCACACAGGAGGAAAATAGCAAAATAAAATATATACACACACAGCCCCTTTTCCAAAAACCAAAATAAGCAAGCGAATACTGTAAGAGGGGGGAAATACAATCAAAGCTCCCCAGAATAATAATAAAAAAAATCCTTTTCAGCACTTGATTTTTTTCCTCCTCTTTTCTGACTACAGTGGAGCCACCAGGTAGCAAAAAGACAACACAAGATAGGATGTAGCAGAACAATTTTGCATGCCTATAATGAATGAGGGAATAAAACAAAGAAAACACCCCACCCAATCCCCAGGCCTCTTTACTGCTTCAAAATGCCCTCCTTCAGACATTCTAATTGGCTACTCACAGCAGCCCTCATGCTATTGAATGGAGAGTTAAGCAGGCCGTTTTACATACACCAGATAGAAAGAAAGGTCAAG
Organism: Furcifer pardalis; assembly: GCA_030440675.1. Lineage (NCBI taxonomy): Eukaryota > Metazoa > Chordata > Lepidosauria > Squamata > Chamaeleonidae > Furcifer > Furcifer pardalis. The sequence continues at coordinate 98,677,472 of CP126890.1, forward strand.
CACATGAGGAAAAATGAAGGAGACATAAAAATGTTATGTAAACCACCACCCCTTCTTTCTGCACGAACTCTTTATCACAGGAGCACATGCCCACCTTTCTGTTCAATGGTTATGAAGACTTAGATACCTTCAAACTCCTAGAAGAAGAAGACTTGGATGAGCTCAACATTCGGGACCCACAACACAGGGCTGTCCTCTTGACCGCCGTAGAACTACTACAGGAATATGACAGTGAGTGAAAAACCTTAACATTTCTTAACATTATGCGAATTGTGACGATCACCTCAAAAGTACCTCCCAGCAAAATGCCATGTGGGAGAGGAATTGCGGTTTCATTTTATCAGCTCTCAGAAAACATATCCCCTTATTTCTTTTGGCTTATCTCCTGGCAAGCAGCAATACCATAAGCAACATTTGCATAGAGGAAGGAATGCGTTTTTGAGTTTCTTTCTATCTCTTGATATTTTATGTCAGGATACAATGCATACAAAATTATTCAGAACACAGTTTAAAGCAGTTTTTCCCAACCTTTGGTTTTGGACTTCAATTCCCAGGAGCCTAAGTCAATTCCCCAAAGCACTGATCAGCCAATGTACTGAGTTAGGCTTCTGGGAATTGAAGTCCCCCTGTGGGGCGTGGGCCCCACGTAGGAAACCAATGATTTAAATATTTCTCTCAGGTTTTAGATTTTTATCCCTTACCCCAGATATGCAAGTGTAGCTTTCCATAGCCATCCAACTGGGGCTGCGGGTGGTAATATAACTGTTCAAATGCTTAGCACTGTAAAATACTATAAATATCATCCTAGAGGAGACTGTGGTGGCTTAGTGGCCAAGACACTGAATTTGGCAACTGGAAGATTGGCAAGTCAGCAGCTTGAGCCCTGAGTGCTGCACGGCAGAGTGAGCTCCCGTCTCTGTCCCAGTTCCTGCCAACCTAGTGGCTTGAAAGCAAGAAATTGCACATAGATAAATAGCTACCGCTTTGGTGGGAAAGTAAACAGCATTCTGTGTGCTCCACTGTCTAGCCATGCCTGTCACATGACCCTGCAAATGCAGATATTGCTTGCTCTTCGGCTGTAAACAGAGATGAGCACTGAACCCTATAGTCCAATACAACTAGCTTTTCAGCAAAGGAGAACTTTACCTTACTTTACCTAGAGTCTAGCTGAAGTCTTCCTCTTTCTAATATTCACAATAATAGATTCTTAGCTATCTTCTTCCTTCCACAGTCTCTCTGCAGAAGGATGATTAGAATTTCTGGCAATTTACCTAAGGAAGCCTTTAGGTTTTTTTGCAAGGAGTTGTTGGCTTTATTCTTTCTGTACATGTTGCCTTCTTACTTCTCTCCTCTTTTTTAGGCAACAGTGACCAGTCAGGTTCTCAGGAAAAGCTCCTTGTAGATGGCCAGAACCGAACTGGATCCTCTCCTCGGGATTCCGGCTGCTATGAAAGCAGTGAAAACCTAGAAAGTGGTAATGCTTGATCTATATCTATATCCCAAAGCAAGGAAAATCTGGTTCACAGAAAACTATTCAAATAAATAAATGCTAATTATGGAATCATAACTTTACATAGCCAACAGTTCTGAGTCTAATTTTCTACCTTCTTCATATTATCTTGGGGTGGTGTAACTGCCAGTGCAAAGCTTCTACTCTTCAGCTTTTCCAGGGCACTGTTTTGGAGATAATGGATTTTCAGCATTCTCTTTCACACTATCACATGTTTATGCTAGAGGGCAATAAAAGGGCTTCGTTCTGAGATCACATGGCTTGTTCAGATAAAGCATTCCACTCTTTTCTATTCCACAAACAATATTTGATGAGTTTTGCTCCTATGGTAGAGAAGGTTTATAAGGGAGTGTTGCAAATGAATGTTATAGGGGAATGTATTCAGAGCCTTAATAAAGGCTAGTACAGTACTTTGAGAATTGCTTGTTTACTGAAGATGTAACAACTGTGTTGCTCAGCTGCTACAAGAGGCCTTTGTGTGGTTCACAGCATGTCTACCCAGATTCAGACATTGACAGCTAAAAAAGCGAGAACCGCTGGCTGTGTGGTGTTCTGCTGATCACAGCTTGTTGCAGAACTGCAAAGAATAGAGCATGGTATGTGGCTGTCTTTGAACATACAATGTGAGTGGTATACTAAGGAGGAGTATGTTTTTGAATAAGCTGAACTTAGAGCAAATTCCTAAAAAATAATTGCATATAGTATTCTCTGGGATCAGTTCAGATCACCGAACCCTATAGTCAAATACAACTAGCTTTCCAGCAAGGGAAAGTTAGTAGATATAATAGTAGCACAGTAAACATTGCAGTGTTTTTTATTGAAAATGAGTATGTTTCAGTATAGTTTTGGTATGTCTTTATACTGTTTTCTTCTTTTTCATAGTCCTCTCTCAGGGCCAACACAACTTTGATTTAATTGCATAAATGTATCTAGCATAAGCGTTTGAGCAGCAAGACCAGGCTGAGGGAGAAAGATTTTTAAAAACCTATTCTCCTCTCTCACATCTACATCTGCCATTAGTCCTGGCAAGACCTGCTGAGGCCAACAGAACATTCAGTGCCCTAATTGTAATCTGTATTAAAGATTGGTAACAAAGTTTTTATGATAGCATGATAAGGTATCAAAAATTTCTCCTTCAGTGGAAGACAACAGTCAGAGTGCTAGGTTAGCTGTGCAATCAGGTGAAAGCCAACTCTTACAGTCTTTGGATATAGCTTTCGTCTGAATTCAACAGTTGTCTGCCTCTTGTGGATGGTACACGGCATTGTTTGTGAAGTACACAGATACCATTGTAATTGATGCTTTTAAAAAGCTTATTTCATCCAGGCAGCTATCTCACTAGATGACTGGTAGCAAAACTGCCTCAGCAGATCAGTTTTGCTTTTGAGGTAGTGTGAAATGATATAAACAACACCTATGTAATGCTTCTGGGAGTTTTGGGTCCTAGCAGGCAAAGATAGATCTTGCAATCATACTTTTTCAAATATGGGATTGCAGGTGGAGGGTCCAGTTGACCTCTTCTAATCACAAACCTCCCATATTGTCCTATTGATCTGTGCATCTCTTTTATACCAGAAGTTAGAAAATTCATGAAGGAGGAAGACAGAATAGCCTTTTATTAGCCAAATCCCCCCTCTTTGTTTGTCTGTGTGTGTTTCCATGCACAGAAGACACATGATGCAGGTTGTTTAGTTTGATTAGTCATCTGTCAGTCACACACCAAGTACACAACCAGCTGGGTAATGCACATCTTGTTAACGAGCCCCTGAAAGCCACTTTGACTTCAACATCTTTGCTTCTGTGTTTTGGGGGGAGAATGTATCCTGCCCAACATCTTTGATTGGTAACTCCAGGATCTCTCCATCTGGAGACACTCAGTACAACTTTTTAAATCAATGCCTGGTTTCAATGTACTATGAACAACTTGACGTAGTCAAGCAAAGAAGATGCATTTCTGAATCCATAGGGCATCCACAATAGCCACAACCTATTCCAGGATGTCTGATTGATGTTGAAATCTCATTTTTTCCAACTGTGATACAGCTTTTCTCTTCCGTGATACTCATGCCAAGAAGTTCTTTGTGAGCAGGTATCACAAAGGTTGGGATCTTATAACTGTTAAGCCCACTTTTGAACTGTAATGGAGACCAATGCATTTGGGATTCTATGTGCTTCCTGGGAGAGGAAGGGTACTGTGAATACACCCTTCATGCATGCATCAAATCCTTTCCCCTTCTCTGCTCTAGAAAATAACAGCAGCAAAAAAAGTGCAGTGCTTTTTTGGAGTCAAAGTTGCAAATGGTTTTGTACTTCAGTGCCATCAAGGGAGAAGAATAATTATTTGCTTGCTTTATTATTCCAATTTCAGATTACATTCACAAAAATTCTCTTGTTATTCCAATTTATAAATTGAGCCTGTCTCTTACAAACCTATTTGCATAAGTGTAGAGACATCGCAATATGTACAATCAGGGGAAACAATTGTGTACTCTTGAAGAAGAGAAAGTAATATATTCCCTGTGACATTTTTTCATTTTTGTTCACCTGCAGTTTTAAAGTTTTCTAATAGCCAGGAAAAGCCCAATGGATATAGACTTTGATTTAGATTAAGTATTTTTTCCAGTCTTCTTGAACTTTGGGGGTGGGGAGATGACAATGGACCATATATTCTGCAGTTAATGTGTGTTTGTTTCAACACAAACACAATGTGCATTGAATCCCAGCAACCAAAGATGTCTTACATAACACTGGTGTTAAGCATTTTTGGGATAAAGCTTTGCTTGGAGATATATTATTGCTTTCAAAAAATATATCTTGCTCTTTAAAAGATAGAAAGGCAGTGAATGAATTAAATCTGGCATCCTGCCAACCTTTGATATAAAGATTTTATCTCCAGGGATGAGATTATGTAAATTCTAGCTACTTCCATTTGATATATTAAATTAAAATTTGCAATACATAAACCATGAAACTTCTTAGAAATTGGTAAGTATATTCTTAAACACAGAAGCCTGGGTAGTGCATTTGGAAAGCAACTTTTTTACATGTTAACTAGAAGAACATTTATCACTTCCCCTAGTTCAGAATGTTAGTTTTATGGCAGGGGGGGGGGGCAGGATCTAAGGACTTTAGATCCAAATTCAAGCTTCCAACCAACCTCTACCCAAGCCAGAGCTTACCCAGAAATGACCCCCACCCCACCCAAAGCCATTAAAAATTGAACAGGAAGTAGTACCATAAGAGTTTAGATGAAGTTCCATTCAGCTCATGAGCCAAACTTTGCCTACCTGTGTGCTACAGGAATCTGACAACCTATTTGCTGTTAAGTTTTTAGGATGTGGGTCTTTACACCTAGAGTAAGTTGCATTAATTTCTGTGGAGTTTTAATTTAATTCTGTAAGTGTTTGGAATACTGTATATTGGCCAAATTCTAGTAGTAAATTGCAAATAAAGGAAGCCCACTTAATCTAAGGACTTGATGAGTCAACTCCTATCGTCTTCTTCTGTGTCTAAGCCAGACACGAAGCTGCCAAAATGAAGGCACCTTTTGGTGAATTCATTCTGCAGTTCCTTTTGCCTGACCTAGTGTGAGAAAGCTTATCCAGCAACACAGTGTTACCGTTACCAGGGTATGCCCAATTGTGGTTCAAATATAACACAACCTTTGAGGAGGCTCCTCCTGTGTACCCTATGTAAGGCCCACTGATTTGATACTCAAGTTGTGAGTTGCTACTGGTTTCAGTGTTTGAAAACAGGTGAGATGTACCTAACTTCTTTTCAGGCGTCTTATATCCCATTCTCTCTTTTGTCTTGCTTTGTGCATTGTTTTAATTGGAGAATTTGCAAACTATGTTACGGTGTTTTAATTAAAAGTAGAAGAGTTTGTTTATTTGTTTTTAAATTTTTATATTGCCATATTTAGTGCATAGTGCTACTTATGGAGCTGAACAAACAGTTTTTCCTCTGTGAATACCCTAACAAACCAAGACAGCTTTGAAAGAAACTGTCTTGTAACATATGGGGGGGGGGACATGTAGCAGTGGGGAAGTTCTACCAGCCTTTACAGAATGAATTATTTTCTGGGTGAACCTTAAAAATATGGTATTACAGTAATACCTCGGATAACGCTAAGACTTGGTTCCACAAGTCTTGGTGTTATCCGATTTTTAGTGTTATCAGATGCATGTTAAAATCCTATGGGATGTATCGGATAACGTTAAAGCTCCATAGAGATACATTGTAACCGCACAGGCTTTAGCGGTTGTTATCCGATCCATCCCATAGGACCTTAACGTTATTCGATTCAATTCTCCTCCTCAGATTACTTAACGTTATGTGATTGTAGCATTATCCGAGGTAAACGTTATCTGAGGTATTACTGTATATTAACGTGTGCTTTTTTGCATACAGAAAAAATACTGCTGAGGTTCAGAAACTGACATTATTTATTCTGGATCATTGTTTCCTCTCTCCCTGATCCCTTCTAATATTCATAGCAGTTCTCGATGCAGATTGGTTTATGAGTGCAGTATGTCAACTCAGAAAATCCCAACCTGCAATCCTGGAAAGAGGAGCAGACACATGCATAAAAATGAGCACCACGCCAAAGGAACAAACTAAATTGCCTATGTCACGTTCAGTATTTGTGGGCATGGGACTCTAAGCTGAAGCTGCTGTGCTGACCTGATAAAGGGAAGCTTATGTCCTTGCACCTTTTCAGATTGCTACACAGCTTCCAGAGTTGGAGCTCTGTGTACATGTGAATATTGAACACGACACTAGTCAGTAGGTGAGAGTGGGTTTCTTTCTACTTCAAGGCTGCATTCGTCTGTTTGGTCAGAAGCCCTCCTAACAAGACAATTTCAACAAAACAATCTGGATACATAGAAAGCCTCCAAACTGCTCATCGGTGTGCTCTGAAAGCCTCTATCTGAGATCTAATCTTCATTTACATCATATACTTTTCTCTCTTTTTCCCCGTTAATGATTCCTGTAGATGGAATTACAATGGCAAGAGGAGGGGGATATAATGATTTTCATAACTCCTTTCTGAAAATTAAGTTAAGCCCAATTAAGTTCAGTCAGACTTGTACTGCAGAAACAATGCTGAAAATCATTCATACACATACATCAACCATGTTATCACTATTGAAGTATTATGTCTGAATCGGTATAGGGCTCCTTCTAGGTAGAATAAGTTTGCAGGAGCTGGAGCTTATATATACCTTGTCCCCAATACCTTTGTGGGCCCACACAGATTTAGTTACAATGCCTGAATAGATTAGAGCTGTAATCAATTTCCATTTTGAGATTGCATATTTATATTACATGCATGGTGTTATACTGTATGTTGTACATTACTTGTACAGAAACTAATATTTCTTTTGTTTGGTTTCAGCTAAGAACCGAAAGTCTTGTGTCCTGCCCTCAGAACTGAACAGTGAATACAATTTTAAGAATTTCCACAAAAGTCTTCTTGCAAATTATCCGAATCTCCCCCTAACTAAATCAGCAGATGCCCTTCAACAAGGAGAGAATGCACCGTTCAGCTGTATGTATCGTGTTGCAAAAAACTGCCTCAAAACTCCAATAGCTGTAGGCCTCAAGAAGAACCGCAGAAGTTTACCTGTGAGTATCTGTCAAAGCTGTGAGATTCTAGAGGAAGCGCCCAGTGTGCCTGTCTTTACCAGATCTCACTCTCTAGGTGACCTTCATGGAGAAACTGGCATTAACTGTGGGGAGCCAGTAGGTGCTTTACCTCAGGATGCACTGAGTTTAACACAAAATCCAAATGGCTCTGGAGATGGTGTGTGGATAACAGAAGCACCAGTGACCAAGGAGCGCAAAGAGGACGTTTATTCTCTTAATGGAAAAGGAAAGGCATTGCACTTGCCTTTAACCATTCCTTCTAGAGGAACATTTCCCCTGTTTCTGCCTCAGAACTGTGATGTTCAGTCGTCCACACTTTCACACAGTGTAAGTTGGACTCCTTTTGAAAACTGTACAAAAAGCAGTCATGATCTTGGAATGGCTGATCACTGTCCAGTCCCCAAGGAGAATGTAGAGGCTGGTCAGAAAAATACAAGCGAGGCAAGAGCCCAGCCAAAGCTCTCTTCACAGCCACCACCAGTCCCAGCCAAGAAAAGCAGAGAACGGTTTTCTAATGGACATTGTCGTCTTCCTTCAGCCTTTTCTTGTCCAGATGTGCCCTCTTTGCCAGCAAAGAAGACTACCCAGTCTGGCTTCTCTGACTCTCACATATTGACTGCTACTGAACGGGAGCCCAAGAGCCCTTCCAGTATAATCCCTCCTTGGTTTTCAGATTTACCAGAGACTGCTAGTGTTCAGCAACATATGTTAAAACTGGGTCCTTCCATAAGAAAGGCCTCCAGTAATAGAGGACTGGATTTGGAAACAATGGTAGAAAACAAGCTGCTGTCAGAAGATATTGATCTCACTGAGGACCCATATTCTGATAAGGTATGATGTGAGAAAACTAAATATTTCATAACATTAACTGGATACATTGTCTGTAGTTCTCTTCTTTCCTTCCTTTTGGGGATGAGTATTCTATGGAATTAGAATTTTGCATAAACTGACAAAGACATTCCATTCAGACAATGGCACTAATGTGCCAAAACAGCTATAATTGTTTCTTGGAAGTGCCCCATTTACAGTAATACCTCGGATAACGCTAAAATCGCATAACGCTAAAATCGCATAACGTTAAGTAATCTGGGGAGGAGAATTGGATCGAATAACGTTAAGGTCCTATGGGATGGATCGGATAACAACCGCTGAAGCCTGTGTGGTTACAATGTATCTCTATGGAGCTTTAACGTTATCCAATCCATCCCATAAGATTTTAACATGCATCGGATAACACTAAAAATCGGATAACACCAAGACTTGTGGAACCAAGTCTTAGCGTTATCCGAGGTATTACAGTATAGTGAAAATTTGAATGCAATTCTTGCCATTCTTCTGCAAATTTTTCACTTTGATTTTCTGTATTGGTTTCACAGTCCATGTGGTGAGCCAGTTAAATAGTTTTTGATGTGAAATTTGCCATGTAGACTGTTTTAAGTTGCTCCCATTGTATGTTTGCAATATCTATGCCAGTACTGTGGGGCTATCAGCTTCACAGATTCATATAATAGATTGATACTGAAAATTGGTATTAATGCTGTCTGGTTTGTTCCTTGGGACCATGTAAAAACTGGCTTCTGCCAAATGGCAACGAGGCCTGAGATGCTCATTTGTCTGTGATTTGAATTGAACAAAATCAAACAACGTTAAGGACATTTTTTTCAGAGGAACAGATTCAGTACCTAAAATATACACGCTTTTCAGTATTCAAAATATATTAATTGCTTGTTTTTGAATGTATACCCTGCCCTTTTGGTGCATGCACCAGTCATATCAATGTTCCCAGATGTGGAACCGAACAAATTACACACTAGTTTTGTTTTCTTAAGGCAAAAGAGCAACCGAATGGAGTTAATACTATTTTGGTTAACTAAAATTTTGTTTCCTTCCTAATTCCTGTCCTTCATGTCCTGAATAATTGGAATCTGCAGCATGGCCGCTGTGGCATTCCTGAACTTTTGGTGCAAAGATACTCAGAAGATTTAGACCAACCTGAAAAGGACGTTGCTGCAAACCTGGACCAAATACGAGTAAAACAGTTGAGGAAGCAGCACCGCATGGCAGTAAGTTTGTGATAAATGGCTCATTTTCGTTTCAAGAGAAAGTAAGGATTGAAAACTACAATCACAATACAGTAATACCTCGGATAACGTTTACCTCAGATAACGCTAAAATCGCATAACGTTAAGTAATCTGGGGAGGAGAAGTGGATCGAATAACATTAAGGTCCTATGGGATGTATCGGATAACAACCGCTAAAGCCTGTGCGGTTACAATGTATCTCTGGAGCTTTAACGTTATCCGATACATCCCATAGGATTTTAACATGGATCGGATAACACTAAAAATTGGATAACACCCAAGATTTGTGGAACCAAGTCTTAGCGTTATCCGAGGTATTACTGTATAGTGGAGCCCTTTTGGGCGTTACTACTTTCAATAGCAGTTTGTGGGAAATGCTCTGAAATATGCAGGGAGGTGTTTATTCTCCTTCTATTGCTGTTGAAACACTATCAGAGAATAAACAAAAGAAAAATACTAGCACTTTGAAGTGCTAAAGTGATACTTGCTTTCGTGGATCAAATCCACTTTGTCAGACCTGGATCCATGAAAACTAACATCAAAATATAACAGTCTTCAAAGTGCTACAATGTTTTTCGTTTGTGTTTATTCTCTGATACGCTTGCAACACAGACTAACACGGCTACTATTCCAAAAAATTCAACTATGTTGAAACACTGTGGCTTCCATCAGTAGCAGCAGCAATGCTGGGGAAAACTATTTTATCAAAATAAAGAAGTCAAACCGTTGGATTACATTGTGTTCTCTCCTGCTTCAGATTCCAAGCGGAGGCCTCACCGAAATCTGCCGAAAACCCATTGTCCCTGGACACATCGCTTCCATATCCGACTGGCTGGTTTCGATTGGCCTTCCGATGTACTCAAGTTCCCTCATGGCCGCAGGAGTCGAAGACCTAAGCAAAGTGCCTTCTCTGTCCCAAACTTCGCTTCACGATGCTGGCATCACAGAGGAGAGGCATATAAACAAGCTGCTGGCAGCAGCAAGACTCCTCAAAATCCTCGATCCAGAGCCAATCTAACATGCTCTGGAATGTGACACTGGCCTGTTAGAGGACCTCCCATTTCTCTTTGTCTCTCACCCAGTGTTTGATAGATCCAGTGAACTATGTAATGAAGCAAAACAGGTCCTTGAGAAGCATTTTAAGGTTTGGAGACTTGGGTTTGGCCCATGATTGATATAGGAGGACAGACACAGCTTTTAGTGATCAGAGAGAAGCGGCATCAACTGGTTGCCCTCCCCCCCCCCCAAAAAAAAAAGCACAAGAAATTATTTTAGTTCTTTTACAAACCTCAAGGCCACCTGGGGTCCTGAGATTGTCTGTGTGCATTATAGGTTTTTTTAAAAGGGATCCTTCAGTCTGCTGGAATATTGTTTAGTTTTTGTAGACTACACAAACTTTAAGCTCTAGTGACTAGGTGGGAGAAGCACATGTAGCTTTATTAGGCCTTCAAGTGTTTTGGATTTGTTATGCTGATCTAAAGTACATCTGATTGACTAATCATATATACAAGAGGACAACACATTCTCCCCCTCCCCCCTTCCCAGCTCTGCCTTTTCGTTCTGGTGATCTCATCTTTTTAAAAAAAAGCCCTTTGAGTTCCTTTTGATAGCCTTTAGTGTAGTTTTTTTTTAGGCTGTTGAGTCTCTGTGTCAGGGATGGAGAGCCTGTGGCTCTTAAGGTGTGGCTGAACATCTGCTCCCAATAGACAGCCTGTCTAATGTTCAGCAGAGATGGGAGATGAAGTTCAGGTATGTTCAGAGGTCTTTAGGTTCCATGTTCTGGACTGGATTTAGTTCAAAATTTACCATCAGACTGCTTTAGAAAACCCTTTCTTTCTACAAGATTGAAATAGTTTTGATACCTGCATTTTTTTAAGTACTCAGATTTTTATTTGCCTTCAAACTGTTTTGAGCAGTTCACTTGATCAGCATGTTTGTTTTCCAAACTTTTTGGCAAGTTTGGCAACAGACAGGCTTTTGACTCGAAAGCAATTTTATTAGATTATTTCATTGTAACATCTGTTTGAAAAAGTTATGGGGTTTTTTTCCTTTCTCTTTTTTGAAATTACCAATTTCAGTTCTCAGGCTAACAGTTAATGTTTGCTGGTAATACTAAAAGTCTAAAAGATATTTTGCATTGTTTATGTACATATATTATAAATATATAAAATTATATATAAAATTATAAAACATGCTTTCCATGGTAATCACAGTTTTATGTATTGTATTATATGGCAATACCTCTGAGGCAGCTTTGACTTGGTAACCTGACCATATCGATCAGAAATATGTGCTTCTTGAAAAGGGAAGGGAAAAGAGAGGTTTATTAACAAGAGGTAAATAAACTGAATAAGAAAACTGTCTCACATACAGTACCAGAACAAGAATTGCACTCCATTCTATAGCAGAGGAGAAGCTGCCATTCTGGCTAAAATAAATACAGCACCTCCATTTACTGGGTGCTTAAACAGCTTCTTGAGAGTACAAGTTTTTTGTGGGCTAATATTCCTATCTGTTCCTTCTTCATGATACCAGGTTCTCGTTTTTTAAAATGATTAACATATAGTGCATTACAATCTCCTTGCTTTTCCGAATATGGATAAATTTTATTTTTGTACATGACCTTTTGTATACCAAATAAGTTCAGCTTGAGTCCTAATAGATTATTCTTTACTTCTCATTTACATTAATTAGGATAATAGAGGTGTTTCAGCAGAGATTACAGGCCAGTAGACTAAAAGATAGAATGAGCTTAGCACGGGCTGGAAATACAGAAACCTATTTGAAACTGGTAAGCAAATTTAAGCAAATCTTGTCACTTCTCTGGGCCTCCCTTGCTCTGCCTCTGGATAAGAAGCCATTTACACGGGATCTAAAAATGCATTCACTGAAAATGTTTTGTCTCGGGCACAAAGCTAAAACCACTTTCCCCAAAATATTTTGACCAAGCATTGTAGGCTTCGTATCATATTGTCATACTTGCAATAATTTATTAAAACCAAAATCAAAAATACAGGCTATGATCTAGTCCAGTGATGGCAAACCTTGGCACTCCAGGTGTTCTTGGACTTCAATTCTGAGAAGCCCAAGTCAGCACTCCTGCTGATCAGGGCTTCTGGGAATTGAAGTTCAAGAACACCTGGAGTGCCAAGGTTCGCCATCACTGATCTAGCCTAATATGCTCAAGAAGCTGCTATGGATTTTCTTTCATTTGTGGGAAACAGATATATGGTAAATCCTGAAAAATAACTTTGAAGAATGTCAGATGGTTTAATGTCTCTCTTATTCTAAGAGAGGAAACCCTTTAGAAATTAAATATATTCCATTTAGATAACAAGAATAAGCTCTCAAGATAAAGATCAATGGTTAAAGTGCTAACAAAGTTTGATTTTTCCCAAGCAATTGTTCACTCTGGTCCTGCTGCCAAAAAGCTAGAACCAGCAAAACCATTCTCCTCTGTCAGTAACAGGCTTTTGATACAGTAGAACATTTCTTCCAGTTGAACAGGAAAGGATGTTATCTTTGCCAATTCTCCTTTACCCAATAACATTGGAGACTGAAAAGTAGCAAAGATAACCTTGATTTAATTATTGTCAGTGGAAATAGGCACAATGGATATCCTCCATTCAGAGATGCTTTTGCTGAAATCTCTGGGCCTGGGTTGGAAGCAAATTCTCACACAAATCATCCACACTAGCTTCCACATGATATGTACATTTCAAACATAGGGTCATAGTGACCACCTCCCTGAACCACGTGACTGGCCTGCAGCCCAGTACATTTGGGCACCCCAACTTAGAACAACAGGGCTTCTGCTTGCACAGGGAGGTAGTGGATGCTTCCTTGTGCACATGCTGGGAGCAGAATAAACATGCGTGTAATTGACTTTTCATGCGCAGTGAAAATGAACAGGATTGTGACCTTAGAGTGTGTTACTTTCAGATGAGCACCATGCAATCCAGTGGATCCTGGACTGGAAATGAATGAAAGTTACCTGGGGTTTCTTTAAGGAAAAAAAGTATGTTAGGATATACAAGTTGTACCTCGCTTAAAGAGCATAATGTGTTCCACAGGATTGCTCTTTAAGCGAGTTTGCTCTTTAAGCAAAACACCATTGTAAGTGACAAATTGTGTGGGGGATTGCGAACCCCGATTTATTTGTTAAGTGAGTTTTTGGTTGGTTTTATTTGTTAAGCGAAGCAAACATTCAGATAAAATTCTGCTCTTTAAGTGAATTACTCTTTATGTGAGGTTTGACTGTAAAGGTTGCTTTTATGGTTCTGGCATTAAAAGAAGACCACACTTACCCTCAAGGCCAGTATGGCATACTTTAATATTCACAACTTACCTTACAAAAGAGGCGATAGTGATTTCTTGACCTCAAGCCAAAGGATATTTGAGTTCTATGCATGAATTCAGGGACAGCTTTCCATCTATTCATGCACATGCATATATCAATCTTTTGATTTGTTTTAATAATCAGATCAGTATTTTGGGTTACATTTTTGTATATAAATATATGTAACTTTAGTGTGGCACAGACCTAGCTGATGACCATATATCCTGAAAAAGCCTTAAAGTTTGGTACCCTCTCCTGCAAAGGAAGTACAGTAATACCTCGGATAACGTTTTACCTCGGATAACCCTAAAATCGCATAACGTTAAGTAATCTGGGGAGGAGAATTGGATCGAATAACGTTAAGGTCCTAAGGGATGTATCGGATAACAACCGCTAAAGCCTGTGCGGTTACAATGTATCTCAATGGAGCTTTAACGTTATCCGATCCATCCCATAGGATTTTAACATGCATCGGATAACACTAAAAATCGGATAACACCAAGACTTGTGGAACCAAGTCTTAGCGTTATCCGAGGTATTACTGTACCAGTAATATAAAGAGCTTAGTGCTCACAATAATGGTCCTTATATAGAACTTTCCAAGTGAGAGATTGTTTAGAAAATAACAATATAAAGCCAGACTCTTCGTCTGGATTTAGATCTCATTTTCTCTTTTCAAACAGAGCAAGTTCCACAGTCATGATGTACAGTTTTACGGGGGGGCTGCCATGAGCATAGTTTTACTCATAAATGGGCTCAGGGTTCCAGCGACAATAGTAGGAAGAGGAAAAATCAGCTTAGGTCCTTGTTAAAGACTATTCATACATTTCTGAGTGTAAGCAATAAAGGTCAATTAACCAAGTCACAGCTGTACCTCTGTATTGTACTATTGTAAGCTAAATACATTGACTACAAATTAACTTTTACCCATAACTGAGACCTCTTTTTTGGAAAACGAAAAAATGTAAGCAAGTTCTATAACAACTAACCAATGTTGCACTTTCTGTATATGAATCAATATTTAAATAACTTATTTTTCTCCATTTGCTGTTCTTAAATAATGTAAGTAGCTGTAATATACCAGTACCAATATGTCTTTGCAGTTAGCTTCAACCTGAGAAAGCTGTGTATAATAAAGAAAGAAGAAACCGGGGGGCGGGGGGCAAAACCCTAAGAATGTGTAAAGATTAGTGTACTTTGTTCTATTTAGCAAAGTGGGGCAAGAAAATGAATCTTCTGTGTATGAAAACTTCTCTATAATTACGTCCTATTGTTCAAAGAAAAATAAAATTCCTTCAAGTTCATACGTGTTTGTAATGTTACGTATTTAATTTTATAAAAGGTAACTAAGGCTTAACTGAATAGGAGAACAGCTTCAAAATTGAGATAGTATTTTGTCAGAATTAGGAGATCCAGCATTACATATAAGCTAGCTAGAATGAACACAAACTGTGGGTATTTTTCAGATACATTAGTACCCCGGATAACATTATGACTTGGTTCCACAAGTCCCGTCGTTATCCGGTTTTTAACGTTGTGCGATACATTGATCACACAATGTTAAAAATAAGCCCTGTTTCCCTGGAGGCTGCAGCAAGCCAGAACGTCGGGATTTGAATCCTGACATTTTGGCTTGCTGCAGCCTCCAGGGAGGTGGGGGAACTTTGGAAACAACTTGGATTGGGTCTCCCCACCTCCCTGGACCCGGCAGGGGGGGGGGGGTCAGAGACCCCAAAATTGGTTTTTAAAAAAAGGATGTTTTTTTTACCAATTTTGGGGTCTCTGACCACCACCACCCGCCGGGTCTAGGGAGGTGGGGAGACCCGATCCAAGCTGTTTCTGGGCTTCCCCGACGTCCTCAGCCAGTGCAGCAAGCCAGAATGTCAGGGTTCGAATCCCGACATTCTGGCTTGCTGCACTGGCTGAGGACGTCAGGGAAGCCCAGAAACAGCTTGGATCGGGTCCCCTGCCTGCTCCAGAGAGATCAGAGGACCTGATCTACAGCTGCAGGGTGGCTGGGGAAGCTGACGGGGACTCCCTGTCGGCTTCCCTAGCCACCCGCCCTTGCCTCCATAGCTGCAGGGTGGCTGGGAAGCTGAACGGAGAACCCCGTTCAGCTTTCCAGCCACCCTGCTGCTAAGAACGACTGTATCGGATAACGTTAAAAATCACGTTATTCGATACAAGATTTTTCCAAAAATCTTGTAACGTTATGCGGTTTTCACGCTATATGGTACTCGCGTTATCCGGGGTATTACTGTACTAGATTTTCCTTCCATAGTTTTGGAGATCTACAGCAGGTACTTATAAACGTATACAGTCCCACTGTTGATCTAGTTCAGGGGTTCCCAACCTTTTCAAGCCGGGGGCTGGGTCACGCTCTCTCAGTCAGCTTTTGATGGCCTGACAGCCATTTTGCCCTGCCTGAACGATGGGGGTGGCCATTTTGTTCCAACAGCTGAAAAGGGTGGCCATTTTCTTTCTCAAATGCTCTTGGAGGGATGGGGTCCAACAGAAATGGTGACATAGGCCACATCCAGCCCACCGACCTTAGTTGGGATCCACTGATCTAGTTGTAGGATATTGCTATAGATAAGACCTCTGTTGGAATGGTGACATATCATTTTGGAGAAGTTTCCGGATGGCTTTGGAGAGATTTCTGGATGGCTATTGGAAAGTTCCACCAGCATAACACTACCAGATAACAAATATTTCACTGCTGTTAGGGAAGTGCACTGAAGGGGCAATATTGGGGCAGGATACAATGCTGCTTCTTTTCACAGCATGTTTCCTGAAATTATGCCAGCTTTGGGCCTGTGGTGATTTCCCCCACCCCCATCCCAATTCTACTGGCAAAGGAAGATGACAAGGACACTCTTGTGTAGAAGTCACAGATCTTGACACACACCCAGTTTATAATCAGTCATGCAATAATTGTCTACCAGAATGAGTGAAAGCTTACGCTGTGGGCCTTATTCTCTGAATATGTTACTGGCCTATGTTACTCCTACTCCTCATCGACTGCAACTCATATCTGAGAATGCATTTTTTCCCTGATCACGGAGCCATCCCCACTGCACATACGAAATGAGAGGTGGAGGATTCTACACCGGGACTGCAAAGGACTGCTTCAGTCTTGAGGATATTGACATGGTGAACCTTCATAGCCAATCCATCTGTTGGGAATCAGAGTTCCTCCTCTGCTCATTTTGCCATTGGGGCCAATATAATGGTTTCCAGTAGCATTCCCTCCACTAAGGGGGGGGACCATCACCCCATCTAAAGGGGCTCATCTGCCCGTAACCGTTGGCCCCTTTAGGGAATCAGGTTAGTTAACTGCCACCTGACACTCGGTGTTGAGTCACTGACTGTACGGTCTTCTCCATTACCATAGTGGGATGTCCAGCCAGACATACTATGTTACTAAATGAAAAGTAAAAACTCAACACTACCTGTGAAGGGGTTGTGAAAGGGAACTACCGGTATATATGGAAAGGTCCCAAATATCTTTCACGGGTTTTTAATTTTTCTTGTGTTGATTGGTTTTCTCGGGTAATTTTTTTTAACATGTTAACTATTATGTTGTTTCTCTCAATTTCTTCCAAGTCTTTTTCCTTGTTTTTTGGATGTCCATCACTGATTCTATCTTTGCAGCTCTATATTTTCACACATTTTAGAGGAGTTACACAGTAGGGAAACGGCACATTGCAGTATTGCTGCTCAGCTGCCAACAGAAAAAGAAAGATTCAGCTGGCTTAAATAATCCTGACAACAGCTTGCTTTCTTTATTCGTATCAGAGGCACCACCAGCATATAATAACATACAAAGCTAAAATTAACACATCTAAAAACAAAATGGAATTAAAAAGGGCTAGATGACATCTGCCCAATACCGGGTCACTTCAGCAGCATTTCCTCTTGCCAACATAAGGTCCTTCTGACAACAGCTGAAAAGACAGCTTGATGGGACATATATATCTATCACTTCAGAATTTTGCACTCATCAACGACATCCTCTATTTACATTTTTTCATATGTGCATACACACTCTGTGAACTCATTGTGAGGTATTGTAATAATATATAAACTAATATGCAAGTCCTGGTAAGTTTATCTCTTAATAGCTTGTCCATCAATAATGAGTTTCTTCTAGGTATTAAAATTATCCTATATTTTCTATTGCTGTTATTTAAAATATCATTGCTATCCTGCCAGTCCATGACAGATGAGTGCTCAAGAAAGCTTACAAATATTTAAATAAAAAGACAAGTGGAAAGCATTTGGCCATAAAATTAGCATGATATTAACAATATCAGTTTTGTTATACAGTAGTTCCATACAGCAGTTTAAAAAGATGTGGCTCTGCACCCTAAAAGCATAAGCATATGAAACAATTACAGTTCTGAAAGGCATGCACTGCACAGTGTACCTTATATTGTACATGTTAAATGTCAATAAATGTGCCAAGTTTTGCCAAAGTTCAATGTTTGGATTTTTTAAATAGACAGTCAAGAGATTCCCTTTGGTGGTGCTAGTACCACACACTAGTGCTGTGATGGCTAACCTTGGCACTCCAGATGTTCTTGGACTTCAATTCCCAGAAGCCCAAGCACCCTGTGAATCCACATGAATGGATTTACTGCAATTCATCCGGCCCGCGCTGCCCTCATTGCTCCTGCAAGCGGAAGTAAATGCGCCCATACGGTTAAGACTCTTCTGGGTTAACCCTTCCTCTGTACGGGCACGTTTTACTTCCACTTCCAGGAGCAATGAAGGCAGCACAGGCTGGTGAATGGCAGTAAACCCCTTCATGTGGATTCACATGATGCTTGGGCTTCTGGGAATTGAAGTCCAAGAACATCTGGAGTGCCAAGGTTCACCATCACGGCTCTAGTCTTTCTCAACCTTGGGTTTTTGGACTTCAATTCCCAGAAGCCTAAGTCAATTTCTCAAAGCACTGATCAGCCAATGTACTCATGGAGGCTTCTGGGTACAGAAGTCCACCAGTGTTCCATGGTACATAGTTTGAGAAATGCTGGTCACCAACCAGGGGTGTCATGCCAACAACTTTGAGAAAACAGCTTTCAATCAGAAGCAATTTTTCCATGACACTCAGGCTGTTGTGGAGCACAGTGTACCACAACAAACCACCAGCCATAGGCTGGGGTGCAGTGGAATCATCTTTTAAGAAAACCTACCTATCCTAGAAGAAAACAACCCTGACTGCTCCTTAGAAGGTCAAATAATAAAGATGAAGCTAAAGTACTTTGGACATCAAATGAGAAGAGAGGATTCACTTGAGAAAGCCTTGATGCTTGGAAGGGTCCAGGGCAAAAGAAGAAGGGGGTGGCCAAAAATGAGATGGCTAGATGGTATTGTAGATGCAATAGGCACAGAGCTGAGCGAGTTGAGGGGGATGGTGGAGGACAGGAGTGCCTGGCGGACAGTGGTCGCAGAGGTTCAGAATCGACTGTGCAACTGAACAACAAAAACCCATGTTTGCATCATTCCCTAACATTTTCCCGAGATACAGTAGAAATGGAAGAACAAGAGACAAAGTCTGGCAAAGCCTGTGGGTGAGGAAAACAGGGCCAGTAACAAAGTGGCAAAAACATCATTTGTGTCCACTCATCAAAACTCAGATGAATCAAAACATGACATTACCCAGGCTAACCAAAATCAGTGCCAATCTTTGTCCAGCCTATGCCTCCTACACTACTAAATTGTCAAATCAGTTGAGCCAAATTTTGTCAGTGTGAAGCTTTCACACATCAAGCCTATGCCTCCTTCCTCACAATCTTGTGATAGTGACAGATTACGATTCACTCGTCTACTCCTTTACCTAGGCACATACCACCACTATTCTGTAGCACAATAATGTTGACATACACTGTACAGCTACAACGGTCACTTTACAGTAAGGATCAGGGAGGGGAAAGTGCCAGGGAAAATATGGATGTATTCCCTGATTAGGTGAAGATGCCAAGAAGAAGCTGCCCAGGTTTCCTGAGACGAGGAATTTTATAGTTTGGAAGGAACCAGTGATGGGATGTAACAGGTTCTCACCAGTTCTCTAGAACTGGTAGTAACTTTTCACAGTGTCCTGGAGAACCAGTAGCAGCTTTTTGGGGGGAACCACCTTTGGAGCTTACCTTTTCACTGGTTCCCCCACTGCGCATGCATGCCAAGCACTTGGTGTGCATGCATGCCTACAGTGCTTGGCACGTATGCACAGCCTCTTTGCTGTCCTCTCAAGCAGGGAGGAGGAAGAGAAGCTGCTAGCTTGAAGCTCCCTATAGCCTGCTCCCCAGGGTAAGTGACTCACCCTTTGATGTGGTGTGTCTGTGTGTATTTTAATGTGTATTTAATACCTTTACCTATATTGACGTACTACTACAGTTCCTAAAAAGACCTGGCAGCCTGGCTTGGGGTTTTTAAGCAAAGTTTTGGAGTTACCTCATCAATAAGCTACACCTGTGCTGTTCCAATTGCTGTTCCAATTGGAGAACCCTTAAAGAGATACAGCTGTTTTACATTTACATTAAGGTATATTATCCTAGAGAACTGGTTAGGCAAAGACTTAGTACCTAACTTCTTTAACTGTTGAAAAGTGCCAAAATGAAGCCATCTTGTGGAGAGTTCATTCTGCAGTTCCTTCCATCTGACCTAGTGTGAGAAAGATTAGCCGGAATAAGCTTTAAGCTCTGGTTTAAAAGCTCTGTTTGATTTGTGTTTGGGGTGGGTGGGTGGCTGTATTTTAATGTATTTTTTATTTTATTTATTTATTTTTTAAAATTTATTTACGGGTTAGTGTTGTGGGTGGGTTGAGGTGTTTATTATTATTATTATTTATTTATTTATTTATTTATTTATTTATTTTTTCTTTGGCCCGGCCATGTCATGACATCATGACAGTAGCTCCGCTCACACTGTGATGACATCACGGTGGGGTAGTAAAATTTTTGACATCCCACCACTGGAAGCAACCCCTGGGAAGCCACTGGCTCTCTTTCAGCCAAACTTTCCCCAAACTTAGGACATTGAGGAAGCTTCTCCCACAAACCTTGGGGAGACTGATACGAGAGAATGTAGGACTTTATCACGCCCATACTGAAACCTGCCAATGTGTGGATTGATATGTGTGTTTTTAAATTAGCTTTTCTTTCCTTCACAGCACTGACTCTACAGTTTGTTCCCACAGGAGGGCACTGTTCCACTAACTAGAAATAAAACACGGGGCTATTCCTGAATTATGAATTATGATATAGACCCAGGCTGTTTCCAAGATACTTTTGAGTTACAAAACACAAATAAAAAACAAAACCAACATGACAACAATCGCTTTCCAATATTCCTTTAACTGGAAAGAATGATGTCTTCTGAAATGGGTGCAGCCCTGAAAATACATTGGGAGCCTGACAAAAATCTGAAAAAACACTGATTTTCTCTCTTTTGCACACGTGTGCATCTGAAGAGCCAGCCCAAGTTGCTGGCAAGGACTCACACACATACGGCAGAAATAAGTAATTTCCTTGCAGATAACTGTCTGGTGACCATTCTGTAGCACAAAAAAGTGGACACAACAAATTATCAGTCCAAAACGGTTGTCTCTTCCAAAGTATCTTCTTGCTCAAGAATTTGTCAGTGTATACATTTACATTATTTTCATTAAGAGCCAGAATGTTTGAGCGTTACATTACAGATATAAATGCAGCTCTACTATTTTGAGAGAGTTAAGTGTAACAATGTGATCTTCATTCACTAAAGTCAGAGAGCAGTCTTAATGAGCCAGGCTCTTTCATCTTCTCTACAATATAGGTTATTGATGTTTTTCTACGGCCGAAAAGGATGTGCTCCACAGGATACTAACCTCCAGCTGCTTTCCAAAAAAAGGATGTCCACTTGGAAACAGTAAAATTCCCTCCAGAATATCATTTTAAGTTCTTCATCAGCATTTGTTCAGTAAGACTCCAGGCTGCTGCTTCCTAGTTACCTATGGCAGCTGGCTGATGCTTCGCTGCTATGCATCGAGCGGTTCTTCAGAATCACAATCCAGAAACTTTGCCTAACATTAAAACCAGTTCTGTATCAGAGACAAGACAATGTTTGCTCATGAAACCATCTCACTAGTAACTCAGGAAAACAAATATTAGTTAAAACATTACCCAAACTACACAGACAAGAAAACCTAAGAGAGGCCTGATCAGATCTGTGTGGTCAGCATCCATCTGCCCAAGATTGATGAGGTGGCATCCAGGTTCAAGAAGTAATACCCACAGTACCTTCTTCATCAACACTTTAGTATGGCTGTTACAGATAAACAACACTCCTCTGTTCAGTGGAGATCTTTGGCAGGAACAGGGACCAATTTTCTATCCTCAGAATCATCTGGGAGAGATACAGGATGCCAACCCTGGTTTGTGGGGGGTGGAGAGAGACTTCCTGGAGTGACAGTCCATCTCTGTCTTTTTTTACTGTGGAAAACAATTTTTTGGCTGGAAAGATTTTTGGCCGGAGCTCTGATGGGGCATCTTTCGGTGAGTTCATTCTTGCAGTTCCTTTTGCCTAACCCAGTGTGAGAAAAATTAGCCAGCAACACAATCGTTACCCGATTGTGGTTTAAAAATACCACAATCTTTGAGGTGGCTCTTTCTGTGTAACCCCCTCTGACAGGGTTAAAGCTAAGGGATCAGATGAAACTGAAAAATATCTGGGAAATGCCCTTGATCCACATGATCTAAGAACACAGCTAATTTAGTCAGCATGACAGAAGGCATTTTTAAAGTGGGTACTGGTACTCTTCCAAGTTAACTTTTCTTTTTGGCTGATGGTGAGGAAGCCAACAAAGAAAGAAAATACCAAGCAACCATTATTTTACTGTACAGTGTTCCCTCCCCCCTCCCCCAAATTGAATCTATTATCTCTGATTCATCAAAGTGCTGATATGGGCCGGAATTAGCCAAGAGTGTAAAGGATTGCAGTGGCTTAGTGATTAAGACGCTGAACTTGCTGACTGGAAAGTCAGCAGGTCAGCAGTTCAAGACCTGAGTGCCGCATGCTGGAGTGAGCTCCCATCTCTGTCCCAGCTCCTGCCAACCTAGCAGTTTGAAAGCAAGAAATTGCAAGTAGATAAATAGGGACCACTTTGGTGGGAAGGTAAACAGCATTCCGTGCACTCAGATGTTTAGTCATACCTGCTGCATGTCGATGGAAACATCTACAGACACAGATAGCGCTGGCTCTTTGGCTATAAACAGAGATGAGTACTAAACCCTAGAGTCAGATATGACTAGCTTTCGAGCAAGGGCAACTTTGACCCTTACCTTTACTGTGGGCCAGGGCTTGACAAGAGTGTACAGGGTCTTCCAAGCCAGTATCCTACTGTCAGAAAACGACATCTTTTTCCTAATGTTCTCAAAGTTTGGTGAGGTAGTAGTTTCAAATAGGCCTCAGAACAAAACCTTTGTCTCCTCTCAGCCTCAAGGCTGTGTTACAGACAGCATGTTTTCCAGTAATTCTTATCTTTCTAAGCTATCTGAGATCCAATGTTTTGTCTAGGTGCCAGAACACTCTCTGTGCACGTGTGTAAACAATGTATTGCTGTGAGAAAGTTATTCTCTGTTGTTCTCTGTTACCTGATTGGCTAAAGCTAAAGCACCTGACTGCAAATTCTCCATTTTGGAGAGAACTGGGGAGTTCGTGTCTGCTTCTCCATGGATTAAGACCTGTTTTTGATTAGAGAGCTTTTGTTTCTGGATCTCTATGGGCTAACATTCTTTTGCCTAGGAGCTATGCATTTTTGCTCCTTAAGATGGTTACCTAGATTACCTGTGGACTGTATTGGACTGACATATGCTACTGACTTTTATGCTTTATGAACCTGATCAATAAATCTTCATCATTTTCTTGAACAACGTGTCTTCATTGGACTAAAAGGGTAAGAGAAGCATTGCATTTCACACACAAGCCTTTGAACACGCTACCCAATTAAACCTCCTTGTGGATGATAAGCAGCTGTAAAGTTTTTATTGCCGGCCAGCCTGCCCTTTGGATGCTTTGGTTAAGGGAGGTTACCAGAGAGAGGGCCAGCTGGTACGTGACACCTACAGTAAAAACAAGGAGCAGGACAGTAATTACTCAACCATTCCTCAACCCATTTTGGCAGTTTCCTTACCATGTAGCATTTGTGCACTGGTTGGAACCAGGTAGGGACCTCATAGGAACAGGGGAGACCCTATGCAATTGCCCTTCCACTCCATGGTTTTGTAACAGGAAACTGGCACATGACTTTTGTTTCTCTTTTCCTCTTCTCCTGCTAAACTCCAAAAAGTTAATACCTGGGCATATTCTCATAAATCCGTCTCACCAAAACCAACCATGCCCTTTTTCTAGGCTCAGCCTCCTTGGATCCTTTTGGCATTCCACATGATTCTCAGATGACCCAGAGTTTCACGTCCTTGGGAAGCTGTTGGGGCAGAAGCCTTGAAAGAAACGATTCTGTTAACAGCAGCAATCCCAGGCTTCTCAATGGAAGTTGTAGAAAGGGAGTGATCAGGGTTTCTACATACAGTACTGTACTTTTGTCACAGTATGCAAACAACACAAAAGATAATTGACAATACTATGCAGCTCTACCATTAGCCATAATACCAGAGATATTATTTGCCAATTGAAGTAGTGCAAAAAAAAGGGAGGGGTACTTTCCCAAGTCCTGTGTGATCATAAAAATGTTCACTACAAAGCAACTATCATTGAACCCAATACAACCTACTTTTCAGTATCACTACATAGAACCAGTGGTGGGCATCAGCAGGTTTGCACTAGTTCGCCAGAACCGGTAGCAGAAATTCTAGCTGGCCCTGCCCATCCAAGATTTGAAATAAAGTAGTCCTAATTCAGGTGCAACACAGGGCTTTCCCCCTGGCCATGCCTACCATACCACTCCACAGAGTAGGTAGTAAATAATTTTGAATCCCACCACTG
Source organism: Furcifer pardalis (assembly GCA_030440675.1). Lineage (NCBI taxonomy): Eukaryota > Metazoa > Chordata > Lepidosauria > Squamata > Chamaeleonidae > Furcifer > Furcifer pardalis. The sequence continues at coordinate 98,702,035 of CP126890.1, forward strand.
GGCAGGCATAACTAGATCACCCACCCAGTCACATGCTCACAGAGTAGGCCATGCTCACAGAGTAGGCCACACCCACAAAGTAGGCCACACCCACATGTGGTAGTAAAAAAAATATTGGAGCCCACCCTCGCATAGAATGATGATACAGTACCTCATGTGAGAGACAGAGTGAATAGTGATGGGCTAGGTCTCAGGAAGCCTGGGTTTGAATTGCCACTCAACCATGGAAACTCAGTGGGGATGGGAATAGTAAAACCACTCTTTAATACTTCACTTACCTTGAAAGCACTGTTAGAGTCCCTAGAAGTTGGTTCCTACTTGAATGCAGATAAGAACAACGCTATAGAATTATTCTGTGATTCAGGCTTATAAAAAACTGGTTTTCTAAGAAAGATTAAGCACAATGATCAAGTAGAGGACGTGAACCATGATAAGAATTAAAGCTTTCCCTGACTTATTGACAAACACTGTTCTGGGTGGTATATATAGTACAACAATAATCAAGAATGCAATAATCAAATAGACTAACCACTCTCCAAGTAAACCAAACCTTCTGCCATAACCCCACAGCATAAAAATAAGTAAGATAAAATAACTATAGGGAAAAATATATACAGGCCACCCCCTTTATTCATGGGCCAGTTCTTGGTACCAATGCCAAAATTGACAAGGAAGGTGACAACCAGGAGAAGAGGCTTTTAGGCGGCAGTGCCATCCCTATAGAACTCCTTTCTGATGGAATTGTGCCAGATCACTTATTTGCTGACATTCAGAAAACAACTTAAAGCACTTCTGTTCAGGGAGACATTTGAATAGGGGCACTCACCTGACTAGTGTTAGGCTTTTATTTGGTCCCCTAATTTTAATTAGGTTTGATATTTGTATTTTATTAGGTGATTTATTATGTGATTTTATTATGTATTTTAATGTGTTGTTGTTAGCCACCCAAAGAGGGGGTAACCCCAGATGGGCAGGATATAAATGAAAGTCAATAATAATAATAATAATAATAATAATAATAATAATAATAATAATAATAATAATAATAATAATAATAATAATAATAATAATAATAATAATAATAATAATAATAATAATAATAATATGTTACAAGATCTACTGTGGATACCTGAAACCACATATAAAAGTGAATCCTATGTTTCACATTACAGACAGTGCCATCTAGTGGCCAGCTCTGCTACAACTCCATAGAAATACATTCATACATATGTATAATTTTTTTCCTGGAAATCATTTTCACAGTTGATGGATGTAAAAGTAGAATGACAAAGAGGGAAAATGCCATTGATGTGAATTGATATAAAGTGGATCCCACTGGGATCACAGAGTCATCTCCTGTGGCATGTATGAAATGAGACATACAGGATTTAGCACTGGGACTGCGATGGACTGCCGCAGCCTTGAGGATATTAACAAGGTGCACGTTCACAGCCAGTCCATCTGGCATGGCCTTTTCCACCTCCATGATGGGAATTAGAATAGTGAAGTGGTTCCTCCTCTGCTCATTTTATCTTTGGACCCAATATGTTTGTTTCCAGTGGCATTTCCTCCATTGAGGGGGCCATCACCCCACCTAAAGAGACTCATCCACTTTTAGCCATTGGCCACTTTAGGGAGCCAGATTATTTACCGCCACCCAACACTTGGCGTTGAGTCACTGGCTACTCCATTACCAAAGTGGGATGTCTGGCCAGATATAGTGTGTGCGTGTGTTTGTGTGTGTGTGTGTGTGTGTGTGTGTGTGTGTGTGTGTGTGTGTGTGTGTGTGTGTGTGTGTGTGTGTGTGTGTGTGTGTGTGTGTGTGTGTGTGTGTGTGTGTTTCAGGGATTTTTATTGAATATTTTAGACCAGTGGATAAGTGAAACTGTGGATAATGAACCTGCAGACATTGGGGACAACCTATATGATAATAGGCATTGGTGGGCAGATTTATCTATTAAACAGCCCTATCCCTGGGAAGAATACTTCTAAAGATTTCTTTGAGAAGTGACATTTTAGTGCCTTCTTAAAAGTCTGAAGGATTTAAGATCTAAATCATTCCATAGCAGAGATACCACCAGTGATGGGATGACACCGGTTCTGACCGGATCCACAGAACTGTTTTAAGGATTTCCGGAGGGCTCTCCGTGGGGGTAATACCGTTTTTGAGGCGTCCAGATCGGACGCCTCACCGGGAGGAAAATTAAAAAAAAATTGGAGCAAAAATGGCTCCAATTTAGTGCGCATGCGCAGAAACTCAATCTGACACATGCGCACTAAATTGGAGCCATTTTTTTCTCCGATTTAAAAAAAATTGGATCCGGCCGCCCCTGACTGGAGCCTCCTGTGGAGCCGCTTGCCGCCGCTTGCTGCTGCCTGGTGCTTCTATCGCCACTGCCACCTCCTGCCATCGCTGCTGCCGTTGCCGTCCCCATCGCCGCCGGAACCGAGGAGGAGGCGGGGCGCTCCATGTTGGCTCCAATTTTTAAAAAACCAGACCCGGAGCCACTGCCTGCTGCTACTGTCGCCGCTGCTGCCGCCTCCCACCATCGCCATCGCCGCCGTTGCCGCCGTCGCCCCAGGCCAGCGGAGCGCGCCTCCTCCTCCTCCGGTTCCAGCAGCGACGGCGGCAACGAAGAAGACGGGCTTTTTGGCGTCACGTGTGAAGCGTCACTTCTAAAACCAAGCCACAGATCTCCGCTGCCAGATGGAAAGGCTGCCCCCCGATCCCTCCCCAGACCCCCCGTGAGGTTTATGGATGTAAAAGGGGAAACAACGGGAGGCAAGGAGAGGAAAGGGAACCCCCCCGGGGGGGGAGAGAAAGAGAAAACCGCATCTCCACCTCTTCCGTGCGAGTCCCGCGGCGGCGGCAGGACCTGTTCGCCCCCGAAAGGGATGGGAGCAGATCAACGGGCAAGGCGGGGAAGAGAAAGCTCCGGAACGAAAAGGAAGGAGGGAAAAAGCAAATGCATCTACCCGGATCAATTACAGAAACGCTCCCGGCACTCCAGTCCCCTCCCTCTCCTCCTTCCACCCCCCCGGCGATGGCGATGGCGGGAGGCGGCAGCAGCGGCGGCAGTAGCAGCAGGCAGTGGCTCGGGGTCCGGTTTTTTAAAAATTGGAGCCAACATGGAGCGCCCCGCCTCCTCCTCGGTTCCGGCGGCGATGGGGCGTGCCTTGCCGTGTGGCCCCGGGCCATGGGGGTCGTCGGCCCCAAGAAGGGTAAGTGAGGGTTTTGTGTTTGGGGTGGGTGGGTGGTTTATGGTGTTTTGGGTGGGTGGGTGTACTTTTATTTAATTTTTATTTTATTTATTTATTTATTTTATTTCTTTAAGTTATTTACGGGTCTGTGTGCATGTTTATTTTTTTATTATTATTTTTATTTTTGGCCTTGCCCACAACGTCATGACGTCATGACGTTGGCTCCGCCCATGACGTCATGACGTCATGACATTGGCCACGCCCATGACGTCCATGACGTCATGGCGTGGTAGTAGAATTTTTGACATCCCATCACTGGATACCACCCACCATGAAAGCATGTTTCATATCATTAAGCTTGTGCTTCTTAGTAAGAACCAATATTCTTTTTTGAACTCTGGGTTCTCAGTGAGTTGCCTTAAAGTCCCACTAGCCCATAGTGATTCTGGCACATTAGGTTCTTGTTTAGTTTGATCTGTCTGAAGGAAGATTGACACTAAGTACATTTTCAATCCACTCTTCATTGTGTTTTTCAACCTCTGTATTCCTGGCCTCTCAAATCCTCCTATGAGGTTTAGATTTGGATTTAGGCGGAGTCACTCAAGAAAGAGATTGAACCTAGCTTTTAGAAAACATGTATACAGTGGTACCTCGCTTAAAGAGCATAATGCGTTCCATGGGACTGTTCTTTAAACGAGTTTGTTCTTTAAGCGAAACACCATTGTAAGTGACCAATTGTGACTTCTGGGGGTGGGATTGCAAACCCCGATTTAGTTGCTAAGCGAGTTTTTGGTTGGTTTTAGTTGTTAAGTGAGGCGACCATTCAGAGAAAATTCTGCTCTTTAAGCGAGTTAGTCTCTAAACAAGGCGCTCATTATGGGAGGTTTTACTGTATTTAAATAAACATCAATTTACTTAGTTCTTTTACTAGCAGCTCCCCTGATGTCTTAATAGCTAAGGTGTTGAGTTTTGAGATTGGAAGATCAGGTTTCGATACCCGAGGGCTGCACGGGAACATGAAAAGAGCCTCATTTGGATGACCCCTGAACAGAATTTCTCCAGCAAAAATCCTTTTAACCCAGAGTAAAATCTGACATGAAATTATTAATTCTTAGTTCTTTACTGAAGACTTCTGACTGGACCTGAGAGGATGGTGAATTGGCTTTTCTGGAGTCATTAAATATGTACTGACCAGAAGTGAGGATGTTTGAAGTGGTAGCCGTGTTAGTCTTTGCAAGCATATCCGAGATTAAACAAAACAGAACAGCAAAAAAAAGACAATGTTGTGGCACCGTAAAGACTAACTCTTGTACAGTATTTAAATGCCTGCTTTCATGGACCAAGTCCACGATGATATCTGACAGTGGCATCGCTGGGGGGGGGGGGCTAGGGGGTGACCAGACCCGGGCAGCGCCTTTTGATCTATGTGTGTTCTTGGACTACAGTTCCCAGAAGCCTTAGCGGGAGCAGGAGCCAGCGTCCACCAGGGGGATGGCAAATTTGGCTTCAGCCCCGGGCGGCTGAATTTCACACAACATTTCTGATGTCTGATGAAGTGGACTTGCTCCATGAAAGCTCACATTTAAATACAGGAGTTAATCTTTAAGGTACCACAACATTTTTTGTCTTTTTGTCATTTTTTTTTTTTTTGCTGTTCTGTTTTGTTTAATTTCCGAGAAGCAAACAGAAAGTCTAAATTAATTTTTGAGGGGGGGGGAGCCCTCACTTAAGGTGAAGTGCAGGAGAACTTAGATTTGCCCTCTGTTTCAGGATACATGATGTGCTTGTAGCATCTTGGGGCTTGAAGGCTTGCAAGAAGAAATTGAGCAGCAATTGTAGTGAGAAAGGAAACATTAAGAAGATCCTAGTGACATTCCCCTGTGCCATTGCTCACTCGCAGTAGAGTGAAACGGCCCACGTCTAATTCTAAACAAAGTGTGCTGCCAAGCCCCATCTGGTTTCAGTGAACTGTTTTGGCCATGATTCAAACATCCCACAGCACACATACCAAAGACAGCATGCATATGCTCTAGGGACCATCTCGCTCTCTATCTTCTACACAGCTACTCCCTAAGATTCCCTCAGAAACACTGGAAATGGTTTGGTGCAAAAAGGTGTTCTCTCTGTCAAACATCAAGGCCAAAGCTTCTGGAGCACATGCCTAGCTTGACCAGAGTAGTGTAGTGTTCTCAGTTCATTCAAACTAGACCATGGATGGCCAGTGGCATAGAGTAGGGGTGGCAGGGGGTGGCCCGCCCTGGGCAGCACCTTCTGGGCTATGGGTGTTCTTGGACTACAATTCCCAGAAGCCCTAGCGGGAGCAGGCACCACTGTCCACTGGGGGTGGCAAATTTGGCTTAAGCCCTGGGCGGCTGACGTTACTGGGGGTGACCAAAAATTTTGAGTCACAGGCTGGTCACAGCTGTTGTAAATGCGTTTACAACAGTCACAGGTGCATTTACGGCAACATTTTGCACAGGTGTATTTTATTCCCACTTCTGGGAGCTGCAAGGGTGGCACAAGCCAGATAAATTGGCATTGTGGGATGGATCTGGTCTACAGACCAAAGTTTGGCCACCCCTGAACTAGACTCTTGCCTGAGAATTTCCTGCTGTATCACAGCCTTCCATTCTTTCAGGATAGCCTAACAAGTCGGTCTCTCCTCCTACTCCTTAAAATGTCTTGAAAGCTGATGGAACTCTTTTCACATGGCTGACAGGGAAACTTCCAACACACTGCTGTGATCTCCCAGGCTTTTGCCACAAGGCAGCCCACTCATTCTGGCCCATAGCAGAAAAAACAGCCCTGTATGTCACTGCGACTAAGTGGGTGTCTCCACTGGCAAATAGCCTGCTGTTTGGGGTGGGTTGCTCTGATCACATCTATACTGTAAGCCAGACCCATCTACCTCAACTGGCCCCCAAGCTGCCCCCTTTTTGAGACCCTGTCAGGAGTTAAACTAAACAGCCCTGCTTTGCTGTATTCCCATCCCCAGTGTATAGACATCCTGGGATTGAGATAAAATAGAGTGGGTTTGCAATTAGACCCAATGGGACAAATGCCATGTTACAGCTGATAGACTTTCCCCCATCAGCTGCAAAGTGTGAGAAAGATTACCTGGTACAGGTGGCCATTGCCCAGGCTATGCCCAATTGTGGTTTAAAAATACCACAATCTTTGAGGAGGCTCTTTCTGTGTACCCTGTCAAGAAACAACATCCAATCACTGGTGCAAGGAGGGGAGAAAACAACACTTTCCAGTTGACTGGGGAAAATTTCCCCCCATAAGATACAAAGAGGAGTTTGGCTGTGTTTTTAATGCTACAAACTAAGAATATCAGTCAATGGTTGCAATTTTACCATTCTGTATAATAGTCAGGTGTGGTTTTTGTGTGTGGTTTTTTTTAGAGTTTTTGTTTCTTTTTTGTTTCTTTTCTTTCTTTTTGTGTTTTGTTTTGGTTGTTTTGTGGGGTTATATTTTATGATTGTTACTGTACTGCTTTGATTGTAAGCCAACCTGAGTCACTACGGCAAGCGGGTGGGAATATAAATCTGAACAAATAAATAACTAAAAATAAATAAATCACTTGCGGGGGGGGGGAGGTTTTGAGCTGCAACTAGGTGGGAAATGCCGCATTGACCCACACAATTTACATCTGTGTTGTTATCTATAGCTTGAGGGTCCTGCACCCACCTACCACTGTTTTTGAGCTCCTCTCAATCAACAGAACTCAATATCAAACCAGGGATCTTAAGTCATCACAAGGTGGGAAATTCCCCATGGATTCACAAGTTGCAACCTGTGTCAAATCAATCACTTTCTTTTTATCTTGAGAACAAGTATAAATGATGGCCACATAGTCCCACTCTTACATATTCCTTTCTTCTTCCCAGCTGAAGCACACAGAACAAGCATAAATGGGCAGTAAGAGACATCTCCTTTGCCTTCTGGTTTCTTCTCTCCCAGTCCGTGAAATCTACAGGGGATTCTAAGTGACCTCTAGCCATTGACTGAGTAACTTATGTAATTGAACCATAACTGTTCCCTATAAAAATAGAGTAACCTACTTTAATAATGGAGTAGCCTCATGCATCCTGAGCCCTCCAGATGAATTCCTACCATGGACCTACGATAATGGAGAAAATAGCAGATAAAATTTAACACATCTAGAAAGGTGGATTAAAGGATTCTAAAAACCCACCCTAAGTTAGGAAGCAAACATCTGATAGTTTTCTCAGTTAATTTTTTTAAGTGGTCGCCATGTTAGTGTGTGCAAGCCTATCAGAGAGTAAATAAAACAACAAGACAAAAAAACATTGTGGCACCTTAAAGACCAATTCATGTACAGTATTTTAATGTGAGCTTTCGTGGATCAAATCGAAAATACACTTGAATCTATTAAATTAAATTAAATCTGAATGGCATATAAAAATATTTCTCAAGTCCCCCCACCCCCACCCCGAGAAACCAAAGTGAATGATGGGGGAGAGGGAGTATCTTCCCTCACTAGACTTCTTGCCCAGGTAAGAACTGCAGATAAGAACAGACTGTGGTTAAACACAGAAAAGGCAACTCTCTGATAGTCTTGTCAGTTCATTCAAATCTAAAAGTAGGAATGGCATACCTTATTATGCTGGTGACAGTTCCAAGTAAAAGGCTGCACAAAGAAGAGGATTTAACTGCTAATCAGACTGGGTGTTGGTAGTGAGATTAAGCCATGCCTGACAGTTTAAAAAAGGTTACAGATTGCTCTCGTTGCTGCTAGAGCAACAGAAGAGCATGATTTCTGCCACCCAAAATTACAGAAGACTATTTCTTTGGTCCTTTGGCTCTAGCTCCAACACTGAGCACAACACACACATCCTTTGTAACTTTGAGTCAGGCAGCAAAAGGAAGCAAAACAATACAGTCCTTCTCTTGGCAAATCTGGAGACTGAGTTTAGATGACTCACTGAGAGCAGGTGGGGTCACATTCTTCAAGGTAACCCTCCCCAGCCCAGTGCCCTCTAGATATAGTGGGCTACAGCTCAAGACCAGCACATCTGGAAGGCATTAGGCTGGCCTAGCAGCAATAAAGTGTCTTGCTCATTTTCCTCTGCAGTTCTTCTTGAGTGGGTCTCCAATCCCTTTAAATCAGGGGTGCCCAAACTTTTCGGGCCATGGGCCGGTCCAATGGTTCAGTGGGCCGATCATGTGGTTCCTCCCACCAGGAGCGGAAGTAAAATGTGCCTTGCAATCTGTTTTGCAACAGGATGAGATAGATTTTTAGGCTGCCATTTTCTCTGCTTAAACCATGGGTGCCCAAAATACAGCCCAAAAGCCATATCCAGCCCCCTACACCAATTCATCCAGCCCGCACCCCCCTTGCTGGTCCTGGAAAGGGAAGTCAAATGTGTCCATACGGGTGCGTTTTATTTCCACTTCCAAGAGCGGCAAGGGCAGCATGGGCCGGATGAATTGGCGTCAGGGGTCGGATGCGGCCTGTGGGTTTTAGTTTGGGCACACCTGCTTTAAATGCTAATTGTATTGTCATTCCACAACCACCCCTTCCTAAATTTGTTTGTTTTGAAAGTCAAGGATTATTTTCACCATTCTAAATTTAGCTTCTAGTTTCTGAATCCCATCATTGTCTGCAGCAGTCACTCAGCACTCAGCTTTTTAATAAGCACACTTATGACTCTTCAGAGGGAACCTAAGAGCCAATGATAATCTTAAAGGAAACACTTCCTTTCCTTCGCTGTTAATTGATCATTCCATGCACAGACTGTTTTAGTCATTTAAATTCAAAGCATGATGTCACCACATTCTAAGCTGAGGAGCATTCACAAGGTTTTAAAAGTTTCTAAACACAGCCTAAGATGGCTTTTTACAGCTTGCCTTGCGTGTTTGGGAATGTGTAGCTTTGCTCTGTGCTGAATTTGGGAAAGGCTGGGCTACTATTTCAAAAAATATAATTTCTGTTTAAAAAACCTTTCTACATCCACATTCCCCCCTCCCCCCAGATTTTAGCCATGTTGGTAGTTATTTTTCAAAAGGAAAATATTCCTGCTATAAGCTGCTTTTTAATTTGAAACTGATCTATTTATAAGATACGGTACAGGACTTTTTAATTGTTCAATTTGCATAGGAAAAGTTTCATAAAGTTTGGGTACTTATGCCTTAGATCAGGGGTTCCCAGCCTATGGCCCGTGGACTGGACCTGGCCCCTATGCCATCCCATCCAACCAATCGCTGCCTCTGCCACACCCAAAAGTGGAAGCGGGCACATTTATGTCATTCATAAAATGCACCCACACATGCACGAATGTGTCTGTGGCTGGTGTAACTGTGGAAGTGGGTGCATTTACATCAGCCATAAATGCGCCCACTTCTACTTCGGGAGTGTGGTCTGGCCCGCAGTGCTGCATGGGGGTGTCACGAACCAGCCGGGGGGCCCTGCTCTGGCCCTCCTATACCAAAGCCCCCAGAGGGCGGGCTGGCCAGCAAAGCAGATTTACAGCCCTTAGCTGCTTCTCATCCACAAGGAGGTTTAAACAGGTAGCGTGTTCAGAGGCTTTGTGTGTGAATGCAATGCTTCTCTTACCCTTTTAGTCCAATGAAGACACATTGCTCAAGCAAACAAAGGTTTATTGATCAGGTATATTGATCAGGTTCATAAAGCATAAAAGTCAATAGCATAAGTCAGTCCAGCAAACAGTCCACAGGTAATCTAGGTAACCATTTTGAAAAAAAGGAAAAGAAAATCCCACAAGCCAAACTGAGGTCTTAAGCCATTGATATCCAAGAACAAACTAACTAACTTCTCTGCAAAATGGAGAATTTGCAGTCAGGTGGGTTATTCATAGCCAATCAGGTAACAGAGAAAAATATTGTCAAAACAATGGATTGTTTTTTACACGTGTGCAATCAGTGTTCTGGCATGTAGACATAACATGAATCTCAGCTAGCTAGAAGATAAGGAATACTGGAAAACAGGCAGTCTTGTGACATGAGTCTATGAGGCAGAGAAGGACAAAGGATTTCTATGAGGCCTAGCTGAATAATCTACTGCCTCAAGCCTTAGGTGAAGTATTCCATATAGCCATTGCCCAAAAGTCTTGTCACCACTTTGGGAAACTAATGAAAGTGACTGAGGTGAATACATATTTCTGGGCAAGGTGATAGAGTGGAACATCGGCAACACTCAAAAAATAAACACACAGAGTGCCCAGCGATACCATCAAAAACTATGTGATTTGTTCCACTTACAAATTGGGTGAAACTGATTTCATTTTTACTGGCCACATGATGCAAAGGCTAAATCAAATCCATTCCGTGCTTATTTCTCAATATTTTTTGTGACAGAATGATTCAATTGGGCTTTTCTCCCATGTAGTCAGTTATCCTTATTGTAAAAGATTGGGAGCATGTCTGTAGATGGTATTTTGACGAGGTAGGCAGTTGGAGCATGATGTTCAGGAGACAGGGATCACACAGGGAGAGCGCACCCATGCCTTCTTTCTTGCTCCATACATCTTCTGCTTTTAAAAATCTTTTTATTTAAGGTTAGTACTAGAACAGCTTTTCATATTATCACCGGGTCAGTAACTAACTAAACAGGAAATTGGAATGAGGTTTTGTTTTTGTTTTTTTGGGAGAGGGACATATCTCTTTATTGAAAGAAATGATGCCACCATTGGGGGAAGAGAGCCAAGGTTAGGAAGGAAAGAATCCCAATTGTGTATGTGTCTGCATATTTCAAAGCCCTGACTGTTTCTTTTCTTAAGACACAAGCACTGACATAAAGAATATGTGATGTTACACTAACTTTTAAAAAAAACACCAAACCAGCTCCTGATTTATTTCTATAGTGCAGAGAAGACCTAAATGTCATTGAAAATCTTAGAATGCTAGTAGACAAGTTCACTTGCAACCACAACAGCTAGAAGCATTCTCATTTTGGATTGACAATGCTAAAAACACTTTCAATCCAATCTTATGTTGTTGTTGTTGTTGTTCACTTGAACAATCTATTCCGACCCTTTGCGATCCTATGGACCACTGTCCGCCAGGCACCTCTGTCCTCCACCATCCTCCTCAACTCGCTCAGTTTTGTACCCATTGTCTCCACAATACCATCTAGCCATCTCATTTTTGGCCGCCCCCTTTTTCTTTTGCCCTGCACCTTTCCCAGCATCCAGGCTTTCTCAAGCAAATCCTCTCTTCTCATTTGATGTCCAAAGTACTTTACCTTGATCTTTACTATTTGACCTTCAAGGGAGCAGTCAGGATTGATTTCTTCTAAGATTGACCTATTTGTTCTCCTCGCTGTCCAGGGGACTCTCAAAACTCTTCTCCAACACCACATCTCAAAGGCATCTATTCTTCTGCACTCAGCTTTCCTAATGGTCCAGCTCTCACAACCATACATTGCCACAGGGAATACCATTGCTTTGAATATATGAATTTTTGTTTGCAATGTGATGTCTCTACTTTTCACTATGTTCCCCAGGTTTCTCATCACTTGCCTCCCAAGAATCAGTCACCTTTTTATTTCATGGCTGCAATCACCATCTGCAGTGAGCTTTGATCCTAGGAAAGTAAAGTCTGTCACTGCTTCTACTTCTTCTCCATCTATTTTCCAGGGACTGAGAGGGCCTGCTGCCATTATCTTGGTTTTCTTGATATTAAGTCTCAAGCCAGCTTTTGCACTTTCATCTTTTAACCTAATCAGGAGTTTCTTTAAGTCCTCTTCACTTTCTGCCATTAGGGTGGTATCATCTGCATATCTCAAGTTGTTGATGTTTCTCCCAGCAATTTTGATCCCAAATTGTGATTCCTCCATCCCTGCATTGCGCATTATGTGCTCTGTGTATAAGTTGAATAAGCCTACCAAAAAGGAAGCCCCACTGAATTCAGTGAAACTTGTTCCAGGTATATACAGTACAGTACTGTAGCCTAACTTCCCAATGATTTCATATAAATTTGGGTGTACTGTATTTTCTGTTATTAAAAGTCAGGCAATTCAACACTTTAAAGAAAATCTGGTTTGTGATTATACTGCTCTTCAAAATGTCAGGGAATGATTCAACATTGCCTTTCAATATCCTGCCCACATTAACTGCAGAAAGAAGAAAGCCAGCCTGAATTTTGATGACATCAATGTCAGAAGTGAAGGATTCCCTCTTATGTTCATTACATTTCACAGTTAGACACCAAGAAAGAGAGAGAAAAATCTCAGGACCTATCTATTTTGTTGGTTAGTTGATGGGTTAAATATGGTATAATCAACTTGTATAATGATGAAAAGATAAAAGCCTCAATCCATTGAGGTGGGAAATGTAAGGGTTTGTTCTTCTAGCATTGCAGTACAATAAAACAGCAGCTAAATCATTCATTACCTACCTGATCTAGTGAAAACAAACATTTCATTTTCTGGATACAAAAGTGTTGGATAATGTCTGGGAATGGTGCAGCTAGTGTGTCACTAAGGATTAAGGCTGAATATGTTGAAATGCAAGCCCTTCTGAATTCTCCTGTTCTTTTTCTTAGTTCCTGTTGTACAAATGCTCAAGCACAGCTTTAGCAAAAGATAAAAGTTTACTTACAAAGCTTGTGTTCAAATAAAGTTGTCAGGTAGATAGCAAAAATATAATACTTCATCTTGGTTGCAATAAAAGCAAGAAAAAATGTCTCAGGCAAATGATGGTTGCAATATGACAATGTGTTACTAACTTTTCGAGAATAAAACATTTTGAGTCAAAAAGAGACTGAACCAAGCTGAACAACTGAATCACTCAGACAGACTAAACTGGTACACAGCTGGACACAAAGTGGAAAGCCAGTTACAGTACTTTTGGAGGGAAGAAACATTTAGCCTACTATTTGTTGTTTAAATTTAAAGCAAGCAATGACTGTGTTTGTTAAATGCTGGCCCTTCCCATTTCCATGTTACTATGTAAAACAAACACAAAGCATGATGTGATTGTCTGCTGTAAATTCAACAAAAATAAATTCATGCTTATTCTGATTTGCTCTGTATCCATCATTGGTCTAATATCGTGTAGGCTAGCCTACATGATCCTTATCTGTTTTTCAGAAGAATGTTTGTCACCCTAAAAAGTAAAGGCTTGTACTTTGAAGCATTACAGTTCTTCACAATTCCCAATCCAAAAAGTGGAAACTAAAATCTTACTCAGTTACTATACAGCTGTCTTAATAATAGTGGTTGAAGAGATTCAGTGTAGGTGTGGAATGGGAGTTCCTTCCAGATATTGAGCAACATATCTGGCAGAAGCAACTAGCATGGTTACTGTGCTGAAGAACCATGGATCAAAGGTTTTTTTTAAGTGCATTAGTCATCACATTAGTTGTCTTACTAATCTTGTACTTCTCTGAGTCGGTATTGCCTCTCTTCTTTCAGATTGTTTCAACTTGGTTATCAGAGCAATTCTTGTTTTATTGCCTATATTCCTGTATTTATATTTCAGATCATAATGGCACTAAGCGGTGGCTCAAGTGGTTAAGATGCTGAACTTGAAGAATGGAAGGTCAGAGTTCGCTATCCAAGAACTGCACAATGGAGTGAGCTCCCGTCTATGTCACAGCTCCTGCCAACCACTGCTCTGTCCCAGCTCCTGTTTCTTAACCACTGAGCCGTTCATACAAATGGCAATGCATGTGTGCTTGCATAGAAGCATAACCTTAAAATATTCCCAACTCTGCCTTTATTATGCATCAAACAGCCGATTGTTCTGGGGCCCATCATCTCCAACTGAAGGGCTGTGGTGACTCAGTGGTTAAGAAGCTTGCGTTGTTAGCTGGAAGGCTGGCAAGTCAGCAGTTCGAGACCCAGGTACTGCATGACGGATTGAGTGCCCATTGTTGTCCCAGCTCCTGCCAACCTGGCAGATCAAAAGCAAGAAATTGCAAGTAGATAAATAGGGACCACTTTGATGGGAAAAGATCTTGGGAACATGAAAGGGGCATCATTCAGGCGTCTGCTGAGCAGAGTTTCTCCAGCAAACATCCTTTCAAACCAGAATAATTTCTGACATGAAATTATTATTATCTCCAACTACTGGTCTTTAGCTTCTCCATCCATGTAATCTTTCTGACCTTTACCACATCAAATATTAGACAAATAAATGTTGAAAAGAACCAAGGAGTCATTTATGCATCTTCTACTTTCTGAGCCCATTCCATCTCAAGTGAGAGCTACAAAGAGTAATCCATACTGCTCTAGCAGAATCCTTCTCTCTTGAAGCATTTCCTATGAGTTGCAAGGCCAATTCTAGAACTAATTTGCCAGGTAAGTAAAACATTAATTTTATATTCTTGTATACAGTATGTCTTTGTTACAGCTCCAGTATTTCTGCAAAACAGACATTTTGAGAAGTCTTAGATATTGCCTTACTCAAGATTTAGAGAGTTGGTGGTTTGGAAGCTACTCATCCTACCACTCAGCTTGGTAATTTCCTGCTCAAAATTCAAACAGTCCCCTTCAAATACATCTGTAATGTAACTTACTTAGCCAAGAATATAGGTTGCATACATTCACCAGGGGGAACATAGCTTGTCTTTCAGATCCAGGCACTTTATACAGCCTTAGCACACTAGCTAACAGGAAACGTTCTTCTGCCTTGCTGTGGAAGTTACTGGAATGGCCAGTAACCACAATGATGAGGAATGAGCAAAATGTAACAGCTCAGCATTCTCAAAATGGCAATTCAGAAACTGTGTTACAGATATTTTATTACTTGAGTTTCATTCATGCAGAAATATCCACATGAAGGTAACTGGAGGATGTCATTTTTCATATTTTCTGTGGTCTTTAGATGGTGTTATGTTTTCTGTTTCTTTTTGGCTCCTGAATTCTGAACAGGGGTAATGGGAACATTTCCACTAATATTAATGTTACCTTTCAGAACTTGAAAGGAACAGTACATAACTGAAAAAAGCTTTCTGTCTTCTTTTCTTATCTAAAACATGTTGTGTACAAAACAATGGTCCAAAGATACTTAAAGCAGTTCTGCTTTTGATGCTATTGATACTATTCAACAGCTAGGAGGGAGTCACAATTCGAACTCTTAGTAGCTCTTTGAAGCCAGTGGGAATATTTTAACCACCAGGAAATACATATTGCATGAGACAGTCACATTGTTGGCCAACTAGTTCATACTCTCAGTGTTGTAGGATTGCTATGAACAGCAGTCTGCCAGTATGGGTGTTTTATTAAATGTGTAAATTTCTCAGTGCTAGGTACAGTACTTAACTTTCCAAAGGGCTCTGACAAAAATATTAATCAAGAAATGCTAAAGCTTCTTGCCATCATGAAATATGAAGGTGGAACTTATTCATGGCTCAGCAACTAGACAGGGAAATGGCAGCAAAGAGATGATTGTTTCTAACAGTAAATAACAACATCCTTGAAAGAATCGTATTATAGCAAAGCTAGTACAGTCAAACCTCGCTTAAAGAGCACCTCGCTTAAAGAGTAACTCGCTTAAAGAGCAGAATTTTCTCTGAATGTTCGCTTCACTTAACAAATAAAACCAAACAAAAACTCACTTAACAAATAAATTTCCCTATTCGAGTTTTCCCCATAGAAACACTTGTTATGCGAGTTTTTCCATAGGGAAAAGTCCGACTCACATAGCGAAAAATTCGTTATGCGAGTCGGACCGCTTAGTAAAAAACTTGCTTGCTATGCGAGTTTTTCACTAAGCGAAATGCTCCTTATGTGAGGTTTGACTGTACAGTCAAACCTCGCATAAAGAGCGTTTCGCTTAAAGAGTAACTCACTTAAAGAGCAGAATTTTCTCTGAATGTTTGCTTCGCTTAACAAATAAAACCAATCAAAAACTCGCTTAACAAATAAATTGAGGTTCGCAATCCCCCCCACAGCTGGTCACTTACAATGGTGTTTCGCTTAAAGAGCAAACTCGCTTAAAGAGCAATCCTTTAATGCCCTTTAAGCGAGGCACCACTGTACTCCTAAATAAGCCGGAATGGCTGGTGAGAATTAGTGAAAAGCAACACAAACTGGTTTTTAAAAAGCCAACATATATTACATGGCTGGTTTATGTATCTGGTTACTGAGCCAAAGACTGGGGGTTCTATGCCTCCCAGGAGAAGAACCAGGGCAAGCGCCAAAATCCCAGATAACCCCCAGAAGAAAAGAATGGAAAAACCATTTCAGAGTTTGTTTGTTTGTTTGTTTGTTCATATTTCTCCACCGCCCTTCTCACCGAAGTGACTCAAGGCGGTTTACAAGTAATAAAAAGACATCACAACAAAACAAAACACAAACACTACCTAAAAACCTCAAATACAAAACTGTTAAATTAAATTTTAAAATTTAAATCTAAAAAGATTAAAAGCACACCAAATGCTACATCTTACTAATCTTACTACCGTATATGCCGGTGTACAAGACGACTGGGTGTATAAGATGACCCCCCAAGTGCTCTCTACCTTTAAAAAATACCCTAAAAAGGGTTGCCACATCAGAATTGACTTGACAGCTTGTTGTTGCTGCTGCTGTTGTTGCTGCTGCTGTTGTTGTTGTTGTATACATACCTACTCTTAAGGTACTACTGATTTGGAGATCAATAACTAATTAATAATTCCATGCTGTCAAATCGATTCTGACATATAGTGACCTTTCCAAGATTTAGGCATAGAGTACTGCACTATGGCTTACGATTCCCTTCTTCTGGGGCTGCTTCAGGACTGCACAGCTTTCTCAAGGCCACACAGGCTGGCTCTTCTGGGATACACTGTGAGAAACTGAACTCCCAGTCTCTGGCTTCATAACCAGCGACTGAAGTCAGTGAGCTATCCTGGGAGATGATGTGGATGCCATACACGATAGCTAATATACAACGTTGGCAAAGACAAAGTCCATATCAAGAACTTCACAAAGAAGAAATAAAAATAAAATAGCATTACAATGCCACTATATAAATCTGACCCTGAGCCTTTGGATGAGGGTGGGGTATAAATGTGATAAAATAAATAAATAAATAAATAAATAATGTTAACAAAATTCCAAGCTCATCCTCAAAAGCAACCCCAGAAATGTTGAGAAGAGACAGAAAAAAGCCAACCAACATAGTAGTTTTGAATGCCTTCCAGAGGAAAGAAAAGAACACTGTATTCCTATAAACCAGAGACCTCAAACAAACATTGTGGTTTAGAAAAAATACACATGGAGGTAGGTTGTAAAAAGTGGGAATAGATGTAGACATACTATAAGCTCATCAACAATTTGGAAATGGTAGGTAGTGGTGAATTCATTTCTCTTCTAATACTAGGATGAGGATTCTTTCCATGATACTGATTAGCAAGAAAGAAGTATTTCATCATAGAAATGTGAAAAATTATTCACTGTGACAGGATGTAATTATGACTACTAATGTTTTTGGACTTGAACTTTCATAAACTGAATGCAGAGTTTGGGGAACTTACTTTTGGGGCTATAAAGTCTGGGCTTCTCCAACCAGTATCTGTTTTCTTGGGCTAACAAGAGAAAAATACTTCACAAGAAAAGAGTGCATGACTACTATTCCTGCTGGCATCCATCACTTTTCTTCGTAACGATTGCTAATGTGGCTGTATTGAAATGGATGATTCTGAGTAATGGAAATACATTTTATGACTAATACCGGTCACTCCATTCCTGCATTGCACATTATGTGTTCTGTGTATAAGTTGAATAAGCAGGGTGACAAAATACAGCCTTGTTTTACTCCTTTTCCTATTCCAAACCACTCCATCATTCCATTTTCTGTCCTAACTGTTGCCTCTTGATTCATGTACAGATTTCTCATGAGGCCTATAAGGTGTTCCAGTATTCCCATCTCTTTAATTACTTGCCACATTTTGTTGTGGTCGACACAGTCAAAAGCCTTAGTGTAATCAATGAAACAGAAGTAGACTTGTTTCTGATATTCCTTTGTTTTTTCCATGATCCATCTTATGTTGGCGATGTGGTCTCTAGTTCCCCTGCCTCTTCTGAAACCCGCCTGCACTTCTGGTAATTCTCTCTCCACATACTGTTGCAGTCTATCCTGTATTATCTTGAGCATCACCTTGCTAGTGTGAGGGATGAGCACAATTGTTCGATAATTAGAACATTCTTTGGCATTACTCTTTTTGGGGAGTGGAGGAATCACAATTTGGGATCAAAATTGCTAGGAGAAACATCAACAATTTGAGATATGCAGATGATACCACCCTAATGGCAGAAAGTGAGGAGGACCTAAAGAAGCTCCTGATTAGGTTGAAAGAAGAAAGTGAAAAAGCTGGCTTGAGACTCAATATCAAGAAAACCAAGATAATGGCAACAGGCCCTATCAGTCCATGGAAAATAGATGGGGAAGAAGTAGAAGCAGTGACAGATTTTACTTTCCTAGGATCAAAGCTCACTGCAGATGGTGATTGCAGCCATGAAATAAAAAGGCGACTGATTCTTGGGAGGCAAGTGATGAGAAACCTGGGGAACATAGTGAAAAGTAGAGACATCACATTGCAAATGAAAATTCGTATAGTCAAAGCAATGGTATTCCCTGTGGCAATGTATGGTTGTGAGAGCTGGACCATTAGGAAAGCTGAGCGCAGAAAAATAGACGCCTTTGAGATGTGGTGTTGGAGGAGAGTTTTGAGAGTCCCCTGGACAGCGAGGAGAACAAATAGGTCAATCTTAGAGGAAATCAACCCTGACTGCTCCTTAGAAGGTCAAATAATAAAGATGAAGCTAAAGTACTTTGGACATCAAATGAGAAGAGAGGATTCACTTGAGAAAGCCTTGATGCTTGGAAGGGTCGAGGGCAAAAGAAGAAGGGGACGGCCCAAGATGAGATGGCTAGATGCTATTGTGGAGATAATGGGCACAGAGCTGAGCGAGTTGAGGGGGATGGTGGAGGACAGAAGTGCCTGGCAGACAGTGGTCCATGGGGTCGCAGAGGGTCGGAATTGACTGTGCAACTGAACAACAACAACAAAACCGGTCACTAGGTGGTAGTTATAAATAGTTTGTAAGTGATGCTCATGAAAAAACTATGCATGGCTAAAATGTGTATTAGTGCAGGGGTTCCCAACCTTTTCAAGCTGGGGGCCAGGTCATGCTCTCTCAGTCAGCTTCAAGCAGCAGATGGCCGTTTTGCCCTGCCTGCATGATGGGGGTGGGCATTTTGTCCCAACATCTTCAAAGGGATAGCCATTTTGTTTCTCAAATGCCTTTGAAGGGGTGGGAGCCACATGAAATGGCATTGGGGGCCATTAGTGCTTTTTAACATTCAGAACCTACATGCTATTTCTTTGTTACTTCCCAAGGATACATTTATGTCATTTACCTATTGTGAGTGATTTGTGGGAAAGCATTCTTCACCTTCTTCCTCTGGACAATTCCACTGGTCCAATGGCTCAAAAAGTGATGGACAAGTGGTAAGCAACAGCAGCTGGAGATACCTGCCCCTTGTTTTTTGTCTGGAAGACAAGGGGAAGCAGGAGTCATGGGGCAAAGGGGACAGGACTTATCCTTCTGAGGGACGTAGTCTTAGAGACTAACTCATGTAAAGAACAGGATTTTCTCTGAATAGTCGCTCTCACTTAACAACAAAAACTCACTTAACAATTAAATCAGAGTTCGTAATCTCCCCGGCCAGAAGTCACAATTGGTGACTTACAATGGCAGTGGCGGTGCTTTTTCCAAGTGTTTCGCTTAAAGAGCAACTCACTTAAAGAGCAATCCCGTGAAACTCATTATGCTCTTTAAGTCAGGTGCCACTGTACGAGAGAGAGAGAGAGAGAGAGAGAGAGAGAGAGAGAGAGAGAGAGACTGATATATACAGTAATACCTCAGATAACGTTTACCTCGGATAACGCTAAAATTGCATACGTTAAGTAATCTGGGGAGGAGAATTGGATCAAATAACGTTAAGGTCCTATGGGATGGATCGGATAACAATCGCTAAAGCCTGTGCAGTTACAATGTATTTCTATGGAGCTTTAACGTTATCCGATATATATATATATGACATTGTTGTCCAGCCTGAAACAATATTTGCCCACCCACATCTAGAATCCTGGCTATGGCCCTGGTTGGGCCCTGTTGTTAGTAGTTTGAGTCCGCACATCTAAGAACATTATGGGTGAAAAGAAATGGACAAAAGAGAAGATAATGCAGGGGTCACAGTTAGTCAATCCAAAATTACCAAACAAAACTTTTTTGTTAAACCCTTTGCTATTCACCATCATCATTACTAAAACCTTTACACTCAAACCCGGAAGAGTCTCAAAAAGCCCTTTGGTTTTTGCCTCAGTGTAAGGCTTGCTTTAATAAAACTATCTTTATTATTAATGAAGAGAGAATGTTCTTAACTCTAGATTTAAATATAAAAAAGAGAAAAGGAATAATGACAACATATATACTGTATTCCATTCTACTATTTTAAATTCTCTCTCTCTCTCTTGCAATCTTCCAGTCACCTTCCCCGTTCCAGCTTTTCCTTGTTTGTCTACATTCACCTTTCTCATCTTTCTTTTCACAGTACAGTAATACCTTGGATAATGTTTACCGCGGTTAACGCTAAAATCGCATAACGTTAAGTAATCTGGGGAGGAGAATTGGATCGAATAACGTTAAGGTCCTATGGGATGGATCAGATAACAACCGCAAAAGCCTGTGCGGTTACAATGTATCTCTATGGAGCTTTAATGTTATCCGATACATCCCATAGGATTTTAACATGCATCGGATAACACTAAAAATCGGATAACACCAAGACTTGTGGAACCAAGTCTTAGCGTTATCCGAGGTATTACTGTACTCTTCTAACGTTGGTTATTCTCCTTTTAGCTCCATGTTTACCACCTATTTCATAATAATACCAGGGTTTATATATCAAAGTTAAGTAGCGCAGTATATTTGTCCAAATTGCATAAGGTGTGTTTAACCTCTTTGCAAAGCATGTAATTTTGCAACTTCTGATCATTTACATATAACTGAAATGAAAGAGAAAGATACTCTTTCTGCAGGGCAATTTTTAAAATATAAATGCTGGCAAGAACATTTATCTGATTGTGTTTCTCAAACTGCCTCATAAATTCTCACTTTTGATATGATTCCTTTCATGCTGAAAGAATCTATGCAAGTATAAACCTGCCAGGAAATCTCAGCCGGATCCCAATTGGCACTACAAGGCCAGGGGTTTTTTTTTAATGCATGGCCTACTAAAACCAGCTCGGATCCATTCCTGTTTGTACCAGTAGCACTAATTTCTGTTCAGAGGATCCTTTAATATTCTGGATTTACTTATTATTTTAATCTGAAACATAAATGGCAGCTCCCCCCCCCCCCACTGCCACTTCATAGGTTAAAGAGCAGGGGTTCCCAACCTTTTCAAGCCGGAGGCTGGGTAACGCTCTCTCAGTCAGCTTTGAGGGCCGGATGGCCATTTTGTCCTGCCTGCAGGGTGGGGGTGGCCATTTTGTCACAACATCTTCAAAGGAGCAGCCATTTTGTTTCTAAAATGCCCTTGGAGGGGGTGAAGCCCACATGAAATTGCGTCATGGGCCGGATCTGACCCACAGACCTTAGGTTGGGAACCCCTGTTATAGAGCAAAAGAAAACTAAACATTATGTGTAAATATGTGAAACAAGGACCCAAGTTTTTTTAAAAGAAAAGCAACAATGGGACATTGCCATTTTGAGAGGAGGAGTGATGTGACTAAAAGGAAAGAAGTGTAGAGGATGAAGTCAACCCTATCCCTGCTGCCCTTTTTTGTTTAATATTTCCACCAAGCTCTTCCCCACAAATTCCAGATAGACATTTTCTTCAAGACACACTTATATAACTTTGCTGATTACAGCTGCATAACCCTGATGCTGCATAATGGAAAGATCCAAGCATCAGGTCACCAGCCTGCTAACTGATAACTCACCCAACCCAACCCAACCTGCTTGTGAAATCAAGCCTACATAGACAGGAACGCAGTGTTACCTGGCCACTTGGCCTTTCAACAGACCCCAGAGGCATAAAGCCTGAGAGCCTTTCCAGAGGCCTATCTAGGTCCTGGCTGGATGGATCAACCACAAAGGTCTCACTTACAGTTGGGTGGGATGGGCGAGTGATGCTCCCCCAGTCTGAATGGAAATGATTCTTTGTCCACTTCTCCTGATTGTTTGTGAATGGTCTGGGAAAGTGATTACAGTATTTTTATGTCTGTAGATCACTATTGATGTGATTCATCACTTTGTTGAAATTTAAAAATTATTTTCCCCTCTCTGCGTATTGCTCAATGAGAATCTACTCGCAGATGTGGTTTTAACTAGCAATTCACACAATAACAGAAAAACATATTTTAAAATTTTAAATGAAGTGATGTTTACACCAGAAGCAGTCTTTGATAGCCATAAGGTTTGGATATATCCAGTGGTGGGTTGTCAAAAAATTTACTACCCTACTGTGATGTCATCACAGTGTGGGCGGAGCTAACATCATGTCATGACATCATGGGTGGGACCAAAGAAAAAATAAAATAATAATAATAAAATAAACATAAGCGTGTGCACACACACACACGCACGCACGCACACGCACACGCACGCACACGCACACGCGCACACACACACACACACACACACACACACCTCAACTCACCCACCCACCCACAACCCAAACCCGTAAATAAATTAAATAAATAAATACAATAAAAATTACATTAAAATACACCCACCCAACCAAACACCCACCCCAAACACAAGCCTGTCACTTGCCTTTTAGTATAAGTGCCTGGGCAGCACCATGTTGCAAGATGGATATGGTCATCGTACCAGTTCTCTAGGATAATATGCTTTAATGTAAATGTAAAACAGCTGTACATCCTTAAGGGTTCTCCAATTGGAACAGCAATTGGAACAGCACAGGTGTAGCTTATTGATGAGGTAACTCCAAGACTTTGCTTAAAAACCCCAAGTCAGGCCACTAGGCCTGCCGGCCGCCAGGCCTTTTTAGGAACTGTGGTAGTACATCAATATAGGTAAAGGTATTAAATACACATTAAAATACACACAGACACACCACATCCAAAGGTGAGTCACTTACCCTGGGGAGCAGGCTATAGGGAGCTTCAGGCTAGCAGCTTCTCTTCCTCCTCCCTGCTTGGGAGGACAGCAAGGAGGCCATGCATACGCGCCAAGCATTGTAGGCATGCATGCACACCAAGTGCTTGGTGTGCATGCACAGTGGGGGGAACTAGTGAAAAGGTAAGCCCCAAAGGTGGTTCCCCCCAAAAGCTGCTACCGGTTCTCCAGGACGCTGGGAAAAGTTACTACCGGTTCTGGTGAACTGGTGCATATCGTGTACATCTATCACCATCTACTATTTCATCATTTTTTTCTGTTTTCAAAACCAAATTCTTTATAAGGTGGGCACTGTGATGAATGATAGTGGCCACTTAAACTAGAATTTTAAACAATACAGTCAAACCTCGCATAAAGAGCGCCTCACTTTGAGAATAACTTGCTCAAAGAGCAGAATTTTCTCTGAATGTTCGCTTCGCTTAACAAATAAAACCAACAAAAAACTCGCTTAACAAATAAATTGGGGTTTGCAATCCCTCCCACAATTGGCCACTTTCAATGGTGTTTCGCTTAAAGAGCAAACTTGCTTAAAGAGCAATCCTGTGGAACGCACTATGCTCTTTAAGCGAGGTACAACTGTATAATCATTTCTGTTGCATGAGATATATTTATCATATTGAGGATGAAATGTATTCCTGTTAGTTTCAAACCTTAGACTAATATTCCCAAGTCAAATCTTGTGTGTCCAAAAGATTATGTTTTGTCACCATTATAGTACATTACTTTCTTGTAAGGTTATCAATATTTTTTGTAATTATATTGGCCATCAGTTAAATTAAACCCAATTACATATGGACACTATTCTTCTTCTTCCATGTATAGGCCAGATGTAAAACTGCCAAAATGAAGGCACCTTTTGGTGAGTTCATTCTGCAGCTCCTTTTGCCTGACCAAATGTGAGAAAGATTAGCCAGCAATGATACCGGCACATGACCCATTTCATTTTTTTAAATGGAAAACTTCTGTTTTGGCATATTTGCATGGGCCAGGCCCAGTACAGAAAGGAGAACAGAGATGGATTAGGGACTTCCACTACAGTCCATGATAATCTTCTCTACTGGAGTCATCCAGGTGGCATCCTCAATGAAACATATATTAAGGAACAGTCTACCAATCCTTTGCCCAGGCCAAAGTAGAATGCAAATGTTGACATATCCAACAGTCAGCCAAGTTAAAAGTTTTTGGTTCATGATTGATGGATATGAATCTAGGGTTCTGATGCCAGTTGCAAGAAAATCTTCCCCAGTTTGGGCAATGTTGTGCAAGAAAAGCCAGTCAATAGGAAAAGCAAAAGTCCAAATCAGTTTGGTTATAAACTATTAGAAACCCTACCCTGCTATGACAACCAATGGGGACGTGTAAACACCTTTTCACCTAGGCTTACTCCCTAGTTCAGGGATCCTGTGGCCCATGGGCTGGATGCAGCCTGTGATGCCATCTCATGTGGGCCCCCACTGCCTTCACAACACCAGGAAGTGCCATGTGGTGGAGGAAGGGCCCCCGAAGCTGTCTGAGGGAACATGACCCGGCCCCCGGCTTAAAAAGGGCTGAGAATTCCTGCCCTAGTTTGTGGAATCACTAAACCAATCTCTGACTTCAGGTCTGATAGGAGATTAGTAGCCCACTGTGGTTCTAGTGAATTTACTTTTCTCACATATGATGCATGGATCCAGCTTAGTTGTTTCTTTCATAGAATGGCAGTGTTAGTCATTAAAAGAACCTGGAAGGGACCCATCCTATTTTGGTGCCAAGCTATGTTTCCGCTGGTGTTTTTTAATTAGGACTTGGTCTTTAGGCTTGATGTTATGACTTGGAACCTCAGCTGGTATTGGCAGAGAGTCATGCACCCATTGATAGGTTTCCTTAGCAACCCTGGAAAGAGAAAGAACATAGTCATAAACACTAGATTCAAGATCCTGCAGATTTCTTGGGGTCCTCAGTGGAGTTGTAGATGTTCTCATAGGCCTGCCAAATACTATTTCATGTGGCATCAATCCCTGCTTTCTGTAAAATGTACTCCTCAGTATTCAGAAAGAAGTATATCTACCCTGTTCAGTCCTGTGTCTTGACAAAACTTTCACCAATTCTTTTTTATGTCAACGTTATGTTTTTCCATATGTCCTCTTGACTGGGGATGATATGGAGTATGTAAACCATGTCATATTTAGGGCCTTAAACATTGATTGATGACATCTGTGATGAAGTGCAAACCTCTGTCCGAAGATAACTGGAAAGGCAGCCAAAGTAAGAATTCATAATAACTTCTTAGCAACTGTTACAGTGTTCTCCCTTTGTGCTGTAGGGATTGCCTCAATTTATCCTGGGGGGTGGGGATGACCACATGCAAGGGGGGGGGGATGATCATATGCAAAGGAGGGGGTATTGTTTCTTTGGCCAATCAATTAAATCTGCTTGTAAGCTTCTGAAAGATCAAGATAAGCATGGAGTGGTACTCATGCTAACATGATCTGCAAGAGTGCCAGATTGTTTACATCTTAATAAACACGGCATAACAACTTGGCCTGCCATCTGGTGGACGCCCAGCACATGCCACTGTTTAAAAATTTTCATCTGCTGCCCCTCTTTTGATTGCAAGGCTTAAAGCCACAGCAAGTGAAAAAGCAAGGGAGTGTGGGAGGAAGGGGGAACACGAGTCAGCCATCTGAAGAAGTACAGATGGTAACAGGGGATGAAATAAGAAGACAACCAGAAGAGAGCCAGAGCGACCTTCCTGACAATACAGCAGATACCTGTAGTTCAGAAATAGTTTCAAGGCATAAAGGATGTAACTTCCTAAGGACTGAAAAGGAGCTGGTCTTCCTAAAAGAGCTGCCTTTTTAGCAATCACATCAACAAAAGTATTTATTTTTAAGATACAATCACTTCAAGAAGTATGAACAATTCAGTTGGTTAAAGAAATAGCAGAAGGAATGATTTCTTTTAATAGTGCAGGAACAAACAGATAGCTAAGTGGTTTAGGCATCTGACTATGAATCCTGCAGCATGAGCAGATTGAAAAGAAAGAAGAAAATGAGCCTCAATTATATTATGACAAGAGGGTACATCTGCATACATTTTGCCCTTCCTCCGCCACAGGGCACGTCCTGGTGTGGTGGAGGTGGTGGGAGGCCACATGAAATGGTGCCATGGGCCACATTTGGCCCATGGGCCACAGGTTGAGAATCCCTGAGCTATAACAAGGTCCAGAGTGTGAGAAGAAAGGGGAAACTGAATTAATAGTTAGGTTTAAGTATCCTAGCAATGTAAGGTACTATTCATATTACACAAAATATCCCTTCTCAGAAGGTTTACAGGCAATTGTGGAGACAAACAAAAAGTATCCTCTTCTGTTACAAGTCCCATAGAAATAATTGTAGGTTGAGAAAATAGATGAGACATAAGATTCCCTTTGACCCCAACAGAAAGGACAGATTGGTCTTTTGGAAGTAGGGGGGCATTTGAGAATTCAAAGCAGACCTCTATGCATCCTTATCCACCAAAAATTGTATTAATTGTCTATTGATCCCAATAGGAATCATAAACCAGGAACTGAAGGGGAAAGAGTCAGAATTGCAGGATAATAGAGACAGCTCCTAGCCTACTCAATATTCAGAATATCCTGAAGGAATTTCTGCTATTGGTTGTTACACCCATCTGGGGAGTTACATGTTGCCATTGATTAGACTGAACAATTGCTTGTTGAGGAACTGCTTGCTGGGGTTGTTGTTGTCGGGGTCACAGAAATGAAAAAAGATTGGGTGGCGCTACTATATCATGGGGAGGAGAAAACAATTAATGTGGGTTTCTAGATCATCATGCAGAAGCACACAGATGAGTTGTATGTTCATTTTTCCATGTTCTGTATTTTTTTACAGTTATGGCAATCCTTCACACACTAGATCAGTGATGGCGAACCTTGGCACCCCAGTGTTCTTGAACTTCAATTCTAAGAAGCCCTGATCAGCAGAATTGCTGATCAGGGTTTCTGGGAATCGAAGTTCAAGAACAACTGGAGTGCCAAGGTTTGTCATCATTGCACTGACTAGATGGAGCCCAATAAAAGGTGTAGCTCAGGGGTTTCCAAGCTTTTCAAGCTGGGGGCTGGGTCATGCTCTCTCAGTCAGCTTCGATGGCTAGATGGCCATTTTGCCCTGCCTCAAATGCCTTTGGAGGAGGTGGGGGCCCACATGAAATAGTGTCATGGGCCAGATTCCACCTGGAGGCCTTAGGTTGGGATCCTCGGTGTAGCCACTCATTGATGTTTTAGGGTTCCATGGTGAGCTAGCTTGTCTTTGTCAGGGGCATCCCTTCTGCTTAAACCCATAAAAGTTTGGTTTTTAATTCACTTTTCTTCTTTTTAGCAGACTGATCATTTCCCTCAAAACTGATTAGCTATTAGGGGTACACAGAAAAAGCTTCCTCAAAGATTGTGGTATTTTTGAACCATAATTGGGTGTACCCTGGTAATAGCAACCGCATGTTCCCAGCTAATCTTTCCCACACTAGGTCAGGCGAAGGGAACTGCCTTCATTTTGGCAGTTTCACATCTGACCTAGACATGGAAGGAGAAGAACTTGTTCATATTATTTCTTGGGAAGAGGAATCTTTTCAACCCACTACTATCCATCTGGTTTCTGAGGCAACAGAAAACTAGAGGTTGTGGTTTCATCTTCTTCTGCTTACAGTCCCAAACTGTAGACCATGTGCTAGAAAAGCTTCACCTACTGCCCTAAATCGACCCATCCTAGTCAGCAACTAGTGCTCAACACTGAGAATTCTACTGGCCCCCAGTTACCCTCATGAGTGAGGCTGATCCTGCTTTGTTCAATAAGCTTGGAGGAAAAGATTATTATAATTATCAGAACTATAGAGAATAATTTAGAGCAGGAGTTCTCAACCTTCTTAAACTGGGGACCGGGGTCAATCTCCCTCAGACAGCTTCAGGGCCGGATGGCCATTTTGCCCTTCCTACACCATATGGCACTTCCTGATGTGGTGGAGATGGTGGGGACCACATGAAATGGTGCAGTGGGCCACATCTAGCCCATGGGCTGCAGGTTGAGAATTCCTGATTTAGAGAAACCAGTCCATATCAGTCTGGTTTAGAGAAGGATAAGACTAATGTCCTTTGGCCAGGAGGAGGAATGGACTTCAGCTGTTTGTGCTGTGTTGCTTTTTCTTATTGTAAGCTGCCCTGAGTCGCCATGGTGAGTGGGCGGCGATATAAATCTAAATAAATAATAATAATAATAATTGGCTTATAAGCAAAGGGAGCTCTTCAGCCGATAAAAAAAGTGCTAGCTCTAAAGGCAGGAAGAATAGTCTTTATGGCAGTAATTTCTGAGACGAACAATGGCATAGGCCTGGATTGGCTTTCAGCAACACTTAGAATCATATGCATTGGAAACTCCCCTGATACTTTCTGTTCCTGCTTTGGATTTATTACTTCCTGATTTGGATTTAATTCTTGATTAAGATTTAGTTCCCAGGAAAGTGCTTTCTGTCATGTAGAAACCAGTGGCTGTTCTCAGCCACATCTTTCAAACAAAGTTCGTTCTCTCCTAGATTTTGCTAGCTTTTTAAGCCGTCGAATTGCTTAAATGTGGCATTTAACTAAGGCTAAGAGAGCTTATCTAAAGGCCACAGTTCCAATAAATTAGGGGTGAAACAATCTCATTTTGTAGGATGTTCAAAAACTAGAGCAGAAAGGCATTCATAAATTGGAGTTATTAAAGCTGCAGAAGCCACAGTGCGGGGTGGAGTAGGAGAAAGAGAAGAATCCTGTACAAGGGGGCTTGGCATCGGAAGCGGTGAAGCAGCTGCAACAGGTGGGAATTCTTGGGCTGGTATTTACATTTTGGGTCGCATCTGAGTTTAAAAGACAGAAAATATCTGAATGACAACATAGCTGGAGAATATCTCTGAAGGCAATAGGGACGTGATGGTAAACCTTTTAGAAACCGAGGGCTCAAACTGCAACCCAAAATCCACTTATTTATCTCAAAGTGCCAACACAGCAACAGTGGAAGAAGGAAGTGCTCCCTTTGGGCTGCTGGTCATAGGGGCAGGGCAAATTCTGTGCTGGGAGAGGGAGGAAATGCTCCCATTGGCTACTGGGCAGAGGGGTGGGGTGAACTCTGTGCTTGGGGAGGGAGGAAGTGGTCCCATTGGGCTGCTTGGCAGAGGGGCAGGGCAAACTCTGTGCTGGGGTGATTACACAAGTGCCTTCAGAAAAGGCTCTGAGTGCCACCTCTAGTGCGCGTGCCATAGGTTTGCCACCACTCCAATAGAGTTTGTTGAATTGCATATTTTTTTAACTACAAATCAGATCATACATTAAGTTAAACATTATTTCTTCCTCTTACATTGCCCCTTCAGGCAAGCAATGCTGTCAGTGCTATACACTTGAGATATACAAACAAAGCAGTCCTACTCTGCCAACTAAACAATGACAAATCTAAAGCAAGCTAATCTACAAAATGTAGATTGAAGCAAACCTATACAAGATTATACAGTCTTTTCCTCTTCAGGTGGAATGAGCATTATAGAACCCCAGGAGAATTTTTCAGCTCCTCGGCCTACTAAGAGATATTTCCATTAAAAAATTGGCCCACTTCATCCCCATTTTTCCTCCTTTTAATATTTGAAGCCCTGGATGAGTCATCAAAGGCCCCTTATCCACAAGAGGTACATGTTTATGTTCTAATCCTTTCTTGGGCCATTTGCAGATTGTCCAGAAAAGCATTGGTAACAATTTGGGAGAAAAGTGATTATTCAACACACTCTTCCTGTCCAAATGGGAACACTTTGAAACTTAATTGAACACATCCCTTCATCTGTGAAACCATGGTTTCAAGAGTTAACATACATACGAATGCTTCAGTAATAATATACTGTAATAATTTTGTGTCCGAAATTATTCTCAGTTGAAAGGATTTTTGTGGGAGAAATTCAGTTCAGGGAATGCCCAAATGAGGCTCCTTTAAAAAGATGGGTTCTCTCACTTCCCCTGACACTCACGGACAGCAGCTCATAAGCCCCTTCAGCATACCAGACGTTTTCACAGGAAGCAGCCATTTGAGAGTTGCAGGGCTCACATTTAGCCTGTTTTCAAAGACTGCAAAGAAGTCCGGTGGCTAGTGCTTAAGACACTGAACGTGACAACTAGAAGGTTGGCAGGTCAGGAGTTTGAGGCCTGAATGCTGCACGATGGAGTGAGCTCCCATCTCTGACCCAGATACTGCCAACCTAGTAGTTTGAAAGCAAGAAATTGCAAGTAGATAAATAGGATGTCTGCTGGCTCCTTGGCTGTAAACAGAGTTGAGCACTGAACCCTAGAGTCGGATACAACTGGCTTTCAAGCAAGGGCAACCTTTACCTAAATAGGTACTGCTTTGGCAGGAAAGCATTCCATGTATGTCTAGTCATGGCTGCCACATGACCATGGAAATGTCTGTAGATGCAGACAACGCTGGCTCTTTGGCTGTAAATGGAGATGAGCACCCATGAAATTTAGAACCCTCAAATCAGTGCTTGAAGGAAGATTGGGACACTCTATCATCCACAACGTGTGGCTGCCCTAATGATGAGCAAACCCCCACCCACTCAAAGAGCGCCAACAAGCGGTCTTTATGCCCTGGCTGGACATGCTTCTGGTTGCTGCTGTTCAGGTGTATTTTATGACAAAAAATAGAGTTTGTATTCATGCCTGATATTCTTAGGTAATAATGTTCTCAAATGTTCCCCTATCAATAAATTAGCCAGTTAGGTTTAGTCCCGATGTCCTCTGATGCCAATTATTTTTATTTTATTTTATTTTAGTCTATGATGTATTTGTTGTTGGTGGGTTTTGATTTGTTGCGGGTATTATTGTTATTCATTTTCTGTTTGTTCACTGCCCAGAGTGGGATAACACCCAGATGGGCAGTATAGACATGGAATAAATAAATAAATATTTTGTACATAGAGACTGGATTGTAAATACAAAATGTAAAATGGGGGGGCGGGAAAACCAGCTTACTACTGTTAATAAAATAAACTGATCCATTCTCGGTCTTGGAAGAAAATGTAGTTATTAGTAACATTCCTATCCAGCCTTTCCTCCATGGACCAAAGCCAACATATATGGCTTTTCTTCAAGCATGCATTTTTGCTTCACTACAATGTTGTGAGATTTGTTCATCTCAGAAAAAGTAGCTGGTGCAAAGCCCCCTAATGTTTTTATGGGTTAGTAGGAACTATGATTCTTTGAAATCCTGGTTCAGCACTCTAATGACTGCATCACATTTGTCTATTTCTCCCCACACAACAAATATGAAAACTGTTGGAATAATAGCAATCTTGCATGCACTAACACTGGGCACTGGAGGGGGGGGTTTACAACCTAATTTGATTTTCCTTTGTCACTAAACTTGATTGGTAAAGTTCTTTCCCTACCTCTGGAATCTACAGCAGGCCCTTTTGCTGTTTGTTTGTGCTTCCATTGTTTTTATGTGGACAAGCATGGAGATTCTCTCTACTCACTGGAAATTCCATTTTCCATTTTTAGCAATCTGATTGTAACTATAGGTGGTAACTGTAAGTAAAGATGCCTTGTTCTATTTTAAATGCTTCTAGAGCAGTGATGGCAAATCTTTTAAGAGACTTGAGCGCCCAAACTGCAACCCAAAACCTACTTATTTATTGCAAAGTGCCAACACAGCAACAGGGAAGGAAGGAAACACTCCCATTGGGCTGCTAGCCAGAGGGGTGGGGCAAACTCTGTGTATGCCATGTGCCATAGGTTCACCACCACTATTCTAGAGCAATTTTATCATAAAAAGTGCTAGTTTGTGTGGAGGACAGCAATGGGAAGGAGGCAGTGAGGAGACTAGGTTGATCCTTCAACATTTTCTATGCTGTTTGGGTTATAATCTCACTTCATGCTCTGTTAACCAAAAAAAGGAATAAACAAAATTCCCCAACACAGTTGGTCAAATAATTTGACTATGACAAGTTCCCTTCTCTAACACAAAACTTCACTCAGACATAGCTCCAAATTTCTTGGCCACGCTACTTATTCTTCAGCGAAAACTTACATCACAGTGTTGGCTCCCATAACTGTGAGCAAGTGGTCTTTCAAAATTCTTCACCCTATTTGTGGCAAATTTCCCTTCCAATTTCATCAAATTTCTCCAAGAGAAGAATGAATTGCCCAAAAGTTTCTCAGATGTGGGGTTCCACAGTTTTATTCCTTATTTGATGAGTGCAGCAGTTTCCATGAGGAAGTTTCCACTTTGAACATACTCACAAGCCAATGCATGAAATAAATTGTCAACAGTGAGAAAACAAGAAACATATGTTTACACTCAAGCACAGCCAATACACAGCAAGTAGCTAACCCCAGCCCAAGTCCTTATAAAGGGAAATTGGAGGTGATAGAAGAAAGGAGCATTAGTTTCAAGGAATGTCCTAATAAGACTGAGCTATGAGAAAATTAGGCCAGGCTCTTAGCATTTCTGTATAAATGAATATTTCAAAACTTAAAATCATTGCTGTCCTTAGTATGAACACAGCTGAATTGTGAATAACCTAGAAGGAGAAAAACCTTTGGCTCATCAGATGTGTTTCTTTTTCAACTGCCAGAAGCCTTCGCTAGCAAGTTGAGTGCTGGGCAGTGGTGGGCATCAGCAGGTTCGCACTAGTTCACCAGAACCAGTAGCAGAAATTCTGGCTGGCCCCGCCCAACCAAGTTTTGAAATAAAGTACAGTAATACCTCAGATAACGCTAAGACTTGATTCCACAAGTCTTGGTGTTATCCGATTTTTAATGTTATCCGATCCATGTTAAAATCCGATGGGATGGATCGGATAACGTTAAAGCTCCATAGAGATACATTGTAACTGCACAGGCTTTAGCGGTTGTTATCCGATCCATCCCATAGGACCTTAACGTTATTCGATCCAATTCTCCTCCCCAGATTACTTAATGTTATGCGATTTTAGCGTTATCTGAGGTAAACGTTATCCGAGGTATTACTGTACAGTAAAACCTCACATAAAGATCGCCTCGTTTGGAGACTAACTCGCTTAAAGAGCAGAATTTTCTCTGAATGGTCGCCTTGTTTAATAACTAAATCAGGGTTCCCAATTCCCCCACCAGAATTCACAAGTGGTCACTTACAATGGTGTTTCGCTTAAAGAGCAAACTCGCTTAAAGAGCAATCCCGTGGAACGCATTATGCTCTTTAAGCGAGGTACCACTGTAGTCCTAATTCGGATGCAATGCAGGGCTTTCCCCCTGGCCACGCCCACCACACCACTCCCACAGAGTAGGTAGTAAAAAAAATTGAATCCCACCACTGGGCAGGCATGACTAGATCACCCACCCAGTCACATGCCCATGCCCATAGAGTAGGCCATGCCCACAAAGTAGGCCACACCCACAAACTAGGCCACACCCACAGTGTGGTAGTAAAATTTGTTTGGAACCCACCACTGGTACTGGGGGATATAGGAATTGTAGTCTACATTTATCCCTCAACATCTGGAGGAGTCGGAGGAGTCTATATTTAGAAGGCCAAAAATTATTCGTTCCTCAGCACAGAAGTTGTGACATGTTAGAGAACATTATTTTTAAAATACTTCAATATATGTTCCAAGAATCTAGAGGTACAAGAATTGCATAATACTTCAGGGTACAATAAAAATCTGATGTCAAAGCAGACGTTCTTTTCCTTTTCCTTTTCATTGGGATCATTATTGTGACATACCCACTCAACATACACAAATTTTCCTATGGAGTTCAGAAGGGGGAAACACCTTTCCCAAAAGGAGAGAGAAATCAGCAAATTTCGAATTAATGTGTGAAAAAGAGGATGACTGCCTGACGTAAATTGGTTATTAATCAGCTAAGACATGCAGCT
This sequence comes from Furcifer pardalis, assembly GCA_030440675.1. NCBI lineage: Eukaryota > Metazoa > Chordata > Lepidosauria > Squamata > Chamaeleonidae > Furcifer > Furcifer pardalis. Next base: position 98,736,268 of record CP126890.1, read on the forward strand.
TTGGTTACAGAAGAAGTAATAAGTACAGTAATATTAGGCTGCATGAGTCCAATATAAGCTCTTATTCCAAGTCTTAAATGTCACAGATGTTGGTGGGGAAGGTTCAACAGTAATCTAGGAATTGCAATTCAAAAAGAAATTTTTCCCCTTCTGCTCAGAGGTAAGATCTTATCATGAGATCATAAACCATTAATGTGCCTGTGCACCTAGACTAGTGTTTCCCAACCTTTGGTTTTTGGACTTCAATTCCCAGAAGCCTAAGTCAATTCCCCAAAGCACTGATCAGCCAATGTACTAATTTAGGCTTCTAGAAATTGTAGGGCATGGGGCCCATGTTAGGAACCACTGACCTAGATGGTGGAAAGAAATGCTAAAGATCCTTCAGTGCTGGAAGCACCTATTAATCATACTAAATTACTGCTAGTTCTACATGGTTAAATGGGTATGATAAAACAGGAACATTTATAGTCTGACAGGCAAGAACTGGATTCAAGCTGAGATTGTAAAAGTCACATATTTAACCAGGCGTCTCTAGCTACCAATTTCCATAGCATGCCTGAATAAATTCAATAATATTTTAGGTCCTACTTTTCCAGTCAGCTTGTATGCATACAACTCCAGATTTTTTACCTTGGCCATCATTCTGCTGCTCCAGATTTTTCACTCCAACTCTTAATTGGCCCATCATGTCGTACACACTCCCTTGTGGGGACATGCTAGTCATTTCTTGGCCTCTTTCCTCCCCACCCCCAACCCCCATTGCAAAGCCATAGAAATCTCAGAAACTGTTAATGCTTGTAGAATTTGCTAATAATAATAATAATTTTGTGTCAAAGATTACTCAGGGTTGAAAGGATTTTTGCTGGAGAAACTCCACTTAGGGGATGCCCGAATGAGGTTCCTTTCATGTCCCCAAGTGCAGCCCTGGGGAAGCAGAAAGAGTCAGAATGAATGTGTACATTATGGACTAGCATTTGGACAAAATGTGTACGAGAGCTTCATGATAAACATCCGTAGCCCTCCACGACCATCAATAGAAGGCTCCATTCTATCTCTAGAAGAGGGCCTAGTAGGACAAGGTTGTGGCTTCTGACGGTTGTGCCACACCAATTACTTTGAGAGTGGAAAGAAGGAGGAGCCATTTATTTACATTTGCAACATACCAATTTGAAATAACATCAGTGGTGGGTATCAGCAGGTTCACACTAGTTCACCAGAACCAGTAGCAGAAATTCTGGCTGGCCCCACCCATCCAAGTTTTTCAGGTGCAACACAGAGCTTTCCCCTGGTCATGCCCACCACACCACGCCCACAGTGTGGTAGTAAACATTTTTGGAGCCCACCACTGAATAACATCAGCCATATAAATAAATAAAAATTGCTACTATGAGGGGTACATTTAGTGGAAATGGCTTGCCAAGGGGTATACAAATGAAAAAAATGTGGGAACCACTACTCCAAGAGACTGGTACCACTGAACCAACTAGGACATGTATAGAATTGTGCTACACATCAACTGTCTGTAAATGACATCTACTTCATTTGCATTATAAACTTCCCCTATTGAAATACATGGCTTGATTTGAGATGCTTAACTCTGCTAGGATTGTGATCATGCCCCCACATCATTATCAGTGATAACAGATGTGGGGGAAGGCCTTGAAGCATGACTTGTAGACCCACAAGAACCATATATCAATTTGGAGCAATTTAAAAACAAAATCAAATTGCATTATTATGATGGCCAAGGACTCAAAAGACATGGAAAACAAGCTGATGTTTCCTTTGTGAATCACATTTCTTCTGCTGGAAATATTCTCAAGTCATTCTTCAATAAAATTTACATATTATAATTTACATATGATAAGGAATAAAGCAATCTGAGCCAAATTTCAAGGCTGATGGCAGTTTTATCTGTATAATTTCTTCCCGTTGAGCAGAAAAAATGAAGAAAAATGAGTATAAAAGGTTTTTTGTAAGGCAGCCAAAATGATTGATTGGAGGAAAGCAATATATTCTAGTTTCATCCTAATTTTATCCTTCCACAGAAAAACCAATGACCCAGAAATGTGTAATCAATTAGCTAATTATGCCCAGATGTCAGGTTCTGCAAATGATGTAATCATGGATGTTACAAATCAGTCTTGTCCAAAATGGTAGTCCATCTTTCTGATTAAAATGTCAGTATACAGTACAGTACAGTTTCTTACTTCAATTTCTTAAGCTAAAATCAAACTCTGCAATTGTCTAATTGGTTAGGATATCCCACAGCAAAAGGCTTATCATTGTTTTTGAAAGATCTTGGTAGACTTCTGACAAAGATGTAAAATGTGTTACCATTTTTTTCTGAATCTGAAATGTATCAGGAAAAAAAGCACTATTGATGAAATATTCCTGTATGAATATAATCAGAGATAAGACCCATTTAATTAAATTAATTTAATTAATTTAAATAAAAAAATAAATAATTCAATGGCATGGGTAAAACAGAATTTAAAGGACCTGGTTTATTTATTTATTTATTTATTGTATGATGAACTTCAGTTGTCTCCATGCTGATAAATACAGTGATCACAAATTGACCATCTCAAGTTCCTAACTAGAATTCCATGTCTAGCCATTAAAGAGCTTCATCTGTGCCTCTAAATGCATGTAAGGGACACTTAAATATAATGTAGTCCATGGATTGGTCTTCTTCTCCACAGTCACACTGGGAAGAGGATGGACTTCCATCCCCATGTGAACAGAGTACCGTATATACTTGAATATAAGTCTTCCCGAATATGTCGAGGCATCTAATTTGGACCTCTAAAATGAGGAAAATAGATTGACCCAAGTATAAGTTGGGGGTGGAAAATGCAGCTGCTGCTAGTGGGTTTCAATAATTAAAATACATGAAAATATGGTAAAATTAATTAATTTAGACATTTTGTGGGTATGTTTTTGAGTGTTTAGGTTGACCCGAGTATAAGTTGAGTCCCATTTTTGGACCTCATTTTGGGAGGTAAAAAATCCAACTTATACTCGAGTATATACGGCACCAACATAAAGCCCAGTTGCACATGGTGATAGGTTGCGCACAAGTTGTTTATCTGCCTATGAACCAGTACAAAAAGGGTGTGGGATCACCCTTCTTGTACATCACACCCATAATTCATTAAGCTCTTTCCAGAACACTTCCGCTTGCCATCCTGTCATATTGCCCCGAGTTCATTTCATGACCAGGTCACATGTCTGAAACCACCTCCTCAAAGTTTGTTGTGTTGGATCCAGGGATGAGAGACTATGTCCATGTGCTGGCAAAGCTACTTGAGATGCCTCTTCACATTTCTTCATAGGACTAGGATATGGCAGGGACCCCTGGCCTCACAAGCAGCCAGCAGCAAGGACGGATAATGGGCTACGGCCAAAGGCCAGCCTATTCTCACACAAAGGGTCTCCAGAGTCATGGATATCAGGGAGGACAGATCCAGAGCATTCACCCAGTTATCTCCTCAGACCCTCCTCCTCGCTTGGAGTCATCATGAATTGTGATCCAAAGCTGTGCCATCAAAAATAGAGAAGACACCAATACAATACCAATATGAAGCAGTACAATAAAGGCGGGAGAAAGGAAGGAAGGAAGGAAGGGCAAATGAAAAAACAAAAGAATTTGTGTGCTGAACAAAAGGAATTAAAAAGGCAAATTAAATAAGCAAGAACATCTTGTGGACAAAGAAGAGAAAGTGATACAATTCCTGCAATACTCACTCTATGCTGTAGGGAAAATGCCCATGCGGAAGAGATTTACATCTTTTTAGAAAGGTTTGGTTGCTCTCTCTGTTTAGTATTATATTTAATACTGTGAAGATATGTCATAATGGCATTGTTATCTGATTATAAGTACTGTATAATTTATTTTCTTAGCTTTGAACATATATTTTTATTTTGTAACATATTTTGGGAAAATACAACAAAATGTCTTTTTAAAAGATGGTAGGATGCCAGCTCCCATTTGTTAAGTATAAGAGGGTTCATTTCCCTCATTCTATTTCTACAGCAGCTACACATTCCAAACAGAAATGGAGTATAAATATTGGAAGCCTTGGAACTATAATTTTTTGAATCATACAGTAGACTTACTGCTGTTGACAAAAGTTTATAATCATTGTAGGGAGGAATTAAAATACTTTCCTCATGCATTAAAAACTTAAGAAGAAGAAGAAGAAGAAGAAGAAGAAGAAGAAGAAGAAGAAGAAGAAGAAGAAGAAGAAGAAGAAGAAGAAGAAGAAGAAGAAGTATTTACAAAAGACAAAGAAATGGGGTCATGTAGGCAGTATTGTCACAGTTCGAAATCAAGAAATTGCAAGTAGATAAGTAGGTACCATTTCAGTGGGAAGCAGTGATGTGATGTAACAGGTTCTCACCAGTTCTCCAGAACCGGTAGTAACTTTTCCCAGTGTCCTGGGGAACCGGTTGCAGCTTTTGGGGGGAACCACCTTCGGGGCTTACCTTTTCACTGGTTCCTCCACTGCATATGTGCGCCAAGCACTTGGTCGCGTATGCATGGCCTCCTTGCTGTCCTCCCAAGCAGGGAGGAGGAAGAGAAGCTGCTAACCTGAAGCTCCCTATAGCCTGCTCCCCTAGATATCCTAGAGAACTGGTTAGGGAAAGACTTAGTACCTAACTTCTTTAACTGTTGAAAAGTGCCAAAATGAAGCCATCTTGTGGTGAGTTCATTCTGTAGTTCCTTCCATCTGACCTAGTGTGAGAAAGATTAGCCAGAATAAGCTTTAAGCTCTGGTTTAAAAGCTCTGGTTGATTTGTGTTGTGGGTGGGTGGATGTTTGGGTGGGTGGGTGTATTTTAATGTTTTATTTATTTATTTATTTATTTAATTTATTTACAGGTTTGTGTTGTGGGTGGGTGGGTGGGTAGGTGGGTTGAGGTGTGTGTGTGTGTGTGCTTATTTTTATTTTATGTTTTATTATTTTTAAATTTGTTTTCTTTGGCCCAGCCCACAACATCATGATGTCATGACATTGGCTCCACCCATGATGTTAGCTCTGCCCACACTGTGATGATGTCATGGTGGGGTAGTAAAATTTTTGACATCCCACCACTGGTGGGAAGGTAAAGAGCGTTCTGTGCACACCGGTGTTAAGGCATGCCTGCCACATGTTCATTGAAAGGTCTGCAGACGCAGACAGTGCTGGCTCTTTGGCTGTGAGCAAAGATGAGCACTGAACCCTAGAGTCAGATACAACTGACTTTTGAGCAAAAGCAATCTTTACCTTTACCTAGGCAGGATTGTGGCAAACCCATTGGTCATTGCCTAGTTGCAGTGGTGGGCTTCAAAAAAATTTTTACTACCACACTGTGGGCGTGGTATTGTGGGTGTGGCTAGGGGCAAAGCCTTGTGTTGCACCTGAATTAGGACTACAGTACTTTATTTCAAAACTTGGATGGACGGGGTCAGCCAGAATTTCTGCTACCAGTTCTGGCAAACTGGTGCAAACCTGCTGATGCCCACCACTGCCTAGTTGTATATAAATTGCACTGGGGATCCAGTTTTGGACTAGGAGATCATATTGAGTGTGAAGATTGTGCTAAGCCTGTCATTCGCCTCTTTGCACTCCGTCTCTCTCGGTTTTCTTGTCCAAACTCAGAACCAGGAGTTAATTTGCCTCAGATAAAGGTGTGGGGAGAAGAGAAGCTACAGAGAACAAAGAGGAGGCATGGTAAGGGTTCATTTCGATTCTTGTCCCCATAGGGAAACTCCAGCCTTATCATTTTTAGCTATGTATTTTCACAGTCTACTCTTGAGTCATGGCGAGGTCACTCTGATTCTAGGAAATTGCATAACAGAAGTTGGCAAAGAAAACTATTATACTGTACTGTTTTCTCCTCAAATCTATTTTGCTGTAATTAAAAATATGTGAACTCAGAGCCCTTGGTTTTCCAGTTAATTCAGTGATTTTTTTTAACTACTTGAAGGCAGGGGCAGGCTACAATTTACAGATGCTGAAGTGAGCTCCACCTGTGTCCCTGTATCAAAGTTCCAGACATATCCCAAACAGACGTCCTTTTAAATCTACTAATCATTTTTTTAGCCTCGAAGCTCCAGCAAGTAAGCAAATGGCCCCTCTAATCTGTTTTGTCTTCCTGAGAGGAGTTGTGCTTAACCAAAGGAGTTAAATTCTGTGCACAAGCCTTTGCAGTCTACTTAGTTTCATTCTCGACTGTCTGACCAAGTTATCGTGCTATGGAAGTGATGGTGAACCTTGGCACTCCAGATGTTCTTGAACTTTAATTCCCAGAAGCCCTGATCAGCAGGAGTGCTGACCTGGGCTTCTGGTAATTAAAGTCCAAGAACACCTGGAGGGCCAAGGTTTACCATCACTGCACTATGCACTATGCTGAGTGTCAGGAGGCAGTTCACTCACCTGACAACCCTGAGGACTAATGGCCTTGGGTGTTGAAGTCCACAGAGAAGGTTGATGGTCTCCAAGTGGATTTATCCCACTTGAATCCATCTTTCTTACACTAGATTAGGCCAAAGGAACTGCAGAATGGACTCACCAAAAAGTGGCTACATTTTGACAGTTTCACGTCTGGCCTAGACACGGAAGAGGAAGACGTTTCATTCTCTAGCACAGAAAGCAGGCCCTTGTAGATTCTTCACACTGCTTGGGTTCAGGGGTATGCTGTTCACCTTGGGAGGGTGGTGGACAGGATGTGATGGGGGCGCCTATTGGAGGGATGGGGGGAGAGAAATCCCATACATTCTCATTACTTCTGCCTACTTCTGCCAGTTGCTGGCGTGCACCGGGATGAGTCCCTGTATCCCGATGGGCCAGCACACTACTGCATGGGTTCCACATAGATGTATGCCTTGTCTTAACCCACAGGGATGAATTTATTGTTGGGGGGGAATGGGTGTTAAGGAGCATCAAATCAAATCAGAAATCAGGGACCCCTACTGCATGTTATTTTCTCTTTTTTTCTCCTTCCATGACAAGTGGTAACACCCAGCAGACAACGCCTTTTCCTCTTAGTTTTTGAGCAACTGCAGTGCAGTATTGTGGTGAGAGCTTTGAGAGGCTCTAGTTTTCAAACTGTTTTCACTTCTGTTATTCTTTATTTGTATGACTTTTAGAACATTCACAAAAGAGAAGAAAGAGGAAACATATGATTCTGTGTATGTGTGGCTAATTGACTAAAGGAGTATGAGAATGACAGAGAGAAGGAGACCCAATCATCGGTCCAGATACCATAAGAACATGGTTTTTAAAAATTGTTTTTGCTGCAGGCATGGGGCTACATTAATCTTTGCATTTTTTCTGGTTATCTATTTTGCCTTTTTCTTTTTTAAAAAAATTAAACAGATTTCAATGGGTGTCTTGGTACCTTGTGAACTAAGACACAACACAATGTTTCATCTATTGGTAATGAGTCAGTTAGATACCCATTGTGGTGTAATGGATAGAGCAGTGTTTAGGACTCAGCAGGCCTGGGTTTGAATCCCTGTTCAGCCATGGAAACTCACTGGTGACATGGAACTAGCAAAGGAACTGGAACTGGAAAAATGTTAGACAAGCTATCTCACCTGCAGCAACTATCTGAGTTCATCTGTAGCTAATATTTCAGTGCTGGAGCCTTTCTTATTCCAGTCACGAGCCACATATGAGCTATAGTGACCCTGGCCTATTCTCATAATTTCAACAGGAAATGCCCTTTTGTAATCCCAGATTAATCCTAGATATAACAGTATATTTTGAGACACTGAGTGTATACAAATTATTTTAAGAAATCAAGACAAGACAAATGTTTACAACACATTAATCTTACAATGCCATTCAATAGAATTTCTGAGCTGTTCCCATTATGTCCTAGCTAGGAAGCATCCCAAGAAAAACAGCTGAAATTGACACATTCTTTCACCTGCTAATACAGTACTTTTATAATTTACAGTACAGTACTTGTTTTTTACCACATTCAAAGTTGAAGGATAAAACTACGTTTTACTTCACAGTGGTTACAAGTCTGAATTCTATAATAGATATACAGTAAAAGCTCACATAAAGAGTACCTCACTTAGAGAGTAACTTGCTTAAAGAGCAAAATTTTCTGAGTTGCTTCACAACTAAAACCAACAAAAAACTCGCTTAACAACTAAATCAGGGTTCACAATCCCTCCCCCCAAGTCACAATTGGTCACTTACAATGGTGTTTTGCTTAAAGAGCAAACTCACCTAAAGAGCAATACTGTGGAATGCATTATGCTCTTTAAGCGAGGTACCAATGTACTACTGCAGGAGTTCTCAACCCTTTAAAACTAGGGGCCGGGTCACATTCCCGCAGACAGCTTTGGGGGCCGGATGGCCATTTTGCCCTCCCTCCACCACATGGCATTTCTTGGTGTAGTGGAGGCAGGGGGGGACACATGAAATGGTGTCATGGGCCGTATCTGGCCCCCAGGCTGCAGGTTGAGAATCCCTGTATACTGGAAGAACAAGTGTCTCTTAGCTAAAAGTACAAACAAGAATAATGGAACTGATACATAGAAGAAGGAAAATAACTGTTGGATAGCTCAGTGGTTTGTTTGAGAGTTCAATTCCCAGCTGTGCTTCTTTAATAGGGTCTAGACCAGTGTTTCCCAAACTTTGGTTCTTGGACTTCAGTTCCCAGAAGCCTGTCAGTACATTGACTGATCAGTGCTTTGGGGAATTGACTTAGACTTCTGGGAATTGAAGTCTAGAAACCAAAGGTTGGGAAACAGTGGACTAGAGTCTGACTCCATCATCCATAGGGCCCCTTTGAGGGGAGAAATGACACAATATTATATTTTGAATATTCCTTGTTTCTCTTTTAAAAAGAAATGCCTGGAGCAAAGTGTTATTAAAAATGGAAACAGGCCTGTACATAGGTACCTAATTTATTCTGGTTTCTCAATGCTGACCAGTGATGTTATTTAAAAACTGTACCAAACTTGATACTTTCCTGTTTTCTCTGCTACAACATGCTTCTGATGAAAGGACATGCCCAGACAGCAATATATACCAATTTACCAATCTCATGACTAGCGGGTAGATTAAATAGATACATGCAGGATCCACTTAAAGGGCATATGAGCCAATCATTTCTCTTTGGTCAGTTTCAACCTCTAATTGCTTTCTGGCAGTTGAACAAAAGAACCCTTTTGTTTCTGAAATCTTCTCTTTCTTCAAACAGCTCTGATACACTCTAGTAACCCCCCTGTACTTCCACAAGCTGTTTTTATTTAGAAAGAACTGACCATTTCTCAACTATGTTTGACTTGTTTCCTGAATAGCTATTCAGCTGAACACAACTACAGATTTTAATTCTGTTACCTTGCTTAATCCATTCATGAAATAGAATGTCTGGCATATAGACAAACCCTGTTTTCATGGAGATAAAAGAAATCTCTTTTACAAATCTAAAAGCAGAAGCTTAGATAATTTCTATTTTAGACTTAAGCATGAGTGATAGTAACCAATATTTCTAAATAGATAGCAAAACTTGTTGCAACCTGTCTCTCCTTCCAAGATTGGAAATGCACACTCCTTGAGTATCATACAATTAAAGAAACAGAGTGGGAAACGTAATAAAAGCTTTTTTCAGCCGACAATGTAGTGATATACAGTACTGTATAATAAAGTGGGTTAAGAAGTTGTAATATGCAGTGACCTTATTAATTTTAAGTGGAGACTTGACAATACAATTGATGGCAAATATAATGTAATATAATATAGTATTACAATGCCTGTGAATATAAAGGAAGATTTACATCACGATTGACAGGAAGGAAGAAAGGAAGGAAGGCTAGATGCATGGATGGATAGATTTGGAGAAGCAGTTTGTTTACGTTTTACCATTTTAAACTTTAAAATCAACATCTGGTAATGTTTAGGATGAGTAATAATTTTTGCTCCAAATACACCTACTGGACAGAGGTTGTGCAAAATTAAACAGACAAAAGGAGAGTTTGAAAGTTGGCTAAGAACACAATTAGCAGAGTACTATAGGAAAATAAAATGCCAGTGTTTTACCACTTCAAAGTGTTTATCAGTTATTCAAATATAAATATCCTTTAATGTTTATGTGCGCTGCAGTGCTGTATTTTGTTTAATTTTATAAATGTTCTTGTTTTCTTCAGAGTTTATGCATACTGTAATTCCAAAGCTGTTTCCAGAATCTAATGTGCAGTTTCCTATAAATTTTCTTCCAGATGTGTATCAACTTCTACTAGAAAAGAGGACTTCATTGATGCTTTTGTATTTCAGGTATAATATGATACAGTTATACCCTGGATAACGCTAGTACCAGATAGTGCTAAAACCGCATAACGTTACGAAAAATCTTGTATCGAATAACGCGATTTTTAGCGTTATCCAGTACAAGCATGTGCGGGGGGAGGGAGTTGGATTGGGTAGAACATCTACCCAATCCAAAAAAAACCCCAGCGCCCGCCCCCACGATATTTGGAAAGGGTATGGGGATCCGTACTCTTTCGAAACATGGGACCGACGCGCGCGTGCCCGCACGCCCCCCGATGTTTCAAAAGGGTAAGGATCTTACTCTTTCGAAACATCGAGGGGGCGGCGAGCATCGGTGGGGGTTAGGGCAGGATACGGGGGAGACCTCCGTATCCTGCCCTAACCCCCACTGACGCGCGCACCCCCACCAGCCGGTCGATGTTCCGAAAGGGTAAGGATCCTTACCCTTTCGAAACATCGGGCAAGCGGTGCGCATCGGCGGGGGTTAGGGCAGGATACAGGGGAGACCTCCGTATCCTGCCCTAACCCCCACCGACGCGCGCACCCCCACCGGCCGCCCAATGTTCCAAAAGGGTAAGGATCCTTACCCTTTCGGAACATCGGGCGAGCGGCACGCATCGGTGGGGGTTAGGGCAGGATACGGGGGAGACCTCCGTATCCTGCCCTAACCCCCACCGACGCGCGCACCCCCACCGGCCGCCTGATGTTCCGAAAGAGTAAGGATCTTCCCTTTACCCTTTTGAAACATCAGGCAGCGGGCGGGCACTAGGGGGGGTTGGATTGGGTAGATGTTCTACCCAATCCAAACCCCCCCAAACATCCGCAAAGAGCAGAGGAGGCGAAGGAGCTGGAGAGGAAGAGAGGAGGGGGGAGGAAGGAGGAAGGAAGGGGGCGCCCCCACCAAAGCCGCCAAAACCGCTGCTGCCTCGCCAGTTGATCCTAATGTTTCTTAAACTGCCATCTTTCTTTCTTTCTTTCTTCAGGAAACCTTAGCAAGGTGACATTAGGATCAACTGGCGAGGCAGCAGCGGCTTTGGCAGCTTTGGCGGCGGCGCCCCCCTTCCTTCCTTCCTCCCCCCTCTCTCTTCCTCTCCAGCTCCTTCGCCCCCTCTGCTCTTCGCGGTTATTTGGGGGGGGTTGGATTGGGTAGAACATCTACCCAATCCAACCCCCCCAGTGCCCGCCCGCCGCCCGATGTTTCGAAAGAGTAAGAAGAAGATCCCCTTACCCTTTCGGAACATCGGGCGGTGTGCGGGCACGCGGACATCGTTCGGGGTTAGGGCAGGATACGGAGGTCTTCCCCGTACAGTATCTTGCCCTAACCCCGAACGACGCACGCAATCGCGTGCCTACCCAGGGCTCGGCTTGTCCGAAATCCCCCCCTGGGGGCGGGGGAATTTCAGACAAGCCAAACCTTGCCTCGGCGTGGTTTGTCCCTGACATCAGGGCTTTTTTTTAAGCGTTGTTCGATGTATGTATCGGACAACGCTAAAAACCGGATAACGTCATGACTTGTGGAACCAAGTCATAATGTTATCTGGGGTACTAGTGTAATTGTGACTTTTTATTATTATTGATTGTGAAACAGCTTGGCGTGCAAAAGTGAAATAAGAATATTTTTAAAACATAAATAAAAACTAAAGAAGCATTTATATCTTGCACTTACAGTATGCCTTTGGAAAAAATATTCACAATTTGAGAATACTCATGCAGTAATTGTACGTATACTTTTTTGTGAGTAGACAGTCACAAGGGGTGGAGTTCACTCAGGAAAGGCAAGTGTTCAAAAGGCAGGCTAGAAAGCAGGCAGGCGGGGAGGGAAAGTCAGAGGCATAGCGAGGGGTGAGAGGGTGGCCCGCCCGGGGCTGTCATATTATGTTTGTTTTTAAAAAGGCTATTTTGTAGATAACCAATTTTGTCAAATATACTTCTTTCCTGGTTTGGTGGGATAATTATGGCAAGAGAGAGTGAGAGAGCTGGTTCTGTAAGTTACAGCATATATTCCTGTGATGGTGAACCTTGGCACTCCAGATGTTCTTCAATTCCCAAAAGCCCAAGCACCCTGTGAATGCACACAAATGGGTTTACTGTGATTAATCCATCCTGTGCTGCCCTCGTCGCTCCCGGAAGCGGAAGTAAAACGTGCCCATCCGGGCTTTTGGGAATTGAAGTCCAAGAACATCTGGAGTGCCAAGGTTCACCATCACAGGGATATATGCTGTAACTTACAGAACCAGCTCTCTCGCTCTCTCGTGCCATAATTATCCCACCAAACCGGAAAAGAAGTATATTTGACAAAAATGGTTATCTACAAAATAGCATTTTAAAAAACAAAAGACGATAGGAAGGTGAAGGGTTTTGGGTGGGTGACTGGGGAATGTTTCTATATGTTGTGTTGTTATGGGCTTTGGGGAGGTGAAGGGTTGGGTGTTGTTGTTGTTCAGTCGCACAGTCGTTTCCGACCCTCTGTGACCCCATGGACCACTGCCCGCCAGGCACTCCTGTCCTCCACCATCCCCCTCAACTCGCTCAGCTCTGTGCCCATTGTCTCTACAATACCATCTAGCCATCTCATCTTGGGCCACCCCCTTCTTCTTTTGCCCTTGACCCTTCCAAGCATCAAGGCTTTCTCAAGTGAATCCTCTCTTCTCATTTGATGTCCAAAGTACTTTAGCTTCATCTTTATTATTTGACCTTCTAAGGAGCAGTCAGGATTGATTTCTTCTAAGATTGACCTATTTGTTCCCCTCGCTGTCCAGGGGACTCTCAGAACTCTCCTCCAACACCACATCTCAAAGGCATCTATTCTTCTGCGCTCAGCTTTCCTAATGGTCCAGCTCTCACAAGCATACATTGCCACAGGGAATACCATTGTTTTGACTATGCGAATCTTTGTTTGCAATGTGATGTCTCTACTTTTCACTATGCTCCCCAGGTTTCTCATCGCTTGCCTCCCAAAGGGTGAATGTATTTCTTTATATTTTGTGTTGTATTGCATTGTAATGTTACATGTTCTCTGTTCTCCTTTTCTATAATGTGAAGATTTATGTAATTTATGTTGTAATCTTTTGTATTGTTCTGTTCTATTCTATATTCGATTTATATCCCGCCCCAATTGCGAAGTGCGACTCTGGGCGGCTATTCTTTGTTATGTTTGTATTTTTATTTGAAATAATAAAACAAACAAACATAATATTCGCCATCACAGTAACCACCAACAACCTGTTATGTTGTGGCATTTTAAATTTGATAAGAGAGTCCCAGAAACCCTTGACTAATATTCACACCATACATGACTCTGATGAAGTCCTGGAGTCCCCACACAAGCCCCGCCATCTCCTCAAACCGAGAAGGGTTGCAAGCTGCCTTTAGGGGTCGCTATTGCGGCGAGGAATGGCAGCCCTCCCGTTTAAAAGCTCTGGTTGATTTGTGTTGTGGGTGGGTGGGTGTTTGAGTGGGTGGGTATATTTTAATGTATTATTTATTTATTTATTTAATTTATTTACAGGTTTGTGTTGTGGGTGGGTGGGTAGGTGGGTTGAGGTGTGTGTGTGCGTGCTTATTTTATTATTTATTATTTTTAATTTGTTTTCTTTGCCCCCACCCACAACATCATGATGTCATGACATTGGCTCCGCCCATGATGTTAGCTCCGCCCACACTGTGATGATGTCATGGTGGGGGTAGTAAAAATTTTGACATCCCACCACTGGTTGTATTGCATTGTAATGTTACATGTTCTCTGTTGTCCTTTTCTATAATGTGAAGATTTATGTATTTATGTTGTAATCTTTTGTATTGTTATGTTTGTATTTTTATTTGAAATAAAAAAACAAACAAAACATAATATTCGCCATCACAGTAACAACCAACAACCTGTTATGTTGTGGCATTTTAAATTTAATAGAGTCCCAGAAACCCTTGACTAATATTCACACCATACATGACTCTGATTAAGTCCTGGAGTCCCACACAACAAGCCCCGCCATCTCCTCAAACCAAGAAGGGGGAGGGTTGCAAGCTGCCTTTAGGGGTCACTATTGCGGCGAGGAATGGCAGCCTCATGTGAGGGGCAGGCGGAGAAAGTAGGCGAGGAAGAAGGCGGCGGCGCTGGCGCTGAGGGAAGCGAGCAACTTTTTTTTCCAACCCTTTGGGACCCCATGGACCATTGTCCTCCAGGCACTCCTGTCCTCCACCATCCCTCCTCAACTCACTCAGCTCTGTGCCCATTGCATCTACAATACCATCTAGCCATCTCATCTTGGGCCGTCCCCTTCCTCTTTTGCCCTCGACCTTTCCAAGCATCAAGGCTTTCTCAAGTGAATTCTCTCTTCTCATTTGATGTCCAAAGTACTTTAGCTTCATCTTTATTATTTGACCTTCTAAGGAGCAGTCAGGGTTGATTTCTTCCAAGATCGGCCTATTTGTTCTCCTCGCTGTCCAGGGGACTCTCAAAACTCTCCTCCAACACCACATCTCAAAGGCATCTATTCTTCTGCGCTCAGCTTTCCTTATGGTCCAGCTCTCACAAGCATACATTGCCACAGGGAATACCATTGTTTTGACTATGCGAATCTTTGTTTGCAATGTGATGTCTCTACTTTTCACTATGCTCCCCAGGTTTCTCATCGCTTGCCTCCCAAAGGATGAATGTATTTCTTTATATTTTGTGTTGTATTGCATTGTAATGTTACATGTTCTCTGTTCTCCTTTTCTATAATGTGAAGATTTATGTAATTTATGTTGTAATCTTTTGTATTGTTCTGTTCTATTCTATATTCGATTTATATCCCGCCCCAATTGCGAAGTGCGACTCTGGGCGGCTATTCTTTGTTATGTTTGTATTTTTATTTGAAATAAAAAAACAAACAAAACATAATATTCGCCATCACAGTAACAACCAACAACCTGTTATGTTGTGGATTTTAAATTTGATAGAGAGTCCCAGAAACCCTTGACTAATATTCACACCATACATGTAGAGACAATGGGCGCAGAGCTGAGCGAGTTGAGGGGGATGGTGGAGGACAGGAGTGCCTGGCGGACAGTGGTCCATGGGGTCGCAGAGGGTAGGAATCGACTGTGCGACTGAACAACAACAACATGACTCTGATGAAGTCCTGGAGTCCCACACAACAAGCCCCGCCATCTCCTCACACCGAGAAGGGTTGCAAGCTGCCTTTAGGGGTCGCTATTGCGGCGAGGAAATGGCAGCCCTCCCGTCAGGGGCGGGCGGGGAAAGTAGGCGAGGAAGAAGGCGGCGGCGGCGCTGGGGGGAGCGAGCAACTTTTTTGGCCGCGCGTTGCGGGCACCGGGCCGTCGGGGCTGTGCCTCGGTGTTTGGCGTGTAACCTGATCCTGCAAAGCGAGCGGAGGGACGGGTGGAGGAGGAAGCGCAGGAGGAGGCACGGGAGGAAGAGGCTGCCCGCCGGGCGAGAAAGGACCCCGAAGGGTTGTGTGTGTTTGTTTGTTTGTGTGTGTGTCTCTCTTCCCGCGCGTGTATTGAATGCTCGAGGAGACCCGGGGAGAGAAGCCGGTCATGGGCCGAGGAGAAGCCGCCTGAGGTGCGAGCGAACTTTTCCCCCTCCCCGCCTCCTGCACCACGCCGGGCCGTCGGAGCGGAGCAGGCGGATGGAGGATGCGCTCTCCCCGGCGGGCTGTCTGAGCAAGAGGCGGCGGCGGCGGCGAAGGAAGCGACGGCGGCGACGGAGGGGAGGAGGATGAAACCTCCGCCGCCGCCGACCCACCACAGCACGGGCTGCCCGGGGCCTCATCATGGGGCCCCGCCTGGCGTCGGAGGTCCCGGGCCAGGGGCGGGCTGGAGGCGGCGGAGGCCCCTCTCGCTCCTGCCCTTCCTTTCCCTCCGCGACTACGGCTTCTGCATGGCCGGCCTGCTGCTCTTCTGCCTCGGCTCCCTTCTCTGCCAGCTCAACGGGGGGCCGCCTCACTTTCTGCTGGACCTGAGGCACTATCTGGGTAAGGCCGGCAAAACAAGGGAGGGAGCGAGCGGACGAAATTGTCGTTGGGGGACTGCGGTGTTGGCAGGTCAGCAGTCCGAGACCCGAGTGCTTGCAGACGGAGTAAGCCTCCGTTGCCCGCCCCGGTTCCTGCCCACCTAGCAGTTCTCAAGCAAGAAGTTGAAAGTAGATGAATAGGTACCACTTGGGCGGGAAAGATAAAGCGTTCAGTGCTCTCCAGCGTCTAGTCTTGCCTGCCACATGACCACGGCATTGTGTACAGACAGACAGTGCTGGCCAGTGATGGGATGTAACAGGTTCTCACCAGTTTGCCAGAACCGGTAGTAACTTTTCCCAGTGTCCCAGAGAACCAGTAGCAGCTTTTGGGGGGAACCACCTTCGGGGCTTACCTTTTTACTGGTGCATGCACGCCTACAGTGCTTGGCACGTATGCACGGCCTCCTGGCTGTCCTCCCAAGTGGGGAGGAGGAAGAGAAGCTGCTAACCTGAAGCTCCCTATAGCCTGCTCCCCTAAATATCCTAAAGAACTGGTTAGGCAAAGACTTAGTACCTAACATCTTTAACGGTTAAAAAGTGCCAAAATGAAGCCATCTTGTGGTGAGTTGATTCTGTAGTTCCTTCCATCTGACCTAGTGTGAGAAAGATTAGCCAGAATAAGCTTTAAGCTCTGGTTTAAAAGCTCTGGTTGATTTGTGTTGTGGGTGGGTGGGTGTTTGGGTGGGTGGGTGTATTTTAATGTATTATTTATTTATTTATTTATTTATTTAATTTACAGGTTTGTGTTGTGGGTGGGTGGGTAGGTGGGTTGAGGGGTGTGTGTGTGTGTATGTGTGCTTATTTTTATTTTATTTTTTATAATTTTAAAATTTGTTTTCTTTGGCTCCGCCCATAACATCATGATGTCATGACATTGGCTCCGCCCATGATGTTAGCTCCGCCCACACTGTGATGATGTCATGGTGGGGTAGTAAAAATTTTGACATCCCACCACTGGTGCTGGCCCTTTGGCTGTAAACGGAGATGAACACCGCACGCTAGACCCTGCGCTTTCAAGCGAGGGTGACCTTTACCTAGCAAGAGGGAGACGTGTGGCGTCTTTGGGATCGGCACATGGGCTTGGGAACTCTGGGAAAAGGGTAGGTCTCTAATCACACGCGCGCACACACAGGAGGCAAAGCCAAGAAACAAGCTCTTTTGGGAGCTCTTGTTGACCGGCGGAATCCCCAGGAATTAGATTTCCTCTCCCCGCCACCTTTAACGTTTGAAGAGGGATCTTGGAGCCCAGAGGTGTCTCCCCTCACCTGAGAAGCAGGTGAAACATCTAAAAAGTTTAAAGGACACACCCACGAAATCGGGGGAAGGGGAGGACAAATGCTTCTCACTGCTTTGGCTGAGTGTTACTGGCCATTTGTGTGGCTCTGCCCTCCACAACATAGCAAATTAGTGGGTTAAAAGGCAATTACGTTTGCAGTGAAGTGCCTTTGGATAGTACAGTGGTGGGATGTCAAAAATTTTACTACCCCACTGTGACGTCATTATAGTGCGGGTGGAGCTAATGCCATGACATCATGGGCGGAGCCAACATCATGATGTCATGACATTGTGGGTGGAGCCAAAGAAAAATAATAATAAAAAAATAAAAATAAGCACACACACACACACACACACCCCTCTTCCTCCTCCTCACTTGGGAGGATAGCAAGGAGGCCATTCATACACGCTAAGCACTGTAGGCATGCATGCACACCAAGTGCTTGGCGCACATGTGCAGTGGGGGAACCAGTGAAAAGCTAAGCCCCGAAGGTGGTTCCCCCCAAAAGCTGCTTCCGGTTCTCCAGGACACTGGGAAAAGTTACTACCGGTTCTGGCGAACTGGTGAGAACCTGTTACATCCCATCACTGATAGTATAGTATTTTGAGTTGGGAATGAAGTATATATAAATGTTGCCTGCAGTTGCCTGCTTACCCTTTCAAAATTTCATTATCTCCTAAGGGTTGTATGACTTCTTTCGTGTCTAGGTCAGACTCTAAACTGCCAAAATGAAGCCTCCTTTAGGTGAATTCATTCCCTAGTTCCTTTCACCTGACCTATTGTCGGAAATATTAGCCTGCACAAACGAGGTTGCTATTGCCTGGGGAATGCCTGATTGTGGTTCAAAAATACCACAATCTTCAAGGAGGTTCTTTATGTTTTACCTCAGTTGTGTGGCTGACAAATAGTTATTATGGAGGGGGGAAATCACCGCTGATGTAAAATATCACATTGCATTTAAGTTAAGCCCATCGTTTTAAGAGCTCCCTTTAGTAGACTGACTGACTTAATTTTACTTAATTCTCCCCACTTTCCATTGTGTAATCTTTTAAATACTTGGGAAGTGACCATGTTTCTTCAAGGAGTTTATGTTCCCTAGCCTGAATAAATGCATATCCTTACCAAGATCCGTTGGCTTGTCTGCTCAGTTACATCCTTGTTAATTTCTATACAGTACAAGGAAATTGTCCACGAGTGTTGGTGAGAACTAGCGTGAGGAACTGGAGGGAAAAGATTTTTGGAGGGAAAAGTGTCTTTAAGGCCAGTTATGGCCTGATCAAAACCCAGATCAATGTGGATCCCACAATAAAGAGTTGTAAGAAAGAGGCTGCGGGAAATCTGAATGAGAGTACAGTAAAACCTCATATAACACTAAAACCTGGTTCCACAAGTCTTGGTGTTATATGATTTTTAGTGTTATCTGATCCTCTATGGGATCCATAGAGATACATTGTAACCACACAGGCTTTCGCGGTTGTTATCTGAAGCATCCCATAGGATCTTAATGTTATCTGATGCAATTCTTCCCCCCAGATTCCTTGATGTTATGCGATTTTAGTGTTATTCGATACTAATGTTATATGAGGTATTACTGTAATTCCATTTAAGTTTGCAGTAATAAACCTTAAAATAAAAACCATGCAAGAGTACTTAGAGAAGAGACAGGCATGGTACAGCAAAGTAGGCCTAAAATCTAGTACAGTATGACAAGATCAGGACAGCATCAGTTTTCTTTAACTATTCATCTGGTTGGTTGGTTTGAATTGAAACTGATGTACACTTTTTTAAGGCTACTTCATACATAGCATCTTCTTGCTTGGCTTTTACTTATTTGGAAGGAAAACTTTTGCATTCCTTTTTTGTGCAGTTTTTTGTTTTGTAATGGAAATATTCATTGAGAATTACCAGGTATGTGGTCTCAATACATGGGACCATTGGTGTATTGTTTTTATGAGTTAGAAGTGTCTTTTAGGAAATGGTTATGTGTGAAAGGCACTTTACAGGCATGGCAGACTTATGTATCTTGTTCCTATTTTAATTCTCCTCTCTTCGCCATTCTGTTTCCTGCTATTTGTTTATGTTTAACTATAAACCTTGTGCCTCTCATCCAAAACTATACAGTAATTGATTCACTCCAGACTCAAGTCTGCCTTTATGAATTACACATCTCCTTTAATCTCAATTGTTTTCTGTTGGAAATCCAGTCGCCTCAGCAGCATGTTCCATCTCTGCCTTTCTTCTGCGTGTGTCCTGTTCAGGAGTTTTGATAATAAAGCAAGAACTTCAGCCATCATCCAAGTTGACTGAACACACATGATCTTGAATCTAACTATTTCAAGGAGGTAGTCTTGTTGCAGCAAAAACAACAAAAATGCTATTTATTTATTCATATTTATCCACCGCCCTCCTCACCGAGGTGACCCAGGGCGGCTCACAAATCACAAAAGCACCACAGCAAAACACAAAGTGCTACGGCACTTTATATAGTGTTATGTGTCAACAGGTTGGATGCAACTTAAAACAATCCTAATAAGGGATTTCAAAGTAAGTGAGATATTTAAGAAATGGTATTATCCACCCTGTGAGTTTTCACGGGTAAGAGACAGTTTGAACCCAGATCTCCTGGATCTAGTCCAGGGGTACCCAATCTTTTTATGCAGCGGGCCTGACCAGACAGCTGAGTGGGCCGGACCACACCC
Organism: Furcifer pardalis; assembly: GCA_030440675.1. Taxonomy (NCBI): domain Eukaryota; kingdom Metazoa; phylum Chordata; class Lepidosauria; order Squamata; family Chamaeleonidae; genus Furcifer; species Furcifer pardalis. Next base: position 98,756,535 of record CP126890.1, read on the forward strand.
CTGGAAGCAGAAGTAAATGCTCCTGCTTCCACATTTATGGCAGCCACTGGTGCATTTACAGCTGACGTAACCATATATACACATGCATGGGTGCGTATTACAGCTGTTGTAAATGTGTCCACTTCCACTTCCGAGTGTGGCAGCGGGGGCCCAGATGGAATGGCGTCATGGGCCGTAGGTTGGGAACCCCTGGTCTAGTCCATCACTCTATTCACTACACCACGCAGGATATATGACACATTTTGTTTGGATAAACTTTTCTGAACAGCAGCTCGTTTTAAAATAACTTTTTAATTTTGCACAGTCATAAATAAATACATCATACATCATATCACATAAAATTGAGGAACAGTCAAACAGTGAACATGAAAAATGAAACAAACATGAAAATCAAAAATGTCACCTGATTGTCTTATCCACCTCAAGAACTATGGTGCAAGAGGAATATCTTCCTTATTTACCAAGCATTAAACTAAAACAAATCATAAAATCTGCTAATATCTCCCTGAAAATGCTCACCTATTCACACTATTCCAAACAGCACCACCTATGCTTTGTGGCTCCACAGCTGTAGTTGCACCCCTCCCTATAAATGTGATGGCCTCAATCTTTGTCTCTACTCACTTTCAACATTTCCAGGAGAACCATGTCCCAATCATGTTTAAGCCATTTGTTGAGAGTTTGATCTTTTGGATCTTTCCATCAGCTTCTTATGATGCCTCTAGTGTTGCTTCCATGGACAATATTAACGGATTCAGTGATAGGTACAGTACTCTGTACATTCCCTTTCTCTGTTTCTTAATTTAACTCTCAAAATTTTGTTGAAAGAGTACAAGTCCCTCTCATGTACGAATCTGAACAGAGGGCCTTGTCGAGGCTCAGCCTCTGGTTCCCAGCAGTATAAATAAGTGATACTCAAGCAAAACAATGTAATCCAAAGTTCTTGGTTGAAGCAAAAGAACAGGATAAAATTATAATGTTCTTTGAAATAAAATATGCTGCAGTTATCTTATGTTTTGTGCAATAAATTAGCAGTCATACAGTGCTAATTGGAAGCAAGAACAAACATTGAGAAAATGAGAATTGATACAGAAATGAATTGTACTGTACTACAGCTGCTGCTGTTCTGGACAGTCTTGTTTTATTTTAGCTATGAGATAGAGAGCTATAACATTTTGTCGCACAAGTGAAAATTGTGCTTTATTCCTCAAGGACATAGATCATAGTAATACAGTACGTGACAATTGTGAGAATAAAATCTAGCATCTTTTTGATATGGAGAGAACTGCACATATTCCTTCTTCACATTTTGAAATTAAGTGCATTCTCTAGACTAGAGACAGATGACAAAGTTCAGTAAGGAGAAAAGTGGTGTGGATTTTTTTCCTCTCCAGCAGTTACAAGGATGTAATTAGATGGTAAGAACACTGTAATGAGTGGGAAAATAGTTATCAGCTTCATTATAACGTCAAGTCAGTTCTGACTTATGGCAGCCATTTCTGAAGTTTTCTAGGTAGAGAGTGCTCAGAAGAGGATTCACCATTCTCTTTGGGGGCATTCTAGGACTGTAGATTGTCCAAGGCCACAGAGGTTGACTCTATCCAAGGAGGCAAAGTCAGAACCTGAACTTTCACTGAGCTAGCCAGTGAGTTTAGTTTTTGAATCTACAGGCACTCTGGAAAGCTACAGAAAGTATTCCGGAAACTGGTCTATTTTTGCTTGAAATTAAAGTTAGGAACTATCAACTGTGCTTGGTTGCTTGAAAAATATGAAGTATTTATATCATGTAAACCAACAGTACTATGGCTTATTGTACAATAATTGACAAAGGTGGTATAACATATAGTTGAGACAGGAAAGATCTAAAGAAAAGGCAAGAATTCCCCACACCCATGGGTTGCCTCCTCCCATTCCTAGATTTGGTTTCTCAGCAAACATCTCGATTTTGACCCAATGCTTTAACATTGAAGTCTAAATTGGAGTTTTAAAAATGAACAAATAAAATCATAGTTTTGCTAAATTAGAATTGCCTAGACTTAGACTAATTGATTATTGAAGAAAAATAGAGATTTAATTGTGTAAATACTCAAACTTATTTGCCTTTTCATACTTTACGTTACGAGAGAAATAGAGTTAAAGCTCCCTTCTATCATTTATAGTTTAGGTCCCCAATCACTGAGCCACGGGCTGGTACTAGGCCATGGGCTGTCCAGAACCAGGCTGCAGGGGTGGATGGTGCTGGCAGCCCCGATGGCAGCCTTCTGCCATCAGTGTGCTCCACTGGATCTGCCCAGCGAACAGCGCGAGAGCATGGGCTGCTGACACAGCAGATAGGCAGGTGGCTGGCCCCCTCCTCCATGTTGCTTAACTACGGTGGGGCTCCACCCCCTGCCTGTGTGCAGTGTGATACTTCACTACTCCAGTCCAACAGTGTGGCTGACAGGTGGCTAGTCCCCTTCACCTAGTTTTTTTGAGCTACAGTGGGAATCCTCCCCGCCACCTGTGCACAGTGAGGTATCACACTGCTCATATTCAAGCTGTGGCTGGCAGATGGGAAAGTTTTAAAAAGAGAGATTTTAGCAAACTGAAACATTGTTTAGTATGAAAAATAGTTTAGCATGAAACACGTCCGTGGTGCAAAAAAGGTTGGGGACCCCTGATTTATAGGACTTATAATATAATTTTAATAACTTCAGCTGCCATAATTCTCTACATTGTCTATGTTGTAAAAAAGGTTAGAAAATGTAATTTTTAATTAAAGGTGTAGTTATGTAAAAAACACTGGTTGTTTTGATATGCATTGAATAGGTTTTTTTTATTCAGAAGGCATTTGTTTTGTTCCCATGTACATTAGGAATATATATTGTTGTTGTTATTAAATAAATATATTAATTAGTTTTCAGCCCACCAGGTATCCCAGCATAGGTTGTTGTTCAAAACATAATGTATCTTTTTAAAAATAGATTCAAAACAATTTGTAGTGCCTAATTTAAAATCCATGTTTAAAAATCAAGGGTCATGCAGAATAATGCAGTTTTGGCTGCCTGCCAGAAGCACAACAAAAATAGAGCTTGCCTAATTTATGCTCAGTCATGGTCCTGTTACAGAGAAATCCCTTTCTGGACCTAACTACATGGGGTGGTGAGACCCACTTCAGAGACTTGACTGAGGATCTTAAATTCCAGTAGATTAAAACCAGTCCTTTGAACTGAGCTTGGAAATAAATTTGAAGGCAGAGCAGTGGAATCAAAACTGGCAATGTATGATTTCTGAAGTATATGGCCTACGTTTTGCTTGGTGCATTTGCACAAAATATACGGTAGCTTCTGAACACTTTTCAAGAGCAATCCCACCCAGAGTGCATTACACTAGTCTAATCATGAGATAATTAAAGCAAGGATCAAATTTGTACAGGGCAGCAATATAACAGAGGTCGAGTAAATTACTCTCTTCAAATTTAGAAGGTTGTGTTTTGTCCTAGGGCATAGTTGCAGTGTCATGTGATGAGGAGGAAAGGCTTTTACTATCTTCTGGTTCTTCCCCGATAGGCATAAAATAAATGCATGAATCTATGTGGAACAGAATGTTGCATTGATGCTGTGGGACCTAGTTTTGATAATAATACAAAATGGTCAACAGAAAAATGAAGTAGAAATCTAAGGCTTGCTTCTTGTTATTAAACAGTGACACAGTCGATTCCAACTCTTTGCGACCCCATGGACCACTGTCCGCCAGGCACTTCTGTCCTCCACCATCCTCCTCAACTCGCTCAGCTTTGTACCCATTCTGTCTACAATACTATCTAGCCATCTCATTTTTGGCCACCCCCTTCTTCATTTGCCCTCTACCCTTCCCAGCATCAAGGCTTTCTCAAGCAAATCCTCTCTTCTCATTTGATGTCCAAAGTACTTTAGCTTCATCTTTACTATTTGACCTTCTAAGGAGCAGTCAGGGTTGATTTCTTCAAAGATTGACCTATTTGTTCTCCTCGCTGTCCAGGGGACTCTCAAAACTCTCCTCCAACACCACAACTCAAAGGCATCTATTCTTCTGCGCTCAGCTTTCCTAATGGTCCAGCTCTCACAACTATACATTGCCACCGGAAATACCATTGCTTTGACTATACAAATTTTTGTTTTCAATGTGATGTCTCTACTTTTCACTATGTTCCCCAGGTTTCTCATCACTTGCCTCCCAAGAATCAGTCGCCTTTTTATTTCATGGCTGCAATCACCATCTGCAGTGAGCTTGGCTCCTAGGAAAGTAAAATCTGTCACTGCTTCTACTTCTTCCCCATCTATTTTCCAGGGACTGAGAGGGCCTGTTGCCATTATCTTGGTTTTCTTTATATTGAGTCTCAAGCCAGCTTTTGCACTTTCTTATTTCAACCTAATCAGGAGCTTTTTAAAGTCCTCCTCACTTTCTGCCATTATATAGTATTATATAGTATTAGAGGTGATATAGTATTATATAGTATTAGAGGTGATGTCTGATCAAAGTAGAATAGAGTAAAATTATTTTTGAAAGAAAATGAATTACTTCTGTCATGAAATCATAACTTTTATGTACATGCTTCAGTCTATACACACATGGGGTTTCCATTTTATGACAGATGCTTATCACAGTTTTCTTCATGGAAAGGATCTCATGTAGGAAAAGTCATGTGAAGTGGCAGTGTTTTGGGGTGGCATATAACTTCAAACACTCACTGTATGTGCGTGTATGTGTTGTATATCTTTGGTCATACTAGAGTCAAGTTACAATCTTTTCACAATGGTACTGGGTAGAATTTTCAATACCTGTACTGTTCTTCTGGCAAGGAAAAAGAACTGGTATTTAATCCATGACTGTATAATCACTTTACATAGGTTGAACAGGATGAAGTTACCGGTAGCTGGATTTTTTAAAAAAAATACACATTCAGAAATATATCACAGATACAGTGACGAAAGTCAAATGTCTCCCCACTGCAGTTATTACTTCTTGTTGCATGGAAACCCTAAGTCAGTGGTGGCGAACCTATGGCATGCATGCCAAAGGTGGTACTCAGAGCCCTCTCTGTGAGCACCTGTGCCTCAGCACAGAGTTTGCCCCTGCCCAGAAGCCCAGTGGAATGTTTCCTCCCTCCCCCAGCAATTTGCCCCACCCTTCTGCCCAGCAGCCCAATGGGAGCACTCCCTCCCTCCCCCCAGGACAGAATTCACTCTGCCCAGCAGCCCAATGGGAGCGTTTCCTCCCTCCCGCCCTGTTGCCATGTTGGCACTTTGTGATAAATAAGTGGGTTTTGGGTTAGAGATTCAGTCTCTAAAAGGTTCACCATCACTACCCTAAGTTTGCTGTTACTTAAGAGGGGCACCTATTTTTCAGTAGTTTGTAGATAGATTTTAGCCATAAGAAAGATTTTAGCCATAAGAGACATGCACCAATGAGGATTTGGGTTTGGGCAACGATAAAGCAAAGAAAGTGGCTTCATTTTGGCAGTCAAGGGTTTGATCGGGACACGAAAGAAGAAGAAGCCATAAGAAAGAATTCATGATGTAACCGTATTTTTCGGACCATAAGACGCACCTGACCATAAGTCGCACCCAGTTTTTAGAGCAGGGAAACAAGAAAAAAAATATTCTGAACCTTCGGACCATAAGATGCACTCTCATTTCCTGCCCACTTTTGGGGAGAAAAAAGTGAGTCTTATGGTCCAAAAAATATGGTAATTTGTGTACCAATCCAAATCAGTGACTGCACTTTTCAAAGCGTCAATGTGCTGGAGCATATCTAGGGAACTTTGTATGTCTGATATTTTGGAACTTTCAGAAGACTTGTTCACTATAACCAATAGTAATGAATCATTGAAAATTAAATTTAAAATTATCTGAAAGATTCTCTAGTCCTGCTTTGACACCTGGTGGTTATTCTGAAAACAGCAGTAAATGATTATTATTTGATATACAGATTATACAGTACTTTGAACTGACTTTTGGTAATTTTTTCCACCTTGATCCTTAGAGATGGAATATTCTTCAAGAAACCTTTTGTAAAATTACATTATATTATTCCACTGTTTTAGAAATTGTTTCACTATTACTATATCTTATTAAGTTTATTTTGTGGCTTATTGTGGGTCCTCCCTCCCTACATATTGCCTATTTCAGATTTGCTATTGAAGGTCTTTTCTAATGGACAAAAGGACACCTGGGAGCTTACAAATTCCTTACCTTATTTGAGAATGGTCACATTGCAGCCATTTTCTCAGAACAGGGATTTAGTGAAAAATAAATGACATGAGGAAAGATGTTGTGCCATTTCTGTAATTGCATCTGAAATTCTGACGAAAGATTCTTTTCTGCAAAAAATAATAATGAATATGCATGAATTTAGCATAAAAAACAAAAATAACAATCTTATGCACATTTCCTCTCTGGCTTCTCTATTGTTTTATTGTCATTAACAAGTACTTTGAAATGTGTTCAACCATCTGTGCAGTCGATGAGTATTTCCATGGACTGTGTGGCTAAATTGATGACAGTTGTGCAGAATAGAACAAAAAACTACAAATAGACAAAATCAACTTATTTGGAGTAGCCACATTGCTCAGGTATGCTGTACACCAGAATAGAATTAGTCATGATATGAAACATACACACTTTGTCAGAAAACCTGAGGTTTTTACCCCTCTCCCATCCACCCCTTGTTGACACCAAATATATCCAGGAAAAGAAATTCTGTACAGTATTATGATTTCAGTATCCAGTGTGCTTTCACCTCATTCAATCTTATGACATACTTTGTCTTTTCACCCAATAATTTATTGGATAATAGTGAATTACATCCAATCCATGTGGTATGCACACAGGAGTTGCTTTCACTGTTGCATGGCTTGCTCCTTCTCCTTTCCAGGACTGTCAGTCTTTTCCTAGTCTGATACTCTCAGAGATTTGGAGCTATAACTTCCATAATCTCAGATAAATATCTTTGCTAGCTGTAGTTGATGGGAGTTAGAAGTTCAAGACACTAGGTTGTCAAAGGTTGAGTGATGTTGCTTCTCTTACATAGTGGTTCATTGTGCCTGTTTTTAAAAAAAGGATGTGAAGATGAGAGTCTGAGACTTGTACAGACTTGTTTTCTTAACAGTAAACCGTTGCTTTCTATTTCTTCTGAACTAGGCCTCAATATTCCAAACACCTCTCATTTATTGTATTTATTTTAAAAGGTCAATGCCTTTTGATAACTTTATCAAGGTGGCTTAAAACAAATGTGTGCTCACTGCCTCTGTTGTGACCATTATGGACCAAGAGGACAGCAGGTTAGGGATTCTTCTTAGCTCACAATCTGAAAAATATGTATGGTTGGATGTTTTGTGTAGTCAGAGTAAAACTTGTTCAGTGGTTTTAGGGACAGTGACTGAAATTGTGTTGATGGCAACGATACCTGCAGAAAGTTAATGATATCATCAACAAAATGATGTTAGTCATTTCCTAGTTCTGTTGCACTGCTCCCATATTTTCCACATAACCATTCTGAGTGTATAGAAACCAAAGAATGGAAGGAGGAAGCCTTTAATAAAAGTAAAGTTGCTGCAGAAACATTCAGTAAGCACTTGTAGACAAGTATCAGCCCCCTGTCTTCTAAATGATGGTACAGATCAACTTCACTTTTAAAAAAGTATACAGCAAGAATAATTTCTTTTTAAGGAAGCAATGGTAGGTGTTTTAAAAAATAACTACTGTACCAAATTCACTATATGCCACAAAACAAAAGGTAGCAAAAATATATTTTAGGAGGGGAGGAGATAGGAAGGCTATTTTTAAAAAAGATTAGAACTTTTAAAATATTTGTTCAACTCTCAAATTTGTCACAGAGTCTACAATCACAGTGCCAAATATGATCCTGATTCAAGATCCTGTTTAAAAGTTACAGTTTTATGCACCCTTCTGATCAGCAATGGTTTATGGAGTGTGGTTTCGCAATGCAGCCGCCAAGAACACCTGCGGCTGGAGGGAGGCCACCTCCGCGCCCAGCCCGGGACTCACCCACCTGCTTATGAACTGTTGTTTTCTTGTGGTTAAGGTGAAAGCCCTGACATTCTTGGATCATGTACTGCATTTTTATATTGTATCATATTACTGAAACTATGTCATGTATATGTAACTGGAATTGTACTTTGTAACCTTATTTTGCAGTGTGGTTTTGTTTTATTGTACTGCTGTACTGTATTATTATATTTATTGCATTATACTGTATGACCTTTGATTATGTTATATTACTTTTTATTGTCTTGTATATGTGGTTCTGTAAACCCCCCTGAGTCGGTTGCACCGAGTAGGGCGGTATACAAATCGAATAAATGAAATGAAATGAGTTCTGGGATTGTTTGATTTCTGAGTTCAAGTTGATTGCAAATGTATGTTTAGGCAAGTTGTTAGGTGCTCCTCTCCCAACACAAACCTGAGGTTGGCAGGAAATGTGCTATGGAATGCTAAGATTGCAGTATTAATGTTCTATTGAGTTTACTTTATAGTAGAACTCCATGCCAAATTTACGGGTGGGTTTCCTTGTATTATTTCTGGCTGCTTCATCAGAATTAGTTACTTTGGAACAAACTTTTTTTTTCCTCCTGAATTTTTTTCACAAGGTGTAGTACATGAAACTGAAAATGAAAGGTGCAACCTTCAGTATATATCTTTACTTTAGTATTTTTAATGTCTAAAATAGTTTAAGATTTTTTTTTCTGTCGCTTTAAACCAGGCATTTGCAGCCCATGGGCCTAATTCGGCCCATGCATCTCATTAATCCAACCCATGGTGGCCACGCGGCCACCTCTAGGACTGCCACCCACCCATGATGATACTCAGCTATACATCTCGGTGTGTGGTGATCCAAGTGATGCAGTCGGAGTCCTATCCAAGTGTCTGGAGGCTGTTGGGGCCTGGATGGGGGACTCTGGCCGGGAGTGCCCAGATTCATCCCACCTGTCGGCGCTCCCGAGCCTCGCCCCCCACGCCGGGCTACAAAAGCCCCCATGCCGGGACACTTACCCACCACCCGGACGCCGGAACAACGGAGCAAGGAGGACTCTGGAGCGAGGAGGATTCGTCCCACCTGCCGGCGCTCCCGAACCTTGCCCCCACGACGGGCTACAAAAGCCCCTGCGTCGGGATGCTGCCAGTGGCCATTAGGTACTGAAGTTTGATTATGGACTGTAGCCTGTGTATATTGTTTTATATTTATTTTATTTTGTCTTGTTGCACTGTATTTTATTTTATTATTGATTTATTGTAGTACTGCATCTTGATTTATTTATTAGAATGTCCTGATGTTTTGTAATTGCAATTGTTATCAGAGATATATGTACTGTATATGTGATATTTGTAATTTGCTATGTAATATTTGTAACTGTTTTTTATGCTATGAATGTGGTATGTACTGTAGCTGTTTCTTCTGTAAGCCGCCCAGAGTCGCTATGCGAGTGGGGCGGCATATAAGTCAAAAAATACAATACAATACAATACAATACAACGGACACGGACTACAATTGAATCCCGGCAAGATTGGGTGGCTATGGGTCGGGAACCACGTGTTATCTCGGGAGCTACCATATTTTGTTCTGGATGGGACTATTTTGTCCCAAACAGACCCGGTGTGTAATCTGGGGGTCCTCCTGGACTCGCGACTCCTGTCAATGAGCAGGCTGCAGTTGTGGCCAGGAGAGCTTTTGCCCAACTTCGTGTTATGCTCCAGTTACGCCCACTCCTAGATCAGGACTCCTTGCTCATGGTCATGTATGCTCTGGTCACCTCCAGACTTGACTATTGCAATGCGCTCTACATGGGGCTGCCCTTGATGACCATTTGGAGGCTGCAACTGGTTCAGAATGTGGCTGCTCGGGTGGTGATGGGGTGTGGGTGGTATGCTCATTCCTCGTTGCCAGTGTGCTTCCAGGTGCAATTCAAGGTGCTGGTAATGACCTTTAAAGCCCTACATGGTAGTGGGCCAGGATACTTAAGAAACCACGTCACCCTGAGAACATCTGTCCGCCCCATCAGAGCAGGCCGGAGAGGCTGTCTCATTGTGCCATCTGCTAGGGAAGCTCGTCTCTCTAGCACCAGAAGGAGGGCCTTCTCAGTGTCTGCTCCGGCTCTTTGGAACCTCCTGCCAATTGAGCTGCGTCTGCAGACAGAGTTGCTGTCCTTCAGGAAAGTGCTAAAAACCTGGCCAGCAAAGGAGGTGACCCCTGCCTGCTAGCTGGTTTAGAAAGAACACTCTCCCTCTTTTAATCTCTTTTAATCTGTAGAGGTCGGAGTAATTTTTGGTGGCAGTTTTAATGGGGTTTTTTATTGGTTTTTAAAATGTAACCGGTTTTATTTTTTGTGAGCCGCCCAGAGTTTTTGGAGTTGGGTGGCAATAGAAATCAGAATAAACAAACAAACAACTTATAACATTACCATGATTGGAAAACTATGTCTTTCATTTGGTTGCATTCTCGGTTTCTGTAGACAGAGTGTAGAATGCATCAGGAACAAATTTCCACTCTTCTAAGAATCTATTTTCATTACAGATACAAATTGATTGCCTTTACAGTTTCTAATGCATGGGTGTGAGTGTATATTTCTAAAGAAAATTCAGAAACCAGGGAAGATGCTGAATACAATTTCTAGTTGTTTCCATTTGAGTTAGTTTAGTGTGGAGTGTGCAAGAGGTGATCATTTTTGTCCATTCTCCCTCCCACATAATTTTTTTCAAAAAGTTTTAAAAGTCCTTATGGCCAGGGGACGTTGTCATATTTTAAAAGGACTACACTAATAGGACCCTGTTTCCCCTGAATTGCCAGTTTAAAAATGATTGCTTTTGTATATTAGAGGATACAAAGGTCCCTTTAGAGCCATGTTCCCCAACCTTTGGTGTTTGGACTTCAATTCCTAGAAGCCTAAGTCAATTCCCCAAAGCACTGATCAGCCAGTGTACTGACTTAGGCTTCTGGGAAGTGAAGTCCAAGCACCAAAGGTTGGGTAAACAAAATTGTATTATAACAGTCCTTGCAGTACACAGGTCAACCCCTATATCTGCAGGTTCAGTATTTGTAGAGTCAGTTATCTTTAAGGCCTAAAAATATTCAAGTAAAAATCCCTGAAATACTCCTTGTGCCGGCTAATCTTTCTCACACTAGTTCAGGCAAAAGGAACTACAGATTGAACTCCATAAAGGTAGCTTCATTTTGTCAGTTTCACTTCTAGCCTAGACACAGAAGAATTCTATGATGAAGCTGGCCATCAGAGGCCACTGTCTGCACTATAAACATAATTTTTGCTGTTATCAACAGTTTCAGGTACAGTATCTATGTCATGTCTCAGAATAGATAAGGGAGGCAACCTGTGTGTAGACATAGAAGGCATTGACCAAGAACTTACAAAATATTCAATGGTTTATCAATGAACACATGCATGAGAGATTGGTATGTCTTGCATTATAACGTGCATGCAATTGGCAAACATTGGGCTCAGTCGGAAAGACTTTGGTTTAATGAAATATTTATTCACTTTGTGGTGTAGGTTGTTCATGTCCTTCTTGATGTTGTTCAGTCGCACAGTCGATTCTGACCCTATGCAACCCTATGGACCACTGTCTGCCAGGCACCGCTGTCCTCCACCATCCTCCTCAACTCGCTGAGCTCTGTGCCCATTGTCTCTACAATACCATCTAGCCATCTCATTTTTGGCCGTCCCCTTTTTCTTTTGCCTTCCACCTTTCCCAGCATCAAGGCTTTCTCAAGTGAATCCTCTCTTCTCATTTGATGTCCAAAATACTTTAGCTTCATCTTTACTATTTGACCTTCAAGGGAGCAGTCAGGGTTGATTTCTTCTAAGATTGACCTATTCATTCTCCTCGCTGTCCAGGGGACTCTCAAAACTCTCCTCCAGCACCACATCTCAAAGGCACCTATTCTCCTGCACTCAGCTTTCCTAATGGTCCAGCTCTCACAACCATACATTGCCACTGGGAATACCATTACTTTGACTACAAGAAATTTTTGTTTGCAATGTGATGCCTCTACTTTTCATTATGTTCCCCAGGTTTCTCATCACTTGCCTCCCAAGAATCAGTCGCCTTTTTATTTCATGGCTGCAATCGCCATCTGCAGTGAGCTTGGGTCCTAGGAAAGTAAAATCTGTCACTGCTTCTACTTCTTCCCCATCTATTTTCCATGGACTGAGAGGGCCTGTTGGCATTATCTTGGTTTTCTTGATATTAAGTCTCAAGCCAACTTTTGCACTTTCTTATTTCAACCTAATCAGGAGCTTCTTTAAGTACTCCTCACTTTCTGCCATTAGGGTGGCATCATCTGCATATCTCAGGTTGTTGATTTTTCTCCCAGCAATTTTGATCCCAAATTGTGATTCCTCCATCCCTGCATTGCACATTATGTGCTCTGTGTATAAGTTGAATAAGCAGGGTGACAAAATGCAGCCTTGTCTTACTCCTTTTTCTATTCCAAACAACTCTGTCCTTCCGTATTCTGTCCTAACTGTTGCTTCTTGATTCATGTACAGATTTCTCATGAGGTATATAAGGTGCTCTGGTATTCCTATCTCTTTAATTACTTGCCACATTTTGTTGTGGTCCACACAGTCAAAGGCCTTAGTGTAATCAATGAATTAGAAGTAGACTTGTTTCTGAATTTCCTTTGTTTTTTCCATGATCCAACATATGTTGGCAATGTGGTCTCTAGTACCCCTGCCTCTTCTGAACCCCGCCTGCACTTCTGGTAATTCTCTCTCCACATGCTGCTGCAGTCTATCCTGTATTATCTTGAGCATCACCTTGCTAGCGTGTGGGATGAGCACAATTGTTCGATAATTTGTACATTCTTTGGCATTACCCTTTTTGGGGATTGGAACGTATACTGATCTTTTCCAATCCTGTGGCCGTTGTTGTGTTTTCCAAATCTGCTGGCATATAGAATGCAATAATTTGATTCCATCATCTTTTAGGGCTTTGAAAAATTCAACTGGAATACCAACATCTCCACTGGCTTTGTTTTTTGCAGTGCTTTTTAGGGCCTTTCTGACTTCACTCTGTAGGATATCTGGCTCAAGTTCAATTTCTTCATCATTGCTATTATCAGGAGTGTTGAGGTCCTTTTTGTAGAGTTCCTCCGTGTACTCTTTCCATCTTGTCTTAATCTCTTCTGCATCAGCTAACTTCTTGCCTTCTTTGTCCCTTATCATGGTCATTTTTGCTTTAAACATTTCCTTGATTTCCCCAATTTTTTGAAAAGATCTCTAGTCCTGCCTTTTGTGTTGTTTTCTTCTATTTCTTTGCACTGTTCATTCAACTAGGTTTCCTTATCTCTCCTTGCTTTTCTTTGAAATTCTGTATTCAAGTTATTGTATTTTTCCTTTCTCCTTTGCCTTTTGCCTTCTTTCCTCTGCTACAAAACAATTGCTTGCAAGGAGAAGATGAACACTTCAGCAAAAATGAGTCTGGCTTATTTTTGTTGTCTTACTTTTGTTCTTAATGGAAGTGATTAAAAATAATAACAAGAGAGCATTAAAATATGACTAGTTACAAAAATATACAGTAAAACACTGGATAATGCTAAAACTTGGTTCCACAAGTCTTGGTGTTATCCGATTTTAGTGTTATCCGATCCATGTTAAAATCCGATGGGATGGATCGGATAATGTTAAAGCTCCATAGAGATACATTGTAACTGCACAGGCTTTAGCGGTTGTTATCCGATCCATCCCATAGGACCTTAACATTATTTGATCCAATTTTCCTCCCCAGATTACTTAACTTTATGCGATTTTATCGTTATCCAATCCAATCGTTATCCGGTGTTTTACTGTATTCCCAGTACTATTATTATCTGAAGTGGCACTGTTTTTGCTGTTGCCTACACATTCCTGCATTTGTAAATCATTGTACTGTACAGTATTTGTAAAGTGTTGGTATAAAAGACTTCATGCATATGGAAAAAATAGTATGCTGAGGACAAGAGTTATGACCTGGTTACTACAAGTTTTCTACGTGTAGACATATTTTAGTAGTAGGACTTAGTTTACAACCTGCAAACAGAAGTGGTGATAGTCAAAGAGAACTGTGCTCCACATTTTTCTTGAATATTTTAATTAGTTCCAAGAGTTTAGTATTGAAAGTATGCCAGAACAAATTAATATAAAGTATTAGTAAAATATGTTGTCCATTTTTGTCATGTGCCAGTATATTAACTTTGGTGTTTTGGTAAAATGTGTTCACTTTCATCGCCAGTGATGCAGCTGCATGTATCTAAGATTACACAAATCCTACCACATGTCTGCCATTGCATTTGCAGTTTATTATGGCAGTGAGATCAGATCATTTCTCTCAAAATTATGGCTAGAATCACAAAGAAAATATGATTGTCAGTGTGATGGATGTAGCACTGTCATTTTGGTTCTTGCTCTGATAGGCATTCCAAATTAACAAATAGAAAGTACAGTAATACCCCGGATAACGATTGTACCATATAGCGCTTTTGGAAAAATCTTGTATCGAATAACGCGATTTTTAGCGTTATCCGGAACAATCGTGGGGGGGGGGGAGGTTTTGGATTGGGTAGAACATCTACCCAATCCACACACCCCAGGGCCCGCCCGCACGATGTTTGGAAAGGGTATGGGCCCCCATACCCTTTCCAAACATTGTGCGGGCACGCGCCTGTCAAACTTGGCTTGGGGAGCATACGGAGAAAATCTCCGTATCCTCCCCAAACTGCGTTTGACACGCGCCCCCCAACGCGCCCGATGTTTGGAATGGGTATGATCCCCCATACCCTTTCCAAACATCGGGCAAGTGCGCGCCTGTCAAGCGCAGCTTGGGAAGGATACGGAGAAAATCTCCATATCCTCCCCAAACCGCGTTTGGCGCGGGCGCACCAACGCACCCGATATTTTTTAGCATTGTTCGGTGTATACCCCGGACAACACTAAAAACCGGATAACAACATGACTTGTGGATCCAAATCATAACGTTATCCGGGGTACTAGTGTATATTTTTGCTTCCCCTTTCCTATTCAACTGTGGTCTTAAGCTTAAAAAATACTTCCTCTTTCAGTATCATAAATATCTATAGAAGAAAAACAAATATATTACTTTCATTAGCGTTTACAAACTGTATGTAAACATTTGGCTCTCAGTGAACTCAGAAGTTCAGATAGCTGAATCTTTTACGCAGTTCCTTGTAATTTGTAAGAACCAGTGAAGCTAACTCAGATTTTTTTCTTCCACAGGTGAATGCAGAGAAGTATTGTCAATTTAACCTAGTAAGAGGAGGGCAAAAGAAGAAGGGGGTGGCCAAAAATGAGATGGCTATATAGTATTGTAGATGCAATGGGCACAGAGCTGGGCAGGTTTAGGAGGATGGTGGAGGACAGAGGTGCCTGGAGGGCGGTGGTCCATGGGGTCGTGAAGGGTCGGAATGGACGGTGTGACTGAACAACAACAAAAGAGGATGTACTCAATCTGCTGTTCATTTTTGAACTGCCCTTAATACTCAACTGGAATACACACAGTAGTAGTTGACAGACAATCTTGCCAGGTTATCGTGCTATGGTAATAGAGTAGACCATACTGTCAGCAACTCAACACTGATCATCAAGTGGCAGTTAACTAACCTGACAACCTTGAGGACTAACGGCCTTGGGTGGTGAAGTCCACAGGGAAGGGTGATGGCCCCCAAGTAGATTAAATCCCACTTGAATCCATTTTGATGAAGGGCAGCAGCTTCATAAATACTGGCTCGGGGCTGATGAGGAATTTGTGTGCCAAAAGGGTTCAGGACCAGAAAGTGACTTGCAGAACTGGATCAGCGGTACGGATATCATGCTGCAATGCGGAAGGCAGCTGGAAGGCCTCTTCATTATATTCTCAGGATAATCTTCATGGCTGATCGCCATGAGGATAGCCAATATTCAGAATCAGATACAGCACAACAAGAAGTAGTTTACAACTGCTCCAGAAAGTTAGATGTTCTAATATCTTTGTCTCTTGCTCAGAAATGCATGTCCTGAATAGACCCACTCCAGTTAAAACAGCAAAAATAATATTAGAAATTTCAGTGAGTTCAAACAAGGAGAATGAGTCATAGGCCATGTGCTTTTCATGCAAAAGCTGTCCTGTTTTCATGCAGGAAGTCCCTGAATATAGGGACAACCTTGGTCAAAGTGCAAAGGGAAATTTCTGAAGCTGAGCTGCTTTGAGAAACCAGTAACCAAATTCCAAGGAGCAAGAAGAATTGTTGGGAATGTCAATCAGGATCTGTCCAAAAAGGCCTTACCGGGTCAACAATACAATCTGGGAGTTAAAGTCATAGTCTCAAAACAATAGAGGTTTCTCAGGGAAACATGAAATACCGAGGGCTGAAAGTTAAGGAGCAAAGTCAGCCAGACATAGACATTGTGCTTTCATGTTTGGAGTCTGTTTTTAGTTTTCTGCAGCTTTGGTATCTCTCTACAGAAGCTGGTCTTAATCAGCTCCTCATGACATTTGGAATGTTTTCACCGTAGACACTGATAATGCCTGTATTGGGCCTTGATCTTTCTACGTTGCCAATAAAAATGTGCATAATTTGTTTGCGAGGGGAGGATTTTGGTTTGTTTTTTTGTTTTTTGGATTCTGCCTAGAGAATTCTAGGAGTTGGAGTCCTGAATCAAAGGGCTTGAGTTGGTGAAATCTTCCTCTGAGGCTTTGTTCCTGAGCAGGCAGAGTTGTCCCTTGTGCGTCCCTGATCTTGGATTTCTGACTGCACCCCTTCAGCTCATTCTCAAAAAACCCCAACTGAGTTGTGTCCTCCCGTGTAAATGAGTATGCCATGACAGACAGAAGGTGCCAGGTTCTGGCCCTACCTTCTTTCATCAAGAAGATCAGGTGATAGAAATGATTTTTACCTGGAACCTACTTCCAGAGTAGATATTTATGCAGTGTTTCCCAAACTATGTTCCACAGAACACTCGTGAACTTCAGATCCCAGAAATCTTAGTCAGTACATTGGCTGATCAGTACTTTGGGGAATTGACTTAGGCTTCTGGGAATTGAAGTCCAAAAACCAAAGATTGAGAAACACTGGGCTAGATAACTAAGTCGTTTTCATTGGTACAAGGCAGGTTTCATTGTTTTATGATGTTTTCAGTGACCAGAATAAGGATTTCGTATCTGGGCAGAGCTACTAGCCAATGTTCTCTCCTTTTCTCCCATACCCTTTTCTTTGGTAGACTTTTTGAACAAATGTTTGGCTATACTATAGAGTTCAGAAGCCTTTTCTTCACTGTTCTACCAAGCATTCTACAGGAATGTTCCTATTTCAATGTCATTTTGTTGGATTTCTTAAAAATTCATATCTACCTCTTTAGGAATTCTCTTTTTGCACTGTGGAACAGTATCCTCTTGCTTTTCCTTTATTGTTCCAGAAGATAATGGCTGAAGTCCTGTATGCTTTTTAGAGAATAAATCCTACTGAAGTCAGTGTGTCTTTTTGCTGAGTTACCTTATATAAGATTGCACTACTGTACTGTGTATGTAATACAGTAATACCTCATATAACATTAGTATCGAATAACACGAAAATCGCATAACATCAAGGAATCTGGGGGGAAGAATTGCATCAGATAACATTAAGATCCTATGGGATGCTTCAGATAACAACCGTGAAAGCCTGTGTGGTTACAATGTATCTCTATGGATCCCATAGAGGATCAGATAACACGAAAAATCATATAACACGAAGACTTGTGGAACCAGGTTTTAGTGTTATATGAGGTTTTACTGTATATTCATCCTAAAATAGGATCTAAGTGTGTCTTGATTCAGTGCTATAGTCTTGAGCAGGAATTCTCTACCTGCAGCCCGTGGGACAGATGCGGCCCATGGCACCATTTCATGGGAGGGCAACACGGATCGCCTCCACTACATCCAGAGTGCCATGTGGTGGAGGAGGGGCAAAACGGCTGTCCAGCCCCCAAAGCTGTTTGAGGGTGGTGACCTGGGCCCCAATTTTAAAAGGTTGAGAACTCCTGTTCTTCAGTGATAACTCCAGCATGTACTTCATAACACTGAACATTTCTGTAATTTAATTCTTAAATCTTTGAATTTTCTTCTGCTGTCTCTCTGGCAAAGACAATATATGCCTCTTCTCTAACCTTATTTTACCCAGTTTAAAATTAGATTTTTGCAAGTTGTTTGTTATAACAACTTGTTTAATTTATTATAATAAATTGGTGCAATATTCAGTTCTCTGTTTTATATAGGTTGGTATTCTGCTGAGATTTCAAGTTAGTATTTCCCCTTTTTTTCACCCTGGGTAACCTGGACTATACAGTTGGTGGCATCTCATTAAAGTAGGACTGAATATAATTTTCATTGTTTTAATATTTATATAACCTTATCTTGGGTTTATTTTATTAGGAATTTAGACTTATAGTACCAGATTTCTGCCTCACACTACCAGCTGACTTCTTCTGGATTACATTCTCAGGGGTTACTGTGGCTTCTGTTTAACTGTAATGTCTTACTTATTTGTGTTTAGGATATCTGTTCTTCGAGTCTACAATATGTGAAGTGTATAGTCTAAAAATTGGAATTAAATATGACAGGAAGGAGTCATCTGCAACTCTTCATTTTTGTTATGCACATTAAGAGCGAGTGAGAACACAGGAACTTGGACAGTTTTATCATGGAATGGCTGTACAGTAATACCCCGGGTAATGCGAGTACCGTATAGCATAAAAACCGTATAACGTGACAAGATTTTGGGGAAAATTTTGTATCGAATAACGCGATTTTCACGTTATGTTCACGTAGGCGAACGAAACGGGGATCCTGATCCGCGTTGCTATAGCGTGCCCGGGAAAGAGGCGGTTTGGTCGAAATCCTCACCCCCACGCAGGGGGAGGGAATTTCGGCCAAGCCGCCTCTTTCTCAAGCCGGGGAGACCCCGCGGAAAGGCGCCTCTCCTCTCCCAAAGTTCCGAAAGGGTAAAGATCCTTATCTTTTCGGAATCTTGGGTGGCTTGCAGGCACGCACGGGTTGGTGGGAGTTAGCGCAGGGTACAGAGGCCCCCCGTACCCTGCGCTAACCACCACCAACGCGCACGCGCCTGCAAGCCACCCGAGGTTCCGAAAAGATAAGGATCTTTACCCTTTCAGAACTTCGGGCGTGCGGTGCGTGTTGGTGGGGGTTAGCGCAGGGTACAGAGGCCTTCCCGTACCCTGCACTAACCCCCACCAACGTGCGTGCGCCTGCAAGCCACCCGAGGTTCCGAAAAGATAAGGACCTTTACCCTTTCGGAACTTCGGGAGAGGAGAGGCGCCTTTCCGCGGGGTCTCCCCGGCTTGGGAAAGAGGCGGCTTGGCCGAAATTCCCTCCCCCTGCGCGGGGGTGAGGATTTCGACCAAGCCGCCTCTTTTCCGGGCACGCTATAGCAACACGGATCCCCGTTTCGCTCGCCTAAACAAGGGTCAGCTTTTCTGAATTTCCCCCTCCCCCAGGGGAGGGGGAAATTCGGAAATGCTGACCCTTGTTTAGGCGCTTTGCGATGGGAGTTTGGTCACCCATCGCAAAGCGCCTAAATGGGCATCGCACGTCAAGGCAAGGTTTCAAAGCGGGGGGTGCCACCCCCCACTTTGATCCCTTACCTTAACGTGGGATCCCCGTTTCGTGCGCCTGAGCAAGGATCGGCTTTTCCGAATTCCCCCCTCCCCCGGGGTGAAGAATGATTTAAACCCAGAATGTCTGACAACCTGCTTTTGCTAGGAGTTACCTCATTGTTCAATACAACTGAGGAGGCATTCCATTTTGTTTTCCCAGCCAAAGCACAGAATGTCGGGATTCGAACCCTGACATTCTGGCTTACTGCACTGGCTGAGGACGTTGGGGAAGCACAGAAACAGCTTGGATCGGGTCTCCCCACCTCCCTGGACCCGGCGGGTGGTCAGAGACCCCAAAATTGGTAAAAAAAAAAAATCTTTTTTTTTACCAATTTTGGGATCTCTGACCCCCCCCCCCCCGCCGGGTCCAGGGAGGTGTGGTTCGAATCCCGACATTCTGGCTTGCTGCACTGGCTGAGGACGTCGGGGAAGCACAGAAACAGCTTGGATCGTGTCCCCTGCCTGCTCCAGAGAGAGCAGAGGACCCGATCTACAGCTGCAGGGTGGCTGGGGAAGCTGACGGGCCCCACCCCTGCCTCCGTAGCTAAGAACGACTGTATCGGATAATGTTAAAAATCGCGTTATTCGATACAAGATTTTTCCGAAAATCTTGTAATGTTATGCGGTTTTCACGCTATACGGTACTCACGTTATCCGGGGTATTACTGTACTTTACTGTATGGGGAAATAACTAAGTCATGGGACTTGCAGAGGTTAGGGTAAAGGTAAAAGTCGCCCTTGCTTGAAAGTCAGTCGTATCTGACTCTAGAGTTGAGTGCTTATCTCTGTTTACAGCCAAAGATTCAGCGCTGTCTGCATTTGCAGACGCTTCCGTGGACATGTGGCAGGCATGCCTCAACATCTGAGTGCATGGAACACAGTTTACCTACCTACCAAAGTGGTACCTATTGATTTACTTGCAATGTCTTGCTTTCAAACTGCTAAGTTTGGCAGGATCTGGCTCAGAGACAGGAGCTCACTCCGCCGTGCAATACTCGGGAATCGAACTCCAACTTTCAGGTCGTCAAGTTCAGCTTCTTAACCACTTGAGCCACTGCAATCTTGCAGGAGTAAGAGAACCAGTAATTTGTTGAAAGGACCCTGTATGGATCAGTCCTTTGCAGCTTTCATGAAGCTGTTGCGATTCTACACATTTCCACCTTCTTCAGGCTAATGCTCTTGCTGCGAAAATACTTATTAAGGCAGTGGTTTGTGAACTGAAACTCCTCTGAGGACTTGGATATTTTTGACTAAAGCCAACTGAATTCTGTTTGGGGAATTACTGGCTGATTCTGGGAGCTGTGTTGAAAAGAGATCTGATAGCCCCACACCTAGTGGCATTAGAAGCATAAATGTTAGGACAGGGAAGTCTCGCATCACCATCAGAGATGTTCTGTTTAGATTATAAATTCTGTAATCCCTCACCATTGACTGGTCTGGCTGGAGATTCTAGGAGATTGATGTAGAGAGCCAACAATTACACTTGTAAAAAGTGCACCATAAAAATATACTGCAGGGAGCTATAATTAGGCCAGATCTATCATGTATGCTTCCATGGAGCACACGAGACAAGCGAAAACAAAAGGCTACAGTTTCAGAAGGTACCTATTTCCAATACAGTAATACCCCGGATAACGATTGAACCTGATAGCGCTAAAACCGCGTAACGTTGCAAGATTTTCAGAAAAATCTTGCATCGGATAACGCAATTCTAGCGTTATCCGGTACAAGCGTGTGCGTGGAGGGGAGTTGGATTGGGTAGAACATTACCCAATCCAACCCCCTCCCCAGCGCCCGCCTGCCTTTTCCCCCACGCTCCTGCAGGGTTCCCTCTGCTTACCTTCCTTTCCTTCTCCGACTCCCAGCTGATTGCTAAAGGCTTGGTTTTTTTAAACTGCAGGGGGGGGGAGAGAAAGGAGTTTCTTTCCACACTGTTCTTGCTTCACTTCCTGAATTGAAAAAAATACAGAGATGTAATTGTTTCTCTAGATCAGCTGATCTAGAGAACCAATCACATCTCTGTATTTTCCCCCTTTCCACTTTCTAGATATACTTGGACAGTAATGATGACTACTGAAATGTGTTTTTCTTTTCTTTTTAAATTGTGGTGGTTCTTTTCCAACAATTTCTGTCAAATCAGTTGTTTGATTTAAGCAATGATGTAACTCTGATTTTTCTGATTATGTCATCAGCTTCTTCTTTTGTTTCTATGCCAGACATGAAACTGCCAAAATGAAGGCTCCTGGCCTAGTGTGAGAAAGATTAGCCAGCAACACACAGGTGCTGTTACCAGGGTATGCCGAATTGTGGTTCATAAATAGCACAATCTTCAAGGAGGCTTTTTCTGTGTACCCCATTTTGTCAGCTAAGGTAACTGCATTATAAAAAGACCTGCTCAAAGAGAAGTAGCTCAAACTCTCTATCACTTGCGCAATAACCAATAGCAAAATATAGTAATGTGCCTGATATGCATGAGAGGATTAGGAGCCTGTTTAATGAAACTAACTCACAGGTGGTCTTACTCCCCCCCCCCCCCGGCAAAACCTTTTTGTGGTGCCAAAGTATACATACATAGTGTGTGATTTAAAAAGGAAAACTTTTGGGACTGCACCTT
This sequence comes from Furcifer pardalis, assembly GCA_030440675.1. Taxonomy (NCBI): domain Eukaryota; kingdom Metazoa; phylum Chordata; class Lepidosauria; order Squamata; family Chamaeleonidae; genus Furcifer; species Furcifer pardalis. The sequence goes on from CP126890.1 coordinate 98,778,825, forward strand.
TCTGAAGTGGTGTGTACGAAAGGTATGGACCTACATACTAAAGCAAAGGAAAGTACAAGTATTTTCACTGTGCATTGACTGAGTGAGAAACCACTACTATAAATAATATTTTATGTTGGTTTATGGCAACTTATTCATGAGGTATTATGTGAAACAACATTTAAATAACTATATTCTTACTGCTGTTTGTCCAGTTTATAGAAGCTCTTGGGAAGAATTTTAAGTTTTTGTTTGTGGTTGGAAATCATGTTCTGATACAACACACCATCTTATTATTAGTCCATGGCCATCAAAAAGTCTAAAATTTAAGACTGTTGTCATGTGCTATTTGTTTTACCTTTTAAAAGGTCCATTCTCTTCTCTGCTTGTGCACATGTGTACATATGTATCCAGAAAGATACTTGTAAGAATTCACTTCTGCAATGCACGTCGGAAAATGAAGTAATCATGTTTCTCCTACTTAGTGGGTGAATATAGACCTAAATCAGTATATTGTATAGCCAAATAGCCAGGTAAATAATGAGGCTGTAGCCCAGGGGTGCCCAAACTTTTTGGGCTATGGGCCAGTCATGTGGTTCCTCCCACTGGAAATGGAAGTAAAATGCACATACACATAATGTGCCCAATCATGTGCATAATTCTGCTGTAAATGACCTGCAGCTGTCGTAAATGCATTTATGACAACTGCGGATCATTTACGGCAATGTTATGCACATGTTTGGGCATATTATGCGCACATGCAGGCATGTTATGTGCACACACATGCACATTTTACTTCCTCCTCCAGGACCAGCTGTAGACAGTGAGAGGTAATATAGTGACTGAGAGTACTACTTGCTTAGAACTTATCTTTATTGCCTTTACCTGCACAGGTTGACCCCTACACTCATGTCTGTGGGTTCACTACACACGGTTTCAGTTATCTATGGACCAAATATATTCTATGAAAAATCCCTGAAATACATTACAGTATACTGTATATACTTTCAAGGTTCATTACCACAGCTGCCTACTAGAGGTCAATGGAATGTTGAAAAGTATCTGATTGTGTTTCCAGGAGACCCATTTCTTGAGTGGATTTGAAAGATCAATGGAGGCATTTGCAAGCCCTCTCTTGCATGTATGACTTGTGTGCTGTAATATGGGATTTGCTCCTTTCTGCAGTTTCATGTATCTACATGAATAAAAGACTTAACAGACTAAGGGTGAAAATCACATGAGTGTCTTTATTCCTTCTCTCCACTTTATTCCTGTACTGTGCTATGGGGAGAAGTAAACAGTTATAATATTTTTTGAAAATTTCATTTCTTGTTTACCCAGTTTGTTTAACCCAGCTTGTTTTTATTTTCTCTTCCTCCCTCTGCTAATCTCATCTCCTCACTGGTACTCTTACCCTTTTATTTTCAGGCTCTTCATAAACAGTACAGATTTGGGATTGGGAAGTAACGCAGGATTTTTATTAATGTAGTTGATTGATGATCTGTCAAGTGGCAAGCACTCTTCTTTCATTCAATCTCCCATACAGTATTTCACTATCAGTAGACTCACACAAAAATCCAAAGTTAAACATTAATGGAATTCCCAATACATTCACAAATTCCCAACTTATTTTACTTTAATACATTAGCACCAATCTTTGTGAGAGTGGCTATAATTCAGGTCTGTAGTAACAGATAAACATAGATGCTGTAATCGTAACTCACCATGTCAAGTGTTGGGTGCATGTGTAATTGCAGAGATGACCACTTCAAGAACCACAGTTAATGGTAACAACCTTTTGACCTTTGTCTGCGTGCTCTCCTACTTAAAATAATAATTGGTTGAAATCCTGTTTCATATTGTTATACATTGCACTACAGCAGGCCCATTAAATCCGTGGGGATTTGGTGAGCCATTGAATAGGTCTCAACTAGAGTAGGTCCATTTTGATCAGTAGAACAGTGGAAGAATTGACTCACCAAATCCCCACTGATTTAATGGACCTGCTGTAGTGCAGGGGTCAGCAAACTTGGCTCTGTAAGTCAGGGTGCCCAAATTACAGCCTGTGGGCCAAGTCTGGCCCACGGTACCAAATCATTTGGCCCGTGCTGCCCCTGGAAATGGAAATAAAACGTGGATGCGCATGAGGCTGCCATAAACGACCTGCGGCTCTTGTAAACACATTTACTACAGCCATGAGTCATTTGTGGCAGCATTATGTGCATGTACGTTTTACTTCTGCTTCTGGTGGGAGGAACCATGTGACTGGTCCGTTCAACCTCATGACTGGCCCGCTCAACCACGTGACCTGTACGCGGCCTGAAAAGTTTGGGCACCCCTGCTCTAGATGTTCTTGGACTTCAATTACCAGAAGCCCAAGTCTGCACACCTGTTAGATTAAGGCTTTTGGGAATTGAAGTCCAAGAACATCTGGAGAGCCAGGTTTACTGACCCCTGCTCCAATGTAACATACTACAATAAGCAATAGGATTTAGTTGCTTAAAAGAGATACAACATGTAATTCTGCAAGTAGAAGCTTGAATTTGAGTTGTCTGCATTTTGTAAAAACAATGAATCTGAGATATCTTTATTTTAAAAAATAAATAATCAAAAGTGCCTTGTAAAAATGGTTATAAGATGTCCAGTGTTATTTGTATTTAAAGGGCAGCATGTGTTTGTGAGGCAAAGCTACTTTTATGTGACTTATTTTTATTCAAAAATACACATAGGGATTAAGAAGAATTTCCATTTCATTTGATGACTGTTGCTACTTTACTTCTTGGCAAGAAGATTATGCTGTCTTGCTTAATTAAATGACCAAGAAATATTTGCTAGTCACTCACTTCAAAAAGGCACAGTGGGTGGCAAACAAATTGGAAGTACACGGACAAATTTCAGAGGTGGGTGGTTCAGATCATGCTTTTAAGGAAGGGATGTGGGACATTGGGCAGGTGGCCAAATAGAGAGGAGAAAATAGTATTTGGGTCTCATTTCATACTTTAAAATAATAAGTCAAGTAAGTGTAAGCAATAGACATAAAACAGAATTACCATGTGTCAGACTTACACAAATGGGTATTTTAGAAAAGTAGGTGCTTTACAGAGAAACTTTAATACTACTGTTTTGAATAAGTGATGGGCTTAGTTCATAATATTGTTTTTAAATTGCTACACACAAAACACTTCTTTACCTTTAACTGATTGACCATTCCTTACTAATAAACCTAGGTTCACATATCATGAAATATTATATAAAATGTTTCATGGTCATACTTGTTTTTGCCATTAATTTAATGAATTTAAGAACTTCTCATAAATATCCTTAATGAAATGAGTTCTAAATGTGTACACACACAAACACAGAGACATACAATGAAATTATTTATTTATTTATTATTTATTTTATTTATTTAGATTTATATCACTGCCTACTCACCGTGGCGACTCAGGGCGGTTTACAATCAGGAAAAAAAAACCCCAACAAAACAACAATAACACACACACAACACAAACAACTAAAATCCATTCCTCCTTCCGGCCAGAGGACGTTAGTCTTTTCCTTCCCTGGGCAGATAAGGCCCAGGATTAGAAAGTGGGAGCTTCCATCTAAAAACCTTAAAACTTTTAAAAATTAAAAACTAGCCTATAAAATGTTTCATGGTTGTACTTTTCTTTCTGTAGTTAATTTAATGAATTTAAGAACTTCTCAAACAAATATCCTTAACAAAATGAGTTTATAGATAGATATAGATATTCAATCTATCACAAGAAAAGCCAAAACATGAGCAGGCCTTGTACTGGAAATCTCAAAGTAGATTTTGTTAGCTTCTTGCCTTCTGATAACTAATGCTCTAAAGATACAGCAACAGATACATTATCACTGTTTGGTGAGATGAGTGTCACAAAGCTGTACAACAGGCACTTCATTTCAGCAACTCACATTTTACATGGAGTAATCCCCAACAGGATAGTGGCTTAAGTTTGCAAGGATCTTAAGAAAACAAAGTGAAAATCATTCAAGGTTTGCTTGACAAGTACAGTACAGTATATCAGTGGTTTATACAATAATAAAAACAGAGGAGAAACTTGATGACACTGAAGGGAAAGGATGGAAGGCATTAAGAAGTGGGGGGACATGGGATGTTGATGTGTGCTGCCCTGTTTCAGCCTAAATGACAGTTTTAATCAGATGTTGAAGTGGACAGAATTCTTTCTCTTGAATACAAGCCATATGTAAAAGATTTAAATTAGGGCAATTTTTAGTCCTCCTGCTGTTTCATATCTTTCATAGTTTTTTCCAAATTTGTGATGATTTAATTTGCCTTATAATATGCTATGTTTAGAAAACCTATAACTAGAAGCACTTGCTAATAAAAAATAATGTGGAAGAAAACATGTAGAAAAGTTTTATTATACAATACATCTAATTCAGGGGTTCTCAACCTGTGGGCTGGATCCGGCCCATGACACCAAATCACCAGGCCCCCAGCCTCACTCCAGCTGCTGCTACTGCTGCCACTACTGCCACCTCAATCCTTGTTTGCTTGGCTTGGCATGTCCCTAACAATGCTCCATAGGAGGGCGGATGTTGTAATCCTTGCAACATCTTCCCTTCTATGGAGTGCTGTTAGGGATACGCCAAGCCAAGCGAAGGGTCCAAGGATTGAGGTGGCGGAAGTGGAAGCAGCTGCTGGAACGAGGGCATGGGCTGGATGATTTGGTGTCTTCCAGCTCCTCCAGGCAGGGGAACAGTGTGGGTGGAGTGGTGGCTGGCTCGGGGTGGTTGCTGGCGGCAGTGGTGGTGTGGGTGGAGTGGTGGCTGGCTCAGGGGTGGTCCTGCTGTCACCGGCAGTGGTGGAGTGGCTTGGGGTGATTGTGCCAGCACCACCAAAGGCGGAGGCGGCAGCACCTATTCAGCCTGGCAACAGTCTGAGGGAGCATGATCTGGCCCATGCCTTTAAAAGGTTGAGGACCCCTGGTCTAATTTCTTCAAATATAATACCACAAAGTTTTTGGTTCTATCCTGATTGAGGAAGGAGCGTGTAGATTGTGAAGTCTTACTGTGAAATTTTCCTTTTGTATGTTAACTTAGCTTTTGGCAGTTGCAGGTTTATTGTGATACTTCTGATGTTTAAAGTTGGGATGTGTTTGTGTGCTTTTTGGTGATAAATGCAAACTTAATTTTATGTTAAAAGGTTTTACTTTAGCCATATAAGTAAGACTGAACACTGATGCAGAATGGCACTTAGGGTAAGAAATATTAGAGGAATTATTGTATTTTATTCATTCATTATAGTTCTTCTTCCATGGTTTATGATTATGATGTAAATGAACTGAGGAGTGTACTTACTTAATCTCCTCCTCTTCTACTTTACGGTGTAGAGCAGGGGTGCATACTGGCACATTTTACTTCCGCTTCCAGGAGCTATGAGGGCTTTGCGGGCCGGATGAATTGGCATTGGGGCAAAATCTGGCCCCCAGCCACAGTGACCAGCCCTCTGAACCATGTGACTGGCCTGCAGCCCCAAAAGTTTTGGCACCCCTGGTGTAGAGGATTCCACAAAGGATCTCCATTGGGCTTTCTCCTTAGACAGCTCCATGGCTTGCCTCAGGTCACTCCCGTGAAAGTCATAATCCTTGTTGCTCACCTGGCCATCATTGGTGAAATCTGTCCAGTTATTCTTTGTGTGTTTCTTTTAATCAGTTAAATTTTGGTGTGTGGGTGATTGGCCCTCAGCACCCTAGCATGGTGAAGGGGCTGCCTTCTTAGTACCTCTGTGCAGGCACTGTCACTATTTCAGGTGCACTGATCTTCATGTTTTTTACTTTCTGAGACAAAGACTATTGCTTCCTCAGGATCTGCAGCACTGAGGAGTGTAGTGTGTATTTATGTGTCAAGGTGTACGATGACCATATTGGATTGCTAGTATTCTTGATGTTCCAAAGTTTGGAGCAAAATTCCAATTTATTTTCCCTCAGTAAAATCAAAATGAAACTCTATGCCACCTGAACTTAGTTAATTAAAACACACATATTTAATTTGTATATGGGTTAAGAATGATTTGAATGTTTAAAATGCAGAATAATGAGTGTTTCATTCAAAGAATTACTATCTTGCATTTACATGCAATAGATATCACAGACTGGACTGAATCATTTTGGATTACAGATTGATGATGCTATTTATGAATTCTCCCCTACATGTAAAAGCTCTCATAATTAGAAAATGGGCTTATCTGGAAGAAGAACAGACTATGATTAATGGTGTAGTCCAGGGATCTGCAAACTTGGCTCTCCAGGTGTTCTTGGACTTCAATTACCAGAAGCCCAAGTCAGTATGCCTGCTGATCAGGACTTCTGGGAATTGAAGTCCAAGAACATCTGGAGAGCCAAGTTTGCTGATCCCTGGTGTAGTCAAATCACTTCTCTACTTTGATTTTTGTTACCCTACTTGCCTCTTTTCTGTTGGAGATTTTACTTGCTGGAGATTTGACGACTGTAAATGAAATTCACTAGCATTTATTTGTAAAATTTGCTCTGTCCTGAAATGCAGAAGAAACAAGGTAGTTTCACATACAGTAATACCTCGGATAACGTTTACCTCGGATAACGCTAAAATCACATAACGTTAAGTAATCTGGGGAGAAGAATTGGATCGAATAACGTTAAGGTCCTATGGGATGGATCGGATAACAACCGCTAAAGCCTGTGCGGTTACAATGTATCTCTATGGAGCTTTAACGTTATCCGATCCATCCCATAGGATTTTAACATGGATCGGATAACACTAAAAATCGGATAACACCAAGACTTGTGGAACCAAGTCTTAGTGTTATCCGAGGTATTACTGTATATATTTTTCTTCTCACAGCCTTCTTTTGCATGCTTCTCTCCTTGTGCAGAAAATTCTTCTTTATTAGCTGCTGATTTGGCCTTAACTAGAACACAAGAATACAGCTCTGTTCTTCTTTTCTATGTCTGCAGTAGATGCAGTGCCATGCCTTGAGTCATGCCTGGCCTCAGTGCTGGATTGGACAAGAATGAACAAGTTGAAGTTGAATCCCCACAAGATGAAGGTTTTCTTGTTAGGTAGCCCTCCAGATGGACTGGGGGAGATTTATTTCTAAATTAGGAGGTTTCATCCTCCCAGGTGCATAGTTTGGGTGTTCTTTTGGAACCGGCAATCACAATGGAACATCAGGTAACACCATTCCGCCTTTTGTTATCTCAGGTGTATTGACCAGCTACATCCAGACATGGATGGCAGAGGCCTAACAACTGTGATTTATGCATGGGTAGTCTCAAAGGTTGACTACTGTAAATCTCTCAATAGAGGGCTTTCTTTGAACCCATTACAGAAACTCCAGATTCAAAACATGGCAGCCTAGTTAGCAAATGTTGTTGTTGTTACATCTCATCAAGTTGTCTCTGACATATGGTGACCCTAAAAATGAAGGATCTCCAAAATATTCTGTCCTCAACAGCTCTGCTCAATTCCTGAAAGTTACAGTTTGTGGCTTCCCTTAGGGCAGCATTTCCCAAACTATGTTCTGTGGAATACTGGTGGGCTTCAATTCCCAGAAGCCTCAGTCAGTACATTGGCTGATCACTCCTTGGGGGAATTGACTTAGGCTTCTGGGAACTGAAGTCCAAAAACCAAATATTGGGAAACGCTGCTTTGGGGAATTGATCCATCTTGCTTTTGACCTTTTTTGCCCTCTGCTGCCTTCCACCCTTCCCAGTATTACAATAGTACCTCGGATAACGTTATGTCTTGGTTCCACAAGTCATAACGTTATCCGCTTTTTAACATTGTACGATGCACAACGGTTAAAAAAAGCCCTGTTCCGTTCCCAAAGAGGAAAGGGAACGGGAGGCAATCCGGTTCATTTGGGGAGGGAACCTGCGTTCCAAGCAAACCGGCGGTCCAGGTGCTGTATCACCCTTTGCTTGCGAAGGGAACACACGCAAGCAAAGGCTGATCGATGCCCTAACCCAAACGCTGAAACCGCACTGGCATTGGTGCTGGGGTTGGGGAAAAGAACAGTATGTGCCCCAGTTCTTTCCCCCAACCGAAACACTGATCCCACACTGGCATCAGCGCTGGGGTTGGGGAAAAGAATGGGCTTAGCCATCCAGGCGGGGTGTGTGTGTGGGCGTTCTGAAGAGAGGCTTGGGACCCTTTCCCCAGCCTCTCTTAAGAACCCCCCCCCCCGGGCCTGGATAGCTAAGCTCCTTAGCAAACTGGGGGAGTGTTTCTGAAAACCTCGGCTTCCTCAGCAAGAACACAGGCTGCCCCTCGAGAGAAACAGATCCAAATCCTTACCCTTCCAGGCTTCGGTACAACCTGTGGCAATGACTCAGGCAGAGAAGGGGAGGTGAAGCCTGAAATGGTAAGGATTTGGATCTATTTCTTTCCTGGGGCAGCCCATGTTCTTGCCAAGGAAGCTGACATGGGCAGCCCCAGGAGAGAAAAGGATCCAAAGCCTGGAAGGGTACGGATTTGGATCTGTTCTCTCTTGGGGCAGCCCACGTTGGCTTCCTTGCCAACAACACAGGCAGCCCTTGGAGAGAAATTGATCTAAATCCTTACACTTCCAGGCTTTGGGACAATCCATTGCAACGACCCAGGCAGAGAAGGGGAGGCGAAGCCTGGAAGGGTAAGGATTTGGATCCATTTCTCTCCTGGGACTGTCCGCATTGGCTTCCTTGGCAAGAACGCGGGCAACCCCAATCCCGGTAGAAGCAGTGGGGACTCTGGAAAACATGGCCACAATCGTCGGTTCTGCCACTGCCGCCACGGTAAGTGGTCCCTTGCAACTTCTGGTGATGGGAGCAGGTGGCACGGGGTGGAAATTTAGAGCTCAAAATGGCGCTGGTGCCATTTTGAACTGTAAACACACCAGAAACCCCTCACGTCATTTTTTTTGTGTGTAAATCGGGACATATTTTATGCCAAAAAAACCTTACATAAGTTGAATCTTATGTAACTTGAGGCATATGCAAGTTGGGATTTTACTGTATTTTAGTTTTAATAACTAATGACTGTTAAAGCAATTAAAGCTTTTTCATTCTGTTTGTGAAACTAGTAAACAACAAATGCTTAATTTATTCAAGAGGAGTTGCATAAGTAAACTTTGTAGTAGTTTTTAGTGACCTCTGTACAGTGAAAAGCAATGCTAAATTTTTCAAAATGGTAAAGGATATTTCTTGTTCTAGTTTGGTTTATTGTTTCTTTTTATGCTGTATGGTTTGGTGGAGTCTGAAGTGGACTATCTCTGCAGTTCCAGATGAATAGATAAGAGCTTTCCTCTAGCTCAGGTCCTTTGACCCGCCTCAGCAGTATCATTCTCACAACTATGTGGGAGTGGCAAGTAGTTTAAGAAGGATGGTTCTCTTTTTGGTGTTGATAATCCTTGTCAAAATAGTGGCCATCCAAAAAGAAAAGTGAGCCTGTGCCAAACAGGAAATTAAAAATATAAAATCCTGACTTTAGCAAGGAATGTCTCCTGCATCTGGAGCAAAGGGATATTTTTTATGTTGCTCATGGATTTCTTCATTTTACTGTGGTATTACTTGGATAAATTTGCAGTACTTTCCTAAAGAGGGCAAGAGAGAGCTTCGATTGAAATAATTTTGCCAAAGTGTAAGTTATTCACAACATCCTTTCATCGGCCGTGATGTATGTTTCTATTTTAGTGCCAAGTGAGCTGTGCCCCCCACCTCCCGCGCTTTAGTGGTTTATTTATTTATTTTAAGTTTGGACATTTCAGTATCAGCTGTAGCATTCATTATTCTTGTTTTGGAGATAAAACAGTATTTTGGAAATAGGAAGGTGTCTGAAAACTGATACAGTGCATCTACTTGGGGGGCTCCTGACCGTGTAGATCAGTGTTTCCCAACTTTTGGTTTTTGGACTTCAATTCCCAGAAGCCTAAGTCAATCCCCCCCCCCCCAAAGCACTGATCCACCAATGTGCTTACTGACTTAGGCTTCTGGGAACTGAAGTATCACATTGGGAACCACTGGTGTACAGGATACTCCATGAATACAGCTGATTCTCAGTCCAGACTTTACTCAATGTGTAGAGTTTGGAGCAGATACAGCATTAAGGTTTGTTCTAATTACATGGAGGTGCTTTATGTGAGGAGCTGTAAGGGGTTTAGGGTTACAGTTTGAACAGAATTAATTTTTATTTTTGGACAAACTTTGTTTTATCCTACATGCCTTTATGCTATAAGCACTCCTCCTTCTCTTTAATGAGTACCCTAGAGGTGTGTCTTGAGTTGAATATTCAGATGAGTCTTGTACCAAAGGCTGCTTTATCTTGGCTCAGTTTAATATAAAGTAAATGACTACTTAATCCAGGAATGTTCTAGTCATCTCTGTGGCTGAAAGCTATGCTGAAATATGAAAATCATTTGGCAGATCTGTTGTATGTCTAGCAGGAGTTTACTGGTGCCTTTTAAATGCCAGCTATCAAGTTGCTGCATTTACCCATTTTTCATATGGGGCTCATGGTAGATTGATTAGAGGTTAAAAGTATATGGGGAGGGTGCATTTTTAGTTATCTGATCTTAGCAATTGCTTGGACCAATTTCATTCTCATCCTTTGAGTTCTTCCTTGGCTGTCACAAGGAAGGAACATGTCTCCTTAGATCAGGGGTGCACAAGCTACAATTCGTGGGCAGTATCAGGCACCTGACACCAATTCATCAGCTCCACAACCAGCCCAGGAAGTGGTCCAGGAAGTGGATGGGGGATGCGTCCGTCGATGTGCTTGTGCATCCTGAACCACTTCCTGGGAGTGGAGAAGCCACTTCTGGGAGTGGCGGGGATGCATTTGAACTCCTGGAAGTGGTTCCTGATGCAAATGTGCAAACATGCCCACTTCAGGCCCGCTCAGCTGTTCTGGGGGTGTGGGCAAGCTCCCGGCACAAAAAGTTTGGGCACCCTTGCCTTAGATAGTGGAAATATCATATGTTGCTTCATTTCAGAGTTCTCTTTTGCTTTAGGAGCCCTGATGGCTGGTTTTATATCTAGCAGCCAAAACCCCGTATCTCACCAGGATCTTGTTGGGATTCAACTCTGAGTAAATTCTGATGTTGCACAGTGTTGGCTGAGATAATACTACAGCTTCTTGCTACTAATGGATTCTTCTAAAATCAAACTTATAGAATTTCTCAACAGAAATATATACCTTTGGACTGGGTTGTAGCCAGGATTCTAGATTGGGGAGGGGCAAAAAAAATTCAGGATGGGCAACAATGTCGCGCGTGTACACACACACACACACACACACACACACACACACCATTGGAACTTTGCCCGGGGTGGGGGAGCAGGCTGTTAGCTCAAGGGGAGCTTCCCCCCCCCGTCACCCCCTGACTACGGCCCTGCCTGTGGAGAAACAAGTATTCCTCAATTGTTCTGTTTATTCTCTCCACAGAAAAGTGTGGGATTCAGCTGTTCAACGAGGTCTGCATTTAAAATACCATTATACTGAAGGTATTATAGTTGATGGATTTTGAACTAATTTTTCTTAAGGCTAAAGGCACTTTAGGATCAATAGATTATTGGCAACCTCTTTCATGTATTGTGTTCTGATGAGTTTTTAGAAAAGTATTGATTATGCCTGGACAAGGTCATTCAAAGATTAGTGGTGTACACAAACGATACACAACTCTGTTCCTCTTTTCATCATCAGCAGTAGAAGTGGTTCCAGAGCTTGAGCATTGCCTGGCTGTGGGCATGGACTTGATGAGGCTTAGCAAGTAGAAGCTGAATCCGGACAAGATGGAGGTCTTGTAGTTAGGTGGTTCAACTACCTTCTCAAAGAGGGGAGTTGTTAAAATTCGGAAGAGTTCTCTTCCTGTCAAGGATACAGTCTGTAGTTTGGACATTGTTCTGGACTATCCACTGTTGGATTACTGTGGTTCAGTGAGCCTTTTTCCATCTTGGGTGTTTTTCCCATCTGCAACCTTGATAGTAATTCCCCAAAGCACTGATCAGCCAATGTACTGATTTAGGCTTCTGGGAATGGAAGTCCAAAAACTTAAGGTTGGGAAACACTGCTTTAACAGTTACATGTAACCTGTCATTTCAGTATGCTTTTGGACATGAAATAATTCAAGGATGACCGTAATCATGAAATACAGTAGTACTATATGTGAAGAGGTCATTTACTGAATGAGAAAATTTCCTTCACTCAAAGTAGTCTGAAGTGTCATAAGATGATGTTTACTGTTCTGTATTAGGGCATCGTAAGATATACAGTAATTGATTAATGAACAAAGATGCGATTTTTCCTTAGGACTACTATCTAAAAAGTGCCCTTCAGATATTTTTTTTTGAACTAAAATTCCCATATTTTAAAAAACATGATGGTGAAGGGCTGCTCATGTTTTAAGAGTCCAGCAGTTTTGCCTCCTTTTTTGTTGTTGATATTTTGTTGAGTTTCCTAACCCACAGACAGCTTCGGGGGACAGATGATCATTTAGCCTTCCCTCTACCACATGGCACTTCCTGGTGTGGTGGAGGCAGTGGGGGTCCACATGCTGTGGGCTGCTTCCAGCCTATGGGCCGCTGGTTGAGAATGCCTATCCTAGATAGGATCATAGTGGACTATATTGTTGCTGCTTCCCAGTAGACTGGTGGATTGGGCTTTCTTCCTCCTTCTCTCTTCAGATTTGGATTTGAGGCAGGTGAGAGACTTGGTATTCTCTCCCCCCCCCCCCCCAGGAACAGATGTTTGGTTTAGACCAGGGGTGGGGAAGCTGCGACCCTGAGGGGAGTCTGGGCTTCTGGAAATTGAAGTCCAAGAACACACACCTGGAGGACTAGCCTTTTTCCTCTAGGCCAGGGTTTTTCAACCTAGGGCCTCCAGATACTTAGGCTTAAATTCCCAGAAACCGAGACTCGCCTCAAGGCCACAGGTTCCCCACCCCTAATTTAGACTGATGATTGGGCCTTTTGGACTCTGGTTGTCTCCCACAGCTCTGGTGTTGGTTATCCAATCCAGAGATTTATGGGTGGGTCACATCTACAGTTGCTACCTTCTATACACTGAGTGGAGGGGAGTAGCGAAGGATATATTATGTTCTCTGTATATTATAAAGGATATACAGTATAACCCTGTTTTATGGGAAAAGTCTGTTTTGTAGCTTTTTCCTTAATTCAATTTTTCTGTAAAATAAGGCATTCCCATAAGAACGCACGGGGGGGGGGGATCGTTCCTGATGCCGACGCCCCCCCAAATAATAATAATAACAAACACTCTAACTCCTCTCCAGACTATTCTACTGCCACCCACAGGGCCCAGAATGGTTGCGGGTGGTCTTTTATAGCCCACCAGGCTCTATGCCTTCTGGGAAATCACATTCTGTAAAACTGGGTTTTTCTGTAAAACGGGGCATGGTTTCCACAAAAAACCCTTCTGTAAAACGGGGTTTCTGTAAAGTGAGGATTCTGTAAAATGGGGTTTTACTGTATATTGTCAAGCAGGTTAGAGTAACAGGACAGTGGTGATCCTACCTTCATCTCCTGCCTCAAGATATGTTGCTGGAGTGATGTTAATTTATGATTAGTTTATTTTTCTAGGTATATAGTTAGAATATATATTTTACATAGTTTTTCTGTAATTTAATTTAATTTTTAGATTTTTATGCCGTCGCACTTGCAGAGCGACTCTGGACGGCTAACAGAGATACAAAATACAGTATACAATTATAGGTTCCACAGTTGTAATAAACATATCATTATCACAAACCATAACAGTTTCAGAACACAACAATAGACTATAACAAAATGGGATCCGATACCCTACAGCAAAAAAAAATATGACAATAAAATGTAGCAACACAATTGAGCAATTCAAGTGAGCAATACAGTAAAACCCTGATTTACAAATGCCCCTACTTATGAATAATTTTACTTACAAATTGGTTTGACACTGAAATCCATGCCTCGAGTTATGAACATGCCCCGAGTTACGAATTAATTCTTTTTCTTCTGTGTTGCCTCCAGTGAAGCAAAAAATGCCATTTTCCTATGGGTTTATATTTGATACACACGCAGCCTTTCTGTCCCCTGTGGGTGGCAGTAGAGTGTTTGGAGTGATTTCTTTGTCTGGAGTTTCGGCACCAAAATGGCTGCCGGTTGCTTTTTCTTGCTGAATTTTTCTGAGTTTTCTGTCCATTTTCAAAGCTTCTTTAAGGTAAGGAACAGCATTTTTGCTTATGCATGCTTTCCTTTCAATGCTGCTGTTGGTTTTGTGTGGTTTGACTGATTTTTGGAAGGGGGGTGTTTTGATTTTTGGAGGGAGTGGGGCTTTTTCTTTATCCGAATTGAGATGCCTTAAGTTATAAACAAATACGAGTTACAAACAAGGCCATGGAACTGATTTTATTCATAACTTGAGGTTTTACTGTACAATGTAAACAATGCAATCAAATACCACACAGTAGCAGCAACACAGCTCTTTGTTGTTCTCACTGCCCACAGCTGACAGCGCTTCTCCTATGGGCGTTGATGGTGGGGGTCGAAGGGGAGGGTGGGAATGTCCTTCAACTGGCTGCGGCCGGCAGTCCTTTTATCCTCCTCTGGGGGTTGGTCCCCACAGGGATGGGTGGGAACAAACTCCAACTGCCCACAGCTGACAGTGCTTCTCCTCCTCTGGGCGTCGGTGGTGGGGCCCGGAGGGGTGGGTGGGAGCAACTTCCAAGCGCCCACAGCTGACAGTGCTTCTCCTCCGGGCATCAGTGGCGGAGCCTGGAAGGTGGGTGGGAGCATCCTTCAACCACTCGTGGCTGGCAGTCCTTTTATCCTCCTCCGCGCATCACTGGCGGGGCCCAGAGGAGTGGGAGGTATTAATTAATGTACATAATTGGAGTTAATATTTGTATACTTTAAGGTTTGTTGAAGGGGCATGTATACAGTATGTGGATTTGTTGTTAATGTTGTATACATTTTATACATTTTAATTTGATGTATAAACTTAATTTAATTCTTTGTTTGGTTTACATTTATGTTTAGTTGTATAGTTTGTTTGTATGATATTTTTATTGGGCTTGATGGTTCCTGCTTGTTCTTTTGTTTTTATTGGTTTGCTAGGTCCTTCAGCATTGTTAAGTTATACTATTGTTTCCTGGTGTATTTACTTAGTGAATTGTTTTGGGATGGTCTGAAAGAGTATATCATCTGGTGTGTTTTTGTTTTGTTTCTTGTGGCTAGGGAGACTGCTTGGCTGGATAGGTTGGCTTGTAGACAGAAGACAATAGGTACATTCTGGTAGTTCTGGGCTGAGATTTGATGTTGGGAGGTGGGCTGGCCATTACAGGAGATCTCAACCTAGGTATGTCAAACCTATTTGGTGTTCTAGCCCCATATTCTAGGTCCAGGGTAACCAACTCAACTTACTCCATCTAGTATCAGGGCAGACTACAAGGGTGGGGTAAAGGGGTCACCATTGCCCATAAGAATATGGTTTAGTTGTATTTCTTATAATTAACCTGTCTGCTCAATTGCTTTGCTCACATTAGTAAACAATGTCTTTTGGTAAAGTCAAACCTCAGTTTGCCTTTCCAAAAGGGGGGGCGTGTCAGAAAAAGACATCTTTTTCCTAATGTTCTCAAAGCTTGGTGAGGTAGTAGTTTCAAATAGGCCTCAGAACAAATCCTTTGTCTTCTCTGAGCCTCAAGGCTGTGTTACAGACAGCATGTTTTCCCAGTAATTCTTATCTTTCCAAGCTAGCTGAGAGTCATGTTTTGTCTATATCCCAGAACACTCTCTGTGCATGTGTGTAAACAATGTATTGTTTTGAGAAAGTTATTCTCTGTTGCTCTCTGTTACCTGATTGGCTAAAGCTAAACCACCTGACTGAAAATTCTCCATTTTGGAGAGAAGTAAGGAGTTCGTTTCTGCTTCTCCATGAGTTAAGACCTGCTTTTGATTAGAGAGCTTTTGTTTCTGGATCTCTATGGGCTAACATTCTTTTGCCTAGGAGCTATGCATTCTTGCTCCTTAAAAATGGTTACCTAGATTACCTGTGGACTGTATTGGACTGACCTAAGCTACTGACTTTCATGCTTTAAGAACCTGATCAATAAATCTTCATCATTTTCCTGAACAACGTGTCTTCACTGGACTAAAAGGGTAAGAGAAGCATTGCATTTCACACACAAACCTTTGAACACACTACCAAATTAAAACCCATTTTGGCTGATAAGCAGTTAAGAGCTGTAACTCTGTTTTTATTGCTGTCCAGCCCGCCCTTTGTTTTCTTTGGTTCAGGGGTTTCCCATAGCGAGGGCCAGCTGGTACGTGACATTAGGTATTTTTAATTGGCTTTATATGGCTATTTTATTATTTTGTAGTTTATGATGGTTGTAATGATGCATGTTGGCCTCTCTAAGTGGCTTTGGCCAAAAGGACAGTATATAAATATAATAAATAAACAAATAAATAATATTGTACCATTGCACATGCTAGGTTTGATATCTGGGAGTGAATTCCGAAACATCTGGGAGGTCTAGAGTTTCCTTAGTAATTTCTGTAGAATAAAGATGTATATTTGTACCATGGGGTAGTTGAGTAAAGGACCACATAGACAAAGCATAACTTAGGCTTTTTCTTCAACCATCCCATAGTTAGGCATGGAGAGAGTTAAATTCCTTCCCCGAAAAGTGTGGTTTCATTGTGTCTGTCCACTATAGCCAGCTGGTGTTGGGAAAAGCTGTTTGCAGTTACCAGACATTTGGGCATGGATGGAGAAGTGTTTAAATGCAGATGATTCATTCTGCCTTCTGGTCAACTGCTTATTCCCACCCTTTTGGTCAGGTTGAATGGAGGGTAATTATGGCACAGAAAGCAGCACATAGTCAGAATCATAACCACAAGCCACCCTTCCCATCATAATTGCATTCAGGCCCACAAACACAATTTAGCAGTAAGCTTAAATTTAGCAATAGTGGTGTGTTGGTGAGAATGTGAATACCTGCATAGGTCACACAGAAGGCACCTGTGGCCCACAGATTGCCAATTTATCTTCTATACAAGAAATTAAGTTTAAATACTAAAAGCTACCAGTTGGGAATGAGCTAAAATGTGTTTATGTACGTAAAAGTGCCATATTCTACTCTCTCGTCAACAAGGGAATCCTAGGTGAATATAAGTACACTTGTAAAAAACAATATAAGATATGGAAAATAAACAGAGCCCTGCAAAAGTGAAACCAGCAATAAAATGAACAAATCAATCAGTCTAAATCAATCTATAACAGTGATGGCGGACCATGCCGTGCCCTGGGGGTAGGAAGGGGTCCCATTGGGCGGCTGGGCAAAGAAAACTCTGTGCTGGGGTGATGGTGTGCATGCCCACAGAGAGGGCTCTGAGTGTCCCCTCTGCATAGGTTTACCACTACTGTTCTATAAGATAAGAGACTAATCTGCTGTCTGAAATTACAAAGTGCAGCTGACCAGAATTCTGCAGCAATTACAACATTTCCATAGTACCTGTTCCAGACTTTTAGAGATGTAGTCTCAGGTAAGAGTTGGGATCTAGAGTGTGAATGAGGGAATAGGATAAATATAATTTACATATTCCTTTAAATGAATTT
Source organism: Furcifer pardalis (assembly GCA_030440675.1). Classification (NCBI taxonomy): domain Eukaryota; kingdom Metazoa; phylum Chordata; class Lepidosauria; order Squamata; family Chamaeleonidae; genus Furcifer; species Furcifer pardalis. The sequence goes on from CP126890.1 coordinate 98,796,417, forward strand.
TGGTACTACAGGTATAGGTTTTGTAATTTCATTTTTACGTTCCTGCCTATATGCTTAAATTGCTTTATTTTTCTTATTGCATTATTTTCTAAATAGTTGATTAAAATGCGTTCCTGCAATATCATGGTTTTAAAGTATTATGTTCTAATAACAGTATCCCAGAAGTTCAATACAGAACGCCTGGGGAGACTTAATTCTATCATAGTTAATTTATTTTTCTTCACATATTTAATGTCCAGCTTAAAAGAAATTACTTGCATATCTACTAAAAAGCCTCTTCAAATAACTTTTAACTTATCTGATGTAAATTAATTAGATTATGTATGAAAATAGAAAAGTTCTGCTTGATTGGATTCTCTTGATGTTGATTTTATTTCTGAACATGATTTCTGTATACCAGAGGGGTATGAGAGTGCATATCTGGTCATGATACATTGCAAACAATCTCTTTCTTTTTTATCCCTGTCAGTCCCTGGAAAATAGATGGGGAAGAAGTAGAAGCAATGACAGATTTTACTTTCTTAGGTTCCAAGATCACTGCAAATGGTGATTGTAGCCATGAAATAAAAAGGCGACTGATGTTTGGGAGACAAGCTATGAAAAACCTGGGGAAGATAGTTAAAAGTAGAGACATCACCTTGCAAACAAAAATTTGCATAGTCAAAGCAATGGTATTCCCGGTGGTAATGTATGGTTGTGAGAGCTGGACCATAAGGAAAGCTGAGCACAGAAGAATAGATGCCTTTGAAATGTGGTGTTGGAGGACAGTTTTGAGGGTCCCCTGGACAGCAAGAATAACAAATAGGTAGATTCTAGAAGAAATCAACCCTGACTGCTCCTTAGAAGGTCAAATAGTAAAGATGAAGCTAAAGTACTTTGGACATCAAATGAGAAGAGAAGATTCACTTGAGAAAGCCTTGATGTTGGGAAAGGTGGAGGGCAAAAGAAAAATGGGGGGCCAAAAATGAGATGGCTAGATGGTATTGTAGATGTAATGGGTACAAAGCTGGGTAGGCTGAGGAGGATGGTGGAAGACAGAGGTGCCTGGCGGGCAATGGTCCACAGGGTCGCAACGGGTCGGAGTCGACTGTTCGACTGCACAACAACAATAAGTTTGAAATGAATACTCTGTCTAAAAGTTTGACTAGTTGAATTAACTTGAAGTTTAGTATCCATGATCTACTTGACAAACTCTTATAAACTGTACCTCTCTTAAACCAATTTTATAGGCATTGCCTGAGTGAAAGCCAATGAAAAATGCTGAAAATTAATTTACCTTTTTTATGAAAGGGTATAATACATTCTGTCAAAATTTGGTTAAAACTATATTGTGTTTTATTTTAGCTCTAAGGAAGGAAATCCATCATTGGTTTGATTAAGGTTTGAGCAGCTGTTGAATTCATGGCTCATTAAATTATATAGCAGCAACTGCTGGCAAAATTATGTCAGATGTACAGTTGTATCTCGCTTAAAGAGCATAATGCGTTCCACAGGATTACTCTTTAAGCGAGTTTGCTCTTTAAGTGAAACACCATTGTAAGTGACCAATTGTGGGGGGGATTGCAACCCCTGATTTATTTGTTAAGCGAGTTTTTGCTTGGTTTTATTTGTTAAGCAAAGCGAACATTCAGAGAAAATTCTGCTCTTTAAGCAAGTTACTCTTTAAGCGAGGCGCTCTTTATGCAAGGTTTGACTATACTCAGTTTCATTTTGAAGCTAGGATACTACTGGTACTCTGATGTTTTCAGGAAAATTCACACCTCCTTATGACTATCTTTGGAAGTTGAAAAGCAACAACCATAAGCAGTTGTAAGGTTTCCTCTTTTTGTTAAAATTAGGCAGTATTTTCAGACATAGTATCCCATAGTAATAGCCTAAGAGGTTTCTAATTACCATATTGTGGGCAGAATTCTGTCCATACAGTTACATTGGTATAAACTGGAGGTGTGTACTAGAAGCAATAAATTTAAACAAATCAAAAATTTTCCTTTCATGTTCTGAGGTTCCCTGGGGCTCTGTTTTGCCCCGGAAGTTTTGGGGAGTCAAAAATCCTTATCCTAATAGCAGCAATCTGATGGAAACTTTTAATTATTAAAGCTTCTACTCCAGGGCAAAAGGGAGTCCTAAGGAAGGCTAGAGTGGGATAGAAAGTTTCAGTTTGTTTAAATTGACCATTTTCTATTAAACTGTCCTGGATCCAGTTTATACGATTACAGCTTTGCAAATAAGATCTTACCCTATAAACAAATAGGAATGGGAAGTTTTGGGTGCATGTTTACATTTTAAGTACCCATGTATACTTGAGTATAAGCCGACCCAAATATAAGCCAAGGTACGTAATTTTGACCTAAAAACCCAGGAAAATAGATTGACCCGAGTGTAAGCTGAGAGTGAGAAATGCACAGTTGCTAGTGAGTTTCAATAATCACAATACAGTTATACCTCAGATAACGTTTACCTCGGATAACGCTAAAATCGCATAACGTTAAGTAATCTGGGGAGGAGAATTGGATCGAATAACGTTAAGGTCCTATGGGATGGATTGGATAACAACCGCTAAAGCCTGTGCAGTTACAATGTATCTCTATGGAGCTTTAACGTTATCCGATCCATCCCATAGGATTTTAACATGCATCGGATAACACTAAAAATCGGATAACACCAAGACTTGTGGAACCAATTCTTAGCGTTATCCAAGGTATTACTGTACATGAAAATGTGGTAAAATTAATTAAATTGTTGGTGCATCTCAATCCAGTGCGGGCTTGGGACCCTCATGGTCATTGACCCGAGTATAAGCTCTGTCCCCTTTTGGGAGCTCATTTTTGGGGCTAAAAAACCTCAGCTTATTCTCAAGTATATATGGTATTTGGCGGTGCCGCAGGAGATGTTTCTCTGATCATAGTGTGTGGGTCACTTCATGGCAAGCTGGGATCCACCTTAAATAAATTCACATCAATGGCATTTTTTCTGAAAATAATTTTTTTGGGGGGGAATGTATACTCAGATATGAGTAGCAGATGATGACAGGTGGGGGTGGGGGTCTCAGAATTTTTCTTAACAGATTGGATGACATTTTCGAGGATAATGGTCTCCTCTGAGGTAATCAATCTGACTAGGTTTCAGATAATGTGTTGAGGAAAGTTTTGTGAAATAGCAGCCTTTGCAGTAGAGAGGGATGTTTTTATCTTCCCCACCATTATTTTATGGACATTTATTATGAAAATGATATAGAAATACTGTAGCTTGAATTTTAAAATTTACAAAATTCTTAATAGACCATTACAGCTGTTTAGGTAAAAAAGAGACTTAATATTGTAGAGAGGAATGATTACCCTTTTTTGACAATAGGTATGGGTGCTGTTTTTTTAGAGAAGTTTCATTAGGTATCTTCAAACTTTCAGGAACAGTTCAAAGTCTGAGAATTGCTATGAAGAAGAGTTTCAAGACTTCCGCCTCTGATTCATTTTCTTTTTGTAAATGTTGACAAAAGCAATGAATATGGATAGTATATGAGGTATATAAAGTGGCAGGCATGTAAAAACACTTCGGCAACCAGCATTCTGAGCCAAGCACACAGTGTTTGCTTTTATATCTGTTAAGGAATTAGCTATAGCTTCTAATTTCCTGGCATTATATATGTCATGAAGTATGTTTAGCTATTGTTGTAAAGGAGCAATTTTGCATTACTGAGTTGTGGTATATTGTTTGCATTTGCAAATTTCCTATGAATGGTATTTCCTGTATCTGGCTGTTTTGAGAACAGTACTGATGCTGACAAGTATGTAGATCAGGATTTTCCAATCTTTTTAAGCCGGGGGGGGGGGAGGGGGGATGGGTCACGCTCCCTCAGACAGCTTCTGGGCTGGACGGCCATGACACTTCCTGATGTGGTGGAGGCCACATGAAATGGTGTCCTTGGCTGCAGGTTGAGAATCCCAGATGTAGATGTCTTATCTTGTCTTTGTTTTATATAGGCAGTAGCTGTGTTAGGAAAAAGAGCCATAAAGAACAAAATATAAATTCTATATTAATTATTTTTACATCTAATTCGTTATCATATCAAATCCTGTTACTTAGTTTACTAGATTGCAATAGGGGAGACCTGTTTTGAATCAATGGAATTTACAGAGGATTTGACTCATCATACTCCCACTGATAATAGTGCCTCCCACATATCTTAGATCAGGGGTTCTCAACTTTTTAAGCTGGGGGTCAAACTCCCACAGACAGTTTGGGGGACCAGATTATTTTTAAAAATAGATTGTTGATTTATTTATTATTTATAAATTTCCCACTCTGGGTGGAATACACACAATATCAGATAATACAAAACACGTATGCACGCACACACACATACACAAAAGGTCTGATGAAGTGGATGTGGTCCACAAAAGCTAACATTAAAATACAGGAGTTAGTCTTTAAGGAGCCCCAGCTTTTTTTGTCTTTTGTTTTGTTTTGTTTACTCTCTGATATGCTTGCACAGACTAACAAGGCTACCAATTCAAAAATTTCTCAAGTAGTTCAAAGAAAGCATCCAGAATAGCCAGAATGCTAGTATGGCGAATAAGACAGGGAAATCCTTATTTAAAAAATACTCCCCCCGCCCCCAGTAAACAAAAAGAGCCTTCCTACCTCACCTACTTCAGCTTGTCTCTGCAAGGTTTTTTTGCCTTTTTAATATAGATGAAATTGGTTTTCAGTGCATTCCTATGGGAAACCATGCTTTTCGCCCTCTAGTGGCCATCTTTGGTAATGACGCTATCGTCAACTCTTTTCCCCCAACCCAGAAATGTCATGGGCTGCTTTTTAGCTGCCGAAAATGTAGCAAATCAGTTGGAGGGCTGGATGGAATGGTGTCAGGGGCCAGGTCTGTCTTAGATGTTTAAGAATTACAAAAGTCAAAGAAAAGTGATGTCCTCTTCCATGGAATCTCTTCTAATGTGTAAGTTTGTAAGCATGAGAGCAGGGTTTGTCAATTTTACTATTGATGTGGGTCACTTTAGAAAATAGTGGTCTGAGAAGTAGGAGAAAAATATATTTAAATGAATAGTTAGATAATGCATGAAGGAATTACAGATGTACTTGAATCCTTGTTTACTGGCTGGTAAGGCACATAGAATCCCTGAGGAGATTGGATTTGGCCTAAAGAGCAATATTTGCACTTTCCTCCTTACAGGGATAGTATGTTTAGTGTGTCTTGCTTATAGGTTAAATGTATGGGGTAAATATTCCTTCAACTCATCAAAATTGACATGTGGCATGTTCTGTGCTTGAGTACACACCAAAAAGCTTTCGTATTTATACTTTTAAAAATGTCTTAGTATCATGAATGGTCGCTCTGGTTGTATATGATGTACAAAGATAGTAATGCCCTGTTATATCTGTGTAGGGCAGGGTTTCCCAAAGTGTTTATGTTGTGGGGCTGACTATGCCCCCCAGACAGCTGAGCGGGCTGGACCACCACCCCCGGAAGCAGAAGTACATTTGCCTGCTTCCGTGTTTACGACAGCCACTGGTGCATTTACGGCTGACGTAACCATGTTTACGATGAAATGGTGCCACAGGCCATAGGTTGGGAACACCTGATGTAGGGTGAAAGATTGCTTGTTTTAGTACAGAGTCAACCTGGGAAAATTCTAAGAACATTACAGTAATACCTCGGATAACGCTAAAATTGCATAACGTTAAGTAATCTGGGGAGGAGAATTGGATTGAATAATGTTAAGGTCCTATGGGATGTATCGGATAACAACCGCTAAAGCCTGTGCAGTTACAATGTATCTCTATGGAGCTTTAATGTTATCCGATCCATCCCATAGGATTTTAACATGCATCGGATAACACTAAAAATCGGATAACACCAAGACTTGTGGAACCAAGTCTTAGCGTTATCCGAGGTATTACTGTATTTTAATATCAATAACTTCTTGTTGACTATCTCACTTACAGAGAGAGATGCTCTTCTTCATATTGATTTCCTGTTCTTGGAGAAATGTGATGTATATTAACAGCTGGATTATAGGATAACATAAACCTTTGCTGGTGTTGAAAAGAGAGGGAATTAACGTACAGTACATGTATATTTGTCATGCCAGAAGTGTGTATTTTGTGTCTATGTTTTATGCAGATCATTTCTTTATACTTGTTCAAAGATATCTTGTAAGATTATATCCTTGTTAAAAGATTCATTATGCCTTTATTCTATTTATTATTTAGACATCGTCCTATCACTAATCTGTCTTCATTAGTCTTTGAAGCAAAAGTTCAACAGTAGTTAAAATTTATGGTAGGGATGGTAGAGCAAATACTGTACAATGAAACTGGTTTATTCAGCATTCAAAATAAACATTTGACATCTGATTTATACAAGCTGCTTCCAGCCTGCTGGAAGACTCAAAATAGGGGAGAACACCGTCATAGATTGTTCTTCCTGCCTGCCAAGTTATGTTGGCAATGTTTTTTAAATTGCAAAGCATGGATTTGAATTACTGTATAAACTTTGTGATTTGTGTCAGCAGGTGACTTAAAATGAGAAAATATTAGAAGTCAGAAATGGTGTAACAGATACTGATTATTAAAAATACAATTCTTGTTGCTTCAAGTTGCTTCACAAATTCAGTATGCCACTTGTGAATCACCTGTTTTCAGAAAGGGTGCTTAATTATATCAGCCTGTTTATTAAGGTTTAAAAAGTGACCCTACTTTTCGCCCCCGCCCCCAAATGCTGGGATTAATTCAGACTAATTTTACATTTACTAAACCATGCCAAACGTATAACAATCCTAATATAACTCTGTAAATAATGTAGCTATATTTAAAACACTCTTGTAATTGATATTGTGTGGTTTATAATAACTTGAGAAGGAAGTCATCTGGGTGCAATTTGAGAACCTTGAATTTTTCTTTCTGGAAAGAAAGGGGGGGTGAGTATTTAGAAGAATGAGCCAGAGAAGAATAAGAACTTGTTTTTAAAAACCTGAAATAGAATGAAGAGTTTGTATATGCATATGGGTAACAACATGCTTCATAGTGGTTTGGCAGACAGTCATTGCTTGGAAGAATTATTGTTAGAACAATTTAAAAAAAAATTGAATCTGAAATTATCAAGGCCACTTAAGTAAAGGTAAAGGTCATCCTTGCTCGAAAGCCAGTCGTATCTGACTCTAGGGTTCAGTGCTCATCTCTGTTTACAGCCAAAGAACTAGTGCTGTCTGTATTTGAAGATGTTTCCATGGACATGTGACAGGCATGACTAGACACCGGATTGCACAGAACACCATTTACCTTCCCACCAAAGTGGTACCTATTTATCTACTTGCAACTTTTGCTTTCGAACTGCTAGGTTGGCAGGAGCTGGGACAGAGACGGGAGCTCACTCCATTATGCAGCACTTCAGTCCCAAACCGCTGACCTGCCAACCTTCCAGTCATCAAAACTCAGCATTTTAACCAGTAAATCACCACAGGCCAGTTAGAAACCATTAAAATCTCATTTTAGAAATCTATGACATACTTTAAATGTAGTTGAAGCATACGCTATGCATCTTGGTCAACAAAATTATTTTCATGTGCATTTTTCTTTAAAATATTATAATGAGAAACCAGAATATATGCTTCATACAATGAAACACTAGCTGCTACTGTTGATCACTTCATCCTGGGTGCTGGCTAGTGTGCTCACAGTCACTCATTGTGTCCAAGAGCGGGAATACATTGATGGGAGTATTTGCATATCTAGTTTATTAACACAATTCCCTAGAAGGAATCTAGCTGTTGGGTAAATTTGCTCAGAATATGTGCTTCAAAGAAGTGTTGCATGTCTTTTGATGTGTATAAACCATTATTAGATCTTGGCTATTGCATTTTTGTCTCTTGATCAGTATCCAACATGTTTTAATCTTACACCCAACTTGTTTTTCTTTTCAGGAAATTCCACTTACTTGGATGACCATGGACCACCCCCTCGTAAGGTGAGCTTTAATTTTACATTCTGCCAAATTTTTATGTAACCTATTCTAATTCTCTTGATATACTTATTATGTATGAAGTACATATGCCTTTGGAAGAATATGATACCCTTCCAGATCATTCTTCTCAGGAAAAGAGAAAAACAGTAAGTGAAACTACTAGGTGGCAGATTTAAGTTCTAGCTGTTGATGACAATACAGTAATACCTCGGATAACGATTGCATCGGATAACGCTAGAATCAGATAACAATGCAAGTTTTTTGTAAAAAACTTGCATCAGCTAACGATTCTGGATAATGATTCTTAGCGTTATCCGAGGCAATGGTCTGCGGATGTGGGGTGGTTTGGTAGAACTACCCAATCCACCCCCCACCCGCAGCAGTCTCTGCAACTGCAGTAGAGTCGGGGAAAAGCACACGCCTTTCCCCCGACCCTACTGCAGTCGCAGACTGCTTGTGTCTCTTTCCCTCCGTGTATTTAAACTACAGGGAGGGAGAAAGAGAGAGACGTGATTGGGTCTCTAGAGAACCAATCACGTCTCTCTCTTTCCCCCTCCCTGTAGTTTAAATACAAGGAGGGAAAAAGACACAAGCACACTCTCTCTCCCTGTAATTTAAGTACAGGGAAGAAAAGAGTAAGACACAATCGCGATCGCGTCTTACTCTTTTCCTCCCTGTATTGAAACTACAGGGAGGGGGAAAGAGAGACATTATTGGTTCTCTAGAGACCCAATCACATCTCTCTTCCCCCCCCCCTCTCTGTAGTTTAAATACAGGGAGGAAAAGAGACACAAGCAGTCTCTGCGACTGCAGTAGGGTCTTGGGAAAGGTGCGCCTTTCCCCAACCCTACTGCTGTCGCAGAGACCGCTGTGGGTGGGGGGTGGCTTTAAAGGCAGGGAGGAAAAGAGACCCGATTGGGTCTCTTTCTTTCCCTGCTTGCCTTTAAAGCGGTTTGTCACTGAAGTCAGGGCTTTTTTTTTTTTAGTGTTGTTCGATGCATGCATCGGACAACGCTAAAAATCAGATAACGTCATGACTTGTGGAACCAAGTCATAACGTTATCCGGGGTATTACTGTACTTTGAAATAGGAGGAGAGCTAGAAATTAAAATAATGCCCCAAGTTTCAAAATCTCTAAACTCTTCTGGAAGCAAACATTTTTATTGGCACATTGTATTTCTCTTCTACAGTCACTTTGTTTGTTTATTCTGGGCAAGATTTTGCTACGAGTGCAAAATGGAGAAAACACAATTACAGTAGCAAATTATAACACTAGCAGATTATAACATTGTTTGAAATATTATCTTTACCTCTTAGCTGCTCTTTTATAAAGCCACATTTTAATTATATTATTTAATTAAAATTTGGTATATGGAATATGTATTCCAATGCATGTAAACCTTCAGTTCTTCTTTCTCATTAAAAAAAAGTTTTGCAATTATCATAATTCTTTAATAAATTCTATCACAAAACAGTTGAGATTGTTCCAACTGTGCTGTGACTTTGATCTTCACAGGTATTTTAATATGCCAGAGTAGAATCATTTTGAGTTGATTGCTTGTGAAAGCCATAATTAATTCTGCTTATTATCTCCAACATCATCTGGCCACTAAATGCCCATTGAACCATAAAGTAAGACAGGAGAAGTGTTACATGACTTAGGCTTTTAGATATTTCTTTAGAGTTTTTGTTTTAAAATTTGTAGAACAATGAGATGAAAATCTCTTAGTTAATCAGGTTAGCAAAAATTCTTTCGTCCTGTTACTAATTTTTCTTCTCTATTCACCATCCTTTTCTTTTCTTTCTCTTTACTCTTGAGTGCTGAGGGCACTATTATTTCACTAAGCCAATTGTCTTACATATTTTGCTTTTCTCTAAACTGTATCTGGAATGAAATCTGAATGAATTTGCCATAAAAAGTAAGGAAAACACAGAAAATTATTAGGAATGGGAGCTTCAGGGTTTTGTCTTTATTTTCAACGTTGGTAGAAGTGCCGTTATTTTAAAACTTCATTATAGGCATATAGCCCCTTCTGCTTATGAAATATTAATGGAATCAAAGGATGATGGCAATTCTAACTCTTCCTCTTGTAGCCCTTCCTACATTGTCTTTAAATGTGCACCTGAGATTTCAGGGATCCCCTAAAATATATGTGGATATCTGTAGGAGAACGTTGAGAAAGTCCGATTAGGCAAATAGAAGTTTGTTTGTGCAACACTGAGTTTTTCTGCTTGATTCCTCAGCATATTTAGTCAGAAGCAATCCCCACGTTGAAACCAAAAACAACTTCCTCCTAAATAGGGTTACCGGGGATTATAATCTCTACATTTTCTTGTTCAGTCGCACAGTCGATTCCGACCCTTTGCGACCCCATGGACCACTGTCCACAAGGCACCTCTGTCCTCCACCATCCTCCTCAACTCGCTCAGCTCTGTGCCCATTGTCTCCACAATACCATCTAGCCATCTCATTTTGGGCCGCCCCCTTCTTCTTTTGCCCTTGACCTTTCCAGCATCCAGGCTTTCTCAAGCAAATCCTCTCTTCTCATTTGATGTCCAAAGTACTTTAGCTTCATCTTTACTATTTGACCTTCTAAGGAGCAGTCAGGGTTGATTTCTTCTAAGATTTACCTATTTGTTCTCCTCGCTGTCCAGGGGACTCTCAAAACTCTCCTCCAACACCACATTTCAAAGCCATCTATTCTTCTGCGCTCAGCTTTCCTTATGGTCCAGCTCTCACAACCATACATTGCCACCGGGAATACCATGCTCATGACTAATATTATACAGTACCTTATGTTGAATCAATCAGTTTGCCTGTTCTTGCCTTACAAAATAATGTATTGCTGCTTCCTATAACAGCTAAAAGTTAAATGTCATATTTCATTTCTTTCCAGTCTTAAACAGATTCATGCCAGTGACAATTTTCCTGACAATAATTTCCAGGGGAAATGTATACTTGGATACGAGTAGCAGCTGACGATGACAAGTCTTTTTGTATAATCAAAGGCTTCTGGGCAACCAGCTATTAACTCTGAGCACCCATAAAGTGATAGGCTACCCTAACTGGGAGACACCTTAAAGCGGCAGAAAGTTGTCTGACTTCTGCACTTCTCCTAAGCCTAAAATGAAATGAAAAGGCTGAATCTTTCAAATATGTAATAGGACTTGAAAGGGAAGAAGTTAATCAAATTTTTACCCCTTCCTTGATGCTGTCACTGGAAACAGCGAAGCTGTGAGTAAGTTAAAGATTTTTTTTATCACTTGCTTTGGGGACCTTCAAAGACATGTGTATTATCTGAATGGTTTTCAAAAGGCATAATTACATTTCCTAGGTTGATGTAAATATCTCTCTATAGCACACCCTGGCATTTAAATTGCTATTGCCATTTGCACACAAATGTTTAATTATCCCTAGAAAGTGTGTTTCGAGTGCCAGTACATCACACATTCCCCCTTCCCCTTTCTTTGCCTTTATGATCAACCTCTTAATCCACATCCTTTGCTAACATTCAGACCCCCCCCCCTTTTTAAGTAATTAGCAAGTGAAACAGTGCTGAACTGACAAGAATGTGGTAAACATTTGATTAGTGCTGCAATGGGTGATTAGAACTAACAGTGTGTAGCCCATAGAATAAATATCAAAGGTAACAGTAAGGAAAACAGCACAACAGCAGAACAAAATCCCATCCAGTGGCTCCCTGAGCTCTGTTTAATTGAAAGAGGAAATTTTTTGCCTGTCTCAAAATCCTAGGTATTCTTTAGTGCTGAGTTTTGTACTTTTCTGTATTGTTATTTTGGTGAACTCTATTGTAGGAAATGGGCTAGCTTTTTCAGTGAGAGTTGTTATGTTCATGGAAATTGCAAGGTGCTTTGAAGAAAACCAAATCACTGCAAAGAGGATTGAGCAGATTCAGAAAGTATATTTCAGATCAAGCAGATTATAATTTTGCCTATTAATCCTTTAAAAAAAAAATAAAAGAGGGGGACGCCTATAGAATTCTAGTAATAAATAATAATTGGCTGCCTAGGCTGGGATAGATATGACCTGCCAATTTTTCACTGCTCTGTAACTCCTGTTTAGCAATTCCGCATCCCACCAAGTGCAAATTAGGGGCCTGATAGCAGGAGAGCAAATGTTTCTCTAATTATTTTTCACATTGTTTAAAATTTAGTGACTGAACCAGATCGATAGTCTCTGGGGTTAATACAATACATGAATGTTTTAATAAATGCAAGTAAAATGGAATATATCAGCCAATAAGATACTATTTCTCATTATGTGTTATAGTTGTGAAGTCTGAGAAGCATAATACAGCATTTTGTGTAGTGGCAATGTATGGTTGTGAGAGCTGGACCATTAGGAAAGCTGAGCGCAGAAGAATAGACGCCTTTGAGATGTGGTGTTGGAGGAGAGTTTTAAGAGTCCCCTGGACAGCAAGGAGAACAAATAGGTCAATCTTAGAAGAAATCAACCCTGACTGCTCCTTAGAAGGGCAAATAGTAAAGATGAAGCTAAAGTACTTTGGACATCAAAGGAGAAGACTCACTTGAGAAAGCCTTGATGCTTGGAAAGGTTAAGGGCAAAAGAAGAAGGGGGCGGCCAAAAATGAGATGGCTAGATGGTATTGTGGACACAATGGGCACAGAGCTGAGCGAGTTGAGGGGGATGGTGGAGGACAGGGGTGCCTGGCGGACAGTGGTCCATGGGGTCACAAAGGGTCGGAATCAACTGTGCGACTGAACAACAAAACCAAATTTTATTTGTTTGTTTGTTTGAAAATAAAATTAAATTCGTGGAAAACCTTCTAATCCCGATCTTGCTGGCTGTTCTCTTCAAATTGAAGTTTTCCCTCCTTTTCTACACTAGTTTTGACCTTCAGTATATACTGGACTTTGAAATAGAAAATAACTGTTATTATTACTTCTTTTTGCACATATGTTATGCCCTGGACTGCCATGGCTCAGTGGTTAAGACCCTGAACTTGACAGCTGGAAGGTCGGCAGGTCGAGACCCAAGTACTGCATGACTGAGTGAGTTTCAGCCTCTGCCCCAGCTCCTGCCAAACTAGCAGTTTGAAAGCAAGAAGTTGAAAGTAGATAAATAGGTACCACTTCGGTGGGAAAGTAAACAGCATTCCGTGCACTCCATTGTTTAGTCATGCCTGCCACGTGTCCATGGAAACGTCTGCAGACACAGGCAGTGCTGGCTCTTTAGCTATAAATATGAGCACTGAACCCTAGAGTCAGATACAACAGGCTTTTGAACAAGAGCAACCTTTACCTATGGGTGTATGGTGGTATATTAACCAGAGTACTGTACTGTACTTTGTTGTACCAATTGGCTTGATCCAGACTGATTTTGCATTTAGTCCTGAGTTGCAGTGATGTAAACCTCCCTCCCTAAGTGCCAGTTTTCTGACACTATCCCTCTTTCTCAGACTTGCAAGTGTGAAGGGCTCATGTCTCTGTCCAGATCTAAGAATGCACAGTCTTCCTAGCATATCTGTTTGCAGCAGAATCCATAGGGTAGGAAAACACATGAAATGTGGTATATATTTCTTACCATTGGAAGAGTGTGAACTCAACATTTAAATGCATTTAATCTAAATTTTCTAATTTGCTTTTATTTTTCTCAATATAAAGGAGAATTGAATGTCTAACTGAACATTATATGACCTTATGGTTCCAGTTATACTTGCTAAGATCAAAAGTCTTGAAAACATTCAGCTTAGTCTTCGAAGTGGTCTCTGGCATAAGCCCCATCTATTTCAGTTTTGCTTCCACCAGCAGAGTCTTCTGGGAATTCAGGTCATATAATTGTTTCCTGTTATTGAATTAGTTTCATAATGCAACAAAAACAAAGCCACTCTCCTTTTGATCTATTTTCAGTATTCTCTGTATCCACTTTCCTCTTCCAAGTTATTTTAGTTCAGGCTCAGTTTAGGCTTTAAATACAGTATGTAAACTAAAATATAATTGTACAGTACATCTCATTTCAATTAAAATTCAGTTTTTAGATCAGTTTTAAAACATAGACCAGGGGCTCCCAACCTTTTTAAACTGGTGGCTGGGTCATGCTCTCTCAGTCAGCTTTGCGGGCTGGACAGCTGTTTTGCACTGCCTGCATGATGGGGGTGGCCATTTTGTTTCAACAGCTTCAAAGAGGTGGTCATTTGTTTCTCAAATGGCCTTGGAGGGGTGGGGGTCACATGAAATGGCACCACAGGCCAGATCTGGCCCACAGACCTTAGGTTGAGAACCCCAGCTGTAGACTGTAGGTTTAGTCTAGAAAAAGACACATTGAGGAAGGTTGTATTGAGTTAGGTCTTTACTTTCCCAGAATGCTTCAGACGTCCATGGGAATTACATCCTTTCCTTAACCAAAGCCATTTCTCATTGTCTATTCCTTGAGTTTAAATCAGTATTCCCAAGGATTCAACTAATCCCCATCTACCTTTAGTCTTCTGCTTTCTAATATGGGGCTGTTGTTGATTCGCCACCTTTTGTTTCTTAGCAAGACCCTCTTCATGTAATTGACTGAAACAGAAATCTGAAAAAGTTAATTAGAATATAAAAGCTGTTAATAAACATGTTAAGGAAACCTCTAGGAGTATATCAGGGGGGAAAATATTGCAGCACTTTAAAGACTAATTGCTATATTTTTACTGTGAGCTTTTGTGGATCAAGTCCATTTCTTCAGACAAAGGAGTAAAACTTCCAGGCATGGTTTATATACACTAGATGCAGGGGTCAAGATGTCACAAGGCAAATGGATCACAAAGCAATGAGGTAAAGAGTAATCAAACAGAATGACAGAGAAGCATGCATATCAATACAGATTCCTACAGCTAGCAGTAACAATAGATTTAAATGTTCCCCTTTCAATCTTAACAGTGTGAAGTTGCCAAGCAAAGCGTATGGTATTGAGTTTAACCTCTTTCTGGTTTAACCTCTTACTTGGCTCATCCTGTTGTGCTCATGTTGTAAAAGAATTTGCAGGAAGGTTTGTGAAGGTGGTATAATCCACAAAAATATAGTATATACAATGTCTAGAAGCATATAAAATATCTAGTAGCATATAGCAATCTGTGTATCAAAATGTGTGTACCTCTAGAAGTGTCAACCTCTTCTCAACTTGTGTAGCCTTTCTGCTGCACTGACAAGGCTGAATAGTAATTGGTCCCTGGACCCTCTTTCTTCTTTGGCTTTCAGATTAGTTGGTCTTCTTTTCTAATCCAGGTAACAGAAAATTAAACAGTCTGTGTGTTACACTTACACAAACAAAGCCATTAGTTAGAGGAAGGGATGGTAAGATAAGTGTTGTAAACCATGCAATAATGAATATGAACACTATTGCAGAGTATTTACAGAGTGTAAGAAAAATCCTGAAATTGAATCTGAATCATAGAAATCTCATAAAAGCAATAGATACCTGGGCCATACCAGTGATAAAATGTAGTGCTAATATTGTAGATTGGACAGTGAATGTTTAAATGCTTTGGGCAGAAGAACTTCCTTTGCACAAGGAAGTTGATGACTGCAAATCATGCTCTTCACTCACAGAGTGATACCGATAGATGGTAGAGGATGAGGATTGCTGCAGGTGAAACAAATGGTGAAAGAGGAAAAAGTCACTGGGTAAATACACTCGTCGCAGTAACAAGAGGGTATTGAATGATGTTTCTAGGGAAGGTATCATCAAGATGCATGTAATGCAGAGGTATTGAGGAATAGAAAAATGCTTGGAATAATAAAGCATTGCATGAAAAATATCAAAGGTAAAGTGGATTCGGCTAATAATTGGATATGATTAAAATCTGGTATTTATTTATTTATTTATTTATTTAGATTTATTATCGTGCCCCAATCAGGCGAACCTGACTCTAGGCGGCTTACAGAAAATTCATAAAACCATGAAGTTCAAAATTACTTAACAATCAATTAAAAAAGAATTAAACCATGAATTTACAAAGATCTAAAAGATTTAAAAAGGTTAAAAAGGTTAAAAAGATTTAAAAAGTTTAAAAGAGTGAGGGAGGGGTGGCTGTCCCATCAGATCAGCCACCCAACATGGGACCCCATATTCCTGGAGCCCCACACCTGCCCTGCCAGCCAGGTTTTTAGGCCCTTCCGAAAGGGCAGGAGCTCTGTCTGTAGACTTAATTCAGTTGGCAGGAGGTTCCAAAGGGCCGGGGCGGCCATGGAGAAGGCCCTCCTTCTGGTGCTAGAGAGATGCGGCTCTCTAGCCGATGGAATGATAACAGAGCCTCTGGTGAGGTATCCTGAAAGATGGGGACAGAAGGACATATTTGCTTCTCAAGAACAAACACAGTGGAACCCCGCGTAACAAATGCTTCGCATAATGAAAAATTCACTCAACGAAGCGTTTGTTATGCAAGGGTGATACCCTGCATAACTGGGGGGGGGGGGAGTTCATTATGTGGGTTTTTCTGTAGCCGGAATATACTCGCTCAATGGGAATCCCAGTTAACGAACTCCTCCTCCCCCCATTATGCGGGTTACCGCCAATAGCATAATGAAAAAATCTGCATAATGAAGAGCTCCATGGAACAGGGGTTTTTCTTTATGCAGGGTTCTACTGTTCTACTGTAATTAAAGCAAAAATGGGGGTGGGAGGGAGAAGTGACAGTAAGCATAGGCTTTGCAAAGAAATGGATGAAAGAGTGGACTGCATTATTAGAGCATACACTGAGATCTCACAGATTGACAACAAAGAACATCATAACCGAGTCACAGCAATGTTACTGTGGAATGTGTGCAAGAATTATGGAATACCATCTACAAAGTGCTCGTGGGAACACAAACCTGAAAAAAATCTTTATTTCCTTCCCTCCCTCCTTCCTTCCTTCTAGGTACTTCCATTCCCTAGCCAAGTGGTGTACAACAGGGTTGGAAAGTGTGGGAGCCGAACTGTGGTTTTGCTGTTAAGAATTCTTTCTGAGAGGCATGGTTTTAACTTGGTTACATCCGACATACACAATAAAACTAGACTCACTAAGAGTGAGCAGGTAAGTTGTTTGTATCCTTCTGTGTGTGCTAATCTTTGAAGTGTGGATGGATTAAACCAGGGGTGCCCAAACGAAGGCCTGGGGGCCGAGTGTGGCCCCTGATGCCAACTCATCTGGCCCGCAAAGCCCTCGTCGCTCCTGGAAGCGGAAGTAAAACATACACAGAGCAATAAATATATTATTTACGTCACTATATTGTTTCCAAGATCCTTGAAGGTTTCAAAATTATTATTGTAGCATATGAAAAGTTCTTGGTTGCCAAAATGTGTAGAGTGAAACTGTTAAAACAGTCGTTTGGCTTGTAAATTAATTATCTAAGTAACTTTGCCTTCTAGATTTTATTTAAGTAAAACACTTTCTCATTTTATGTAAAAATAAAGGAGTGATGTTTAAATTATAAGTGTCAAGTGCTGGGTCAGTAAAAGACAATTGATGTTTACTTCCGAGCAGCAAAGAAATTATATATTCTTTGAATAAAACGATAGAGTTTATTTACTCTTCTCCCATCTTGTTATGATCCATTGCTGTGCGCCACCTTGTGGCATTTTTGTGAAAACACCATTTCATATTCTGTGAAACTGTTTTGTGTTTCCTTGGCAGGCAATCTAAGGAGGAAGGATGTAAATGGCTTAGAGTAGACTAGTGGTTCCCAATCTTTTTTTGACCATGCTCCACATAAGCATCTCTAAAATCCTGATGCCCCTACTATGACATATAATTCTTATTATTCAAAAAGTGAACTCATATTCATGGAGGAAATGTAAACATAAAGATTAAGGTTGTCCTTCCTTGAAAGCCAGTTGTATCCTACTCTGGGATTCAGAGCTAGCAAGCCTAAAAGGCCATTAACGGTTAATAACTCATTCTTGAGTTGCCCCGCTTAAAAATCAAATTGCCCTTCTGTGGGGGGGGGGGTGAGAGTGTCCCACGTTGGGAAACACGAGAGTAGACTGAAGTTATAAATGCACTTACTAGAAAACAAGCATCATTGAATAGTGAGCATGTTCCTGACCATCCATGTAGGATTGTAGCATCCATGTAGGAGTATCTATATACTAGACCTGGTACATGATTTTAAGCTTTCTTAGTGTGAAAATAAATGTCTTTGTCAGAGGTAGGCAAAAACCTTCCCTTCAACTGTGCATGTGATATTGTAGCCAAGTCAAACATTTCCAGAAACAGGAGAGAGATAGTTGGCCCAAATTGTCACCAAGTATCTCCTATATTACCTCTATTGTTGAGTTTTTCATCATACAGACAAACCTCGCTTAACGAGTGTCTTGCTTAGCGAAAAACTCGCATAACGATCGGGTTTTTCGCTAAACGGTCCGACTCACATAACGAAAATTTTCACTATGCAAGTCAGACTTTCCCTATGGAAAAACTCGCATAACGAGCATTTCTATGTGGAAAATTCGCATAGCGAAACATTTTTGCTATTTGAGTTTTCCCCCTTGAAACGCTCGTTGTGCGACTTTCCCCATAGGAATTTTAGCTATGCAAGTTTGTTTTGCATAGCAAAAAACTCACATAGTGAACAGCCTCACAGAATGAATTAAATTCATTATGCGAGGTTTGACTGTATATACGTGCTCTTTATTTCTCCTGCCAACCTAGCAGTTCGAAAGCAAGAAATTGCAAGTAGATAAATAGGGACCACTTCGGTGGGAAGGTAACAGCATTCCGTGCGCTCCGGTGTCTAGTCATGCCTGCCACATGACCACGGAAACATCTGCAGAAGCAGACAGCGCTGGTTCTTTGGCTTAGAAACAGAGATGAGCACTGACCCCTAGAGTCGGATACGACTGGCTTTCGAGCAAGGGAAACCTTTACCTTATATGGCTAAAATTACATTGGCAAGAGCATGCTATGTTACAAGTACAATATACATGACATTCTCTTGCCTGTTTAGAATGTATCTCTTATTAATTTCTAAGAGGCTGACAATAAAATAGCTGCTTTCCACATACATTCATTCTTGTGACTCTTTGTGAAACTGGCTTATTACTTTTATCATAGTAAAGATACTGAAATATAAAAGATGCCAGCAGCCATTGGTCTGAAAGAAAATAGGTAAGAAAATAAACAAATTTCAAGGGAGATGGTTTAACAAAACATTCATATTTGGATTTGTGTACATATGGGACAGGCAGGAAATTTTGGAGCCTCTTCTTTTTCCTGAATCCCAGAAAATTCATATTACTTCCCAGATTTCTTGATAGATAACGGATACAACTGAAACAAAGACAAATATGATTCCCAACACAATACAAAGCAGAAAGGTGATTCACTTACTGGATCAAACCTCTTTTGAGTGACTTTACTTGTTAAATGTCATTTTAAGGATTATTTGTTCTTGTTTTTTAGATTGAGTTGATAAAAAATATAAGCACTGCTGAACAACCCTATTTATTCACTAGACATGTTCATTTCCTCAATTTTTCAAGGTAAGGAAGTACATTTAAAATGATCTTGAATTCCTTTTTTGTTTTGGCATCTTGACCATCGCTTTGCTTGCATGAGAAATTAGAGCAATGGTTCTATAGTTACTGCACTCCTTTCCATAATGTCTCTACCCTTAATCATCAGTTCTTCTGATTCACAGACAATAGAGTTTAGTCATGCAAGGAAACCTGTTCCTTATGTGGACTTAAAATTCATCAGGAATATTGTTTAAATTGTATTTTAGTGCTACACTTTTTAGTGTTCTTCTTCAGCTTTACTTAATGTTGGCTATTAGCTGTTCATGATAAGTCTGCTATCAGCTCCTGGTCTTGTTTTAGCAAAGAGAATATAGTTTCTGCATCTCCTGCTTCCAGTTTTATTTCCACTTTTTCAAACAACATTTGGTTCTACTTAGTTTCCTACTTTTATGTTCCACTCACCTAGGATTATAAGTATGTCTTGCTTTGGTATGTGATGAATTTCCTCCTGGATATTTACATAAAAGTTTTAAATTTCTTCTTATTCAGCTTTAGTAATTGGAACATAGACTTGAATGATGATTGTGTTGATAGTCTTTCCATGGAGTCTGACTGATATTTTTCAGTCAGGCTTTGGATTATAACCCCTAAATGCCCATGCTACATCTTATCACAGTATTAACAGCCACTCCGCTTCTTCTTAATCTTTTCTTTCCATAGCAGGACACTTTGTAGTTGTCTCACTGAAAAATCCTATTACAATCCACTTTAATTTATTGACACCAAGCACTGCAATGTTTGCATAAAGCAGGAGTTCTTAACCTTTTTAAGGCGGGGGCCGGGTCATGCTTCTTCAGACAGCTTCGGGGACCAGATGGCCATTTTGTTCTTCCTCCACCACATGGCACTTCCTGGTGGAGGAGGTGGTGGGGCACATCTGTGGCTGCCATAAACATGTCCGCATCCACCGTAAATGTGGCCGCTTCCAGCAGCAGCGGTGGTTGGAGCAAGGGTGGGGGCTGGATGATTTTGCACCATGGGCCAGATTCAGCCCACAGACCATAGGTTGCCAGCCCCTGCTCTAGATTATGTAGTATCTCAAAGGTAAATTAATAGAGTGATGGATTAGGGCTCAGTAGATGTAGGTTCAATTTCCCACTAAGCCATGGAAAGTTGCAGGGGGGAGTGGAACTGGTAAAGCCTCTTCAATATCTGTTCTTGAAAGCCCTATAAGGGTTGCTGCAATTCAGTTCTGACGTCATGGCACATAACAACAACAAAACAGATATGAGCCTGGTTAGTCTTATGTACAGGTGTAAAACCACTGAGAACATTTCCTACATACAGAATATAAATATATACAGTTTGTGCCTGTTTGTCTAGCTATCTAAAAACATAATCACTGTATTAGTCTATAGGATCTTATACTGCTTTTTTGTTGTTGTTCAGTCGCACAGTCGATTCCGACCCTCTGCGACCCCATGGACCACTGTCCGCCAGGCACTCCTGTCCTCCACCATCCCCCTCAACTCACTCAGCTCTGTGCCCATTGTCTCCACAATACCATCTAGCCATCTCATCTTGGGCCGTCCCCTTCTTCTTTTGCCCTCGACCCTTCCAAGCATCAAAGCTTTCTCAAGTGAATCCTCTCTTCTCATTTGATGTCCAAAGTACTTTAGCTTCATCTTTATTATTTGACCTTCTAAGGAGCAGTCAGGGTTGATTTCTTCTAGGATTGACCTATTTGTTCTTCTCGCTGTCCAGGGGACTCTCAAAACTCTCCTCCAACACCACATCTCAAAAGCGTCTATTCTTCTGCGTTCAGCTTTCCTAATGGTCCAACTCTCACAACCATACATTGCCACAGGGAATACCATTGCTTTGACTATGCGAATTTTTGTTTTCAATGTGATGCCTCTACTTTTCACTATGTTCCTCAGGTTTCTCATCGCTTGCCTCCCAAGAATCAGTCGCCTTTTTATTTCATGGCTGCAATCACCATCTGCAGTGAGCTTTGATCCTAAGAAAGTAAAATCTGTCACTGCTTCTACTTCTTCCCCATCTATTTTCCAGGGACTGATAGGGCCTGTTGCCATTATCTTGGTTTTCTTGATATTGAGTCTCAAGCCAGCTTTTGCACTTTCTTCTTTCAACCTAATCAGGAGCTTCTTTAGGTCCTCCTCACTTTCTGCCATGAGGGTGGTATCATCTGCATAGCTCAAATTGTTGATATTTCTTCCAGCAATTTTGATCCCAAATTGTGATTCCTCCATCCCTGCATTGCGCATTATGTGTTCTGTGTATAAATTGAATAAGCATGGTGACAAAATGCAGCCTTGTCTTACTCCTTTTCCTATTCCAAACCACTCCGTCATTCCATTTTCTGTCCTAACTGTTGCCTCTTGATTCATGTACAGATTTCTCATGAGGCCTATAAGGTGTTCCGGTATTCCCATCTCTTTAATTACTTGCCACATTTTGTTGTGGTCGACACAATCAAAAGCCTTAGTGTAATCAATGAAACAGAAGTAGACTTGTTTCTGATATTCCTTTGTTTTTTTCATGATCCATCTTACGTTGGCGATGTGATCTCTAGTCCCCCTGCCTCTTCTGAAACCCGCTTGCACTTCTGGTAATTCTCTCTCCACATACTGTTGCAGCCTATCCTGTATTATCTTGAGCATCACCTTGCTAGCATGAGGGATGAGCGCAATTGTTCGATAATTTGAACATTCTTTGGCATTACCCTTTTTGGGGAGTGGAACGTATACAGATCTTTTCCAGTCCTGTGGCCATTGTTTTGTTTTCCAAATCTGCTGGCATACAGAGTGCAATAATTTGATTCCATCATCTTGTAGGGCTTTGAAAAGTTCAACTTGGATACCATCAACTCCACTGGCTTTGTTGTTTGCAGTGTTTTTTAGGGCCTTTCTGACTTCACTCTCTAGAATGTCTGGCTCATGTTCAATGTTCTCATCATTGTGATTATCAGGGGTGTTGAGGTCCTTTTTGTATAGTTCCTCTGTGTACTCTTTCCATCTTTTCTTAATCTCTTCTGCATCTGCTAACTTGTTACCCTACAAATTGCAGAGCCTCAAAGCAGAATATGAAGTACAGTAATACCTCGGATAATGCTAAGACTTGGTTCCACAAGTCTTGGTGTTATCTGATTTTTAGTGTTATCCGATGCATGTTAAAATCCTATGGGATGGATCGGATAATGTTAAAGCTCCATAGAGATATATTATAACCGCACAGGCTTTAGCGGTTGTTATCCAATCCATCCCATAGGACCTTAATGGTATTCGATCCAATTCTCCACCCCAGATTACCTAACGTTATGCGATTTTAGCGTTATCCGAGGTAAACGTTATCCGAGGTATTACTGTACAGTCAAACCTTGCATAAAGAGTGCCTCGGTTAAAGAGTGACTCGCTTAAAGAGCAGAATTTTCTCTGAATGGTCGCTTTGCTTAACAAATAAAACCAACCAAAAACTTGCTTAACAAATAAATCAGGGTTTGCAATCCCCCCCAAAAAAAAATTGGTCACATACAATGGTGTTTTGCTTAAAGAGCAAACTCGCTTAAAGAGCAATCCTGTGGAACGCATTAAGTGAGGTACAACTGTATATTTATGTTTGATTAAACTCAAGCTTGCAGTGTTTCGGTGTGTTTTCAGTAAGGGAAGATATTTTACAA
The DNA here is from genome assembly GCA_030440675.1 of Furcifer pardalis. Lineage (NCBI taxonomy): Eukaryota > Metazoa > Chordata > Lepidosauria > Squamata > Chamaeleonidae > Furcifer > Furcifer pardalis. The sequence goes on from CP126890.1 coordinate 98,819,544, forward strand.
AAAGCCTTTGCAGAATAAATTGAGTCCATTAATACTGACAAATCTACACTTTAAGCTGAAATTTGTTAATCTTCAAGTATAGAAACAAATTATCTTGGCTTCAGGAACAGAATTGCATGGTTTACATATTTTCTTTGCTTTTGTTTTTGCTTTTTAAAGCAAGCAACATCTCTTTAGTAGATTTTGACATTTTGAATTGGTTGTCTTCAGTCTTCTGGTGTTTCTTTTATGTGTCTTTGCCAGGTTTGGAGGAGACCAACCAGTATACATCAATATTATTCGAGATCCCATCAATCGTTTTTTGTCCAACTACTTTTTCCGCCGTTTTGGAGATTGGAGAGGGGAGCAGAATCATATGATCCGCACCCCAAGCATGAGGCAAGAGGAGAGATATTTAGTGAGTTGTCCTAATGTTTGTTTGTTTGTATAACTCAATTAACTTGGATAGTTATTCTGGATGTTTAACAACAAATCATAGGCATACTCAAAGTAAATAGTAGTTATACTTATGTACTGCTGTTATATAAATTGGAAGATTTCTTAGTTAAAACTCTTATTATTCCTCAAGTCTTGTATAAAAGACCTGTTCATTGTCTTTGATTATCATCCTCCATTTTTGGCAGTCTTTGCTTGACAGTTCTATTACTCAAAGAACGCTGTTATTTGTATCTAAAGAAAAAACTGGCTAGCAACCAATATAATTTACTACAACAAAAGTCAGTTGTTTGATGAATGTTCAGGATTGCAGCTCATGCAGAATGTAGCATTCTACTCTTTGATGGAGCAAGTCGTAGTACTTTCAAGTTTGTATTAATTTGCTTTCTATTCTTCCCTTAACATCTGGATCCTACTAGGTGGATGCATTGTAACTCTGAATCTTACTATATATGCATAAGTTAGACTTAATGATATACAGGCCCCATACGTCCGCCTCATATTCTGGATAGTAAATACATATGGTCTTACAACAGAATTTAAAAATTAGAAATGATTTCAAGAGTCATTGATTCCAAACCCTTGTTGATACAGGAAATCCATCGCTAAAGTATTTCTGACAGATGGCCATCCTGCCTATATTTAAAATCTTTCACTGAAGGATTGTCCACCAGCATCCAAAGTAATCCATTCCTTTTTTGAACTTCTCTGCTTTCTGGATATGTCCAGGAAACAGAGAAGTTCAAGAATGGAATGGATTACTTGAGTATTGTTTAGTTGAAATCTCCTTTCGTATCATGGATCTATTGGTTTGAGTTCTATCATTTCGAGCCAGAGAAAGCAAGCTTGTGATTGGTATCCTGAATATTTTAGTTGTGAACAATGACGCTAAGGGGAGCACACACCTATATGAAAGGAGACATGGAAGAATTCACCCTAAAGAATGTGAGGACTGTAAACACAGTCAGAGTCTCATAGGCAACAGCAGTTCACTCTTGGCTGATCATTCCACTTGTTTCTGGAATGAATTAACACAGCCTATGTGAATACTCTATGTCCTAAATATAATGAAGGAAGCATCCTTCATATCTAATACTTCAGAAATATAAAGGAAGGTTACAAGCAGCAAAGTGTCTTTAGTGGTACAGTCAAGCCTCGCATAATGAATTTAATTCATTTTGTGAGGCTGTTCGCTATGCGAAACAAACTCACATAGCAAAAATTCCTATGGGGAAACTCGCATAATGAGCGTTTCAAGGAAGAAAGCTCACATAGCGAAAATGTTTCGCTATGCGAGTTTTCCCCATAAAAACACTCATTATGAGAGTTTTTCCTTAGGGAAAGTCAGAATTGCATAGCACAAATTTTTGTTATGCGAGTCGGACTGCTTAGCGAAAAACCTGTTCATTATATGAGTTTTTCGCTAAGCAAAACATTCGTTAAGCGAGGTTTGACTGTATTTTGGAATCTTCTTAGTAGAGAAGGTTTTTCCTTAGAACTAGGCACTATGGAGGGTAATCCTGATATGAATTCGATATTGCATATTTTAGTGTCTTGTGATTGCATCTTATTTATTGATTTTAATTGCAGCTGTTTAGAACAAGGGTTCTCAATCTGCAGGCTGGCCTCGGCCTGCCATTTCATGTGGCATGTGTTGTCATTGCCACTGGAATTGTTAGTGTTTACGATAGCTGGAAATGCACCCGTTGCTGTTATAAATGTGTTTGCATCAGGCAGGGGGAACCACCAGTCTGGTCCACTCAGCTGTCTGAGGAGGTGTGATCCGGTCCGCAGCTTTAAAAGGTTGAGAACCCTGGTTTAGAAGACTTCAGTGCCTTTTAGCCATTGGATAAGTTATACATTTAGTAAACAAAATGGAATTCTTCAGGGTTGCTTCTTCACACTCAAAGTATAACATGTCATATTTTAAGTTTTGGAATTTTAACATCCCAACTTTCAAAAATGTTATTTGCCAGCTCAAGCTTACCCAGTTTACTCTGTAAGAAACTAAGAGTAAATGTTTCAGTATTAACTGTATTACTAAGTAGGATGTGCTATTGCCTGAAAATGTTGAGGTTTTGACCTATGAAATATCAGAAATATTTGTGGAAAATTCCACTGACCATTTGAAAACTTAGAGTAAATATAGTTACAGGCATTGAGTCAGTGCCAAAGAAAGCAGCAAGTTGTAGAAAATGTTGGGTAAGGCTTTTTAAAGTGTTTCGGTGAGTGTCTGTGTTTACCAGAACTTTGCTCAAAGCCAGCAAGTCCTTTATTTGAAAGCCAGATATGACAGAAGCAGCTGCTGCACACGGTACATGCAACTTTGCTTCTTCAGCTAATTTTGGGGAAAGTCAAACTACTCTATATCAGAGAATAAACAAAGCAAAGACACTGTAGCACTTCAGAGACTAACCGTTCTATTTTAGTGTTAGCTTTCATGGATCAAGTCCACTTCATCAGACATGGGAGTAAGACTTCATGGCATCAATTTATACACATCAGGTACAGGAGTACAGAATGATTGGTTAGCATAACAGATAAGTATACAAATCAATATGGCTTTATACAACTAGTGGTGGCAGATGGTTGTTATTGAGATTAGTTGTACATTTCCACCTTTTCAATTGCAAATAGTAGGAGAATACAAAATAAACACCTGCCATTGAACATTTGCTGATGAGTTTAAACTTCAGCACCTATTTCATCCTTTGTTCTGTCAGACAACCTATGTTGTGAATGAGCATTTTCTTGAAAAATTTCTGTTAAGGTGATATAAAAAACATATACAACATACTGTATATAGCTGTATATAGCAACCTGTGTATCAAATGTGATAATGTTCCAGAAACCCTTGACTGATACTCAAACCTTTGCAATGGGTGTCCAGCAAATGGGTTTCAAACTATTTCAATCTATCTGGACACGCTGTCCAAGACTTGAAAGTAGCCATTCTGGAACAGAGATATTACAAGACAAGAATCCAAAAAGAGACAGCAGAAATAAAATACAGTAATACCTCGGATAACAATTACATTGGATAACACTAAAATCGGATAACGATTTGTTATCGTAACAGAGTGGCTGGGAAGCTGAACTGGGGCTCCCCGTCAGCTTTCCAGCCACCCTGCCCCTGTGCCCGCAGCTGCATGGTGGCTGGAAAGCCGATGGGGGAGTCCCCTGTCGGCTTCCCAGTCACGCTGCAGCTGTGGGCGCAGGGGTTCTCTTTGCAAGCAAAGGGCTATCCCAGCATCAAATAGCCTTTTGCTTGCGAAGGGAATACGGTTCCCGATGTCCCCAGACCTACCTGGCCAGTGCTGCAAGGCAAAATGCCAGGATTTGAACCCCGGCATTTTGCCTTGCAGCACCAGCAGGGTAGGTCTGCAGACATCGGGAACAGCACGGATTGGGTCCCCCAATCGCCCCAGAGACGGCAGGGGTGGCGGAGAGCCCGAAATGGGTGAAAAAACTCCCAAAGTGCCGATTGCATGCTGCGATCCACCTGCCTCTTTGGAAAGGGCAGTGGGGATTCTATTCATGGAATCCCCACTGCCCTTTCCAAAGAGGCAGCGGATCACCACCACCACCACCACCACCACCACCACCACCACCACCACCACCCGTGGGCTTTTTTTAAACATGCGATCAGTGCATCACACAATGTTAAAAACCGGATAACGATGAGACTTGTGGAACCAAGTCTCATCATTATCCGAGGTACTAGTGTGCATCCATTTACTGGACACCCATCACAAAGGATTGCGTATCAAAGTCACCTTAGTCAGTCCATTGCTCAGCCAGTCCGAATTAAGTTTGAAGCCATCCTAAGCAAAAATTCCATTTAATATAATTGTTCTTCTGTGGTTGTAGATGGCTCCTAGTTTGTGAAGTTTGACACAAGAGCATTGGTGTGGTTAAGAGCTTTAATTACTGAGAGAGATGAGTTTGGTAATCAGTACCATATGCATAGCTGCGCTGTAAAGAAAACAGGAAAATATCCCATTTTCCTTAGTTTTGGGAGGAATCTCTTGCCTTTAGATTAGCAATACCAGAAGAAGGCTGGCTGGTAGTCTTATCACCCTATGATTTTTGTTTCTTCATTTGTTTATTGTTTGAGAAGCATGTATAAGCAAGAACTGGCCATTCCCTAAATGCCTCTTCTGCTTGCACTCTGGGTAGAATAACAAAAGAGGGTGATGCTTGGTGTGCTCACTTACTGCTGAGAAATTCTTGAGAATAGATCTGCATAAATTTGCATAAGCGCTGCTTTTTGATGGAGCTGAGCAGGAAAAGGACGGGGAAGCAGTGACATTTCCTTGTGTGTATATATATGTGCGTGTGTGAGAGAGAAAGAGAGAATACTTGCCTGTGTGTTAAGAGAGAGAGAATGTCCAGTAACTATGTCTTTATTGGATTTGCATCCTGGCTCAATTAGTGCAAACACACTACTCTGTGAGCAAATGTTGAGGAAATTCTGCTCAACACCCTGGCCATTGGCCTGTGGTGTCCCCCAGGGCTCAGTTTTGTCCCCCATATTATTTAACGTTCACATGAAGCCTTTGAGAGAGGTTGTATAGAGTTTTGGAGTTCAATGTTATCAGTATGCTACTGATACCTAACTCCTTTTCATCTGATTCTAGGGAAACTGTTCTGTACCTAGGCTACTGCTTGCAGCCAGTAATGGATTGGATGGAAGCTCACAAACTAAAACTTAATTCAAATAAGAAAAGTGATCCTAGTCAGTCACAAGGTAAATCAAAAGACAAGCATTTAGGCTGTTTGTGGTGGGGTTATACGCCCCATGAAAATCAGATTCTCAGCTTAGGTATGGTATGACATCCTGGATTCAAACCTGAGTTAGATGCAGAAGTCTTAGCAGTGGCCAAGAATGCCTTAAACTGTGCAAAGCTAATACACCAGCTCCACCTGTTCCTTAGGTGTCTGATCTGGCCATAGATCTATTTTGGCCACAGTGACACTATACAGTAATACCCCGGATAAAGATTGCATTGGATAACGCTAGAATCGGATAACGATGCAAGTTTTTTGGGGGGAAACTTGCATCTGATAACGATTCTGGATAACAATCCTTTAGTGTTATCCGATTCAATCTGGGGGGTGGGGGTGGATTGGGTAGAACATCTACCCAATCCACATCCAACCCGTTGGGGGGTGGATTTGGTAGCCCAATTCACCCCCCAACTGGAGCGATCTCTGTGAGTGCAGTAGGGTCAGGGGAAATGCGTGCTCACGAGCCAAGTCATAACGTTATTCGATGTTCTATTGTACTTTAGTTGCATCTCATTTGTATTAACACAATGTGGTCTGCTTGGTGTCTATCTTTGTAGATTCTTTGGGAAATTTGGCTGTTTCAAAATTCTGCTGCTGGACTGCTAAATGACACTGGTTACAGGAAGCATTTAACTCTGTTATTAGAACAGCTTCGCTCTCTGCTAGCATGTTCCCAAGCTCAATTCAAAATGCTGGTAAACACATATAAAGTCCAATACAGCTTTGGTTCAGGTTGTAAATCAGGGATGGGCAACCTATGCAGTGATGGGATGTAACAGGTTCCCACCAGTTCGCCAGAACTGGTAGTAACTTTTCCCAGTGTCCCGGAGAACCGGTAGCAGCTTTCGGGGCTTACCTTTTTACTGGTTCCCCCACTGCGCATGTATGCCAAGCACTTGGTGTGTATGCACACCTACAGTGCTTGGTGCGTATGCATGGCCTCCTTGGGTTGAGGGGTGTGTGTGTGCTTATTTTTATTTTAGTTTTTTTCTTTGGCCCTGCCCACAATGTCATGATGTTGGCTCCGCCCATGATGTCATGATGTCAGCTCCGCCCACACTGTGATGACATCACAGTGGGGTTGTAAAATTTTTGACATCCCACCACTGAACCTATGGCCTATGGGCTAGACTCGGCCCACAGTGCCAAATCATCCAGCCCACAGCGGCAGCAGAAGTGGACATGTTTACGACAATTGTGGATGCATTTTACGGCAGTGTTAACGGTGGAGGGGACCACCAGTCCAGCCCGTTCAACTGTCTGAGGGAGTGTGACCCGGCTCCCTGACTTTAAAAGGTTGGTAACCCCTGCTGTAAATGATTGTATCACCTCATATGAGCCTACTAGGCTTTTAAGATCTTCTGAGGAGGCCCTCCTCCAAGTTTCGCCAGTTTTCCAAGCTCATTTTGGCAGGACATATGAAAGAGCCTTTTCATCGGCTGCTCCTAGTACAGTAAAACCTCATATAACACTAAAACCTGGTTCCACAAGTCTTGGTGTTATATGATTTTTAGTGTTATCTGATCCTCTATGGGATCCATAGAGATACATTGTAACCACACAGGCTTTTGCGGTTGTTATCTGAAGCATCCCATAGGATCTTAATGTTATTTGATGCAATTCTTCCCCCCAGATTCCTTAATGTTATGCGATTTTAGTGTTATTCGATACTAATGTTATATGAGGTATTACTGTATCTGTAATACACTCCCCTGAGAAGCCAGATTGGCTTTCTCCCTCTTGTCCTTTCGTTGACAGGCAAAAGTCTTCCTTTTCAGGAAGGCTTTTAAGCAACAAGTGTATGTCTAGGCTAGGGAATGCTTTATTTATTAAATTTGATTTTTTTAAAAAAAATGTTATTTATTTATTTCAACCTCGGTTAATTCTAATTTTTAAAATATTGGTTTGTATTGTATTTTAACATTGTTTGATTTTAATTTTTGTGAACCACCTTGAGTCCTCTATGGGAAGAAAAGTGGAATATAAATAATACAAATAATTAATACGTGCTCACTCAGTGAACACTTGCCTGACAGTGTATGTGAGAGCTTGAAGAATGGAAAGAGGGAGAGTGGATTTGTGCAAACACCTAGCTTTGCCTGACCGAGTGTCTTCTCCTGTTCTATCTGACACTGAAGAAGATTTAAAATAAAATGTACTGTTTTAAATGTACTATAATTAATTCAACAGCATTTAAATCAGTTTCTTACTAGTAAATAGCTGGGATCAAGTGATATGCTCTAAGTGTACATTGATATTTTGTAATCAAATTCAGATTCTTTTCAATCTACAGCGCATTCTTGGCATACTGTATTAGAATACCATATGTTTATATGCATGGAAGAAAAATATGTCAGATATTGCTATAAATTTACATCATTTCTGGAATAGCTCCATAAATTTGTTCAGCACATAGTGTGCTATTGGAAATATCATGAATGTAAAAAGTGCCAAATGTGTACCATATGCGCAGTTAAACCAATTATAAAAACATGTGTAAATATTATATACTATGTTTCTGAGAGGTTGCTGTATTTTCTCATCTGAGACCGTGTCTTCAGGTTTAGAATGTTACTGGGCATTTCATCAAGTTTTTGATGACTATAAATTACATAAGTACAGTGGTGCATGCAAACAGCAAACCATACCTTCCTCTTTTGATGTGATGACATTGTGGGCAACAGCTTCTTTGAGCAAATAATTGGCTGTGGGAGCCAGTTCCACTTGACTTCTGTTTTTACTTCAGAATGGTCAGCTCAATATTCCATAATGGTCAGAATGCTTTTTGACATTCTCTGGTACCAGTGTAACTTAACCAGTTGTTGAGGATTTAGGGAAGTCATTCACTGGATCCATTCAGTTGTATATAGGTTGACAACCAGTCTGGCCAGATGATTCTTCTATGTTAATAAAGTAGACCATACTGCCAGTGACTCAGCGTCGAATGTCAGGCAGGAGTTAACTAACCTGATAACCCTGAGGACTAATGGCCTTGGGTCACAATGTCTACAGGGAAGGTTGATGGTTCCAAAGTGGAATAAATCCCATTTGAATCCATCTTGATGGAGGGCAGCAGCTTCAGCAGCAGCCTGCGACTGATCAGGACTTTTTGCGCTGAAGTGGTTCAGGACCAGAAAGTGACTCAGTGAACTAACTCAGGTGCATGGAAGTCATGCCGTGATGCAGAAGGCAACCGGAAGGCCACTGCATCATATTCTCAGGACAATCTTAATGGCTGATAATTATGATGATTGCCAATATTCGGAACCAAGATGGCATGAGAAGAAGAAGATAGGTTGAAAAACTGTATTATTAAAGAGTAGATAACTGAGCACACGTAGGTGTTTAAGGCCCCAACTTAATGTTTTATCTGATAGATGTTTTATAAAGGAACTGAGATTTTCACTAGAATTCATAATACTGTAAGCTCATTTCTCATCTGTGTTAATGGTTTGATTCAATATGTAGATATGTTCAAAGAATATTAAAAGTCATTATTATTATTATTATTATTATTATTATTATTATTATTATTATTATTATTATTATTATTATTAAATTAGATTTATATGCCCCTCTACTCACCTCACTGAGGCGACTCAGAGGGGCTCACATAACACAAACATATACAGTATCACAATCTCAAATATAAATACAGCATAATATAAAAATATAACAACAGATGCAGCACAGATAACACAATAAATTTTACATAAAAGAAAAAAAACATGTTCTACTTAGAACATTATCAGATGATTAACACTTCTGATATTAAATAAAACTGCATTTTAATTTTGTTCAACATACTATTGTATATACAGGGTGTGGCAGCATAACTTTCTGTTTTAAAATGCGTGCAATTCAGTCGGTTGATGTCGTAGCGGAGCCCTAGTGGTCTCGTTCGAGAGGCGGGACTATAAAGTTTTGTCCCGACACAGTTCAGTCACCATCATGTGTTGGAATAGTGTGGAGCATGCGTTTGCCATTGAGGCCTACTTTTCGAGCAGTTGTTCAGTGATCGCAACCCAGCATACAGCCTGCTATGCTGGAAAGAGTCATGACAAATGCCAGAAATCGGTTTACTCAGTGTATGGAGAATGGGGGACGTCACCTACCTGATTTGATCTTCAAAACTGTGTAAAACAAAACTTTAGGTATGCGCCTACATTATAAAAAACAAATAAAAAGTTTCTGATTCATACAATGAGTTTTATTAAGTTTTGAAAACAGGAAATTATGCTGCCGCACCCTGTATTTCTTTCCATTGCTCATTAAGAATGCTACAGGTCCTTACTGAAGTAGTCAACTATGAGAGGTGGAAATACATTTTTTCAAGATAGTGAGAAAAACTCTTACTAGCCACATTTACCTCATGTATTTATTTGACTTATTTTTACCCCTCTTTTCCTCCAAGGAAATCTCAGTGATGTAAATTTCCCCCTTCTGAACCTCACAAAATACTGTTGGGTATTGCTAACAATAGTATTCAGGTAGAAATGACTCCTGATAGCCACCCATTTATAGCAAGCTGAGATTTAAGCTGGGTTTTCTTCTGTTTTGGCATTCTATTCACTAAGTAAAGGTCTCCCTTGCCCGAAAGCCAGTCACATCCACTTCTAGGTTTCAGTGCTCATCTCTGTTTATAGCAAAGTGCCAGCGCTGTCTGCGTTTGCAGATGTTTCCATGGACATGTGGCAGGCATGCCTCAACACTGGAGTGCACAGAATGCTGTTTTCCTTCCCACCAAAATGGTCCCTATTTATCTACGTGCAATTTCTTGCTTTCGAACTGCTAGGTTGGCAGGAGTTGGAACAAAGACGGGAGCTCACACCGTCATGCAGTATCTGGGAATCGAATTCCAAACTTCCAGTCAGCGAGTTCAGCATCTTAACCACTTGATCCACCACAGTCCCTTCTATTCACTAAACCCCACTGTAATCCTGGCTACTAATAGTTGTTCTTCCCAACTTGACAAAAAGTCTATATATTTTGCCACCATAATGAATTTGTCAGACAGAATAATAATGCTTTGGAACATGCATATCTACCCAAGTAAACTGTATACATACATATTCCTTTTTAAAGGTATTGATCAAAATCCTTTTGTTGGGCATAATAAATCATACTAGAGTAGGCCTATTAAATCTCCATTGATTTAATGGGCTTACTCTAATGCAATTTACAAAAAGAACAGGGTTTGGTCTTTTATTTCTGTATTTGCCAGATTCCAAAACAACACACATACAGAAGTTGGACTTAGGGTGGCCAACCTTTGTTCCCCAGGTGATCTTGGACTTCAGTTCCCAGAAGCCCAAGTAAGCACAACCTTCTGCTCAGGGCTTCTGGGAATTGAAGTCCAAGAACACCTGGGCCAGCAAGGTTGGCCGCCCCAGAGCAACTCTGTCAATTAGCAACCTCCCAAAGGTCTTGCTATTAACAACCCAGCTTAGGTCTTGCAAATTCATGACTTGCATCTTTTATGGAATCTCACATTTGGCCTTCTCTTTGTAGTGTTGTCTTCAACTTTTCTCAACATTAGTGTCTTTCGTAGTGAATCTTGCCTTCTTATTATGTGTCTTTTATGTAACTGTAGACTTGTGATAATCTATGAAAGAGCAACAAATGAGAAATTCCCTTTCCCTTATATTTACAGGGATATGTATCTGTAAATGTGTATGGCAACTGTAAATCATTATTGGTTTAAAGAGATTTTGACTTCTTATCTATCAGAATACAATAGAAACCTTAGTACAGTAATACCTTGGATAATGCTAAAACTTGGTTCCACAAGTCTTGGTGTTATCCGATTTTTAGTGTTATCTGATCCATGTTAAAATCCTATGGGATGGATCGGATAACGTTAAAGCTCCATAGAGAAACATTGTAACCGCACAGGCTTTAGCGGTTGTTATCTGATCCATCCCATAGGACCTTAACGTTATTCGATCCATTCCTCCTCCCCAGATTACTTAACATTATGCGATTTTAGCGTTACCCGAGGTAAACGTTATCCAAGGTATTACTGTAAATAAACAATATGGAAGGTATTACTGTACTAAAATTGTTGTTTTATTTTGCTTCTCTCTTCTTGCCTGTACCTCCTTCCTTTACCTTTTCCCTTTCTTTTTAGGATGTTAATGTATGTATCCTTGAGAACTACCCTGAATGTTCCAATCCCAGGTTATTTTATATTATTCCATATTTCTGTGGACAGCATCCAAGATGCAGGTAATTATATGTCATCTTTTCTTTTCAGCTGCACCTTGCGGAATTCTCTGTTTCCATTTACTGAAGCTAAGAAAAATTGGATATAGAGCAGTGTTTCCCAACGCTGGACAGGGAGTGATGTGGGCATTTAACCCTAACAAAATATACTTTTGCCCTTCCATTAAAAAGGACCGGGTGCCCTTTCCTCCCTAAGAAGGCAGGGGGAGGGGTGTGCTGGCTCGACTAAAAGGGTGCAAGAAGGGGGGGCTCCCAGTGTTACTTACCAGTGTAGCCTAACAAGGCAACATCCCTTTTTCATATACTTCCTCGTTTTAGGCTTTCTTTTCAGGCTGGTCTCACCATTCCTCATCCTCAGGCATCTGCTCCGCCAGAGAGAGAACTTTTTTTTTCTTTGAAGCTCTCCACCCCATATCCCTGAGGAAGGGGGAGAGCAGAGTAGCTCCTCCTTCACCAGCAATCGCTGACAAAGGAGGAGGAGAGAGAGGGAGGAATCTGAGCAGTTGCGTTCAAGGCAAGGAGACCTGGCGCCCCTTGGTTAATAAAATAAGATTAAAATGAAAAAAATTCCGCCTGCGCCCAGGGATGCAAGAGGGCAGGGCAGGGCAAGGTGGGATAAAGTCCTATATGCCACCCCACCCCTGCCCATGTCCCACAGGGAGACTTCAATTCCCAGAAGCCTAAGTCAGTACATTGGCTCATCAGTGCTTTGGGGAATTGACTTAGGCTTCTGGGAATTGAAATCCAAAAACCAAAGGTTGGGAAACACTGATGTAGAGTACAATAAAGCCCCTACTTATGTAAAAAGTCTGTTCTGTAGGCTTTTATGTAAATTGGGGTTTTTTTATGTAAACCGAAGCAAACCCATAAGAAAAATGAATTTTATATGCACAGTCATACCTCGCATAACGAAAATGATTTGTTCTACGAAGCTGCTTGCTAAACGAGTTTTTTGCTATGCACGTTTTTTTGCATAGCGAAAATTCCTATGGAAAAACTCGCATAACGAGCATTTCTATGGAAAAACTAACATAGCGAAAAATTTTCATTAGGTGAATTTTCCCGATAGAAATGCTCGTTATGTGAGTTTTTCCATAGGGAAAGTCTGACTCGCATAGCAAAAATTTTCGTTATGCGAGTCGGATTGCTTTTTGAAAAACCCACTCGTTATGCAAGTGTTTCGCTAAGCGAAATGCTCATTATGAGAGGTTTGACTGTAACTTAAAGCAAACTCAAAGGAAAATGATTTTTATGTAAATCGAAGCAAATCCATAGGAAAAATGAATTTTTAACGTAACTCAAAGCTAACCCATAGGATGCTGTGTTACGTAAATCGTGACATTTACGTAAATCAGGACATGGTTTTAGTGGAAAAATCATAATGTAAGTCAAATTTTACGTAACTTGATGCATAAGTAACTCAGGGTTTTACTGTATTCCATGAACAGCAATGGGGAACCAAACCTCATTATACCATTGTTAACATGAGGGCTCAGAATACCTTTTACATATGTTAACAAGCTAAAGGGATAAATAAAATAAATCCCAAATTCTTCACCTACTTTGACCTGGATAACATGGCTGGTCCCTGAACATAAAATCAAAATACATTCTTCCTTTCACATCTCAAACTTATAAACTGTCTTGTTCAGACAAAATCAAATATCCAGGTCCAGCTGAGTCTTCTGATTTGTTTTGGAAATATAATTTTATAGCTCCCTATGAGGCCAACTTTGATTAGTTGGATCTTTCATTGCTTTAAATTACTAAATCTCAGATTTTGCTATATGGATAAGGCCTTCGGTGTACATAATAATTCAGTTATACTGATTACTTCTAAAAAGGTGATTTGAAATCCTTTGAGATCAGAAATTTTTTGCCTCATGAATTTATGTAAGAGCAATCATGCAAGCGATTCTCACTACTTTGCAGGCTGTCCATCAAGCTGCAGGTCATCACCTGGGTATGTAATCAGTTGCACAACAGATAACAAAATGAAAGAAAATGATTGTCCTTTTCCACACAATCTTAGGGTTTGGGCCTAAATCACTGAAATTTTGAATTACCATTTAAAATGATCAATATACCATCCAGTGATGGCAAACCTTAGCACTCCAGGTGTTATTGGACTTCAATTCCCAAGAGTGCTGACTGGCTTCTGGTAATTGAAGTCTAAGAATACCTAGAGTGCCAACGTTCACCATCACTGTGTCCATAGCAGACTGCCTAGCTAGCGCTGTCATATTGTAAATATTTTATTGTTGCTTTTATTAGGTTGGAAATTTCATTTTAAAGAATTTATTTAATATTCTTTAAGGGAACCTGGTGAATGGGCCCTCGAAAGAGCAAAAGTGAATGTGAATGAAAATTTTCTTCTCGTGGGGATTCTGGAAGAGTTGGAGGATGTGCTGCTTTTACTAGAAAGATTCTTACCTCATTATTTCAAAGATGTACTCAGCATCTACAAAAACCCAGGTGACTGTCTACCGATGCTATCCGTAATTTGCTTTTATGGGTGTTCTTGTTTCCTTGAACAAATTCTCTATATATATATATATATCATACCTCTTTACCAGGATTGAACAAAGTACAGCCCTGAATGAATTCCTTGACATCCCAATATTTTTTTCTTTTGACATAAAAAGGTCCCTGGTTTTGGGGGAAGAAAATGAGCTTAGGCTTAAAACAAGTCTGCGAGCAACCTAGAACATGACAGAATTACTTTCTTCCATTGCTGATTGGGAGGGAAATGACTTTTGAAGTCAAAATAACAAAATACAGTAGAACCTCTTTTAACAAAAAACTCCATTCCGCAGAACTCTTCACTATATGGTTGTTGTTGTTTGTTAGACGGATCCCTATGGGTAATGCACCGTATAACGAAAAGAAAATATTCGTTATACGAATCACCATTGGTGATACCCCATACAACAAATTTTTGTTGTTGTACGGGGCATTGCTAATGGTGATTCGTATAACGAACTTTTTTTTTCTTATACGGTGCAT